>AP027112.1:36593382-37317598 GCA_028142955.1 Pinctada fucata | reverse complement strand
TATATAATTTATAAATAAGTCCTTCGATCTTTACATCTTGATCGAGTTATTTTCTTGACATGCCCGACTCTAAAATGTTTGATTCTGCAGTCAAGAATCTAATTGGTACCGAAGGCTTCATTAATTTTTTTTTTTTTTTTTGATTGACTGTTTTTTGTTTGTTTTGTTTTCTTTTTTTTTTAATATGACTTTACAATAATGAGCAGCATTAAATACATATAATAAAGATATATAGTTACAAATAGTATTGATAAATATATCTTGTTAATCTTCTTTTGGCCGGGTGGGGGGGGAGGGGTTGGTTGGTTGGGGAAGAATTGGTTAGGTTATTTTTGCCGGTTTATTGAATCAATTATTTTTTTCTTGCTGATTGTTTTCTTTTTCCTAGGGGAAGGTGTTGGTTGATTTTTTTTTCAATTAAGCGTACGTGACAACATAACCACAAAACAATTTATATTATTTACATTCATTAAGTTATTCTTAATTATTTTGCTGCTAATGTATCACCCCTACCACTTTTCCATTTTCCTTTCTTCAAATGGTATGGTCGTCACTCTCATCTTGTCCATTGTGTGAGGCACCGGCCCTCTCCTCTTTATGTAAGATATGCAATAGCCATAGCTTAGCATATTGTCATTTCATGCATGGTTGAATTCACAAACCGAGGTACGCTCCTGTGTACTTGTCAAAACAATAGTCTGAGCTGAGATGCTAATGAATTTACAATACTATAGAAATTATTTTGTTTGATTATTGGGTTCATCTGCGATTTGCAGTTGTCCGTTTGTAGTCGAAATGGTGTCACGCAGGGTTCCTTTATTTGGTTATATTATGGTTATGTGGGAACACACTATACATATAATGTTTGAGGTACATTTTCCAGCAATAAAATTTACTGCGCATCCTCACAAAAAATATCACTGCGCAAATGATTTATTATATATCTTGCAATAGTAATTATTTTCAATATTTCGAATTTTTCATAGGACAATATGATAATAAAACTGTGCCTGATAAAAAAAGCACACCACCCGGGGGGGGGGGGGGGGGGGGGGGGGGGTTATGACCGTTCGCTTAGATCCGCAACATTGATAAGATACAATAAACAATGCATAACTTCCAAGAAGTTGTATACATTGACACGCCTTGTGATAAGGGTGAAGTATTAGAACTAGTATGTACGAGGGCTAATTGATACGTTGTATTTCTCGGTTTTCTGGGATGCAGAATTTGAATTTGATTGAATATCCACCTTATTCACCTGATCTTGCTCCATCAGACATTCATGTATTCCAAAACTTTCAGTCCGATGATGAAGTCATACTTGCAGTGGATGACTTTCTGACCAGTCAAGTAAAGGTTCTTTAAAATGGTATTGAGGCCCTTAAACACTGATGGCAAAAGTGTATATATACTGTTGGGGAATAATTATGTAGGAAAATAATGAAAAATGTCTGAAAAAATTCAAATTCTTCGATGAGAGGCTCACAACTTATCAATCAGCCCTCGTAACTCTACTGGTTAAAGACCGAGCTTATGCGAAGACCAATAGATCATACATAAACCAACGAGAATGGGTAACTGGTGCCGACATAGGACGGCCCTTTGCTACGCAAGTGAAGTAGCAAATTGTGTGTTATCCGGATTAAATCTGTGCTGACTTTGTGGTAGGTTGTACCCAAGCGCGGATCCAGAGGGGGGGGGGGGGGGGGGGGGGGCTGGAATTTTCGAAGCATAGTTTGATAAAGCTTATAAATATACATATTTCATAAGCTAAGTCCCGATTCCCCTTTTTCTGTCATAACATTTGAAAAATAACATGAATTTGTATTTAAAATCTTTCATTTTTATTAATTTTTTGGTCCACATTTCAAAATTTTCCTGGGCTTGCTCACGCTCGCCAGATTTTCTTGTATATACATCTCAATTTCAAATGATGCTTACCTTTGCAACCCTTATATATTGTACACCTTTGTCAATAAACAAGGACAATTAACTGAAAAAAATACAGTAATAGAGGATGCAAATGGTATTATTGTCTGTCCTTTTTATTCCAACTCTGTTACATACAATTTGATTATTAATCAAGAACGACGCGGTGGAAATTCAAGATTTCAATCTTCTTTCTTGTTTTTTCTTTTTCTTTCTTTCTTTTTTTTTTTCCTATTTTTTTTTTTTTTTTTTTGCTTTTCAAAAAATTTAGGACCAATGAATTTTAGGACCCCTCCTGGGAAAAAAATCCTGGATCCCCCCATGGTACCTTTTTAGTGTCTAGTATAAAGTATTCTAGGTTGTTTGTATCTATTTGATCTATTTTAATAATATTCTTTTATCTGCTTACAAAAACAGTATACATAGGGATAAGTTTCGATAGAGACTTCTAGCTGTACTTCGTTTTTGAGTTTTTTGTTTGTACATATGCGCGGATCCAGAGGGGGGACCGGGGGTCTGGACCCCCCCCCCCCCCCTGAGATTTTCGGAGATGGGTCCAGCTTTGGCCCATTTCTTATTGAAAGGGGTCTAAAATGCATAAAAAGGCTTTGAAACCTAAAATTTCGGCTCGCTTCGCTCGCCATTTACAAATACACAAATATTTTTTCTGCAAAATTTCTTAATTATTTTCAATTTTTATACTAAGTAGTTTTATATAACTGTCTTGGGTCTCATGAACTCGTATTTACAACAGTCCCTTACTTCGTAGGATGTAACCTCCCACATCTTTTTCAAGGCTTTGTCGTTTAAAGTTGTCAGATTATTTGGGAAAATGACTTATCTATTTATTCTCATGAAATATAGACCAAATGTGAATTAATCAATATTTTCGCAGCTCGCTCCGCTCGCCGATATAAGGATCGAGTAAAATATTCAATTTTGTAAATAATCATCTCGATCGAATCAAGATAAATTAATATAATAATCTAAAAAACATTTCAGGCTCGATTCGCTCGCCAATTTTTCATAAAAATAAACGTGAAAGGAAAGCTAACAATACCCGCCCTCAAAAATAAATCCTTAGTGCACACGTTGCCCCCTCCCAATGGACTTCCTACAATTTTGGAACCCCCCCCCCCCCCCCCCCCGACCAAAAATGCTGGATCCGCGCATGGTACATATTTTTCTTGTTTGTAAAGTTTTTAAATACATGTACTAGTATTGTCTGATCGTTTTCTATCACTGAATCATAGACTTGATTCCGTTTGATTTTAAATTTAAATGCGCTTCGGATGCATACAAAAAATTTGCTTCATTTTCACAAATTTCTCGGGGGGGGGGGGGCACTCCAATCTCATCACATCTACCCTAGAGTTGTGGCGTGGTAATCAAAATCCATATATTTCACAAGACTTATGTACATGTAAGTTACGGTTATTAGTTTTTCAGCTTTTATTACAGATACCCGAAGTTCAATGGAAAGCTTGGACACAATATATAGCCATGCCAGAAATGCAGACAGACACGACAGACGTACATGCATGACACTGAATACAGACAACGGGCATGATATATATACAAAGCAAAAGTATCCATTCGTTTAAAACGAATGTATAAAAGATATAAGTAAGAGTAGTGTCCTATGACATATTTGAAATGTTAAAACATTTAAACATGCATTTTGACTACTGTGTCACAATGCATGCTTAAATGTTTTAACATTTCAAATATGTCATAGGACAGGGTATATACAGACAAGCAAAATAGAAAAAGTACAGATAGGCATGACAGACACGTATTCGTAAAGGAAATAAAGACAAACACACACGACAATCATACCGACAGTCTGAGTCGTCGGGGTTTTTTTTTTTTGGGGGGGGGGTTCTTTGGGTTTTTTTTATTTATTTTTTTTTTTTTTTTGAGCTCGATTCATATCCGTAAAAGATCTGCATACTGAATGTTTGTGACCGACTCAAAGAGGGGAAAGAGGGGAGTACATACCTCTAACTTGTCCTTAGGCATGTTAAACTAAAAAAATAAATAAATAGATAAATAAATAAATAAATAAATAAATAAATAAATAAATAAATAAATAAATAAATAAATAAATAAATAAATAAATAAATAAATAAATAAATAAATAAATAAATAAATGGTCAATAGCAGGAATAGCGTCTAAAAAAGTATTGGATCGATAATTTCTACGAAATCTTGTTTAAAATACATATATTCTGAAACTCAAAAAGGACTTTTAAAAAAGTGAGAAACAAAGCAAATCAACAACAAACAAATAACGTGTCTTCTTCAGTTTTATTTATTTCATTTTTTTTACTGCAAATCTGTGCTCACATGCGCGCGTTAAAAATAGCTGTGACAACGAAATCGAAAGTAGATCTAAAAATGTGACATGTCTATGAAATATTACCTTTTGTCGATTGCAAACGTTTATTTTAGCACAGGTAATATGTCGTAGTCATTAAGCATCTCAATATGAGAAAGTCAACCTTGTAAGTATAACTCTTAGGCGGTGCATGATACAAAAGCAAAACTTCAAAAATTTTAGCGAATTTCCTCTGACAAATGCACATGATCAGGCCTTGTTTGTAGAAATATTATGTTATTTTGCACGTTATTATATGCCCATTTCACAGTTATTCATAAATTCAAACAAGAAAAATGTATGAATATTCCAAAATAAATTTGACCTTTTCTATAATATGATTTTCTGAATATGTCAGTATATGTAGAGAACTGCAGGAATTTTATCAGATTTTTCTAAGGACAAATCTGACAACATATTTCCAATTAAAACAAAACACATGACTTTCTGCGAATTACTTTGACATAACTATCAACAAGTTTTTTCTTTAAAGTTGCGTACAATGATACACACATGCAATATGTGTCTTTGACGAGCGCCCACCTACATGTAGTGTATCCATATTTATATACATTTTCCAAACTTTTTAGGAAAAGCAAACACTCAGATGATCAACTGCAAATAAAACTTAAAAACATGAATTTTAACATTTGGCAGGTAACATTTGTTTTTCAATAATTAATGCCTAGGCTTGTTTCTATTTATCCTGCAATAAACTTTATATACACTTTTTATTATTAAACATACATGTATTTTGTTTATACTTTATAATTTATTTACTATGATAATCTTAATTTACAGTATTATTGTTAACTTGTTTAATAAATGACAGGAAAAAACGACGGGAAAAATTTTCCTGTCATTTCAAAAGACGGGAAAATTTTTCCTGTCATTTCAAAAGACGGGAAAAATTTTCCTGTCATTTAAAAAGACAGGAAAAATTTTCCCACAGGATTTTTTTTCCAGTCTTAATATATTGACGGGAAAATTTTTCCTGTCAATTTCTGTGACGGGAAAATTTTTCCCGTGTTTTACTTGAAATGAAAGTCAGGAAAATTTTTCCCACAGGAATCCAATTTTTCCCGTGGGATTTTGACAGGAAAATGACGGGAAAATTTTTCCCACGGGAATTCCCGTGGGAAAATTTTTTTTTATTACCTCTGGTGGCCTTACCTGGTGGCACAGGTGAAAATTTTTTTGTGGAATAAGTTTCTCTTGGTAAGTACTACCACACCTGATAATCAAAACCTACCTACCTACAGCGCTTGAAGGGGCTGAACTCCGGACAAATGTCCAGTCCGGAGTTATTTGTCCAACTGTTATTACTGTATAATTCAGTGATAACGAAAAGAGACACCCAACTTCTCAAAAGAGTGGACGTATATGTCAAATCTACTCCTGTCATACTTCAGGGTCATTGTTGCAAGTTGTATTATTATTTGTTTGCTTGTTTTTTATTCATATTGATATTTAAAAAGTCCCCAAGACGTCACGGAGACAATTACAGCTAAATGTTGATCTTTGAAATATTTTCACGGCATTTATTTCTACTTCTTATGAAGTTTACACTCATTGGTTTCTATTTTTGAATTAAACTATATTTCTGTATTTAACACATGTACATTTATGTTTAAGCAGTGGATGATCAAACTCATCTGACAGGGTTTTTTTATTAATAAAAAAAAAGCTATTTACGTCTAGTTTTCGTTCGCATTTTTACAACGCAAAAATTCACTTTGCTGCATATTTTAACTGTTTGTATCTCGATACATAATTATTTGGCATCGGTCGGTTTTTGATATATTTATAAGAATAAACCAAAGAATTAAAAGATGAAATTTGAAAAAAATCAAACTTTTCTTATAAAAGATATTGGCGCGTGAAAAACGTCTAAAACGTCGTTTTCTCGTTAAGCTGATTTTTAATGCATATTTTAACTGTCTATATCTCGATACGTAATTATTTGGCATCGGTAGATTTTTGAGATATTTATATGATTAAAGCAAAGAGTTGAAAGATGAAATTTGAAAAAAATCAAACTTCTCTTACAGAAGATATTGGTGCGTGAAAAACGTCATAAACGTCGTTTTTTCGTTAAGCTGAATTTTAATGCATATTTTAACTGTCTATATCTCGATACGTAATTATTTGGCATCGGTGGATTTTTGATATATTTATAAGATTAAACCAAAGAATTAAAAGATGAAATTTGTAAAAATCAAACTTCTCTTACAGAAGACATTGGCGCATGAAAAACGTCGTTTTCTCACTGAGCTGATTTTTACCTCTTTTCAAGTTACGTTTTGGCTATCTTTGGAAATTTATTTTTCAAACATAGTATTGTCTTAAGATAGAGTAAATAATATATTTCAATATACCAAACACAATATTTAGTCCAATTCAATTTATACTTTAAATTCTAGAGAAGTATATCAGCGAAAATAGGGATATTTCTACGTCCTTTTTGTAAATTTGGCGGGAAAAATAATGGGGTGGCATATCTCTGTAACCATGGACATTTAAAGAAAAATATTTGACAGAATTATTCCTAGTCATTTATCTATTAGAATAACTTAAAATCGTTAAATTTGGTTACTATGTCATTTGGATCAATTTGCATGGTTTTATGCCGGATTGGCTCTTAAACAATTCTTCGATATAACGAGGGGTAATTCGGACACCCCCTTTGTTGACTTACGGAAAATCACTTATTTCAAAACATGTGATAGTGATACTTTTCACCAAGGCCTTAAGAAAGTATGTGTATTTCCAATAACCATACATACCCTATTTTAGCCCCCCCCCCAATTTTTCAAGCTCAATATTTTCTCTCATCCGATTCATCCCTAGAAGACCAGCCCAGATAAAGCGGAAAAACGAAGCCTCCCCCAATCAGCACAAGGTCATTGATTCAAAATTGTTTGGCACTTATCGATGCTTTTTGAGCTTACTTCGCATTCTGATAGAAAAAAACTTTTCAGATTACGAAATATAGAGAGAGCTACATTTTAATTAGATTGATTATTTCAGTATGTACGTTTGTTATTTTGTAATTTTCTAAACGCGCTGATTCGATGCTGACTAAAATAGCAGCAATATAGTGTCTTGTGGAAAATCTTTTGTTTTCTTTTTGTTTTCGAGTGTAATATGATACCCCTTGGTGTTTTCCTTTTGTTTTCAAGTGTAATATGATAGTATATAAATACCCCTTCGTGATATGATGTAATATGACCCTATAGAGAGTGCAAATGTCAATCTGGATGAAAGGTCATCAATGATCATTTGGACAAAGGTGTTGTAGAAATGACATAATCATCATTATGGTATATTAATTTTGAATGGGAATAAAATTACACTTGTGACAGATGGATATTAGAATGCGCCTTACATAATCGTGTTTTGAATAGGTTTAAATGTCCTTTTGGACAAAAGAAATCTCCAAAGTGCATCGTCATGATTGATTCATACCACGGGATGACATAACAATGGTGCATTTGAAATGATAGTCAAGGTATTTGAAAGGGATTTAATATCACTCATGGTGCATCGTAGTATCTGTATCGCGGAGGTAATGAATGAGAAAACTGGTGGTTCCCACAGTAACCGAATAGGTTTAAATGTCTTGGGGACCCTGATCATGAGTAGTTTCAAATATTACAAGGGGCATTCATAATCAGTCATGTATCACTGCAAGAGTATCATCTGTCGTATTGACGCAGATAGGGTTGAAGGGATGAAGAAGAGGATCTTGAGACCTTAAATTGGGTCTGTATCGTTCTGATGAAGGTCAACTGTGCATTAACGAAATGCGCGGCGCTCCCCCCTCCCCCTTGATTTGGGGGGAGGGAAAGAGGTAGATATATAATCAACTTATTATATAAATTTAAAAATTGTAGGAAATAATGTCAAATTGACGTAAATTATGTTTGTTGAGCTTAATTGATCTCAGGACTTTAAACCACTCAAATTCCACACCGCGAAGCACCTTTTGTGCTGCATTTCTAAAGATTTAAAGGGACGAAAAAAGACTGATGTAATTGGACATTTATCTAAAAGATATTATGACGGGGTATTTTAATTATCGTGTGTCAACAGGTACGAATAGTAAACAACTATACACTGCAATCTATATTTGTGACAACACGATTGTATGCATTCCGTTTTTGATCAGCTCAAAAAAGATACATATGTCATTAAATGATAACAACACTGGTGTATGAATTGATTGATATTTTATTGTCTTCATACATTTTCATTGAAAAGAACATCAAAGTCGTTTTTATAATCATGTAAAATTTGAGTTATGGCTTCTTCTATATCCATGTCATTCAAATTAACACGAGATAGAATGCTATGGCGAATTTTCTTATGCAATGTACAGTTCATCAAGGAGCAGGATCTTCTTAAAAAGTCACAATAAGTGTCCAGCAACAACTCCCGGTCAGTTTCCATCATTTGTCGTTTAACTTGATCTCGAGCCGCATCTTCTGGTGTCCCTGTGTTGATCAGTTCGCCAACATTAGACTGAAACTCAGGGTCTCGTTTTTCCCATATTTCATTAATCTTTCGATCGAAAACGGACGTGTCGTCATCACATTCCTCCAAAGTATCGTCTTCACAACTGTCCGTTTCGTAGCTAGAAATGACGTCGGTATTTGAATGGATACAGGGATCCTTGTCACCAAAGTCTCTTTTAGATTCCAAACCTACCGTTGGGTGCGCCTTGCTATTCAAGACGTTTGGTTGCAGACGATGGGTCTCGGGAGTCGATTGTTTAAAATCGATCATTAGGGATCCATGTGGTTTTTGAACTGCTCTCTCATAAGCATCTAGGAGTTTCCTAGAATTCCCTGGAAACATCTGCCTAGCTAGTGCGGCAATCTGCAGCTGGTCGCGTGGATTTTTAAAGACGACCAAATACTGCGTGTTGAGGTTCATTGTTCTGTTTCCTTTGCCTTTATTGAATAAATTCTGCATGATGAATGCTACACTCACATTGCGGTGATGGGCGCCCTCTATGAAGATTTCGCACACGTCTTTGCTTTCGGTTGCATCTTTCATCATATCGTCGATGATGACAAAAGTTCGTTCTTTGATAACAAAAAAGGCATCATCATTCATCTCTGAGGGAAGATTCTGAATGAATTGTATCTGTGGTATGTGAAGTCGGAGTTCTTCATACAAGGGCTGCCATCGTTTGTAGATCCATACAATCCTCTCCGGGGGAGGAGTGATGACGTCATTTCTGTTTAACAATAGGGTCTTCATCCATGTAGTTTTCCCACTCATCGTAGGTCCAGCAACAATCATAGTGAAAGGACGTTGAAATTTGAATGCCTCTTTTTCTCCATTTGTTTCTGAATAATGTGGTGGTGGTGGTGGTGGTGGTGGTAGTGGTGGTGGTAGTGGTGGTGGTGGATTCACTTCACTGGATTGTGGATACGGGTTGTTGACTTTTGAGTCGGATCTGGTTATCTTATAAATTGTTCTTACATGTCGCTTCATAGTATCTGAACGCGTAAAATACCGAAAACAAACTGGACACGATGTAGACTGCATGATGACGTTTATTCACGTGAGAGTTTATTCTGTATTCAGATGTTTTTATTGCTTTACATCTGAGCAATTCGTCGCCCTGGTGATCCTCTGATATAGGGTTTTGTAGCTTTCTTTTGAGGCCTTGTGTTCTTTGATGCCTTCAGAGGCATTAGTATTCGTCCTTCTTTGACACCATGTTCATACTGAGACCTGACTCTTTCCGCCAATTCTTCGGCCGGTGTTAATCTCTGATTAAATTGGCGTACAGAGTAGTCGTATCTCGCTAATTCCGCCAATTGGTCCTTATCCTCTGGTGTAAGTTCCGGTTTCAATGGTTTCATTACAGCTTTTGGTTTATATATTCCTTCGCCGTGCTGCGTTACAGCTTTTCTCCTGAGTGCATCGCCACTTACATTGTCCTTGACATTATAAATCCTAGAGATTCTCCAAACTGATCTTCCCCTTCTTCTGTTTCTCAGTCTCTGTTTGACAAGAACCGAATTCTTTACGTCCCATATTTTAGGATCGGAAATATACTGTTTTCGAACGTCAAAAGGCATGATATGATCTGCTCGATGCTTTATCTTTAAATGAAGATCACATTAATGATTGGCATCCTTTTATTCTGTTTTTGTAAACACGAGAGACAAGACCGTTTCGTTCAGAAGATAAGTAGCCGGTTTCGAATTCGATGTCTTGTCAAATATCCAGAAATGGATGCTTTCGAAATCCTTGCAGCGCAGACGTACTGGATAAGGGTTCTGGAAGACCATGTTACCAGTGTCTGTTATGTAAACACGCCTCAACAAAGGTGTTTTATTCTTATTTACATACGACATGTCACATATATCTGCATAGACAAATATTTCGTTTTGAGCTTTTCTGGTGACCTTGTCTATGCCGATTTCCAACAAGGCAATAGTCCATTCTCCAGGAAAATCCAATCCTTTGTTGACTGCTATTCTGAAATCGGAAGGACTAATGGCAGGAAATATATCCATACAGTCCGTTGAGCGCACAACCATTCGAACCGACATTTTGTATCGAAAGGATGAATTTTTACTTGATTTTCTATTATATATCCTTCTTCATCCCTTTCCCTCCTCCCAAATCAAGGGGGAGGGGGGGGGGGGCGCCGTGCATTTCGTTAATGCACAGTTGACCTTCATCAGAACGATACAGACCCAATTTAAGGTCTCAAGATCCTCTAAATCATCCCTTCACAACCCTATCTGCGTCAATTCGACAGATGATACTCTTGCAGTGATACATGACTGATTATGAATGCCCCTTGTAGTATTTGAAACTACTCATGGTCACGGTCCCCAAGACATTTAAACCTATTCGGTTACTATGGGAACCACCAGTTTTCTCATTCATTATTTCTTTTGTCCAAAAGGACATTTAAACCTATTCAAAACACGATTATGTAAGACGCATTCTAATTACCATCTGTCACAAGTGTAATTTTATTCCCATTCAAAATTAATATACCATAATGATGATTATGTCATTTCTACAACACCTTTGTCCAAACGATCATTGATAACCTTTCATCCAGATTGACATATGCACTCTCTATAGGGTCATATAACATCATATCACGAAGGGGTATTTATATACTATCATATTACACTTGAAAACAAAAGGAAAACACCAAGGGGTATCATATTACACTCGAAAACAAAAAGAAAACAAAAGGTTTTCCACAAGACGCTATATTGCTGCTTAAAATCATCAATATATGTTAAAGGTACGGTGTTCCTGAAAATGAATTGATTTTACAAAATTTTATAATGGAAAATCTGTTTTTTTTTTTCATATAAAAGTTTACATTCTCATTTGTATAAATTTAGATATTCAGGCGAATCGAACGCATGCATTCGCAGTGATGGCCGTTTGGAAACGTGATTTTCATTCCACAAGCGCCTCTACAATGCATTGCTTCTTTACAATAGAAGTATATAGAGAATTACTTTTACAAATGCGACGATATTTTGGTCGTTGCTGCATTTTCAAGTGAAACTTTTTGATGGCTCCTTTTTATCCTCAATCTAGACTCTCAATCGAAATAAATTTTACGTTTCAATAAAATATATTTTCAGGGACACTGTATCTTTAAAATAAATCTCTCCGAATTGAGATGGTGATTCTTTAGTTTTTTTGTATACAAATTTCGTTTATTACACTTTTTTTTTTGCTCTTCAAAATATTCGGACTTTAGGACCCCCCCCCCCCTGAAAAAAAATCCTTGATCCGCTTATGGTAAATGATTTATGTACAACCAATATCGCTATAGATAATACATACTCGCAGAATGTCCGTAACCGTGAAATAACGCGCTGTGTCTGTTTGGACAATTATCGTTAATATTGACAACATATTTTCTATAAAACATGTTCGATAGAATAAGAAAAATATTTCTCAGTCGAAAAGAAGACACGGCAGATATTCGTTCCCTGAATTTGCAAAAATAAGTACATCTCGTGGACGACAAATCATACGCTGTGGTGTCTTTTTTATATGGCCTTCATTTCTCACTTTGATATGAAATACTGTTTTGAATTTTCTAGTTACTACGGCGGGCCATCGGCAACATATAAGTATTTTGTTTTTGTTTGAAATTAAGTTGTAAAGAAAGAGTGGATACTTCATTTTTCAGCGCTTCGAAGTATAGCGGAAAATATTGTATTTACGGGTTCGAATTACATGGGAATGTTATTCTTGAGGTGATGAATTCAGCCAATGAAAATGTAGATAATTTTAGCTAATGAAATTGCTATGTGTACAGAGTGTTCGGTTGTACGTATGAATGGTAATTCTCTAGCCGCCTTTCGAGCAGATAACTCACGTTTTACAATGTTTTGTATATTTATTAAATTGATAATGATATAACATGCCCAGTTTTCATAGTTTTTTTGGCCCTAAATAATAAATGGGTTTCATCTCAGTCTGTTTTTCCCCTGGGCTTGGTATATTACAAAGTCACTGGTCTGTTATACAATAAATACATGTAAGCGTATATTGTCATGTTTAAATACATTGTGTAATGAAAATTGTACAAGTATAATAAAAGTCGGCGTCAAGTTACTACGGCGGGCTGTTGCTTAGTTTTTCTCCTTTTTTTGTTTCTTGTCCGTTTGCTCATGTTTTTTTTTTACTAATTCGTCGATTCTGGCTTTCACGTTTGACATATTTTATAAATACAGACTGTACTCTTTAAGATACTCTGTCTTTTCGATTCAATATGCATATGAGATGATCACTTTGAATTTTTTTCGCAAAATATAAGCAAATTCAAAGCCGCGAAGATATGACGTCATATATTCAGTATGACGTCATTCTGTCGTCCTGAATATATCGGTTGCGATACGAGAATAATTAGCATTCGAAATACATTTTTGTCTGTATTATTTGATTTCATGCATGTGGGAATAAATAATCAATATCAT
Organism: Pinctada fucata; assembly: GCA_028142955.1. NCBI lineage: Eukaryota > Metazoa > Mollusca > Bivalvia > Pterioida > Pteriidae > Pinctada > Pinctada fucata. Next base: position 37,304,296 of record AP027112.1, on the reverse strand, counting down.
CAATAACAACGGTCCGAAAGCTATTGAATTGTATCGATTTGACTCAAATAATTCCTTAATTATAAAGGTTAAAGGTGTTTTTCTGTTTCTAAAACGACCCGCTCGCATGGTAACGATCATTGATTTCCTTCCGTTTTCTATGTGGCCACATGAAAACAACAGATTCATACTTTCCCAGCATTTACAAAATGCTTATACGAATATACAGAAAAAAATATGGACTTGTTGTTTTGATGTGGTTAAGTCTAATTTTGCTATCACATGTGAAAATTTTTGTTCTGACATTTCCAATTTCATAGTTGATTTCAAGGGATAACTCTAACAAAAAAAGTAATCGAGCATTTTTCATGTTGAATCTATTAAAGACAACCTTCCTTTTAACAATTTTAGTGTCAATTTCAATATTTTTAAATCTTCGGATTAGGCAATGATTTTAGGCCAGGGAACCCCCTTACCGCCCCTTGTCCTTTCGATATTTTGCTAATTCTAGCAATTGCTCAGCTACAGTTTTGTCTAGAATTCTGAAGTCAGCACTCATGGTCACCGTGATAAATGAACACATAGCAAAAAATTGTGAAACTGTTCTAAACAGGAATGATGTAAATTTATTTTGGTATATTAAAAATTCAGAGGATGTGATTGACAAAATGAAATTTAGCCGATACGATTTCTTCACACGACTTTTCAAATAAGTACACCAGGCTTCCTCACGACAAAATCCAAACTCATTAAACAATGCTTTAATCGAGCGGAAAAAACTTATATTTGTGCATCTGAATCAAAGGATTTCTTTTCCGCGCTACAGAAGTGCAAATACAGGTCTTATTTCAGATCAAATCCAACAACAGATGTTGTCAAATCCCTGGAATAATTCGACGCCTATGAAAATGTTATCATATAGAGACAGTTATCCAGCTTCCTTTCCTCTTAATGATGAACATAAGGAATCCATGTCTGTTAAGACGATACTAAAGAATCGTTGTTGGTAAAGAATTATGGTCACAAAGCAGCGATTGGTAGCCCTAGGGGTTTGTACAATTGCCAAATGAGAATTATTGAAAAGGTTGGATACCAGGGTCAGACAGCAGCCCGTATGGGAATTTTAACTACATGTTGTACTCAACAGGCAATAGGTTGTCTTTTGGACAACTTACAAAGTCAAGAGCCTAATCAAGACAGGGTTACTCAAACTGTACGGGTTTTTTTTTTTTTTTTCGTTTTTGCTATGACAACCAAAACTTTAGATCAGATAGGTAGAACTGGTGCATATCATCATTTAGTTGGGCGTAAGGCTTCTATACATGACACAGTTTACGATTAATATACTGTCATGTGACTTCTTATTTCTAATGAAGGAGCTTTTGGATCAAAGTTTGATGAAAAGAAATTTAAGTCCAGACAAGGGAAATTTAAACGAAGAGGTAGGTTCACTAACTCCCAATTCGGCCCTAAAATTTTGCGAAAAAATAATTATATGAAATTCATGATTCAGTATCTCTTTAATATAAGTCACGAGCGTTAGTTATGACGCCACATTTTGACATCATTTGTTCTGCATGACAGAAAACGAAGGAAAATCGCCATACGTTTGGCATCAATTTTTAAAATTAGTATAGGCGCTAACCCTCGCTCAAAATAAATTTCATGTAGATCGAAAGATAAAGTGCAAATCTAACTTTTAATATGAAAATTATTTTCGATAAGGGTTGGTGCCCTACTTATTTTCGTAAATTTTGACTAGAATTATGCCAATTTCTTACGATTTTCAGCATTTTACAACTTTGAGCCGATTTGGAAGCCATGTGTTTCGGTGTGCTGCTCGCAAATTACTGTATTTATTTGGTATTTCAAACAACCATTCATTTGCCCGAATTAGATTCTCAACATATCTCTAAGTCCTTTTCAGGAGCAGGCAACAAGAGAAAAGCGTCCTCCTCCTTTTCGTACTCTAATTCTCACGATTTTGCTTTGCCTTCTCGAGTTTGAGACTGAATAATGGTTAGATACTTCTTTGATGTTTATTTATCTCAACCTAAGAGAAGTAAGATTTAGACAGACAGGTCCAGAACCTACAATAATACGTAAAACTCCAGCTCTAGCCGATCCGGCTGGTCTAGAGGACAGAGTGCAACAGTAAGTTTTTCGTACTTACAACAAGGATTCACAGTGACTCAAATATTATGCTAGTACATGTATGTCCATCGATTCCTGTAGAAGATCGACTTTTGAAGTTTGTAAAAGAATAGAAAAAGTAACAGAGGACAATAAAGTTCTGACTGTACTATTAGGGCTAGTTTAATATTTCAGTTTAAAAATGTTTGAAAAAAAACACAAGTATAAAGCATACTGTGTTAAATATATCAAATGAAAAAAAAATTCAGAAGAGGGAAGATGATTAAAGGAAAATGGGCCATGCAGATTGTTCCAGCTGCCGAGAGATACTCACCACCTACCCCCTCCCATTATTCCCTATTATCTTCAATGAGTTAAAGAAGATCCTGACGATAATCTCAACAGCACTCACAATAGAGCACAAAACTGAGCATCGATGAACTCCTAGCAAGCTAGAGGTGGGCCAGGTGTCCGGGAGGAGTAAGCATCCCCAGTTGGATAGCCGCATCCGCTGTCGATGTTCATGCACGAAAATGAAAACAATATATCAAATACATGCACTGCGCTGTCTGAGGTTATGTCTATATAGAAAGTGCTATGGCGACTATGTCAGGAAAAATATTCAAAACACGTACCGTCAAACCCCTCGCGGGGAACTTTTTTACGAACTTCACACGGCAGAGGTCATAAGTGTGACACAAATGAGTTCAAGACGATCCTAACGACTATCTCAAAAGCACTCACAATAGAGTACACAACTGAGCATCGACGGACCCCTAGCAAGCTAGAGGTGGGACCTGGTGCCCGGGAGGAGCAAGCATCCCCTGTTTGACTAGCCAGACCCGCCGTCGATGTTCACGCACGAAAATAATCAAAATATGAACAAAACATGCACTGTCAAAAGTCATGGATCACTATAAGGAAGAAAGACAACTCTTGAATTGATTATGAAAAAAAAATTCTCTGAGCTCAGCTAGAAAATCCAAAAAGAACTTTTTTTTAGATCACCTTTAAATGGTGAGAGGAAATAATGTATACTAGTTCTGATACAAAGTTGGACAACTCATCAAACATGACAATGAGACACAATAGGTGTAACTACAGGATAACATTTTCGCGGGGGTTCCCCTAGTTTTTTTTTAATGGTGAAGAGTAATGAATAAAAGGTGTCACACCATTGGTCAAAAATATTGGAAAATCATTTATTATAATAGCATATAGAATCAATAAAATATGACAAGTCGTCATTAAACCATTGAGTGACTTAAATATGAAACATATGAGTAAGTTAGTGTACAAGACCACACTTTCAAAAAAAGTAATACAAAGAAACAGGTAAAAAATTGTCATTTATGACAAAGTCAGAAAAGATGTCAAAAACGCGTCAAAAATTTGACTTCGAAGTGGAACCAAAAGCAACAACACTTATTAAGACATCCTTCTAGATGATCCATATGCTTTGGTTCGGCAATACGTGCCACGTTCAGACCTGAGGAAAAAGTTTGTCGAAAATGAGTACCCCTTGTGACCTACCTTTACCTGTGGTGGCGCCACTTGTTGACAGATCTGGACAAAAAAACAACAACACTTGCACGGTACCATGAGTGCCTCTTCCCTACCAAATTGCATAAGAAAAAAATCATTAAAAAAAAAACAGAAAAAAATTAACATTTCAACCGGAATGAATATACATATGAAAGCATCGAATGAATTAAATATGACAAAAATGCAATAAATGAGTGCACAAAACCTAGTATTTATTGGGTAATTCAACGAAACTGTTAAAAAGCATTTCTGACAAAGTCCAAAAAAAAAAAAAAACACGTCAATTTTCATTTGTCAGATCTTTATGCCGAACATAATTTTTGATAACCTATCTATGTAGATTGTATAGATACAATTAGATTTCAATTCCATGCTGCGGTTCCAAAACAGAAGATTTTTGAAGAGTGATACCCTATTTGACACCTTTGGCCTAGCCAGGGATCCACCCCTGAACGCATCTGGATCCCGAACTCAATTTTTGTACGGCACCTTCAGTACATCATGTGAACCAAGTTTCATCAAAATCCATCCAGTAGTTCGAGAGGAGAAGATGAAAATATTAAAAGTTTACGACGGATGCCGCCGCCGACGACGACGATGGACGGACGACTGACAAAATTTAAAGACAAAAACTCACTTGAGCTTTGCTCAGGTGAGCTAAAACCGCTAAAATTGACAAGTAAAATGGACAAAATACTAAAACATTTTCCCTTTATATTAATACAATAAAACTTATTCATTGCAATGAATAGAGACCTTTCCCTGGTAAGAAAATGACGAATTATTACGTCTTTATTCCACTCATTAAATGTTTTGGTGAATTAATCCTTACGCTGATTAAATCATCTCGACGTAAGGTATTGTATGAAGTATCAACAACCATAGCTGATAATAATTGATTTAAAAATTACAATAGATTATTTCTCCAATACTAAGAAAAGTGAAAATGTTCTTATCTGATCGTTGAGAAAATAAACACATCGAATGACTAAAGCGCTTTATCAAACGAAGGCGCTTCATGTAAATGCCTAGCAGGTGGAAGGGTATATTTAAATTGTTTTATGATAAAGTAGTTAGAATTGCGTTTATCCAGTTTCCGAAAACAGCCCCGCGGACAGTAGGTAAGGTGACGGGCTGCTTGTAACGAGGAACGATCGGCAACTAAATTTCTGCATTATGCGTTAGAAACAAAAAAGTGCTTGTATGTGAATTGTATACAAAGTCTGTGGTGTTTTAGAAAACCATATAAAAAAAACAAAGAATCCGTGTGCATCATTTCAAGCAATAACATAAGCAAGCTACCGGAGACATGAGACACACGAGAACATTCACATGAAGAGTACAAACAAACAAACTGAACAGAATCAGTAAGATGAAGGTTAAGGCATAAGAGGAATGAAATCAACGTGCTCACAGATTTCTACGTCTGATGTTATCAGACAATGATTGCACACAATCCGGATAACCAAAGCATTTGCTATTAGCGTGGCAGATGGCCGTCCTAAGAAGGCACCGATTGGCCATAGGTTTGTTTGTTTATGTGTAGTCTTTTGTGTTAAGTGTGTTAATGCTGTCTTCGTTGTCCCTGTTAAGCAATTTATTGTACTTCTCTAATATTGGCGTTCAGTGTTTTGCTGTGGGTTTCGTTGTCCTTAATTGGCTGTTGAAGATGTATATCTTATGTCAAGTATACGATTTCAAGTACCCCGAGAGATGGTTCCAAGTGAAGCAAGGGAGCATGTCGAGTGTTTTGAAAAGAGTGTACCAATCGACTTAGTGCATGGTAAATTTGATCGGGCAGATATGTATTAGGGTACAATATTTCCATATAGAAAAAGAAAACAAGTGATATTCATTGACCATAAAATTGGTGAATGACTCACATGGGAATATCCTCACAAAATCTAACATTTCTAACAATATCAATTGATATTCCATATTCGTGTGTTGGTATTTAAAGATACTACTACATAAAAGCCGAAATAAATTCCTTTTTTTTTCTCTCTCTCTCTCTTTTTCAGTGTATTAAAAATCAGGTTCCAATTCAAAGAACTGACATGTTTTAAAGAATATTAGAGAGATAGAACTTTTTTCATGTGGAGGATTGACAAGTGCATTATGAGCAGATCTTTAAAGATACTGTTTAGATTTATTACATTTTTTCTTTGTTCACTTACATAGTAACCTTTGTAAATCGTGTAAGATATCAGGGTAAGGAGGGTGTTAATGTCATAGTATTCTTCATCTGATATTTTATAACCAATAGCTATATTTTTATTGATAACATGTCCTTGTTATATCCAAGCTTTTTCATCAACCTTTTAATTTCATTTAGAAAACTTTTGTTGAAATTACACTTTAAGAAGAAATGTTCATAATTATCTTCTTGACCACAGAAATAACAAAAAGGATTTGGTTTAATTTTCCATTTGCACAGAAGCAAATCATTTGGTAGAATTTTTTGAATCAATTTCCATCTGACCATTTTATACCTATTATCTATCATATGATTAAAGATGAATTTCATGCAATTTTTTAATTTCAGACTTATTTGTATCATGAGAGTTTGTCCAATATGCGATTGGCTCCTCTTCTATTTTTTCAATTATGTTATTGTATATTATTTTATTTGTCACTTTGTTTAATTGAATGTAGGTTCCTGAATTGGTCAATATTGTTGTTTCTTTTACCTTAATGTTATATTTATTTATATCAGAATTTTTTAATATTTCAAACCATGATTTTCGCAGCTACGTTAAGGCACTCCTCGTTTTGACGTTGCAATATTAGTGACATTTTTAAAAGACATTTTCAATAATGAAAAAAGGACACCCTCCAATAAAATTTCTTTATGTATTTGGTATCAGTGTTTAACACTAAGCTTGTACTAAGTGATGTCATGTGCCACATCACAAGTCACGTGACAACTATTTATAACATGCAAACAATGAATTGTTAAAAAACAAACTGGCGCAACGCCATTCCTGCAGTTACAGTCCTATGCTTACTACCAAAATACCTTGTAGGTATTGCCATTTATGAGTTCAAGTGCGCACTTTTCTTCTTTTTTATATTTTTGGAATAAAAGACGATTTTTATCTAAAAAGTGACTAGAACAGCACTAAACTCCCAGTATTGTCATATATTTCAAATAGTCATAGATAGAATCGACAAAGTGCCTACTTAGATCATGGAGGACAACCATCTATCGGACTAGTTTAACGCGATCCCAACACATAGCATTGTAATTTCAGCCTGCGCCATGCAATTTTATACCATCACCCTACGAGATATCTTTTTCAAACGTATATGTGACTAGCGAAGGGAAGCAACTCGTAGTTTATAACAATCAAGGTCGACTTCGCCGATTTCGTTCTCATAGTTTTGTGGCCTTTAAACACAAATGTTTACCTGAGAAGATGAAATAAATACTATGTTGTTTAATTGAGGAAAATTTCATCGTATTTCAGTCAAAAAAGTGAAAAGATTAAATCTTTGGCAATCAGTGAAATCTATTTTACAATTTCATCATTATGACGCAACGGTGCGGTGGCGTAGTGGTGATGACGCAAGACTGCAAAATCCATGATCGCGAGTTCGATCCTGGCATAAAGATCATTTTATTTTTCAAAATTTTTACGAAGTTCATGCTTTTTTTTTAATTGTTGACTCAGTGAAAGGCACCATGATATCAATAGGCATTGTTTCCGTATATCGTATATGCTTGTACTTATTAAAAGAGCTTTGTACAGTACAGATAAAATGTGTGATATCAGGAAAGAGATGATTAATTCTGTAACATTTCGTTACTAACATATAAATTGTAATTTTTATTTTAGCTTGTGATATTCAATTTACGTGGTCTAAGAGAGAGAGAGAAAAAAAAAAGAAACAGGGAGACGTGAAAATTTTATATCATTATTTTTTTTTTCATTCTAATTACAATCTATAAGAATACCACGAAGAAAATGCATGTCGTACAATTATTTATAGTCGACAAAGTCCAATCTGAATGTTACGCACGCCAACTTACTTAGTAACTTCCAGCATTTTAATTTTTTAAGCCCTTTTTTCAAGTTGTCGTCGGTAGTATTTTCTCTCCCGTCTTTAAATTTGGCCCATAGAGAATAATATATAATTATTATATATAATATAGAGCATTTATTATGATCTTATCATTATTATTTCCTTGCTTTCACTTTGTTTAGATTGAAAGGCTGTATCCTCAGTTAGTTTAACGTCAATTCAAAAAAACGAATCATCTATTTTAAAAAAGAATCCATAAAGCCTTCAAGCTTTTCTAAGACTTCGAGTAACATCCGCACGTGGTTGCTAGGCAAGCATTTTCATCAAATATTTGTATAGTACGTTATGCCATTCAAGTATTTTTACTATAGATAAAAGTTATAACATATTCAGCAAAAAATTCAATCATGTATATAGATCTAACTCGATGATAAATGACAATAAAGAGTATCAAAATTTGCAAACGACAATAGACTTCGTGTTGATGACGTCAAAATCTGAGGTTGACGTCATTTCGCGCCATATTTGAGGACGTCATTTCTGAGGAGTGCCTTAACGTAGCTGCGTTGGAATAGCTTTTTTTACTTTTGATATTTCAGATATCCAGTTATGTTTATTACTCAATTTGTTCCAAATAATTGTTTCATCTATTTGTCCTGTTTCATTTAGCAAGTCCTTTACATAAAGTAAGTTACTATTTATCCAGTTTGTAAAGATTAATGGCTTATTATTGTATGTAATGAATTTGTTACCCCATATATACTGTTGTGCAATTTCAAATTTAGTTTTTGGTAGATTATGTTGATTTCCACCTATTTCTATCCAGGCTGATAGAATATTTTGATAAAATTTTGGAATTTTTTGGATATTATTCATTGTTTTTAATTTACCTAAATTCATTTTGAATATTGTCAGGTTTGGACTTAATTGGTTATAAAAGAATGTTGGAAGTATTTTCCATTGGCTGTTTTCTTTTTGTAAAAGTTTTGGAATCCAACTATACATAAAATAGGGCTCATATGTGAATTTATGCCAATCATTTTCAGCCCTCCATCTTCATATTTCCTGATAATAGTTTTCCTTTTTATTTTATCTGTATTACTGTTCCAAATGTATTTTTAGATTGATTTTTCAATTTGCTTCAATATATTATTTGGCATTTGCAATACTCTTATAAGATAGGTGAGTTGTGGGATGAGTAACGATTTTGTAATTTGAATTCTTCCAATCATAGTTAATTTTCTTTGCTTCCAATTTGTAATTAGACTTTTGATCTTTGTAATTTTGTTCTCCCAATTTAATTTTATTGCTTCCTCAACATTTTTACCAAAGTGTACTCCAAGAGTTTTTACTGTATCACTTGTCCAGTCTATTTGTTCAAAATTATCTTCGATTGTATTATTTTTACCTAGTTTGATTCTTTTTGTTTTTTCCCTGTTGAGTATTAAACCTGATAATGTTCCGAAAATTTCTATAACATTTAGAGATTTTGTTATGTCTTCTTTAGAAAGAGTGTTGTGTCATCAGCTAGCTGAGATATTTTATATCATTTTTTTGGGAGTAATGTAGTTTAATTCCCTGTACATTTTTATCATTTCGTAATCTTACAGCTAATATTTCAACAGTTAAAAAAACAGTAATGCCGAAAGGGGGTACCCTTGCCTAATTCCTCTAGTTATATCTATTGGTGAAGAGATCCATCCATTATTTGAAATTTTGCATTTAATATTTTTATATAGTTTTTTTTATCCACCTCATAAATGAACATTTAAAACCAAACTCTTTTAAAGTCGTAAACATAAAGTCCCATTCTATCGAATCGAAGGCTTTTTTAAAATCTAGAAATAAAATTGCCCCTTCAATGTTGTTTTTTTTTTCAGAATACTCAATCACATCTTTGATCATACGAATATTGTAACTTATGTCCCTCCCCTTTATAAATCCATTTTCGTCGGTGTGAATTATCTTTGGAAGTAGTGATTTTATTCTTTGAGCCAAACAATTTGCAGCAATTTTATAGTCTGTATTTAAGAGAGTTATAGGTCTCCAGTTTTCTAGATCCCACGGGTCATTTTTTTTTTATACATTAGTGATAGTAATCCTGTTCTTTGTGTATTTGACAGAATCTCATCATCGTATCCTTGATTTAATGCATTGATTAACATTTCTTTTATCATTGGCCAAAATTCTACTGTTAAGCCGTCTGTTCCTGGTGATTTATTTAATTTCATTTTATTTAAAGCATTCTGTCCTTCTTTTTCAGTTGATTTTCCTTCACATGAATTTGAATCTTCTTCATCTAACTTTGGTATCTTTAACTTTTTATGAAGCTTTCAGCTTTCAGTTTTACTCGGTTTAGTTGTTGTGTATAGAATTGCATAAAATTCTTTTTGTCTGTTCATTATTCCTGCTTGGTCTGTAATTTTATTTCCATTAACATCATATAGTGTTAATATTGTTTTTTGCATTTGTCGTTTATTTTCTAGGTTTAGCCAAGTTCGATCAACTTCGGTTGATCGTCTGTCTCTTCAACGCATTTGAAATTTTCTGTTACAAAATTTCTTGAAATTTCTAAAACGTGGGTCCTGTAGCATCATATCCCACCCATTCTGCTACGTCTTTTGGTACATTTTTGGACAATCATAACAATTTTCATACTTTTTGGCTATATTACATTGTTTAGACTGAGGATCACTGACGAGGGTTTAGTACCCGAAACGTGCATGTCTGGTCCATGCTGTAATTTATCAGGTTTTAAAAGATGCTATTGAATTTAAAGACGTTTAACATTTAAGAAGTATTTGGTATTGAGTTCTCCTTCCTCAATCCATTTTACTTTTGCTCTGATTTGAGCCCCCTTTGCTTCTTTCTCATATTCTTTCTCTAGTTCTCTTTCAATGCTTTCAATGTTGTGTTGATTCTCATTATTATTTATTTTGGTTTTGAGCTCTTCTTCTAACTTTTGTATTTTATTCTTTCTGTTTTTGTTTAAGGCTTTGCTGTATTTTATTGATTTCTTTCGTATTTCTATTTTACAGAGTTCCCAGATCATTGCTTTGTCTTTACTTGTGTTTGACATATTACATGTAGTATATTTTATTATTATGTTTTCTGTCATTTGTACATATGTATTATCATTTAATAAGGAATTGTTTAGTTTCCAATAGCCTGTTCCCCTTATTGAGTTTCTATTATCAATTTTTAATGATACTGCCATATGATCTGTGTATTTTATAGATGCAGGCCTTATATCTGCATGAATAATTTTTGCAGATAGTTCATTTTGGACAAGAAAGTAATCGATTCTACTAGCTTCTAAGTTAGAGTTTTTTCTTTTCCATGTAAATTGCTGTTTATTTGGATTCTTTTGTTTCCATGAGTCTATGAGTTTAAAAGTTTTCTTTAGCTTTTTGAGTTTATTGCATATTGTAATTTTCTTATTTGATTTTCTATCTGTTTTCCATTGGATGTCATTCCAATCTCCTCCTAATACAATTAAACCTTCATTATTTTCTTGAACCAGTTGTATCAAATTTTTGAAGAAACTATTTCTTTTATGTTTATCATTTGGTGCATATTAATTTACAAGACAATATTTTGTATCATTTATTTTTATATTTAATGTAATATATCTTCCATCTTTATCTATTCTTATTTCCTATGAAAAAAAATTACAAGCGCAGATCTAGAAGCGTGTTGGGAAAGACAGGACCAACCCTGAAATTTGTCCAAATAAATGATTTTCTCGTTTTGCCGTTTTTAAAATACAAGCTAGAACCATGATCTCACCACGACTTAGACAATTTCGAAAACAGTCAACAACAAAAGGGGCGGAATGGGATTAGTGCTATAAAGGAATACTTCTCCATGCGCTGGAATGACGGATATATATTGAAACAAATTTATAGGATTGGATTTCGAAGAAAGAACAAAAAAGGAAATATTTAATTTATATAAATTCATTAACCTATTCCCGTTTTTGTTTTCTGGTGGTTTTTTTTTTTTTGTTATTTTTCCTTCATTTTTCCTTATCAATAATTATTGCTGATTCATTATTGTAAAAAATTGGATTTTGGATTCCATGGAAAATATAACGTTACCTTTTTATGGTTGAATACTTTTTACAGTCTTTGATGTTTAGGAGGCAATCATTTGATTTTATGTTGGGGTGGGGGGGGGGGGCGCAACCCGAACATATTCTTCGTTCTAATTCAGTCAAATGGTGGCTGCATGATCATATCTTTCAGCTGTTTGGGCCTAAAAATTCTATTTACGAAATCTCCATCCTGAGTTTTTTTCCAAGGTTTTCCTTTCCTTTCCAATATAAATAAAATGAAAGCCCCCTTTACTATCAAAAGATCGTATTGAAGCAATGAAGCGTTGAGATATTTAGTGGTATACAACAAATAATTTCTTATTAGCAATTATTCATTGTTCAAAGATGTGAACCATGTACTAATTGTTGTTGGGCTTTAGGCTGACTTTTTGCATTCCTAAGAGTTTTTCGCTGGGATCTTAACATAGAGGTCTTGCTAGCAATGCTTTCCATAACCAGTAGCCTTTCAGTGACACTATGTTTCAAGCAAAATATAGTTTCGCAAACGGTTATACTTAAAGCCATTCTATAATTGAAAAATGGTGAAGAAATTTACTTAGTGAAGTCCTTGATGACAATTTGCATCTTGAATGTAACATGACTAAATGGTACTTTTAAAGTTACATGAAAGTATTTCATTCTTACCATTTGGTAACGTGTTTTTGGTCATTCTGATAATTTTCCACTTTCTGTTATATTCCTGTGCTTGCTATGTATGGGCGATACAACACTCTACAAGTCAACTCCTAGGATACGCTAGTTTTTTGTTGTTGTTTTTTTTTTTTTGCAAATGCTAATGATCTTTTTGTTGCATATAAAATGAATGGATGGTTCCCTCTCCATCAACAAATCATTTTCATAGCTTTTACAATTATCAATATTGGCAGCAGGGTATGGTCCAATAGACTGCTTATAATACCAGTGCACAGTGTATCTTATTACGAGGGGAATATATTCTATTATGAGCAAAAGCATGCGTTTAAACTAAGAGTTTGCGTAATTGTTTTATAGTATCTATAAAGCAATGTTTAACGTCTTCAAACTCATTAACATCATTTTAGAGCTGATAAATTTACAGCATTGACCAGACATGCACGTTTCGGATATTTTTTAATCTCGTCAGTGATCCTCAATCTAAACAATGTAATATGACCAAAATCTGTGAATATTATGTCCTAAATATACCGAAAGACGACGCAGCAAAATGGCTGGGACATGATGCTACAGGGCCCAGGTTTTAGAAATTTCAGAAGATTTTGAAAACAGAAATTTTCAAATGTGTTTGTAGAAACGACCAACCGAAAATGATCGAACTTGGCTACATGTGCCCTCGGGGACTCTTGGTCCACCAGCAGTGACACTCACCAAGTTGTACATATGTTTAACGTCTTCAAATTCATAAACATCATTTTAGAGCAGATACATTTACAGCATGGACCAGACATGCACGTTTCGGATATTTAACACTCGTCAGTGATCCTCAATTTAGACAATGTAATATGACCAAAATATGTGAAAATTATGTCCTAAATATACCGAAAGACGACGTAGCAAAATGGCTGGGATATGATGCTTCAGGACCCAGGTTTAAGAAATTTGAGAAAATTTTGAAAACAAAAATTATGAAATGCGTTTAAAGAAACGACCAACCGAAAATGATCGAACTTTGCTACATCTGCCCTCGGGGACTCTTGGTTCACCAGCAGTGACACTCACCGAGTGGTACATATGTTTAACGTCTTCAAACATTATTTAAGAGCAGATAGATTTACAGCATGGACCAGACATGCAAGTTTCGGATATTTAACCCTCGTCAGTGATCCTCAATCTAAACAACGTAATATGACCAATACATTTTTTGAATCGTTATCAAAGATTTTTAGGGGTCATTAACTACAAAAAAGTTTCCACATGAACGTCAGATAATATCTGTTTTGTTGAATTTCTTATTAATGTCTTATTATAAAAAGGAAACAATTTTATCAGTAGTATTGTGTAAAACATTATGAAAATGTTTTCAAATGATGTTCTTGGGAAGTGTTTCAAATCAATCAATATTGCCATTATTGAAATATATGTTCAATATTTATATCTTTACTGAACCATAAGCGTTTCTCAGCAAACACATGTAACCTGCAATTGTACATGTATTTTTGTTCCATCAAATTATTTGATTTTCGACTCATTATAGAATGATTCTACATTAGAAATTGAAGGAAGAATTTTGATTAATATAATTTCACCACCACAAACATTAAAGATCCGAGTAAATTGTAGCTAATTGCAATGAACGTCTTTGAACCATCCAACCCAAGATTGTACTCTTTGTCTTCCGAAATGGAAGTTACCGAATATGACAGTTCTACCGAATTGAAGTGGCGGGTGTTGCATGCAAGCAGGAGATGCTTACTCTTCCTGGGCACCTGGTCTCACTCTCATATCGGGAGTTCGCTTCTTTTCATATGGTGGAGGTTTTTGTTTGTTTGCTTTTGTTCCTGTTTTGTCCTGGTTTCGTAAGCCTCGGTTTCTGATTTTCTGGATTATCGATTTTGTGCTGTAGACAGGCATATGGTCATTATCCATATTTGTCATGTGTCAGGGAAACCTCTCACTCAAGTAATAAATATTAAACTCTCTAGTCGAAAGAATAATTGTTTAGCTGAAACATGTTTATTGTCAAAATGGCAAGATTTCTATCGAGGTAGGATCGAAAACGAAGCAGTATGCTTATTTAAAAAGTTCAAAAGATATTCTTTTGTTATTTATCGCTCATTTTATTTCATAATATACAATACACAACACTTTACAACTATACAAAGTTTCATGAGCGTTTGGTGAAGTGGGGCGGTGAATAAAAATCAATGAGGCTTGGGGAATTAAGGTTCAAGGATACACCATCCGAACAATAAATCACTTCGGAGTCTCTCTCGTCGCCAAAATCGACGTCACATTATCTATGACGTCACGAAAAAACGCGCCAAAATTGCATCGGCACTCTTATTATTTGACGCTGATTCACCTACGTCCTGAAACATGAACTAGTATTTTAGGGATTGTGCTAAATGAAACTGCTGTACTTTGATAAGATTGGGACTTCTATCATTTTCCTTTGAATCTTGATTAAAAATTGATGTAAAACAATTCTTTGATGGGTATGTTCATTCAGAGAAAAGGCTTACAGCGCATTCTGCCGCTCGCCGTCATCTCTACGAGAAAATCACGAAAGAATAATTTTATGCTTGTTTAATTTGTAAACAACCGTTTGATTTAAACCCGGGGTTAAAATAGCAATTGAATTTAATTGAAATGTGTGTGATGCTTTTTTTACACGCGGGGTTTAAATGGGCAACATCGCACAAAATTGTACATTTTATTAGGAAACAACTCCTTAGTTTACATGCGGGATTTGGGTAAAACATATGAATGGACTTTTCTATGTCTATATATCTAGGAGTAGTGATATTTAGAACAGCAAGCATCACGATAAGGGCAAAGGGGGGGGGGGGGGGTATGACTGCTACGTAGCAATTTCTCTCCGCTATGTGTAAGATTCGCCATTTATTATAAGCGAACCGTAATAATTATATTTTGAATTTATCGAACAGAAGACCTTTCATGACAAATGACATAGTACTATAAGTAAAACCTTCTCAAAGTGAATCCTCCTTTTGAAGAAGTTCCCCTTTTTACATTATTTGTTCTTCTCCTTTTCTTACAATGCAAATATTCATGGACCTGTTATAAATCAATGATTTCAGGATTATTGCCTAAATTTAACCCTCTGTCCGGCAGTAAATTATTATTACCGGTATACGTTTAATATAGGAATAGAAAGTACATACATATTTTAAAATAACCAGTGGCGGATTCAGGTGGGTGCGGAGGGAGCGCCCGCCCCCCCCCCCCGGCAATGACCCCAAATTTTCCAAAAAACAGGAATATTATTGCCAATTTTCAGTAAAAATCGGCAAAATTCGCTCCTTGACCCCCGGCATAGGGGGTGCTGGATCCGGCACTGATTACCTATAGGATATTTGATCCTGAACAAGTCACACTGACCTTGAGGATGACCTTGACCCGCGTCGGATGCCATGATGCTGAATAATCTAGCACTTTGATGAAAAAATGCGAATGTCGACTTACCTACATTATATGATCTCCATAAATACGTAAATGCAAGGAATACTGTTTTTATCGTCTAACATTGTTGTACACTGAAATTATTTTGCAGTCAGGAAAGAATTTGTCGTTAAACTCCTTTAATGAAATATGTGCACATAGACCAGTAAAAAAAAGTAGGAAGGGGGGGGGGGGGGGTATGGAACGTTTATAATATTAATCGAAGATAGAAATCAGTTGCAGTTACCCTTTCTTAAAAGAAAACAGATGTCATGCGGAAATAAATATGATTTTTCATAAATATAGGAATTAGAAAAAACTATTTCAAAAAGATACTCTGTCACAAGGCCGATTTTAGCCCTTACCGGCTTTTCTCCTCATCCAAAACCAATGGATAGCAACATACGATGTACTAAGTCTGTATATAATTTAAAAATCAGTTATATATAACGTGTGATTGCACTTACATTCAAGTATTTATAATTTTCTTTGCGTATTATTTTATCTTAATTCATTCTATTTCTTTATAGTTATATTCATAAGATAAACATCTTGTTTTCATCGCCCCATTTCATTCTTGGCCGCTTTTTTTTTTCTTTATCAACTTGATTTGACGTTCAAATGACCAAATGCATCACGTGACGTCATTTGCTTTAAACTGTTGCAGGCGTTAATATTACTGATGTAATGGGTAAATATTATAAAATGGGTTTCAGAATTCACATTTTGATCAGTTCTATTTCCAATTGATATATGGCTGATAAATGGAGTAATTTAGATGAACGGTTCAGGAGATATAAATCCAAATAGAGCACGGAGGGGATATCTTGCCAGCATTTTGTAACAAAATCTGGAGGGGGTAAGGTCATAATTTTGTATCAAACTTAAAATTTTGTGCGATGATTGCTACTTTTATTTTTATTGTTGAAAGATATGTTAACTTAGATTAAGATAGCAATTTTTCCGCTCATTGGCATGTTAACAAAGTACTTAAACCCGTCATTTACTGGTTGGACTCTAAAAATAATGACGTCAAGCACAGAGCCTAAAATGGTATAATATTTACTATTTCATAGAATTTAACTTACCAGCATTGATGTATTTTCTATTTTTTATTTGTTTTATACCTTCTTTCGTTATTAAAAGAATGACCATATACATTCATGCATCAGGTTTAAAATAACAGGGGTCTATTGATGATATGATGCAAATTTGGGGAAAATTAAAGAAAAATTGGACATGTACTTCTTTGGAAGATCATAAATCAATTAGAAGCTCGATGACATATAATTTGTTCATTAAAATACTATACATTACATTGTTCTCTACCAATAAAATCAATAAAAC
Organism: Pinctada fucata; assembly: GCA_028142955.1. Taxonomy (NCBI): domain Eukaryota; kingdom Metazoa; phylum Mollusca; class Bivalvia; order Pterioida; family Pteriidae; genus Pinctada; species Pinctada fucata. Next base: position 37,287,051 of record AP027112.1, on the reverse strand, counting down.
TTAACCTGTGATGTTTAATACTGTTTTGGGGGTGTTTTGGAAAGGGTGTAACCATGAACCTTAATTAATTTTACTAGCACGTGTGTAATGATTTGAATAATTATTCTATTCGGCCATATTAAGAAAATATCGTGTTTTAACAAAAGAATATACTTAAACTTTTGTAAGCTAAACAATTATTCTTTCGACTAGAGAGTTTAGCATTTTCTTAATATTGATTTGATGATTGGAAGTGTTTGGAAGATTGACTTGATGTCTAGAAGTGTATTTATACCTTCTTTCCGACTCTGTCGCCTGAACGAAGCTTCGTTAAGGCCCTTTATAGATTTGACGTCATATCTATATTATTTCGCTATTTCGAAAACTTGTCATTTCATTCAAAACTATCATCGAAGTTCAAAGAGGTAAACATCTTAGCACCATCCCTCCAGTGCTATTTTGAACTTATATTTTATTTGGATATGCTACTGAATCGACCCTACAAGAATGTGGAGCCGAACACTCTCTGTAAAGTTAATGTACAAATCTAAATTCAAAAAATAAAAGAGGGTGCTACTACAATGAATTTTGGTGGCTCCGCTAGAAGCATCACTGGTGAGACTTCAATATTCGAAATACGTGTCTTGTACAGAAAAATTGGTTTGAAATTTGTTTCATGAAGGTATAGAGTTCCGTATTATTACATCCACCGTAGAGTATCTCTAATGATTTTTGTTGCATGAAAAACCAGAGAAGTATATATATTGCAGAACAAAAATTTTCAAAATGTAATATCAAATGTGTCTAAATCATTGCAGCGTTCGCTGTGCGCACATATTCCGGATAACCACACCATTTGCTACTAACGTAACAGATGGCTGTCCTAAGTCGACTCCGATTGCTCGCTAGTCCCGTTGCCTTGTGTGTAGTCTTTTGTGTTTGGTGTTTCGACGTCGTGTTTGGTGTCCCTATTTCCTTTTGTGTTTCACTCATACGGCATTTACGCTATAGCATTTACTAAGATATTGGATTTTCATAGTAGAGGTTTATAAATGACCAAGAAACATTTATTAAGGTCAAGTTTTCAGCTTTCATAAAACATTTAAGACGTTTGGAAATTTTGCAAAACTTACTGTCAGCTTCTTTTAGAATTTCGCCCTAATTCACAACCTCTTATTGTGACATAATAAGCAAAATCATAATAAGCGTCAGAATGATAGAATGCTTTTTTTACCTAGGATATATGATCCAAACGTCACCAGACGGATACTGGACATGGAACCTTACCAATCCACAGTCTTCTAACCGCGCATTCTCAAGACTTGCATTCCGAATGAATGTGACGGCGGGGCTCCATGACATGCCCTGTCCTGTCCTCTTTAGAAAAATTAGGGCCCCGACCACCACCTGTTCTCTCACAATGTCGATCGGACGTCTCGGTTGATGACATGTATGAGCTTGGTACATCCGGCAGAGCACGGACTGTATTTCGTACGCCCCCTTTTTTTTTTATCTATTTACATATTCATCTGTGTTGCTTGGGCTCATGTTTTGTTTGTGTGGTCCTCTTACAGTGAGGAGGTTATTCTAAACTACAATAGGCAACTTGCCAAAATTTATAATGGCTGACAAAGTGACGGAAAATGTCCGAGGTAGGCAGTTTCCGCGCACTTTTTCATTGTTACCTCTCAATGCTGCGTCTGTTAAAAGTTACGTCATAAGGTAAAACAACGTCAAAAGATGGTGACTCGAACATTTTGTGCTTTCTAACAAGATCAGAAGAGGTCTATTGTGTCTTCTTCGAGACTATTGGGTAACCTGAAAAGTGGGAGTGTTGTGTGCAAGTAATTCGGATAACCACATCATTTGCTACTAACGTAACAGATGGTAGTCCTAAGTCGGCATAGATTTGCTATTGGTCTCCTTGGTTAATGTGTATCATGTTTCTGTGTCGTATGTCCCTTCAACGTCTGTTACTTTTTTTATTCACACTGTTTTTTTTTTTCGCATCAGCTGTTTTGGTGCCTTGCTGTGGAGTCTTGTTCGAGATACCCTCCTTTCTTTCACTATATAAGTTTATGGTTTGATGTTTTGCCGTGTTACTATACGTTGACGCTTTCTTTCCATGCTCTTGCAGCTTTCTATCTCTCGTTTTTATGATCATCAATCCTACGACAAAAATATTCTCCAAAAGGCAGAAGACTATCAAACGTTTACATTAAAATATATTTACTATGAATTAACCGTGAACAAACGTTATCGTAATATGAGAAAAGAATGTATACATTAAAATAAAAAGACTATAAGAATTGTAATTGATACGATGTATTGTCATATATCTCTCTTCTTGTAAAATACTAAGTCTATATCTTCCAAGTCTATATCTTCTTGAACAAAATTTCAAACTAACCTTCATGCGCCAGACACGTGTTTCGGATATTAAATACTCATCAGTGATGCTTCCAGCCTAAGTGATTTACAGAAGCCACAAACATTCATTTCAGATGGATCCTCTGGTTTTACATTTTTAATTTAAATTTGTCCATGAACAGAGAGCGCGTGGCTCCAAATGTCCTGTTGCGTCGATTCAGGAGCATATCCATATAATATGTCTGTTCAAAATAGCATTGGAGGGATGATGCTAAGATCTTAACCTCCTTTTATTTCGATGATATTTTTCGATGATATGACAAGTTTCCGAGATAGCAAATATATATATATATATATATATATATATATATATATATATATATATATATATATACAAAGCACAAGAAAATCATGTATATAACAAGGTACCCTATTTACCTATTCTTCCCTGCCAGGGATTCGAACCCACTACCTACGGCACCTTCCGCCTGGCAATCACGAGTCCGGCACGCTATCCACTACACCATCTCGACTTCACAAAAATGAAGTTTTGATGGCAAGGGTCTATCGTATCGGACTCGTGATCACTCGGTAGTCGACGGCTTTCGGGATTTACCTATGTACTAATGGGTGGATCGCCCTAGGGTAATGCAGTACTGAAATACATATAAACAGAAAGCACAAACGAAACAGTACATTAACACCCAATTAGTACGATTGACCTTGGATAGTCAGACGACTATACATACATGAGAAATAAACATATACAAAGCACAAGAAAATCATGTATATAACAAGGTACCCTATTTACCTATTCTTCCCTGCCAGGGATTCGAACCCACTACCTACGGCACCTTCCGCCTGGCAATCACGAGTCTCATGTATGTATAGTCGTCTGACTATCCAAGGTCAATCGTACTAATTGGGTGTTAATGTACTGTTTCGTTTGTGCTTTCTGTTTATATGTATTTCAGTACTGCATTACCCTAGGGCGATCCACCCATTAGTACATAGGTAAATCCCGAAAGCCGTCGACTACCGAGTGATCACGAGTCCGATACGATAGACCCTTGCCATCAAAACTTCATTTTTGTGAAGTCGAGATGGTGTAGTGGATAGCGTGCCGGACTCGTGATTGCCAGGCGGAAGGTGCCGTAGGTAGTGGGTTCGAATCCCTGGCAGGGAAGAATAGGTAAATAGGGTACCTTGTTATATACATGATTTTCTTGTGCTTTGTATATGTTTATTTCTCATGTATGTATAGTCGTCTGACTATATATATATATATATATATAAAAGCACAAAAAAAGGTACAAGCGACCACGACACTAAACAAGGGATGTACTGTCCCTTCCGCTGGGTTTAAACACGTTTAGTGTCGTGGTCGCTTGTACCTTTTTTTGTGCTTTTATATCTTTTTTTTCCAAGCGACGTGCATTCGCCCTTTGTTGGGCTGATCCGACATTGTCTGAATAGTGAACGTGGTTGTTTTCACCTCTTTTGTGCTATCTATATATATATATATATATATATATATATATATATATATATATATATATATATATATATATATATATATATGATGTCAAATTGATACAAGGCCAAACCAAAGGTTGGCCTTGTATCATAGTTTGGCATTGTAGATGGCGCCAGGAAAATTAACTTTCATTGGCATTATTTAAACTGGTTGACATGAACGAGTTAAAGAAGATCCTGACGATAATCTCAACAGCACTCACAATAGAGCACCAAATTGAGCATCGACGGACCCCTAGTATGCTAGAGGTGGGACCAGGTGCCCGGGAGGAGTAAGCATCCCCTGTTGGCTAGCCGCACCTGCCGTCGATGTTCATGCTCGAAAATGAAAACAATAAAAAAAAACATGAAATGCACTGTCTCAGGTCATTTCTATATAGAAAGTGCTATGGCGAACTTGTCAGGGAAAATATTCAAAACACTTACTGTCAAACCCCTCGCGGGGAACTTTTTTACGAGCTCCACACGGCAAAGGGCATAAGTGTGACACAAACGAGTTAAAGAAGATCCTGACGATAATCTCAACAGCACTCACAATAGACCACCAAACTGAGCATCGACGGACCCCCTAGTAAGTTGGAGGTGGGACCAGGTGCCCGGGAGGAGTACTACTGAGAAGGATTAAAATATCCGAAACACGTGTTGTTCTGTCCTTAGCTGGGTTAAGGTCAAGTTTAGAATTCATCTCCTTGCGCCTACCCTCCAACGATTTTTGGCCATATTTTTCACTTAAATACGCTTCTTAATAAACCCTACACGAAATTTGGAGCCGCTCATTTTGGCAAGAGGAAATTAAAGCTCTGTATTGGCTTTTTCTGGTCCACGTTGCCAATTTATCTGTCCTTAAATGATGCTACTGTTTGGCATGAAGAACTACTGGCGAGGATTAAATTATCCGTAACACTTGTCTTGTACAACAAAATTGGTACTATAGAACAAATATTTCATTATTGACAATACAATTTCTTTTGGGCGACAGAGCAGGAAAGAAGTAATCTATACACAATACTAAAGATTCAAATGTCTGACACTTTGAATCTCTTTTTGTGCACTCTCATTATATCAGCATGCAGATCAGAGAGTTCAATCTCCAACGCATACGTCCGATTTCACGTGATCAATAATAATTATACACCCATGAACACTAAAATAAACATCAAAGAAGTACGTAACCGTTATTCAGTCTCAAAGTCGAGAAGGCAAGGCAAAATCGTGAGAATTTCCATCGAAACGGTTGCGAACCCCGGAATGAACAACATTCCGAAGTGAGACCAGGTGCAAGGGGAGAGTCAGCGTCTCCTGATTGCATGCAACACCCGTCGTAACAGCTCCATGGAAGCCTGTCAAATTCGGTGATTGTCTCGATGTACATTTTTATGTGTATGTTAGTATGTCTTGTTTAGTGATGATGACAGCCATTCAATCACAATGTAAAATGTCACTGATCATTCTGGAAAGGGGGATCTCATATGCTTTTATAACATCCCCATAGCAACCGAAGAATTTACCCAATGATGATTTCATTCGTTGTGTGACATAACCCTGAACAAGTAGCTTACTTGCAAACCGCCTGGCTCTAATGATGAAATCTTCATAGTTGGAACATGCCCTGGCGTACCGTATCAGTTGAGAAACAAAAACACCATAAGCAGGAGAAGACGGAATGTTGCTACTCATGAAAGGGAAGATAGTTATGAGGGAGCTGAAGACCTTGCTTGATGCGTGTTAATATTTCGTAAGCAAAATGGAAAGAGGTTTTGTGGAGCACCTGGACGAACCGCCGGATGCTGGTAAGGATATTTGTGCATTTTGGGATTCCAGTAGATATAAGGTAGTTTAAGATCAGAGTCATTGGTGTGAATACCGAAAGACTCAAGAATAGATTTGTGATTGTCAAGTATTTCGGATACAGATAAATTTGTTAGTGTTTATGTTGGATTTTAAAAGTAAGACAGTCATTTCTTAAAAGAAGTACATGTTTGAAATATTACAGTCCTAACTACATCACTTACCGACCGAAATATATAGTCCATCTTTGTAATATCATTTTAAAGTAGATTGAATAGTAGGTCAATGTCACTAGGTTAAAAATAATGGTATATGAAGAAATGTCTTGTCAAATGGAATGCACATGCGAAATATCAAAGCCTTATCACTTACAAATCAAACGAAGTAGCCAATCTTATCTTTTTTAAACTAGGTCAAATATGTAGGTCAAGGTCATTAGGTAAAAAAATTATGGTTTCTTAAAAATGTCTTGTCACAAGAAAAACACATGAGAAATATCAAAACCCTATCACTAACCAATCGAAAAATATAGCCAATCTTAATTTTGTTTGGAAAGTACGTCAAATATCTGGGTCGAGGTCACTAGGTCAAAACTTCGGGTATGTGTAGAAGGAGTTTGTCATAAGGAATACACGTGAAACATATCAAAGCCCTATCACTTACCAAATAAAAGATATAGCCAATCTAAGTTAGTTTTTTTTTGCAAAGTTTGAAAAGTTGGTAAAATAAAGGGGTCAATGTCACTAGGTTACAAATATAATGTGTAGAAAGGTCTCGTTGCAAGAAATACACGTGTGAAATAGCAGTGCCCTATTACTCGCTCGTCGTAAGATGTAGGCAATTTTAATTTTTTTTTGTAAAGTAGGTCAATTATCTAGGTCGAGGTCATTATGTAAAATATAATGATATGTGAAAAAAACGTCTTGTCACAAGGAATACACATGTGAAATATCAAAACCCCATCACTTACAAATAAAAAGTAAAGAGTTGTAACACCCAAAGTGTGACAGACAGTCGGACAACATACAAAACGATCCCTAAGTGTCGCTATGCAGGCGACACAAAAATGTCATCTTTTAAAAATACGGTTACATGTACAATGACATATATGGACCATGACATTATCTAATTACACAATACAAAATTGATAATTCGGGAAACCCCAAGCGAAGGCATACAAAAGCAGGATAAAACAGGAACCAAAGCAAACAAACAAAAACCTCCATCACATGAAAAGAAGCGAACTCATTCTAGATAACTATCCGAGCTTTTTGATATATAGTACGATTTATGCTCAACAAAAAATAAATCAACGATCAGGACATTCTTTGAGTTTTTATTCATGAATTATTAGCTTGGCCTTGACATTGTCCCTATGAAATTATCAAGGTTCCTCTTGAGTCAGCTAGGCGATGTGTAAGACGCCATGCTTTAGACAAGAAAGTATGAGTATACCAGAAAAGAAGTACCAATCGTCAATGTTCAGGAGTCAAAGGTTTTAGGTGAACAATGGTGAGGGATGCTTTTACATTCGGTTTTAACTAGTCTTTTGATGAAACCAATCAACTTTGATCCTCCGTAGGTCATAATAGTTCTATGCGTAGCGTTTCGTCGATGAAGACAGACAGGTGAAGATGCATGGCAAATAAATTTCTTGTTATGAGGTTGAAAAGCATTTTATCATGGGTAATATAGCGACTTCCAGTACTCGAAATACAGGAATATAATATCTTATATAGAAATATAGGACAAATATAGGATTTATTCAAAAGTAGTATAATCATAGGACTTTTCGAACTTCAAACCAAAGGAAGCTAGATAAAGGAAATGACAGAATATGTGCAGCCCAGTATCTCAATTTTACGTTATGCTACCTTCTGCATTTTACAAATCATAATATGAAGTATATGCTAAAACTGGATAAGATGGCGGGGAAAAGAGCCGGATATTTTTTACATCATACTATTGTCATACAGTTACTGTCTTTTGAAATGCTGTTATACTGTTATAACCTACAATGGATCCAGGAATTACGTCCCATAATGCGTGTTAGCTCATTATGAGAAACATAATTCCCGTATCAATTTGAAAAGTTATTCTATATTATTATATTCCCTTTGTTCACGCTTAAATAACGTTAAAATACGTTTAAAACTCTATTGCAAAGACTTTGCTACTATGTGACGTCACAGTTCATATCATGCCACCACGGTTATACTCCCATAATCACAATATAAATTCTGTACAAATGATTGGGCATATGAAGTATCTATATGGTAAAGGTAAATAAGGTTGAGAAAGAGGAGAGCCGGAATTTTTGTAATTAAACTATTGTCAGAAATTGCTGCAAATCAAATTTTGTGCACGATTCATTTTGTAAAGAAGCTGTAAAAAATGAAAAATCCGTTCATATATTTTTCATAGAGAATATAGGACAGCGTGAATCCAGTACACCCCCACAAGTGGGGGTATAGATAACCTCCTTTCTGTAAGACGTCGGGCCCAAGCAACACCCTGAATTGTCTAACGAGGTTTCGACAGGGCCCGTCATGGAGTCCTGTCGACAAAGTCATTGTAATTCGTACGAATGCGCTACAAAATGTTTAGTACGAGGCTGTAAATTGATCAAGTACCATGCCAACTGTCCGTCTAGCGTCAGTAGGATTATATCAACGGTACAAAAAGGCATATGATGCTTCTCTCTGACAATTCTAATTTCTTTCTATTTTGTCACCATAAAAGGGAGGTTGTGAAATTCTCATAACAATACACTCTGTTGCTTATGTGGGTGGGATTTTCAAAAGAAGCTGACTGTATTTTTTTCTTTATTTCCGAAAAGTTTTGACAACTTTATTAAAGCGGAAACCTTGACTTAAAGACGTTCGGTACACTTGCGAACCGTAACACTGATATGCCTTAACGTGCTACATGTATGACGTCTGAGGACTATGCGTCGACAATATGACGGGAACTTTACAACCTAATAGTATGTACTAAATAATCTGTAATTTATTCTATATGTCCCCTTTTTCGACAATTTTTCAAATCGCATTCAACTTTCGATCGATTATGAATCAAAGGAAGGGATCTCGTTTATAGTGAAGTTGCTATCCCTATAAAGAACTGTGATAAAAGCTTTTTTATTCTGATGTAGAGTTTGAATAAAAATTCGAACAGGCGTACGAACGGACAGATCAACGGAAATCAAACGGCAGCATTGTGCTCTCCGGATTATTCAGGGAGCAAAGACACTTGTATTCTGAGTAATTATTACATGTATATTGTTCATATTTTTTTTACATTTTTGTTTTCAAAATGACTAGATGGGATAAATGTGCACTAGTCGAATATATATTGTTTTTCCGTGATTCAGAAACAAGTACGATATTAAGTGATTTTGTAAATTTCAACAAGGTATTTTATTTAAGTTGTCATAACAATTTATGGGGATATTTAATTATGGAGACTGAGGCATTGCCCGCCACATATTATTGAATCTATTGTTCTATTTCATTTATATTTTATATTTAATAAACGATCCTCTTGATGAAAAAAATTATTTGTACAAATGCCTTATTTTCCTATCCATGAATTATTTGTCTAATATTAACATTTTCAGAAACTGTTTGTCATTAGGAACAATACAATTATAAATACATAAACATGACGTTCTTTTCATTGACTTTTACCGTCTATTTATCTACTTTAGCTTACAATTGTTTGTGCAGAATTATATGTTATTTCCGATTCAAGCTAATAGAGTTTCCCATCCCCTGCTAACGTCATGCAATTCATGTGGGATTTCTTCTCGGATAAAGTTAGCATATATCTGAATGTGTTAATTAGATTTATAGATGACATGCGACATACTATCTCTTCTGCTCTTTTGCTATATTTTCAATATTTTATTGATTCAGTTGCATGATTCGACGTTTCTATTATTCTATCCGATATAATTGTAACTTTAAAAAAGTCTGTCAATATGAATATCGCCATATTTTTCATCCCTCCCCGTTTGAAAATGGTTTTCTTATTTCATAACGTCAAAACGTGGGTTTAGAACGCTACTACTAGTTTATGTGCTTTACAGCATGAAAACAAAGTCAAATTAGACAAAATGTAAATTTGATGTTGACAAAATGACCTGAATGTGATTGCATGATGCTAAATATGTTTGGTCATGATTTTCTGGTAACGGTGTTTGTAGCATAGATATTGCAATTCACATTTAAGCGACTTATGTCTCTGGATTTTTGATTTACGTCATATATATATATATATATATATTTTCTTAACCAATGATCAAAATCTAGTCGACATATTTCCTTTGTAAATGTAAGATCTCAAAAACTAGATGTACTCTTTAGGTTGATTTGATAAAATAAATCAAGACATCCCTTAGTTTTCCCGCTATTATCACTCCTGTATTCGTTGATACCTCTATCGACATCAATGAAATTTACAGTTCTATCTTGCTGCTGTTATTATCTTTATACGCTACATAAGCATGTATTTTGTAACACAGTTTTCTTTAAATCTTACCATGCAACGAAAATTATCCATTTATTCAAAAAATATAAATAGATGTAGTACATTGTACATGAATCCACAATATATTATCAATATTCGATATCACACCATAGAACGTTTCGTGGTATAACGCGAATGTTACGCGATATAATGCAAAAGTTTTGCGTTATTGCGAGAACGTTTTGCGTTTTAACGCGTACGTTTCGCGATATAACGCGAATGTTACGAGTTATAACGCGATTTTTTTTCAGCTACCACTTGAGCTCAATCGGCTTTCGCACTAGCGTACAGGATGAGCTGTGATATGTAAATACCGTATGATGGGTGTCTAGGGGGATCACTGTCACACCATGGGAACTTTACTATGTTGAATCCAGAAGATACATGTAAGATAAGGCGATTTTTATATCTGCCCTGAAAAAGTGGAATTTTCAAAATAGGAACTTCAAGAAAATTCTTTCAGAAAATTTATGCCAGGTCTTGGTTTCATTATAATCAGCAGCTGGATGAGATTTATCGTGCATCATATTCCTCAATTGCAGTGCAAAATATGTCTTTTTCTATAGAAATCAATGAAAATTGAAAAGATTTCAAAAATATTATTCTCCCCTTTACTACAGAACGCCACTTTTACAGAAGTTGTATATCACTAACACATATATTATGATAAAGCGGCTTCCTGTAGTAAGGGGGAACGATGCCCCAGAGACGAAAACTGAAAAAGGGAGGATAGGGAGCTTTTTACGAATTTGTGTTTTAGGCCATTATATAAGCAAAGTTTCATTTCCTTTTCCTTTTAAAGTCATTCATTTATTTATTCTAAACACGTTCACATGAAATGCTTAAGATTGTGGAATGAAATAAACAAGAGCGTGCTGTTTATATCTACCCAGTGTGTATTTCGCGGTAAAATGCTTAGTATATTGTTCAGACTATAACTATGTTTTAAAGTTTATAAATATCAAAATAAGCCAGATAGTTCTTAATTTTCAACGATTTGTTCGATTTTAGCTTCTTTTCGACATTATTACCCTCTACTTTTTGGACTGTATTTTAAGTATCTAGAAATATTTAAGCTTGTCAAAATCAAAGCTATAGAGGCGTCTCTAATACATTACATTTTAGTAATGATCTAATGATCAAGTTTTTCTTGCGAATTGTGTATTGCGCATTGTGTAAAAGAAATACCTGATGAGATCCAGGGCTAAATACATCCCTTATCTTACCGGCTCTTTATACACACTGGTATGAATCTCACCATTTACAACTTTGATGTTTAGGTCCAAAAATTATGTTTCTATGTTTGTAACGTTTCCCTTGTTGAGTGCCAATTCTTGTGGATAAATTGCATTGTTATGTTTTATCAAGAACAGGATTGTAGATAGTGAGAATATTATCGAAGTACCTAGGGTTACAATTGAAACATTTCAAATCATCAAGTTTTCTTTGGTTATAAGATTTTGGATAATTATTTTTTCAAGAACGTCTTGTATGAAAATAAATATGCAATGAGAGGCGCATAGTTAGTACTGATTCCAACAACCAGCGTGTACAGATTATCGCCAAATCTAACATAAACGTTATCCAAGGGGAAGGACAAGGCATTACACAGGTCATTACACGTCCTTGATGTTGCGGAATAGAAATCCTTTGAGTCATTGATATATTGATGTAAGTTTTTATTCATCATGTATACATGTAAGTTTTTCCCCATCAATCAAAACAAAATTCAATGAGTTAAAACAATCGATAATTAATTTTGTCACATTGAAAGAAGAGAGAGGATCTCCAACAAGACCCAATAAAGTGTGATGTACATATTAGAAAATTCGTATGAAGAGATCGTATTGGCATGGAAATTGACATCACATTATTTGGCAACATTTCAGATTTTCTAGAATCGTCTTGAATCGTTGTATTGTTTTCTATTTTTTAACGTCACAATGAAAATTGAAAAAAAAAACTCTCAACTTTTTTTAGACGTAACAACATTTCGAACCAATTTTAATGTTTAATTTCAATAAAATTAAAATCATTTAGATTGTTTAGATTGAGGATCACTGACGAGGGTTAAGTACCCGAAACGTGCATGTCTGATCCATGCTGAAATTTTATTTTTTCTTAAATAATGCTACTGAATTTGAAGACGTATAACATTTGAACCACTTGGTGAGTTCACTGCTGATGGACCAGGAGTCCCCAAGGGCACATGTTGCCAAGTTCGATCAACTTCGGTTGATCGTCTGTCTCCTTAACGCATTCGAAAAGTTCTGACATCAAAAAATCTTGAAATGTCTAAAACGTGGGTCCTTTAACATATCCCACCCATCCTGCTACGTTTTCGGTACATTTTTGGATATAATATTTTTCACACTCTTTGGCCATATTACATTGTTTAGATTGTGGATCACTGACGAGGGTTTAGTTAACGAAACGTGCATGTCTGGCCCATGCTGAAAATGTATCTGTTCTTAAATGATGCTATTGAATTTGAAGACGTTTAACATTTGACCCACTTGGTGAGTGTCACTGCTGGTGGACCAGGAGTCAACCAAGGGCACATGTTGCCAAGTTCGATCAACTTCGGTTGATCGTCTGTCTCTTCAACGCATTCGAAAAGTTCTAACTAAAAAAATCTTGAAATTTCTGAAGTGTGGGTCATGTAGCATATCCCACCCATCCTGCTACGTTCTTGGTACATTTTTGGATATAATATTTTTCACACTCTTTGGCCATATTACATTGTTTAGATTGAGGTTCACTGACGAGGGTTAAGTACCCGAAACGTGCATGTCTGGTCCATGCTGAAATTTTATTTGTTCTTAAATGATGCTATTGAATTTGAAGACGTTTAACGTTACCAAATTGTGTAATGTCTAATGTCTTGGTGTCTGGTTGAATTATTGGGAAATCATCTATAACATGTTTTTACACCAGGCAATTACCTTGTTGACCAACAACTTCCAGAAGATGTAAACCTGATTTCAATCCATAATTGCCACAATATCTGGAAAGTGACTTCAGTGCTGTTTCCGTTACGGCTAAATTGCTGGATTTCATATCTGTATTACCATGCGAGCCATGTGGACTGTAAAATTTTGAAACCAGTACCAGTCAGGTTAGTGGATCCCTTTGGCCTCAGACAAGACGCACTTTTAACAGCGGAGCAATCATTTACCCTACCATATGTTAGAAAATCATCTCCTTGTTTTTCAGCAAACCTTGTGTCGTTGACATCCACTTGCAAGGTCTGAAAATATACACATAGCAAACATTTAGGTAGTGTATATGGACACTGAAAGTTTGTAACTGATACCCACTAGATTTCGAAATATAAGACGTTCATTGTTTCATCATTCTTTCGGAGTATTTCAGCTTTATAGAAATACACTTTTTGATTCCTTATCCTATTATTTACGTCGAGATAAACAAATATATCTAATCGACAGAAAACAGCCTATACTTGGTTCAGCAAAGTCAGATTGCATTTCGAATTTCTATTATCCGAAATTTGATACGCTTACTATACTGCGACAGCCTCTTTTCTATATAGTCCATTTTTGTGAAGTGAAGTTCAAAACTTTACCTTAAATTCATGTCAAGCAGTAAACTAAAGGGAAGGAAGGGAACTCCAACAACATTCAGTTAAAGCACCCATAGCAAAACACCATAACAACCCATGCAAAAACATAAAGATGACATGCACAGCAAGAGACGCAAAAGGGACTAGGAACACCAAAAACAGCACAGAAACATCAAAACACAAAAACAACAACACATTAACCAACGAGATAATTTGCAACCGGTACCGACTAAGGACGGCGATCTGCTATGCCAGTAGGAAATTATGTGGTTTTCCGGATTACGTGTGCGCAACCCTCAAACTGTTTCGGTTATTAAGAGGTCTCGACGAACGCACAATTATGGTGTACAATAACCTCCGCACTGTTATATTACCATACAAGCAAGACAGCATGAACCCGAGCAACACACACATGGATATGTAAATGGCGGATGTACGGCTGTAGCGAGCTCATGCATAAAGACACGACAATGTATTCAGGGAGACATGTTTAAAGATGTTTTAGATAAGGACCACCCAAAAATACCAAATTTGATCAATTCACCTCCTTTTACCATTTCAGCATGAATGTTGAAAACAAAAAAGTGAAGCATAATCTCCCTGGGCTACTCAACTCATTTCTGTTTTGGATTTATATCTTATCATTTTCAGAATGTGAATGTTTAGTTGTTCTGTTAAAATTTGCTTTTTCATAGTTTTGTACGCTTATTGAATATAATTTATCGGGTAACTTTGTAAGCAGCTGACTTCAAAGCAGCAGAAGTTTTTGTTACTTTTTGTTTTTTGATGATGCATTGAAAATATACAAAGGCATCTCATTGTCTACAATACTGTTAACTTAATATTCGCGTGACCTTCATTAACTCATTTGTGTCACACTAATGCCCTTTCCCGTTTGGAGCTCGTACAAAGTTCCCCGCCATGGGGTTTTTGAATATCTTTCCTTGGCATGGTCGCCATAGCACTTGCTATATAGACATAACCTCAGACAGTGCATTTCTTTTATATATTGTTTTCATTTTTCGTGCATGAACATCGACAGCGGGTGCTGCTAGCCAACAGGGGATGCTTATTCCTCCCGGACACCTGGTCCCACCTGTAGCTCAATTGGTCCGTCGATGCTCAATTGGGTGATCTATTGCGAGTGCTGTTGAGATTGCCGTCAGGATCTTCTTTAACTCACTTATTTTCGCGACAAGAAGACATGTTAATTCGCATGACTTTAATTTCGCGAGCTCATAATCTGATGTTTTTATAAGTTCCTTTTTTTCTGTATGGATATATTTTATTTCCTACTCTCTCTCTATATTAATTGCTGAAACGTTAAATAAGATGTTACGTATCGTCGTATCTTTGTGTCATTTGTTTACGTTTTCGTCTCTTATTGAAATTTATTGAAAACGGGATGATTGAAAATATAAAAAAAATGTGCCATGATTATTTCTCCTAAAAGAATTCACAGTTCTTTAATATATTGTTTATCTGGGTAATTAAAGCTAATTGATTAATTTCTGTGTTTGTAACTATCGACGCTTTTGATCGTCCGTTGTCAAAGTAGGGTAATTAATTCTAATGGAAAAAGACGCTTTTGAATTTTGTCAAGATTGATCTCATATATAAATTTTGGACGGACTTTTTATTAGCGAGGACTTTATTTTCGCGTTTGATCAAGCTCGCAAAATTACTCGAAAATAAAGTCCTCTGTAATAAGAAGTCGTTTACAGTAATTGTATGCAGAGAAGAGAACAGATTATGGCGGGAGATGCATCAGGAGTTATAGAGTCGGTATAGACAGATGTAATGAGTCCCGACGACGGAACCATGTCTACACTTTTAGGATGCTCTGAGAAAGTATGGCCCACTGAAATAATGCATGTATAATGATAAGGCAATATTAGGTAGTAAGATGGTATTTGATCTATCTACTGGAATTCAGTAGGTACGATATGCAAATAAAATATATCAATATTGATCTTTTTAGTAAATTATGAAAATTCTGTCATACTGTTTTGGAGTTTAAGTAAGCGAACAAGACGAAATACTGCCAGGTTCGTCAGATACCTTTCAGATATAGGTATTATTTTATGGAAGCACCTACAGGAAAACATCAAACACCCCAAAGTGAAAACACAGAGAAGACATACACAGCAAGAAACGCAAAATGGATAAAAGGAAAACCAAATACGACATCAAAACACCAAACACAAAAGACTTTACATAAACCAACGAGACAAACAATGTAAACATATGTTTTTAGTCCCCTACCGGCAACGCCGAAGGGGTCTCTTAGTTTCCTCTCGGTCTGTCTGTCTGTCCGTCCGTCTGTCTGTCTGTCCGTCTGTCCCATTTTCAGTTTTCCGGATTTTTTTCGCTGTTGTTGCATATATTGAACTCATTTTTGGTACATGTATGTGGATATATCTCAATGTGATACAGATCAAGTTTGAGACCTAATTTTACAAGAGTTATGGCCCTTGGACTTAGCAAATATTATGAAAATTTCAGTTTCCCGGACTTTTTTCCGCTGTTGTTGCATATATTGAACTCATTTTTTGTATGTGGATATATCTCAATGTGATACAGATCAAGTTTGAGTTTGCTTTAGATTAACCTAATTTTACAAGAGTTATGGCCCTTGGATTTAGCAACTTTTATGAAAAATTCAGTCTTCCGGACTTTTTTCCGCTGTTGTTGCATATATTGAACTCATTTTTGGAATGTGGATATATCTCAATGTGATACAGATCAAGTTTGGGTTTGCTTTAGACTGACCTAATTTTACAAGAGTTATGGCCGTTGGACTTAGCAAATTTTATGAAAATTTCAGTTTTCCGTTTTTTTTTCCGCTGTTGTTGCATAATTATATTGAACTCATTTTTGGTATGTGGATATATCTCAATGGGATACAGATCATATTTGAGTTTGTTTTTGATTGACCTAATTTTACAAGAGTTATGGCCCTTGGACTTAGCAAATTTTATGAAAATTTCAGTTTTCCGGACTTTTTTTCCGCTGTTGTTGGATAAATTGAACTCATTTTTGGTATGTGGATATACATGTATCTCAATGGGATACAGATCAAGTTTAAGTTTGCTTTTGATTAGCCTAATTTTACAAGAGTTATGGCCCTTGGACTTAGCAAATTTTATGAAAATTTCAGTTTTCCGGACTTTTTTTCGTTGTTTTTGGATAAATTGAACTCATTTTTGGTATGTGGATATATCTCAATGGGTTACAGATCAAGTTTGAGTTTGCTTTAGATTCACCTATTTTTACAAGAGTTATGGCCCTTGGACTTTGGAGTTTTCCGGATTTTTCTTCAGTTCTATTGCAAATAATGCACTGATTTTTGGTAAATGAATACATCTCAGTGTGATACAGACCAAGTTTGAGTTTGGTTTCCATCGGCATATTTTTACAAGAGTTATGGTCCTTGGACTTAGCAAATTTCGTGAATTCAGTTTCCCAGACTTTTCTTGGCTGTTGTTGCAGATGATGAACTGATGAACAGAGATGCAAGTCATAAATTTATGCCGCCGGTAGGGGACTTATATCGCACAGCGATCATTGCATTTTTGAGAGATGGTACATGTATGCGGTAGTAAAAGTGGAATTCTATTTCAAAAATGTACGAAATGAAGGCCTTCTGTCTTAAGGCATTTGAATAAATTATCTATGTTGTTTTAAGTCCTAGCGCCAATAACAATCAAATTGAATAATGAAATCAACTTTTTTTATTCTTTCATAATTAAGGTATCCGTACATATTTCCGTCTAGCAGTGGTTACGAATTTGATAACGGGTATACAAAATGTGTATGAACATTCAATTCTTTATTCTTCCTTTATATGAGTATTTAAAAAATCAGTTTTCAGGAAAATACATACATGTATCTATTAAAAAGTCTTTTTGTAGATCATTTCAATATCCTACAACCTTTTTGGACACTTTAACAATTATCAAATGGCACTTCTTTAAACTATTCCATTCTGAAAAGATTTTTTAAATAACTATGATGTTATCCAATGAATACTTGGGAAACAATATTCGATCAACTTCGGTTGATCGTCTGTCTCTTCAACGCATTTGAAATTTTCTGTTACAAAATTTCTTGAAATTTCTAAAGCGTGGGTCCTGTAGCATCATATCCCACCCATTCTGCTACGTCTTTTGGTACATTTTTGGACATAATAATTTTCATACTTTTTAGCCGTATTACATTGTTTAGACTGAGGATCACTGACGAGGGTTTAGTACCCGAAACGTGCATGTCTGGTCCATGCTGTAAATTAATCAGGTTTTAAATGATGCTATTGAATTTAAAGACGTTTAACATGTAACATTATGGAATGATTGAAGAAGGGAGGTGATCTCCAACCATTAAGGTGGGTCCCTACCTGACCGTTTAAGGTTTTTCATTTCACATCTGCTACTATGATTGAATCCAAGTTTTTTGGACAATAAAAATTCACCACTGACCAATATATGTTGTTTTGTCTATTGAACAATATTTTGAAAAATCGCCTTTTTATGACACTGTATGTCAAATATGCTCGGGGTTTAAGGGGATGCCCTGTTGTAATACCCCAAACATTTTTCATAAGTAAGATTTAACACTTATGTTTGGTCTTTTCCAAAGGTAACAATTTGATCTGGTGAAAGAATACCACAAGGAATAATTTTGATCGTTAGATGCTTGTCTTTGTAGTTATAGAAATTCTAAGTAGTATGTCGAAATTGCAGAGAAATTTAGAGGGCACCCTTATCTTTCAAGCCATCACTTGGCCCTCAACAAAACTTTACGCCAGTACGTATGTTTTCTTTTATCTACAAAAGCTCATTGATATGGTATGAGCCTCGGTTTTCTGGGATGAAGAAGGTATTCTAATGATAGATTATCTCTAAATAAGACAAACAATCAATGGAACATACTATGCTTCACTTCTCACGTAGTTACAGGAAAATATTAAACTTGAGCGCCGCGAAAAGCTCACTAAAGGTGTGTTGTTTCATCAGGACAATGCTCCTGTTCACAAGTCTGTCACTGCCATGGCTGCCATTCATGATTGTGGCTTTAATTTGATTAATCATCCACCTTATTTACATGATCTTGCTCCAGCAGACTTTCATCTATTCCCAAAACTGAAAGCAGCTATTTCTGGCACCCACTTTCAGTGCGATGATAACGTTATACTTGCAGTGGATGGCTCTCTGACCGTAATCCGGATAACATACATATTGCTACTGGCGTGGCAGATGACCGTTCTTAGTCGACACCGGTTGCCCATTGGCCTCGTTGGTTTATGTGTGGTCTTCTGTGAGTTGGTGTTCCTTTCCCTTTTACGTCTCTTTCTGTGAGTGTCTGCTCTGTGTTTTTGCATTGGGTGTTTTGTGGTTTTTCTGTCGGTGCTGCAACCGAATTTTAATGGAGATCCCCTTCTTTCTTTTCAGATATCCAAAAATAAAAAAGCAGGTAGAGTTGTATCTGGTATTGCAAGATAAAGTAAAATGACAATCTTTGTTAACAGATATTAGTCATGTGTTTTAAGGTAGAATCATTTTTTTTCTTGTATTATAGATAAGGAGTTTTTCAATTTTGGAAAACAAGCATTTTTTCTGTACATTATACTTACCACCACAACTGTCAAGGGTCGACCATTTTAAGCCCCTGTCACAACTACACTTTCTGGCATGGCGTTCGTACTACGACCACCAATATTGAACGAAACGTGGAGTGAAAGTAGTAAGGACGCGGGGAACGTAGTGAGGACTCCCTGATACGTATTGAGGTCGTAGTAAAGACGCCGACGAACGTGTCCGTACGCCGAGCCACCACGACCGTTTTGAACTGTTCAAAACAGTCGTAGTGAGGACGCGCTGATGACCGAACGTGTTAAGGACTACTTGCGAACGTATTAAGAACTTCATTGACGTATTAGAAACGTGTTGCGAACGTAGTAGGGTCGTAGTACGAACTACTAAAACTTTTATGTATAATCATATGGAGATCGCAACGTCATCTGTCGTCCTCAAGTTACGTTCTCGGTTTAAGGGCTCGAAAAAGTAAATAAAAGACTTCATCCAAAGAACTTATCCCTCGAACGTGTCATGATCGTAGCATGAACGCAGTAAGGACTTTGAGAACGTAGAATAAACGCAGTAAACACAGACGCCTTCGTCGTAGTGTGAACTTGGGACGTGTAGGTGTGACAGGGACTTTATGAAGATAGAACAGAAGGTGGTATATCATTATGTTAGAAAAACTTTTGGGCAAATTTGATGAATTCGATATCATATTGTCCGGTGTCTTTAATGCAAGGACAGGCACATTTAGAAGATTTCATTTTTGATGATGATTCTTTATTTTTTTTTTATAACGATTGGTATTGCTCAGATGATTTAAAAAAAACTACGAAACAATCAGGTTCAGATTGTGAATGTCTTTAGTTATATAAGTCTAGCAAAATTTTGTTGTGAGTTCGGCACACTTCACATATATGATAAATTGTAGGTCTTAAAAAATCAAAACGGTTTATATATACATGCGTCATCAACAACGGGGCAAGCGTAGCTAGTAGATCATCTGATTGTGAACGCCGATATTTTTTTTTAAACTATAACATACTTAGAAATATTAGATAATAAATTTTCTGATGATTTTCTTCTGTCATTTACTATGTGATACAATAGAAATGAGTCAGAATTATGCGGTCAGAAGTTCAAATGGAATGGTCAAAGAGTCATTTCCAGAGAACTTAAAAAATGATGAAATGTCTGATAAAATTGTTCAATGAATCAATTGCCGTATTACAGTCAAATGCAAACGATTCTGTAACAATACCGGTAATTAATATGATTTATTACAGGGAAGAAGAGTAGATGAGGAATCCAAAGAATCCGGGAAGTGTCCGTGTACCAAATCAGACACAATATAGATGGTGGGACACTGAGTATGCACAATTAAGCTGATTTAAACAATCTTATTCAATTTCGAGCATTGGTGAATACAGTAATGTGCTGTCTTATATAGAAGAAAGAAAACATTTTCGAAAGGTATGCGTCAAAAAGAAGAAAGATTACAATTTAAGAAAGTCTTTGTAATGAATTAGTCAAAAGTTGCAACAATTGATACAAATTGCATTCCGGTCTCACGTTTAAAATACGGAAGTGTCCCAACTCTGTACATTCTCTGTACATTCAATTCCAAACCAATGTATTATGCACCAGACACGTGTGTCGGAGATTAAATCCTCATCAGTTATGCTCCCGGACAAAGTGATTTTTAGGAGACGCCAAAGTTCATGATGACCATGAAGACGGGTTCTTCACTGATCCTTGGCATATAAGACGAGCAATTTTAGAGCATATTATTGGCTTAGTTTACATGTTGTCATATGATGTCAGATAGACAATGTAACATATATTTTCCGCTAAAATGTACATGTCAGGGAGATATACAAGGGCTGATTGATATGTTGCGAGCCTCGGTTTTCTGGGTTGCAGAAGGTTTATCTCCAAAAAGGACAGCAATCAATGGCACATACTATGCTTCAATTCTGACACAGTTACGGGAAAATATTAAACTTAAGCGCCGCGGAAAGCTTTAAAGGTGTATTGTTCCATCAGGACAACGCTCCTGTCGATCAGTGCCATGGCTGCCATTCATAAATGTGGCTTTAATTTGAATGAGCACCCGCCTTATTCCTCTGATCTTGCTCCATCAGACTTTCATCTATTCCCAAAACTGAAAGCAGCAATTTCTGGCACCGGCTTTTCAGTCCAATGATGACGTCATACTTGCAGTGGATGGCTGTCTGACCAGTCAAGATAAAGAGTTCTTTAATAGTGGTATTGAGGCCCTTAAACACCGGTGGCAAAAGTGTATACTAGTAGATGCTGAAGGGGATTATGTGGAAAAATAACGCAAAATGTCCGATAAAATTCAAATCCTTAAATACGAAGCTCACAACATATCAATCAGCCCTCGTAATTATTAGTGTTATTATTCCTTTTCTTTGCCAAAAATCTACTTGGTGAGCTTACAGTATTCTTTGATATATATTACCCTATGTTCTTTCCTGAATGATAGAAACATTTTATGGAAACAATGTTTTCTTGTATTTTTATGTTGATAAGAAAATGGAACATAGATCTATAAGAATAAATGTACTTGACTGCGTAAATTCAGAATCTCTTGAAAATCAAGATTAATGTTGATAGAACAAAGACAATGTACATTTCGTGTTTCAAAAAGGTGAACATTAGGTCATTGGACATCATTTAACGCGGGTAAAGCGCGTAGCCAGAGTACTTTTAGACAGGGGCATTGGTGAGGCCAACTTGACGCCCCCTGTAGGTCCAGTGCGATGTCTGATGTGGTCAAGGGGTCAGGTTGAATGAGCTAGATGTGATAGAAGACAAAATCTCCCAGTTGGAGGCTTCGCTGAATAACCTCAGCAAAAAGGTATCAGGCATTGAAAGTAAGCTTCCAAGGATCTTGAGAAATCCTTTCAGTTCCTTTATAATAACTGTAATGATCAGTTTTGTGATGAACTTAGACTACACGTTATGCAATTATAATAATTTTTTTTTAAATATCACTGTATTCATTATGCTGTAACCGATAAATAATTGTTTTTTTCTTGGTGAACCAAAACTTTGATGAAAGTAATCCTAGTCGGTATAAATAGCTCACATATATTGACATGTCCGACTCTAAATAAAGTGTTGTGTTGAATTTCAACTGAGCGGTATTGCCTTGTTTATTATGACTTTGTTGATACGTTTATTCTTTGAAAAAAGAAGACATTTAAAGATAGATACAGTGTCCCTGAAAATATTTTTTTATTGAAAATGTAAATTTTACTCCAAACGGTCTTAGATAGACGAAAAATGAGCCATAAAAGTTTTATTTGAAAATATGCAGTAACCACTCTAATATTGTCGATTCTCCGTACACATCTATAGTAAAAACTCAATACATTGTAGGTGGCGCTAGTGGAATGAATTAGAGCTGCGCACCCCAAATTCAAAATGACGTTTTTAGAGGTTTATAACTGCGAAAGTGTGCGTTAGATTGGCCTGAAAATTTGAATTTGTACAAATGATAATGTATACTTTCATATGAAATGAACGATTTTGCATTACAAAATTTTGTGAAATTAATTAATTTTCAGGGACACCGTCCCTTTAATTATAATATGTACTCTGTACCACAGGAGCTCGATACCAATATTCCAAGGGCTGATTTAGGGGGGGGGGGGGGGGGTCGGGACCGACCCCCCTCCGGTTTCCGTTACCGGAAATTAACAAAGAATTAAATGTAAACATGTTCAAATAATTGGCAAAATATGCAGTACATGCGTCAAACAATCAATGTAGATGGTACGGGGATCGGAACGCGTGTCTGTCCTCAAATTAAAGGGGGTTTTTTTTGTCATCTTATAATTTTGCTTAAGAAATACTTCGAAATAATCTGGAAAATGGGCAAATATTTAACGTTGGATTATAGCTCAAATATGCTCCGGGGCCCACTATTAAGGTTTCAATTTTTCAAAGCTTTAAAATAATTCTCGTACAATTAACCCCACCCCCTTTTAGTGCTTTGCCTTCCTTGTTGGTTGAAGTTCTAGATGCACCCTAGTGTAAGACTTTTTTTTCGGGCCAGCATAGCACGTACTTGTCTCATCGAAATTTTAAAAATCAAAAACGTTTTAGCACTGCTTCAAAAACTATATCTTCTATTAAGTCGACGGAAAGGGTGAATCACTCACTTACTTACCCTTTTCTAATTCGTCCATAGATTCGGGTGAGAAAATATGAAAATGATATATGTACTAAAGTAATCGTTTTCACAAAAACAAATTGACAGTGTGCCTCCCTCGGTTAAGCGGCCAAAAAGAAGGGAGAGGAGGGGACCTATGAAATTATGGTATTTAAAGCAAACTACTGTTCGAAGACACTCCAGAAACCTCCGATTTGAATGCATTTTTCAAAATTTTCTCATGTTTCATTCGAACTCATTACAATGGTCGCCAACAAAGTGCGAGCGGTCGATTGGAAAGAACTTTTATATAAGTACATAGGGAAGTTTTCTACATCCTAGATTCGGTCCATCGTATGCTGACACCGAATAATATGCTTTTCAGCTCATATACACTCCAGAAGTAAGCAATTTGCTTCATTTTTTTCAAAATTTGCTCGGGAAGCCTCCGAACCCAATTCAGTTGGAGGGATTGCATTTCCATATTGTCCCCTCTTGATCCTTCGGGTATCGCAAGTCATCCCCCATAAAAAATGTGCCAGCGGATAGTTGCAAATCTGGATCAAACCCACATCGAAAACACCCTAGCTACATGTACACCCCTGCAAGCACAAATAAAGTACAAATAATTTGATTTAAAAATCTTTATTAACCAGATCGAGATAAACCCAATCTTCTCAAGACAAGTGTTCGTAATACCTTACCATGCTTACTTGCGCTTGAACCCAGACTTGCCCTATATGTTGCCACTTGGAAAGTGGATCAATCCTTTCTTTGTCACATAAATTGAATGAAAAATTAGTCTGGATATTCGAGAAGAAAAGGAGAAACTATGCTCCAGGTTGCACCATTTTATTCCATTTTTTCAAAAAATTTCCGGGGGACCACCTACAGGAGGGGGCAACCCCCTCCAGTACCCCCCCCCCCCCCCGCTCGGCACTTTTTGCCTCGAATCGACCCTTTTCTGGATCCGCGTCTGTACCCAGCGGCGGATCCAGAGTGGCAAGCGGGGGGTTTTGTATCGACCCAAAGGGTCGATTCGAGGCACGAAGTACCGAGCGGGGGAAGGTACGGGAGGGGGTTGCCCCCTCCTGTAGGTGGGGGTCCGGGGGGCGTCCCCCGGAAAATTTTTGTAAAAATGGAATAAAATGGTGCATTCTGAAGCACATTTTCTCCTTACCTTCTCGAATATTCAGACCATTTTTTCCACTCAATTTATGTGGTAAATAAAGATTTCTAGATAAAATCATTTCTCCTTTACTGCTGGCAGGGGCGTAGCCAGGGTGTTTTCGATGTGGACGTCTATAAAGAAGGGTTGGACCAAGAACTTCAGCTGTCCGGGGGCACAGACATTTTTTGGGGGGATGACTTGCGAGGCCCGAAGGATCAAGTGGGGACAGTATGGAAATATGTTACCCATCCCCTTGAAGGGGGTCCCCCGTGAAATTTTTGAAAAAAAATGAAGCAAATTGCTGACCTCTGGAGCATATTTGAGCTGAATTTAGATGGGATAACGGATATGATTCGATGTCAGCAGACGATGAACCGTATCTGTAAACTTGATATGTGAACATGACATTCCCTAAATACTTATATATGTACGTCCACATAAAGTCTTTCCAATCGACCGCTCGCACTTTGTTAACGATCGTTGTATCATGCGCGAATACAGCATTTTTGGTCAGAGGGGGTCCAAAATTTAATGAAGTCTACCTACTAGTATCATGTAGGTACATATATGGGTACAGTACCCGCCTCTTATTCTTTCCTTATACATGTGTATATAATTTGACTAGAGAGAGATGGGAAGGGGCATGTGTCATTGAGGGTTGTTGGCATCGAGCTCATGTGCTCTGTGCTTGTAGGCCTCATACTTAATGAAAACTTGAAACTTGAAAAATTTCTAACATCTCTGAATCATTTTTTTATTGTTTTGGGGGAAAAAACCGCATTTATTCCAATTTCATATAATTTTTTTAATCAAAGCTCGAAACCTCTTAGACGGGATTGAATCCCTATACCCCTCCTCACCCTCGGGAAAAAAATCAATATCGACCATGCACGGAGACGATGGCGAGTCAAACTGAAAAACGGATATATCTCTTTCCGTTTCAATTTTGACATTTACACAGTGAAAAGCGAATCGAACAGCTGATCACAGAAAAATGAATCTGATCAAAGAAGGATGGTTTAGCGAGGTCAGCGAGCTCTGGCCAGGACAATCTATGTCACTTCAAGTGGAAGAAGTGCTCTTTAACGAAAAATCCAAATTTCAAGATGTGTTAGTTTTTAGAAGGTAATTGAGAGGAGGCAATATGTTTGCAGTTGACACGTGTGTGGCTCGAATTTCCTCGGGTTTTCTCCCTATTTTCGAATTAAAATGTAGAAAATAAAAAAAAGCCTGCTAATACAAACATCAAATTTTATTGCTTTACCTTTTCTGGAAATCATGTTAAATTTCTAGTCCCCTCATAAAGGACTTGGCCCTGAATCACTAATTCGTACAAACTGTACAGACTCAAAGATCCGAGCTTTGTAACAAAGCTGGTATCTTTGATTTGGCCACAAGTGATAGATTTAGTGACTTCATTTGAATTGGCTAGAAAAGATGTTTCTTGTGAAGGGAGTCGGGCATGTAGCTAGGCTATGGGTATGCAAGTACTCATGGGGTGGCTTCCACATCGTACTGCAAAAGAAAGAAGTGTTGAACAAGTGACCATATTTCACCACATTTTTCGTATATTTCCAAGAAATTTTCCATACTTGGAGGTAAATTCAATGATTAGTATTGCTAAAATATAGTTTAACTCCATTCTCGATCGAAATAATACAAAAATGATTTAAATTATTTTACCCTGTTTACCGTTTCGTCATAAAACGTCAAAATATTTCGTTTCTTTATGTTTTCAGGGGTGACCATATTTCGCCCGGTTTTGTTGATAAGTATCCTATTTGCACACAAAACGGACAAAATTATGATTTTGTTTTTTGAAAATTTTCCCCGGTAAAATGTTTTCTTTGTTTTTTTTGTAAAATTTCGGATGTTTGTGTCTAAAATTTTGTGTTTTTATAAATTTTTCCACATTTTATGGTATTTTTTCGTCACAGTTGAGAGCAGAAGATGTCACAAATGTATCAAAACATAACTGCTACGGTCATATTTGATAGAATATCCGATATAGAAAAAATAATCTTTACAAACAATGGAGACAAAGGAGAAGCAATTAACTATGAAATGGCGATATGGTCACCGGCAAAATATGGTTCCTTGCTCTACAAAGAATCATTCTAGATATTAATCAAATCAAATAACATTTATTTAGAGTCGGACATGTCAACAATACAAACTTTAGCACTTGTGAGCTATTTACCGACTTAAGATAGTGAAGAAAACTGCCCTTTAGATGTCAAAAAATCCATAAATTACTTGTGAGCTTTGCCACATTAGGGGTCTAGAATTCCCATTTCCCGTTGTCGGGGGCAAGTGAAAAGTTGGGTCAGGAAAGTACAAAGCAGATGTTTACTTGCCCGAGGGCAATTAGATTAGCTTAACATTTTTCCCTCTTCATTCAGATTTCTTACAGATCTCCTATTTCTAAGACAGGGTCTTGATTTATTCTGAAGAATCAAACACTCAATTTATTACAGCTAGGTATGCAACATTTCAACATAGCCTTTAACATTGTTTAAGATAAGTTGCAGTTTACCTTTCCCTCTCTACTTAAAAGTTTTGATGGGCAAGTAATTTTTGGGGTCAGGCAAGTAAATTTTATGTCCTGAGTTGCCCATGGCAATTGGGTTTTGAATAAACATTACAGAAGTACTCATCAATTATTCAGTCTCACAGTCAAGAAGGCAAGGCAAAATCATTAGATTTTCCACAGGAACAATTGCGAACCTCGGAATGAACAAAATTCCGAAGTGAGACCAGGTGCCCGGCAACACCCGTTGTTACAGCTCCATGGAAACCTGTCAAATTCGGTGATTGTCTCGAAGTACATTTTGATGTACATATCAGGTAAGTATTGAAAAAAAATTCTAGATCCCGGCACATTTTTTGCCCTCAAGGACTTGTCTTCTCCCTGGAATCATAAAGCTAGGATCTCAAGGTTGACCCCAAGAATCCTGTGCTTCCACTTGAAAAGTACTCTGGCTACGCACCTGAGAGTTTAATTACCTTCTGGAAGCACCTTCATATATATATATATGATAAAATGATGTTATCCTTTCATCCTTCAACCTATGCAACATGGACCCAATGCCCCCCCCCCCCCCCCATCCCACCCAAGAAAAAAAAACTTTATCTTGATAAGTGATCGTGTTTAATGTGAAAGCTGGCTAATTATATATCATTAACAGTTTACTTGAGTCTTTGCTGACTTCTAATCTTACAGCTGACTACTACATTGACATGCTAGTTCTATTTCCGAAAAATAATGAGAAGGTTGATAATTGTAGAATAGTGTAGATAATTATGTTGCATACCTAAATTTATTGCAACTTTGTATCTGTATCTGATTTGTCACATGATGGTTAAGCAAAATTATGTTAAAGAGCGAAAGAATTAAGTTGAAGAGAGAAGATTTAAGCTTTGCGTTGCATACATGTATTTCATATATTTATTAAAATTGTAAGAGTTGTATTCAATAGGGGTGTAACGGGGTGTAACGATAGTTGCTTCTACTCACCTGGGCTCTCGATATTCGGCCCCTGTAATTCCCAGTGCAAAATGGTATCTTTTTTCCCAATTTATTAACAAATTTTTCCCAATTTGACAAATATCTCATGGAAATTTGGAAAAAAAAGAGTTTAAAAATGCTGACAATTTCATCATTAATCATTGATTTTTCCCAATTTTTGAGAAAATGCAGCAACTTTTCCGAATTTCAAAGGTCCCGTCCCCAGGCCCAAAAATTTGTGTGAGCTCTCATTCTTCCCTCACAATAGGATATGTACTGATAATGTATCACTGTTCAAGCCCTCGGTTTGTTATTTTCGATAATTTTATGATACACTTCAAATAAAAGTTCTGTACATGGGTTATTCAGTTTGGAAGAGACTTAAAAGAAAAAAGACTTGTTTTAATTTGGATGTTATTACATTCAATGAATTGTAACACCGATTCCACTGAAACTTGGGATCTTGGTAACACAACAAGGCAAAACCAGCAGTCGATTGGCAAACACAATTGACCCTTCCGAACGCGGGAAAAAATTGAGAAATTCCATGACGTCACAATGCAATTTCAATGTTTGACCGAGGTTCGAAACTTGTTTGTCCGAGGTGAACACATGGTAAAAGCATTGTGACGTCACGAAATTTTGCATGTTTTTCCCGCAATCGGAAGGGTCAATTAAGGGAATCTTGTGTTTGTCAATCCACTGCTCTTTTACTATTGATTACTTGTTTTTAGATCATATCTTCCCATTCCTGTTACAGAATCAAAGGGATTTACCTCGGTTCACTGCGGTCAGAATCATTACACCCCTACAATTGTAGTATTCAGGATAGATATCGTAGAACCACAAAGTGTTAAGAAGTTAAGGGGTTGATGTATGTAGAAATCTAGTCTTAATAGATTAGTATACATCTTCTTTGAAATATTCTTTATCCTGATGAAATTCTAAATTGGGAAAGCCAGTAATTAAATACGTACTGAGAGACTCAGTGCATGTACAGATCATTGCAGTTGTAGCTCTGAAAATCTTGATAAACCATGCATTGATTTTCTGTAGCATATTAACCATGAATCATGATAACTGTGATGTACATGTTTGATGACTTATATTTGTAGTAAAACATACGGCAATGTTTTGGTACTTGATGGCGTTATACAGTGCACAGAGAGGGATGAATTTTCATATCAAGAGATGCTGGCTCATCTACCATTAAACTGTCATCCAAATCCTAGGAAGGTATGCCATAAACTTCAGATGTTATGGTTTTATTTTTAATGACCACTTTTTAGCTCGCCGGGACGAAAGACCGAAGAGCTATTGTCATACTCTCGTCGTCGTCCGAAGACAAAACTTTAACCTGGGCTATATCTATTAAGCAACCATAATGGGTAGGGCTTTCATATTTCACATGTAGATTATAACCTTGTGAAGAGACCTTTCATTTGAGACCATGACCTTTGACTTCTTTACCTTGGACTTTGACCTTCTTTTCAAAAACTTTAACCTTGGCTATATCTCTTCAACCATAAGGGGTAGGACTTTCATATTTCACATGTAGATACCTTGTGATAAGACCTTTCATTTAAGACCATGGCCTTTGACCTAGTGACCTTGTCCTTGGACTTTGACCTTCTTTTCGAAAACTTTAACCTGAGCTATATCTCAACAATCATAAGGGGTAGGGCTTTCATATTTCACATGACTTTTGTAGATACATTGTGACGAGACCTTTCATTTGAGACTATGACCTTGACCTAGTGACCTTGTCCTTTGACTTTGACCTACTTTTCAAAAACTTTAACCTGGGCTATATCTCAACAACCATAAGGGGGAGGGCTTTCATATTTCACATGTAGATGCCTAATGTGACAAGACCTTTCATTTGAGACCATGACATTTGACCTAGTGACCTTGACCTTGGACTTTGACCTACTTTTCAAAAACTTTAACCTGGGCTATATCTCTTCAATGATAAGGGATGGGGCTTTCGTACTTCAGATGTAGATACCTTGTGATGAGACCTTTCATTTGAGACCATGACCTTTTACCTAGTGACCTTGACCTTAGACTTTGACATTCTTTTCAAAAACTATAACCTGGGCTATATTTTTATAACCATAAGAGGTAGGACTTTCATATTTTACATGTAGATCCTTTGACCTAGTGACCTTGGACTTTGACCTACTTTTCAAAAAAAATAACCTGGGCTATATCTCTTGAACTATAAGCGGTAGGGCTTTGATGTTTCACATGTAGATTCCTTGTTATGGGACCTTACATTTGAGACCATGACCTTTGACCCAGTGACATTGACCTTAACCATTAACCTATTATTTAATTACTCATACTTTGGTTGTATCTTTAGCTCTCTAAGGGATGAGAATAATATTAGATGGATAGAATCCTCCTGACAATACTTTTTGTACTTTGGAAGTTATTTGATTTTTGACAAAATCCTGCTACGACTAGCTATGTAATCTTTGATTACCCTATGTTTATATAAAAATTACAACCAAGGAAGAATCCGATCATTTACATAAAGCAAAAAATTCCCAACAAAATATACCAAAAAAAAAAAAATCCCAACATTATGAAAATGTTGTGAATTTTCCAGTTTTGTTTGATCCAACAGATTTGGAAGGAAATTCTGTGAATGGGCCATTTTCCGTGATTTTCTAAAATTTCAAAAGACCAATTTTCTTAGAAAAGTACTAAGTTTACAATGGGCCATTTTGCAAATTAATGGGACTATGTCCCATGTCCTTCCCAATCACTATGAATCTTGACTCAATTAGTTTAAAAAGACTGAAAATTTAGTCTCTAACTGTACTTATTCTAAAGTAATTGAAAGATTTGAAGATGATGATAGTCATTAAGGAGTTAAAGAAGATCTTGAGGATATTCACAACACCACTCACAATAGAACACACAATTGAGCATTGACGGACCCCTAGAAAGCTAGAGGTGGGACCAAGTGCCCAGGAGGAGTAAGCACCCCCTGTTTGACTAGCAGCATCCACCGTCGATGTTCACAAACGAAAATGAAAACAATATCTAAAATGCATGATGCACTGTCTGAGGTGATCAAGTAATCACTGATTTCAGGTACTGATAATAGGAGGTGGTGATGGAGGGGTACTGAGGGAGGTCGTCAAACATCCGGAGGTTCAGGCTGTAGAGATGTGTGAGATTGATGAGGTATATTTTTAATACACATAATAATGTACTAGCAAGATCAATGGGTTCTGATGTCAAAATAAACGTAACGTAAAATTAGAATGAAGCTTACTTAAAGCATATGAACAGTCTTCATGAAAACTCGATAGCCTGATGCCCATGTAGGGCTACTAGAAATTCTGCCAGGCTTGTTGAAGGTGTCGAACAAACTACATTATACTATATTCCAGAAGAATTTTTCTTTTGGCTAATGATAAAAAACGTTTTCGTGAAGACTGTATGAAATGTAAGTAAAATGTGAGGGGAAAATTATAACAAATTACTTATATGAGTCAATATCAAAAATTGCAGCCTTTTCTGTCAGTAGACAATTGCCATATTTCTATATAAGTTATATGACCAAAATTTTATCCTATAATATTGTTCACAATGGAATCTATCTTATGAGCACACTTTCTTTGTTCAATAATGAGGAAATCATTTCATTCTGTCTTATAGAAGGTCCATTTTATGGCAAATATTGCTGTCAACTGGCTTCAGAATTTTCTGAATGACTTCTTTGCGATAAAGTATTGTCAAAACAGTTAACTGCAATTGTGGTATTATGAGTCTATTATAATAAACATGAAAAAGATTGAACAAATACGTAAGAAATATTATAAATACTAGTTGCCTCATCTTAAATTTCCTCGAAATAACCTGGACTGTACACCAAGAAAAAAGATTTGTCAATGGTGTAACAAACGACTTTTTAGTCATATATTGTCGCTTTCTGCTTTTTCAAAGTATTCAAAGACCTAGCTACTCCTTATCTACTCTTATATCTTGTCATTTATTTTCTCATGTCCACCTTTTTCAAAATAATTTGAAACAAAGATTATACGGTTCCATTAAGGGTTAGCTGAACCGTACATTTGTTCCACGTCAGTAGTGTTACGTTTATTTTTATCAATTGTATAATACTTAGCATGGTGTACTTTTTCCTTGCAAATTTTGATACAACACAATGTTTATGGAAAGTGTTACAAAGTCCAGGGACAACACTTTATCGAAGTTATTGTAAATTAATGATGAATACATCATTTGTGAAACGGTCAGTGGTGTTATAGTAACACCATTTACAATTTTCGTTACACCGGTGACAAATACAGTCTAAATGTGATTGCATCTTCATTGTGTTTTGGAAATGAAGTATTCAAAGGATATAAATGCCCTAATGTTGTGTTTAGCATTAAACGTATGTAGGTAATATCTATTTAAAGAGAGCAAATTTCACGATAATGCTAGTTGTGTTACACCACCGATATACTGAGTAACACCATTGACATATTGCCATTTTTTTCTGGATTTTGTCTTCTATGTCATAAATGAAAATTATGATTTTTAAGTGAAATACGATCAGAAGTATGTAATGTGTTCATCAAAGTTTCAATACCAAAGTTTTCGAGAATTTAACTTCTAAAAAGCACTATGTTTTGAATCCTGTTACACCAATGACCATCACATCATTCGAGAACCAGAAATGATTGTGAGATTGATGGGATGCAATCGCGGAGAGAATAGATATTACGGTTGAAGGTGATCTTCACAAAGACCCTTTGTAACATCCACAAAAAATAAACACATTAACACTTAAATTTGATGGCACACAAGGGACAAACACCCACAAAAAAATATGAAAATTGAAGGAAAAGAAAAACAAATAATTCATGAACCTTAACATCAATAAAATAAAGAGGTTTCATGTTGACTGAGGTGGCAACATCACACATATCAAACATACATGTAAATGACCGTGGTGGACACCAAAAGCATGTTCCAGTTAATAGGGTTGCACTGGTGTTATACACGTGAAGTGGTCTTATACGAATAAAGATTGTTGCTACGTGTGGTTTACAAGTATACCTTAGTAATTTAAATTCAACGAAATTAATATGACAGAATAGGTATGAGAGCACCGAACAGACCTGTTATAAATAATCTACACAACAAAAATACCTTATTTTCACTGTTTGAAACTATTATTGTGTTAGCCATTTTGACTCTTTGGAGCTTTCTTACTGTTTACAGAAGAAAAAAATAAAAGACCAGATATTATCTGCTATGACCTCAGTAATCAAATTTAGTGCAAAATACGTGCACACCCAGAATATCAAATTCTTGTCAAGGTTGATCAATTCAAATAATTCCAGACAGATTTTGTTTCGGTTATTTTGAAGAAAATTCTATGTTCTCAAACGAAGTAAATAACTGACATAAATATGCAAAAAAAAAACCAACCCGAAAACAAATAAACAAACATTATATTCTATATTGCAAAAATACTTTGTATATGGGTAATTACTTTTCCAAAAGTGGTGGCCGACACTTGTGACACTTGCTACTGAAACTTCAAGTGTACCTACCAAAAACGAAAACAGATACATTGTTTTATATTTTTGCTCACTATCTTAGTCCATTGCAGAAAAAAAGTATTGAAAACTTGGCTAAAATGATGGACAGACGGACATACAGACTGACATACAGAGAGTAAGCTGAATAGTCCCTCTCGGGTTTGTCAGTAGGAGGCTTATGAATTAAAACTGTTTTCTAATTGGAATTGTTACATTTTAAATTTACAATTCAAAATATCAGGAGAACAATTTTGGTAATAAGAACGCCTATACATAAGTCAATGGTGTTACAACTTGAATCATTGGTGTCACAAATTTGAGTATTTGAAAATTTATAATCTCGTGTAGACATTACTTAGGATTTAAAAAAATACAACAATTGAATTGTTTCTTTTTCCTCATACCAACACTTTTATTTTGTCATTTTCTTTCTTTAACTCGAATATATTTCATCTTTAATATGACTTTGTCAGTGGTGTTATATTTCTTGTAATTGGTGTTACACTGCTTACAGAAAATAGAAAATATAGCTTAATACAGATCACTTTCATCCATTTTACTGCAAATAATCTTAAAAATGGACATTTTGTACTTTATGAACAAGTGTGGTATGTCCCTTTTGTATAATTAAGGGCATGAAAAACATATGATAAATTTCGATGTCAGTGGAGTAACAAAATTGTCATTGGTGTAATTGTCAAAATCACTGGTGTAACGAGGGTTATATTTTGAATAACTTCCGTAAAAATTATGACATCTGATCTATTTTTATTGTTGAGAAAAGAATTTAACTCATTTTATACAAAATGAGGAACCATTATTCTAAGGAATATATCGGCTCCAATTTAAACTCATTAAATATCTTGTAGCTTCATGCATTTGTCCATATTTTGAGTTTGTATGCGCATAGAAATTTAAACTGATCATGAAAAACTAGCAGGAATAAAAGAAATAGATAGATTTATAAGCCGTTCACTTGATTACAAAGTTCCTTTTGTGCTGTTTGCATCAGAAGTCGAAATAATGGTTTAAAACATACGTTACATTTAGTGTATACTGACACGTTTTTCTTAGTTGACATACTTTACAATTCTTAAAACTCTATTTGTCATGCTTATTTGTTTGCAAATTATATTGATTTGAAGTTGTGGTTACTTGTTTTTCTTGTCATCGAAAAATTATTTGAAAATCAGACGATATTTTTCTGATTTTTCATGCTTCAGATTTGGCTGCAATTTTTGATAATGACCCATATATTAGTAGATGTATTTCACGAGTACTTGTACCGAGAATATTTTATAAGATTTAATTTTACATTTTATCTATATATCAGTCTCGTATATGTTTGAATATAATTATATATTCATCACTAAAGGCACCAGTACACGTACATGTACTCGTCAATTTTCTAAACCTCTGCTATTTTTTACGTGTAGATGTACTTGTAGATTACACGTACGCGTACCCGTACACGTTAGCCTTCTAAACCTCTCTATTCTGATCTGAAAAATATCATTTTACATTTATTTCAGAAAGTAATAGAGGTTTCCAAGAAATATCTACCAAAAATGGCTATAGGGTTTGAAAGTTCAAAGCTGACACTTCATATAGGAGACGGATTTGAATATATGAAGAAACATCAAGGAGAATTTGATGTCATCATTACTGATTCATCTGATCCCATTGGTAATTAATTCAGTGCAGCCTCTATTTAAAATGTTTAATGTTCATCATGTTTAAGCCTAATATTAATCACCTTTGTGCAAAGGTTTCTGATTTAAAGTTTAACTGTATTGAAAACTTTGATGCCAAATTCAATTTTTCCCCAAATTTTTGATTTACTAATTCTTGTATGCATGTCTTTTATTCTTAGTTTTATTTTACTAATCTGAAGTTATGATAATTTTTGTCTATTTAGGGGAAAATTTTCTTTGAAACTTCGGAATAGGCATTACATGAATTTTAGTATGTACTGATTTCTTATTGACATCGTGTATTAATTCTTGTTTTTGTTAAGTTATGGAAATTAATATTTCAATTTAACATAAAAAAAATTTCAGTAATGTATTGAACTAATATAACATGGATAATATGACAATAATTTTGTTTCAAATACATACAATTTCCAAATATGCTTGTTTACACGAATCTACACATTTTGATTGGTCCAAAATACACGTTCATACCCCAATGAACAAGATAAAATACCGGATGAGCCGGTACTACTTTCATCAAAATCATTTAATGTTGCTAAGATCGGCTTTTGAATGATGAAAATGCTAAAAAATATATATATATACAGTGTATTTCTTAACGGTAGTCCTTAGATATAAATATGGTATCAGAATTATTGAAAATTGTGTGACAATGTGGATACTGTACCGGTGTATGCAGTTTTGACAGCGTTTTTCGGTTGCTATGCGCCTAGCTGTTTTTGAAGCTCATTAACCCATTTCCTGTCCTTAAATTTTGATGAAAGACAGAAAATACAGTAAAACCACGAGAGAAACAGAATCTCCAATCTACTTTCTTCAAAATTACAATCCTATCGTAACAGTTTTTGGGTCGAGCATCCCGCGTTTGAAATTTTTCCAATGGCTGACGACTGTCAACGTACAAAAGTTTTGAATGAAAAGGACCGAAGATCACTGTTTCATACAATTTCTATGAGATACAATCGTTCTGAACCTATGAACTAGAAACTTTTCAAGTAATGTATTTTCACCGAGATGAAGAATTTAGAACAAAATATTATCAGGGAACAGAAAATGAGAGATCAGAAGACGGCGACCTACCTCGGCCTCGATCAGGATACAGTATCGTCATGAATTATCACAAATAACTTAACACTCATGAAATAACTAAATCCTAGGAAGATATTCTGATACCAATAGATCATAATCATTGCCGTTTTCTGTAAGTTAGATCTATAAGTACAGAGAATCTGTCTGGATAAACTCCCAGCTCCTGCGTACATACAATCCAAAAACATAATGTCGTCGACCATGAACTTGAACTGCAGATCTCGTCATCAAACAGCTAAAGATTTAATGTCATATCATCTGATGATGTAATGAACTTGTTAAATGGGGCTCCAGACGGGGAACAAATATTTTTGACACATGTGTGGCTTTCAACTAGCTATGTATGCATTATTTCTATAATTTTGTTTGGGAACTAGTTTGCCTATGGGCCCCTACGGAGTTGATATTTTCATCAAAATGTACTAAATTACTAATTTCTTGAGTATATTAATGTGAAATCTGGGATAAATTGGGGTTTGGAAAATTATGAAAATTGACTGTTCAATTTTGACAGTTTATTGGAGTATGAACTTTGGTTTGTCACATCACAAATTTTGCATAAACTCACCACGAATGAGAGGCGAATGCAGGAGATTGAGACACGACTTTAACCCGATAGCGCTGCGATGCAGGAGATTGAGACACGACTTCAACCCGATAGCGCTGCGATTATGACAAGAATGTGACATGAGCAAAATCAAAATCATTTGACATATCCAGGAGCATCAATACTCTTTGTTGACTTTGACCTCTTTCCAGGTTGTTTTCTCTTGAAAGGCATTGTCAAAGTTTTCAAAATATTGATCCGCACATTTTTACATCAACTCTTAGATAATTATTATTGTCACTGTTGTGTGTGTATGTAGTACTATCGTGGCAATATCGTGTCACTATCTTGTCAAGATCATGGCTGATTCGCGTTGATTTTTTCATTCGCGTCACATTCTCGGCGCATTCGCATCACATTCGTGTCAGATTCTTTCTTGTCGGGGCTCTATCGGGGCTCTATCGTGGCTCATTCTACTCTACCTTGGGAACAAGAATGTACGCGAATGTGAGGAGAACGCGCTGCGAATGGATGAGAATGCAAGGCGAATGCGCTGTGCTTGTGCCGCGAGTGTGAGGCGAATAAGAATTCAGACGCGAATGTTTTAAACAGTTTAAAGCATTCGCGTCGGTGCCTCGATCAGAGGAGAATGCAGGAGAACATGACACAATAGTGACACGATGAGACGAGAATGCCCGCGATTGAGAGGAGAATGCGCTACAATTTAACAAAATCACCTAATCGTAGCCTCTGCATTCGCGACAGTGGAAGCCCGGCTTTATAAACACCAAAATTGAGATAGTCTTAAAACTGAATTTAAAGAAACTGAATGAAATGGTCAGTGTGTAATGATAAACATGATCTGGTACATATTTAATATGAAAGCTAAAAGTCTTTCAGAGAGATTATTTGTATGTTACTTACATTAGTTATGTACGTTTTCACAGGTCCTGCATCGTCTCTGTTTGAGAAATCATACTATGAACTCATGAAGAAAGCATTAAAACCAGGTGGCATCGTTTGTTGTCAAGGTAACCATCACATCGAAAAAAGTTTTTGTTATTTATATTTGTATGTAGTACTTAATAATGACTTACCATTCTTAAAATATGATTGTCACTTTTAAATTTATTAAATATTATGAACATTTTTCATTTTTTATGCAACTGATCAAGTAATTGCAAAATTCATCACTCTTCTTAATTTAAAGAGTAGAGGCATGTTCAAAAATCGCATTTTGAATTAACAGATGTGAATGAATTTATTATCGAACAGATAAGCCTCAAAGGGTGACATAGCAAGATAAAAAAAAAACCAACCAAGTTTTATCCATGATTATGTTTAACAATCACTATTTCATGTGCTACTCTCCGCGCGGCTCACTTGGGAAACTGGATGAATGCAATTTTGACAACTTTATCATGCAAAATTTTAAATAAAATTGATAACATCCAATAGATCTCGCTTAGTCGTAAATTTTGGTATAAGTTATAGGATAGTCAGTGCAGGCAACAAAACTTTATAGACAAAACAAATTTTAGATGGGCCATTTCCCATGCTTATTTTTTCCATGTCGTCGTGACGCTCTCCATAGGCTCAATGTTAAACTCGGCGACGTCACTATGAAATTTAACATTGAAAACGCCGGATCTAAAATTCATTTTACCTGCATAATTCCCTCGACCATGTACGTATACTATACCAAAATTTACGACTAAGCGAGATCTATTCATTGACAATGCTTTAGATTTCATTTTAATTTTGCATGACAAAGTTATCAAAATTGCGTTTATCCAGTTTCCGAAGTGAGCAGCATGGACAGAGTAGGTTTGAACTTATATTCTAATTCACTCCGTTTATAATGCACATTCTGATTGGTTGAGTGATTAAAAAACTGCAAAGGGATTCACGTTTTACTGCTGTGACGTCGCATGTTCCTATGATGATGTCATCAAAAGCAGAGTTTCTAGCTCATTTCTGACTAACGCTTTGGAAAAGGGTTACCATACTGATGTTTTACAAATGACAGAATATAGGTGGATCCCCTGTCAGAAATATCTGTTACAGCAGTGCTCGTCTGATGCCTGGTGGTAAAACTCAATTTCTGACAGGTACCGTTATTCGCTGATACCCTGTTAGTTCTTGTAAAATACACGTAAGGTGACCTGTAAGTGTAACACTACTGTCCTGTTCACTAAATCCAGAGCACCCTGTTTGGGTGATTTATACTGTCGTCTGAAGAATTTTGCTATAAATTATTGTTTCCGAGAATTGACCTCCTTTAGTCGTAACTGGAAATGAACTTCAACTTACCCTATCAGCTGCCTTCAAACCGCAATATGAAAAAAATAGAATGTCTACGGGAAATTCCCATGTTAATTTCAAGCCGCCGCCATATTGTTCTCCGTGTCAACAATAGTATACAGTGACATCAAAGCCTCCGACGTCACACATTTTCAGCGATTTTACTATAGAAAATCCCCGTAGACTTTTTATTTTCCGTCCTATTTCTAAATTAGCTAACGCACAGCCAAAACAATGGTATTTTCTGTTACGACTAAAGGAGTACTATAAAATTGATATCTAGTTGGAAGATGACATTATCATATTTTAGAGAAAACCCGGAAAACAGGGTGCTCTGAAATTAGTGAACAGGACAGTAGTACCAATTGATGGGGATGTATGTAATATCTGTACAGTATGCTATGTCTTACAAATGGATTAATCAATATTGTTACCTCACAACACAATTTCTGAGGGGATATTAAGTCTTTTTGCTTGTGTATGCTTAGATTCTTTTAAACAGCATAGAAGTAAAAGGCGATCCTTATACTTTTAGAATGATCAAACCTTCTACATTTGTTGCCCATGGGAAGAGGATGAACTCTATTGATGATTAAGGTTAGGATGGAATGTCAAGGTCACTGTTGATCTAGCTGTGATCAACACAGAAAACACTGATTTAAAGCAGTAATCATAAGATCACCATACCTTCTACATTTGTTGCCCATGGGAAGAGGATGATGAACTCTATTGATATTTAAGGCCAAGGATTGAATGTCAAGGTCACTGTGGATCTAGCTGGGATCAACACAGAAAACATGAATTTAAAGCAGTCATCATAAGATCACCATACCTTCAACATTTGTTGCCCATGGGAAAAGGATGAACTCTATTGATAATTAAGGTCAAGGATGGAAGGTCAAGGTCACTTTGGATCTAGCTGTGAACAACACAGAAAACATTGATTTCAAGCAATCATCATAATTAAGATCACCATACCTCCTTCAGATGTTCCTATTTTAGAGACTCTGAGTATGAAACCTTTTGATTTTCAATTTAGTTAAAGGGTAAAAAGTCAAGGTCACTATATTTCCTGATTGCAGAGG
Source organism: Pinctada fucata (assembly GCA_028142955.1). Taxonomy (NCBI): domain Eukaryota; kingdom Metazoa; phylum Mollusca; class Bivalvia; order Pterioida; family Pteriidae; genus Pinctada; species Pinctada fucata. The sequence goes on along the minus strand of AP027112.1, from coordinate 37,246,514 downwards.
AATCCCCATGTTAAGGGCCTGTTAGGCAAACATATTTATAAACTATAATTCTGGTTGTCTACTATGACGTCATGATTTACTTTTGAAAGTGTGGAGAATTTACCAACGTTCAGATACTTTTGAAGTCATAACATGCAATAGGCTCATTTTTAATGTGAAACGGGGTGTCTGATATTTAGTACAAATGGAAATATAAATAATGACTGTCTTATTTTAGATGTTTATGATATTTTCAGGTGAATGTTTGTGGTTGCACCTTGAGTTGATAAAGGGCATGCAGGAATTCTGCCACACACTTTATCCTGTGGTGGATTATGCTTACACAACTATACCTACGTACCCTAGTGGGCAAATAGGCTTTATACTGTGTGGTCTTAACCCGGTAAGTTAAAATTCTTAAGATCAATGACTCTCGATAGAATGTTTTATAATTACTGTAATGGACTTGCATTTTATACACACCAAGACCCTACATCACAAGGTTTTAAGTCATTTCTTACCCTGATGTTTAAGAAATGACTGTCTTACTTTTGTAGTTTATGGGTGTATAATTCTGGTTGGACATGTGCAATTTTTTTGAGAATTGCGAAAGAAAAATGAGAGAGATATCTTCATTAATATGAATATCATATGTGATTTTATCATTGAAAACCTATAATAAATGAAAGTCAGTGCATATAGGACTGAAATCTAGTCAATAAAGGATTAATTATATTATGACCAGAGCATGAATTTTTTGGGATGTTTCAGACAATAAAAAAGCTAATTAATAGACCATTTTCATATTTCTGCTAGACTTGCATAATAGACACGCCAAGACCTGACATTGTCACTTTTGGTGTCATCTTTCACTGCAATGTCAAACATCTATTAAACATTATTCTATAAACTATAAATAGCGACATTCTGATTGGCTGATAACATCACTGATGCTCATGAATAAATCACCATGTACCACGGTCTTAAAATAGACCGGATTTACCCCACTAACTTCTGCAGATGGCAAGGTTATTTATTGAGAATCAATATGAAATTATAGAATAAAACAGTTATGGACTTTTAACTCAGTATATTATGATCAGATGTGATATTGACTTACTATCTGCTTTGCCTCGGTCAATATAAAAAATTCATAGTAAGTCAATATCACATCATATACACTGAGTTAAAAGTCCATAATTGTATAATATTTATATTACAAGTACATTCTCCATTTTAAATACCCGTTGGGCAACTTAAGAATTACATTCCAATATTACTTGGGTTGCTATTTTGATGTCACGCTCAAGTTTTGAATGTGGAGAGAATATACCAACGTTAAAATACATTTGAGCCTGTTACAGACAAAATGTGCAAAGTGTATGCAAATGAAGATTACTGATACTTTGAGTAAATTTAAGTAATCATTATGACTGGTTTACTTTTGGTGTTCATGGGTGTGTAATTCTGGTTGGACACTAGCCTAAGATTATTTGCTTATCACGTGATCTGCAACCTTGAAGTTAAAATGACCCTCATCAGCAATGCTTTCTTGAAATTGCTTTAATTATTATTTACTGTACTTTTTCTTAAATTCAAAAATTAAATGAACTCTTTTGATTTTTCCAGGATGCCGATTTCAAGAACCCTGTAAGAAAGTTTTCAAAGGAGGAATCACAAAAACTGAAGCTACAATACTACAATGAAGATGTACACAGATCAGCATTCATTCTACCTGAATTCGCTCGTAAAGTTAGTATATTTTGTTAGATGAATTGTATGATATTGGATGTTTATAAAGTACAGGTCCACGTAAGGATCAGGCAGTTGAAAAACCTTAAAATTTTTGCTGAACTTTTTCTTTTGAAATGTGTTCAGATCAGCCTCCATGTGGATGTTCTGAAGGAGTTTTCCTCATACTTGGAGGTGAAGAAAGTTAAAGCGGTAGCAAATGTGGTTGAATTATGTAAGGATAATTTTGCGCCATTTCTTTCTCTTCATAATCCTTAAAGTTTATAGAATAAGAAGTGAATATCTCGCTTCACTATCCGAACATTGAGAAATGAATTTCATTCTGTTTTTTTGTACCACCCATAAGTCTCAAAACAGGAATAAAAAGTCTTACAAAAAATTTTCATGTATCACTCCTGCCTGATTCTTATGTGGACCTGTACTTTTCACATTATTTTAAATATTAAAGATGTATACACGACACATAACCTACTATAATTATTATTGTAAATTGTTACAGTCATGTTACACTCACTGTAACCTACTATGATTGTAATTATGTATAATTTATAATTTACAGGTTCTACGAGGAGACTCTAAAACAATGGCAGAAAATGGAAACTAGGTCATAAACGAGAATTTTAACCAAAGACCACATTCATTGTGTTCAGCAGCATTTTCAATGTATACATCTCCATTAGTGCTATGTGATATTATACGTAAATTACTGATACATGTATTTTACACTACTTAAAACTACATGTACTTTATTAAGTGTATAATTAATACTACTTTACTAGGTATTAAATGTATGGATATTTATTGAGTCTTTGCGGAAAACAGAGTTATCTCCCATTTGAGACGGTATCTGACGTAAAACTTTTATGACATCATGAAAATGGTATGATTTAAGCCGTCAGTTTTAGGATCGTTTCTATAGAATTTGATGACGTCACAATAAGTCTACGTCAGATATCGTCCCGAACAGGAAGTAACTCTGTTTTTGAAAATAAGGAATTAAGATAGCTTTTAATTTACTACTGTAACATTTTCGTGGGATAAAACAACGTTTTTCATGAGGTCTCCACTTCGGAAGTGGCTATGAAACTGACAGGCTAAGGTTCTTTACCAGTGATTTTTTTCAGTAATTTGGGAATGGAGTCAGGGCCCGTGCAATCGGGAAAAGAAACAAGGTTTAGGAATATTTTTGGGAAGTACTAATATAAAAGTAAAATGACAATTTATACAATCAAAAGTTCAGAATTGAATGTTTAATCAGATAATTTTCTTTTAAATATGATTTAATTTCTTGTGCTTACAACAATATGGCAAATAATTATAGCAAATTTGCTACTTTTGAACCAGTTAATTTGAATTTCACTAATTTCAGTGAGAATTCCATCTATATAAGTTTGCAAAATTAAAGAGCCACAATCAGGAAAAAAGATACCTTTTTTCATTGGGAATGCTGAATAACGGCTCTAAAAAGGGGCAAAAATTCCTTGTATATACACTTTAAGCTTTTACTGTATCATTTTAATATTTTTGCCATTCAGAGAAAATCATCAACGAAACTGAATCTCAGTGTTAATGATATAAATAGAAATGCTCTCTTTGTGACCAATACATGTATAAACCTAATTTTATTTGGTAAGTACGTGTATAAGAAGATGTACAATAATTGAAATCATTACTACAGTAACTGTGTAATTTTTGAAAAGTTTGGACTGAGATCATGTAGATGTAATTTCAAATGTAAGTTTTAGAGACACTTACATGTATTATTGAAGCAATCTTGCATCTTCATTGAAATTTAGAAATACAGTACTGTAGGCTTTGAATTAAACTAAATTATTATAAGACTGAGTGATAATGAAATGAAAACTCAATCTGTTACTAAGTTATAGCATATCATGTACATGCATGTAATTGACCCTTCCGATTGCGGGAAAAAAATTCAAAATTTCGTGACGTCACAATGCTTTTACCTGGGACAAACAAGCTTCGAACGTGGGTCAAACATCGAAATTGCATTGTGACGTCACGGAATTTCTCAAAATTTTCCCGCGTTCGGAAGGTTCAATTCTGATGTCTATCCTTGCATGTTAATTTGAATAGTTTGTGACAGTTTCAAAAAGCAGACCTCAGTGATCATACATGTAAACTATACGTAGTTTAAGTCTCATTATATTTTACAATGAAATTTGCCAATGGGTTCATTCTTATTCTTATGAATGTACGTCATGGACATGTACTACATATTTTTATTTTTCATATACTATATAATTACAAGATTGTGTTTTCTCTTTATTTTTTACTACATATCTTTACATGTCATGAAGGAAGAGTAGCTGAGCCTAAGTTATTATTCATCGCTGAGTATTATTTGAAGAAATGTAATTTAACGTAATAATTTTCATCACCATGGTTTTGTTATGATTTTATTCAAAATGTACAATTTGGATTTAATTAATTTACAAAATTAGCTAAATTAGGGAGCCATGTGAAAATACCTTAGAATGTTCATTAAAACAATATATCAATGTTTATTTATGACGTCCATTTGACCTCGATCTACAAATTCTATGGGGCGAAGACAAAGATAGGTGCTCAAAGGGGGTTGTGCAACCATTTTCTTCTTTTTAATAAAAATAAAGAAATACACAAGATCGCAAATGCAGCGCGTGCAGCGTGTCCGTTCTGATTTTTCATTTAGTTACCTACCTAAACCATCGTTCAAAACTTGGGCACCTTTTCTGCCCAAGTAAATTGATGACATCATAACAATGAAGAACAATCGAAGAGTGTGTGAGAACATTCGTATAGTCTTGGTTAGAAGTATTCGCGATCTTCTGTATTAGCACCCAATTCATTGTAATTGAATTTGGTTGATCTGCATGCTTTTTATACCTCATGTTACTCATTAAGGTCTTCTATTAAAAGTGAATCTCATTATGTATGTGGATGTTCGAACGGAAACAGATCTACTGTAAACGTGGTTATTTTCGCTGGGGGAAAAATTTTGCAGTTTCAGCGTAAAGACGTTATGCATGGGGGAAATATTTGCAATAAAAATGTCTTTCCCATTGTAAGACTGCAGTGGGAATATTTTGGCGTGGGTAAAATTTGGTGAAATAAAAATCCTTGAATCGCAAAAATTGCCCCCACACGAAAATTTCCACGTTTATATGAACACATATCCCTACCTCTAGGATATTTTTAATGTAATTTATGATGTACTGATTTAGGGTAGATCATACCTCTGGTTTCAGGTACTTATATTTATGATCAGTCCTGCTCATTTTATGAATTTTCATACCAGATTTCTCATTTGATACTTTTATAAAACATGAGTGTGTAAAATCTCATATGATAGAGAGGTTTAGTTACAAGTTTTAGCACAACTTGTAAGTATGACGTCATCATTTCCTGCGATCTTTGATCAAATAAAGTCATGATGTGACATATACATGTAGCTTCACGTTATGGATGTGAAAACGATGCTCTACACGCAACGACAGAACTGGTATTCTTTGAAAATTTCTATACTTATCAATGATCATGATGATCGAACTCCCAGTTTTCGCTATTGTAAAGCACACTTAGGATTCTAACTTTCCTTACATCAATGTTTTATGAATTTGTATGTACATTTCTGGCAGATTAAAACGATTGAAAAGAAGCAAGCTACAATTACACCTTACTGCATAGCTATACGTAGACCTACTCTGGTTCGTACGTATAACTAAACGATCTCTTTTGATTGTGAAGTCTTACGATGACTTGTACAACGTCATACGTACACATTAAAAGCACTTGTGACGTCATACCCTGATGTGTACTTGTACGTCATACATACACAATTAAAGTACTTGTAACTAAACCTCTCCACAAGTTCAAATTATGGCATCAAAAGTTTTTTTTTTATCATAATATTCTTTCAAACCTCTATCTGCTTTACTATACATGTACATTTATTGATATATTTTTAATATTTGAAAAAAAGAAAGTATGGTTTGAACATATCGCTCAAATTCAGACTTGAGGTAAAAGCTGCAGGTACCTGAAACAGACCCACTCCTAAATTATTCTACTCTGAAACATTGTACATGTATGTGGACAGATCATCTAGTCTAAGCATTACCGTAATATACATGTACAACAGCTAATCACTGTACTTTCAGAAGCAGGTATTCTGATTTAAATTCAGGTTGAATTCAAACAATTCTTGTTTACAAATAAAAACACAAACACTCAGATACACAAATTTTCGGCCCCTTGGCCTTTATCAAGTGTAAAAAACAATCCCTTGTATCATCCCTTCCCTCTGGAAGAAATATTTGATCTGAGTGTTTGTGTTTTTATTTGTTATCATCCCTTCCCTCTGGAAGAATTATTTGTATCTACTGCAATTCTTGTTTATTTCAAGAAAAAGAGTGAACAATATGTTTCATTTTGAAAATTGACAGCTTGTACGTGTATTTGAAATTTGCCTGATGTTACATTCAGAGTTGTATCTATCAATTATAATTTCTTAAGTGGAATTTTCAATCTTTGTCAAATTTAGTGTAAATTGATTAAGCTAAGATGAATGATTTTACCATTACATGTCAGACTCTGTAAATTAAAGGCAATGAATTTTTCATGTCTCCTTTTGAAACATTTTTAATTGTTGTTGAGATTATACTGAAAGCTCCCATGTCGCCCATCCAGGACAAAATGTTTCCTTTCACCAGGGTTTGCTCACAATATTACTGAAGTGTATCAGACTTTTCAAAATTCATTATCAAAACCAAAATAACTATGGAGCTTCGTAATGATCAATCAAAGATATTTTACATATCAATGTTACTGATGACCTTTACCGATGCTGCTCTCTATACCCTTGTACAACTTAATGTGCAAAGGGATACTAGAATGTAATAGTGTCTTTGTATGTATGGACATCTTCTCGAGACAAGTGTACGTAATACCTTACTCCCCCTTGTCGGATGTCATACACAAATTAAACTGTGTCTGTGGTGAGTTTCACTCAGAGAGTATAATGCAACAAGATCATAGACTAAAGTCTGTATTTTTTTATACTTTCACATACAAGCAATTTTGAGAGTAAAATCAACCAAACACCTCTTGAAATAGCACTTGAATCGCTTTTCAAAGTTTTGGCCTGATAAGTCTCTGAGCGAACTCACCGGAGACGCAGTTTTGTGTATGACATTCGACAAGGGGGAGTAAGGTATTACGCACACTTGTCCCCAGAAGATTTTGTATGGAAGGATCCATGTATGATTTTGGACTTCCTAGTTAGTTGTCTTTGATGTTCACCAACTTTTATACACTAATTTTTAATGGAAAGAGGAAGATTCTTCATGATTTTCAAGGTCAGAATTGGAAAAAAATACAAAAATCTTGCAGACACAAGAAGAGGACAGTTTCTTTCTATATCAATCAAACTTGCTATATGCTGTCAAGAGGACTTCTGATTTTCACGATCAGGGATTCAGGGGAAATCCCTCTTAAACTATGGCAAATGATGGTACGAGATTGACGCTACCACACAACTTGTATGACATTATGGTTTTGTGTCATATATCGTCTCAAAGTAATATTCCATAAAGACTCCATAGAAAAACTTCCCAAGTAAACATGACAATTATGACAGACAAACAGCTCCCAGCTGAATGAGGTCAAATATAACAATTTAAAGTGAGTATGAATTGGAGTCAAGTAGGCCAAAGCCATGATGCAACAGGTACATGACTGAAGTAAGGGTCTATGACGAAGGTTTCTAACACAAGAATAAAGACAGCTGTTTGTGCCATGTACCCTTCTCTCCATGGCATTTCCTGGTACCAATTTTAAATACAGTCAAACCTGTGATAGACGGTCAGCTTTGGGAAACTTCCAAACAGGTGGCCTTTCATTCCAGGTTGGCCATATAGGGAACCATAACTGATCATACTATCCAACAAGGTATTTTCCAAAGTCTTGTTAACAAATGCAGCTATATGTTTATGCATATTCATGTAATTAATGCATTAAAATTGATATTTCTACTAGTAAATATCCATTATTCAAACACACATAAAATATACTTTTTCTGCTCAAAATGGTCGAGGAAACAATTTCGGTCAGAATATTGTTGACTGCTGGCTGCATTATGAGAGTTTCCGTTTGTTAAAGTACTTTTATATAGCAAATTGTGTTGGGGGGGGGGGAGTAAAAATAACAGTTGGCAGGGAGTGACCGTAGAAGACGAGGACCGCAATGGCAGGTTTGACTGTATGCTACGTGTGTATGTTTAAAAATCTATGTGTATGTACACACACATGGCTGAATTCCATACTGGCAGTCTTTCTTATAGTAAAGATAAAGAATTTCAGTTCTTGGTTTGAAACTTTATTCCATAATGACATCCGTAAGATTGGTCAAAAGCCTTCACTGAATGGAGTACATTTAGAGATTATGTACCATATACAATAAAACAAAGTCTTGAACAATTCAATGGTCAAATGGAATAATTTGCATTTTACACTGCGTGCATATATCTACAAAAAATTCTTATTTTTCACAATAAAGGTTCTCTTGAGAGAATTGGAAAACAAACTACCTCTTAATCACATAAAAATATTGTAAATTTGTTGTAAATCATGTATAAATCAAAACAAGTCATCAGTTAACATGAAATATATGAAGGGCATATTTAATAAAAGCTTTGAGCCCTTCCAAAAAAAAAAATTTATCACTCATTCTGCTTTTTCTCACTCGCTCTCTATAAATCTTTCTTTATCTACAAGTTCAATTATCTTGATACTTGAAATACGTAATATAACACTATAATTTAATCGTCATCATATACGCACTAGAGTCAGTTTTACATATTAACAATAAATCTATCACACATTATTGCATAATTTTGTTTCCATCATAATATGGTCTGAGAATGGAGGTGAGGACATAACTTCCCAGGTAAAATAATAAATGTAATGACATACACACATACTCCCCAAAAATAAAAGTCTGACTAGTTATTAATTACATTTACCGACAAATAGTTCAGCCTGATTGTGATGCATAGACCTTGCACGCAATGTAGAGAAATTTTCTTGGCATGTCCCAAACTTTTAGCACGTTGATCAATACTACGTACATGTACATAAAGTGAGAGACAAGAAAATATACACCTTGGAAAGAACATTTTCTACATGTGGTTCATACATTTAAATAATAAGGGGAAATGAAAACCCGTTTACCAAGAAAATAGCTACCGAATATACGTAGGAGCAACGATTTGCATGAAATGATAGCTAAGCATATTGTATTTGTTGAGAACTGAATACATCTTTTGAATTTTTTTCTTCAATATATGACCTTGTTTCTGACAGATGATGGAGAAATAAATAACATTTAAATGAAATATAGAAATGAGAATATATATACAAATGTGGATGAAAAAAGACACCCATATTTCCCCCAGGTTTGCAATGATAATGATAAGATTTCACTTTTTATCTGATAGAGAAGCGATGTATTTTAAGAAACACGATAATAAATATTATTTACACTGAAATTACCTCATCAAAAATTCATATGATTACGATTTTTCACAACGCCCGAGATATCAATGTCCAATCTTTATGATCATAATCATCTGAAATTATTGATGAAGAAATACGATACAACCCAGTATAATGACAATTATACCCTACATTTGTACTTTCTATAACTTTTTTGTGAAGTTTTCTTTTTTTTTTTACAGTACAAAAATTACGATAACATCACACATGCTTGAGCACTACAAGAGCATCACAGAGTCATTCTTTCTACTTTGATAAAAATAGCGTGTTCTCTTTTTTTTTCAAAATTCTTGCTATGGCACGTTACCAACTTAGAAATATCCAAATAAACCGTACTTTACGAGAAAAAAAAAGGAAAAACAACTTAACATTTGCTGCACAATGAACAGAAATCGGATAAAATACAGAATAAACAAACAAGAGAACAAATACATGTATGTCCACATTTAACAGATATGCATATAACAAATCCAGCCATGGTGAGGTAAATAGGATGTCCGGTAATTATCAAAATCAGGCAATGGCAGTTAACAATATCTCGCAGGTAATAATAAATCTGACTGATAAAATGACAAAGTGACGATGCCCCTAAACACGACAACCGTATCATTGTCGTGATACATGAACATGTATGACTATTAATAGCAAACATGAATCAGATGTACAATTGTCACGTGTATCATCGAATCTATAACATCCACGCATAAACAAAAAGTTTCGACCTAATGTTACTGACATACATTGTATATAAAGAATGATTAGAACTCTGCTGTTCCTTTATTTACACACCTCCCCATCTCTTCCCTTACTTCCGTTTATAAAGTTTATCGTTTGCTTGGTCTTAATGGCCCCCAGGCGGTATTTGCCTTCGGTGCCACAACGGCACCAAACGAGGGGAATTCCTCGGTGCTAGCAGTGTCAGGAATGTGTTTGTCCCACGGTGCATTGGCCACCACAAAGCCTTTGTTGATGTCATCTCTCTTATTCTCATTCTGGTATTTTGTCGGGGGACGAGTCAGTTCCTGAAGCATTTCTCTGTCAATGACGTCTTGTAACTGGAAAACAGATCAAAAATAGTCTATGATTTTTTATTACATGTAACAAGCATGCATATACAGTGTACAATGTAAATACAAGTAAAAGAAGAGGTACATGAATACATCATGTAAAAGAATGACTATCAAATGAATGAAATACATGTACATGTAAATTAGAATGCAATTCATGAGACAACAATCCGTATGAATGCAAAATTGAATTCAAATTTCGATTTTAATTTCTGACTTACATATTCTTCTTGAAGGTTTAAGAGATGATCTTTACAGTCGTAGCACGCGTCTTCGTCTCCGCTAATAACGATGATGTCAGGGTTGTCATTGGCCCGCGGCATACGGATGTCCACTTTGTACTGGTCCATAATACGACGAATGTTACGTCCCTTCTGTCCAATAATACGAGGGTGAATCCGCTGGTCTATCTCACATTCCACAGTGGTCTGTTCCTCCTATAATACACAAATAAGAAGGATTAAATAATTTATTATGCAATCACATGTAGATACCAATGTTATGCATAAAAGGATATACAACTTTGAATTCAGTCATTTTCAATTTTACAGGCCTCATTTGATCTGTGCAGGTATCTGACGTAAAAGCATTGCAACGTCATTAAACTCCTTTGAAAACGTCATATATTATTTTTGTAACCCTGTTTCCCTGAATTTCATGCTGGTTTCCATAGAATTTGATGACATCACAATGTGTTTATGTCAAATACTTGCACAAGTGGGAAGTAAGTTCAAGTACATGTAACTCCGTATTTCGAAAAGACGGAATTTGCAAAGTTATAAAGTTTGCTCAGGTTAGATAGGAAACTGATTCATCCAGTACTGATGTCGCCAACTTACAAATATTGTAAAGAAATCTTCTATTCTTAAACATTATTTGCCGTCTTAAATCAGCCCTCATGGCTAAAAGGGTCAAAATACATGTATAATGGGCTAAAAATTATCTGTATGCAGTAAGCTCACTGTAGCGTATCACGTGATATGAAAATAATCTCTTGCATGGGAATCCCCTTCGATTAACAAGGTAAATGCTGACTAAATCTACATTATATGAATTTATTCTAGGCCTATCATACGATCATCATTATAAATTATATGATGTTTATCTATTCTGGTCAAGAATAGAGGTATGCCCAGAGAACACTTGTACAGAAAGTTTTGTTTATTTATGTGCACCATATTATAACATGTAAACAAAATAGAAAATTTTCTGTTTAAGTGTTCTCTAAATATTCCTCTATTCTTGACCAGAAAAGTTTACTATCATATTTATAATAATGATGCTCATATGATAGCAGTAAACTAGTTTCATATAAAGTAGTTTTAGACAGTATTTACCTTGTTTAATCGAAGGGGATTCCCTTGTAAGAGATTATATGCACATCACCTGATACGCCACGGTGAAGCTGGTAGATTTATGATTTTTGAGTCTCTATTCTAACTCCAACAATATTGGAGAATTTTTAAACAAAATATAAATACTTACATATCCACGGACGATTTTGAGGATTTCCTCTTTAGCTGCCTCTGCGTCGTTCTCGTAACCGGTGATGGTGATCAAACGTTGGTTCTCGTCATCTTTACGTGGGAACTGAATGTTCACCTTGAAATCGTCCCTCAGAATCTTAACATTAGCTCCACGACGGCCGATGATCTTAGGATGGTATTCCTCGTCTACCTCTACTGAAGTCTGATAGCTTTTCAGGGCCTAAATGTAGAAATGATAATTTATTATGTGATTTTTTTGGTATAGTGTAAACATGGTAAACGTGGTTATTTTCACGGGGGAACAATTTGTGATTATAACTTCAAGACTTTTTACGTGGGGGAAATATTTGTGATAAAAATGTCTTTCCCTTTGTAAGAATGCAATGGAGATATTAGCTTTTCGCGAAATCCCTCTATTTGCTAAAAACTTGAAAATTACCCCCACACGAAAGTTTCCATGTTTATAGTACAATTATTGGCATGCAATTACATGTACTAGGCATGAACTGATTTCTTTCTTGATAAAGAAAGTTGTTAAATGTCATCATCCATAACAAAGCAGGATACACGAAGAATTTTTGAAGGACAAATTCCCATATCGAATGATTAATACAATATACAACATGTATATGCCATTACAAACCTTCAAATGTGATTCTTTTGTTATTCATCGGTCATTTTATTTCATAAAGACCGTGAACGATTCTAAATATACTAGGTTTTATGAACGTTCAGTGAAGTGTGGGGGTCAATAAAAAACAATGAGGGGCGGAGAAAAGAAAATTATTTCAGTCGCGGGTGTGAATTGTTTTGATTATTAAGAGTATTCGGCCATAGTATAGACAATATTGTGTTTCAAGTCTGCGAAAGAATCCTTTAATGAGAAATGTGAGCAGGTTCTTCTATCCATAAAAGCTCAAAATACCATCTCAAATCAATCTAGATCCCCATAGCGATTCTTGAAGACCAATTATTCTATATGCTCTCCAAATAAATGTATATTGAGGAACTTGATTGACAAAATAAAGAAATATTGTCCTTACTCGATTAGAAAACCTTTCCTTAAATTTAATTACCTATTCAAAAACCTTAATGGAAAAAGAACTCATTGTTTACCTGTTATTTTCTTCTCTGACCGAATACAGGGTAGTGAGGGTACCTTTCAGAAAATTTCAGAAAAATTATCGGGATGTACAACAAACTATTTTTCTACTATGGCCTGATAATCGTTACCGTCCTTCCGATAATTTGCATGGTCAGTTTCATTTTGAAAACCAGGGGTGTCTTAAATTTTTGGATTTTTATTTTTCTGAAAATTTAAGAAAATCTGCGGTTTGTAAGTCGGATAAAGACCTCGTTGAGGTCTGTATGAAGGTTAGATGCCCTCGGAGAGAACAGGGTGGTGTTTAAAGACCTCGGCCTTCGGCCTCGGTCTTTAAACACCACCCTGTTCTCTCCTTGGGCATCTAACCTTCATACAGACCTCAACTCGGTCTTTATCCTATACTTACAGAACTGTGGCAAATTTTCTTTATCACAAAACTTTTGGATATTTACATGTAAGTACGATGGGATCTACTTTTGCAGTAATTCCTTGAAAAATACTACCAATACGCAACAAGCTTCTACCCATGTACATGTAGTAGTCAATCCTTTGTAAATTCAGCAAGAAGTATTTCACAAAGACCACATCCACATCTACATGTATTTCCTTACCCTATCTTCGGCTTCAGCCTCAAGTTTGTTCACTTTATCTTCCAGACCTTTCAATGCTTTCCTGACGTGTGACGGAGGACCCGTCACCTTTACAGTATCGTTTTTATCCTCTGATGGAGGGATTGAGATGTTGACTTCGTACTGACGCATCATAGCACGGACGTCTTTTCCTTGTGCTCCGATGATAAAACGATGCATGTCAAATGGAATCTTGATCTCTTCAGTCACTGGAACTAATTCCTACAAAATAATTCAGTATGCTTTTAGTAAGAAAGTGATATAATAAGAACGAATATTTTACGTAGTTACTCTACAGTACATGCAGATCTCTAATTTTGGGGAGGCAGATTTACATGTATAAATATACAGGTAAAAGTTATTAGCGACACATTTTCAGTTAACATGGTTATTTCATATGCACTACTATATGTGTATTTGTAATTTCATAATACAGATTTAATCTAAATCGATAGGCCACTTATTCTCAAGTTTTCATTTAATTACATGTATTCTATAATAATCTAAATTTTATGTATGTATTGGAAGGCGATTTTCAAATCATCTTTTACATGAGCTTGACAAATGCCTATGTCTTTCTCTAAGACGGAACTCCACACATATCAGATATCAGGTTTCTTCTATAAAACCCATTAGGACATTTTCATTATTTACACATAACTTACCAGTAGGGCCTCCTTTGCATTTTCACAGTTTTCTGGTTTGCCTGTGATGATGATAACGTCACTTTTCTTGGGTGATTTGTCAGCCTGATCACCCTCTCCCTCTACTCCATTTACCATATCTGAAAGTCAGATCAGTTGCGCTTATAGTAACAAAGGAACATTTGGTTTAGTAGCAGTTTTTTGTAACATCGGGAAATTTCGTTTGAAGATGTTCATACTGTACATTCAAAAGCGTTTATCTGTAAATTAATTTCCATACATAGACTACAAAGTACTCTATCAATTTAAAATCATTATACTTCTGATTATAGAAAAATTATTGAAAATTTCCTTAAATTCACTTCTAACTTGCTCCATTTTTTAAATATTTTGAATGTTAGAGTTACCTCTCTTGAAACAATGTAGTGAATCATTGTAATTGGAAATCTTAAATGCATGAAGATAAGAAACTTTTGAAACCCAGCAGTGTTCTTAAAAATTGAGAAATGAATTTTACTATATAAACATATACAGTCATGTTTCTTAAAATACTTCAAGATTAAGAAATATTCAAATGTGACATTAAAGGGATATACATGTATACCGTATCACCAGAATTTTTTGCGAGTATCAAATTTTGCAATTCTATGGTTAAATAGGGTGTCTTTATTTTCGAAAGTAAAATTTTTTGTGATTGCTTAAATACAAACAAATATAAACATATATGTATGCTACAGTTTTGTACCTTTCTTTATTGAAGTTTCAGTTAGTTTTATCGTAAGAATACATTCAATTCACTTCTCTTTTATGTTTAGTTGGGAAAAGTGAACAATGGCACATTTACAATAAGAACAAACAAAATATGACTGATATACAAACATGTACCAATTAATGTTATTCCTTACTAAACACAATTTTTTGCGAGAATGATTTTTCCCGATTCCAAATAACTCGTGAATGTACATGTATAACGAAAATTATTATCTCGTGAAAATTTCTCGTTATACGGTATGTAACATGTGTAACCATAACAATGTAGATATAAATACTTACTGCCATTGGTTTGATTTTCCTGTGATGGTCTGTCAGGAAATTTAATGCCCACTTCGTACGTTTTCGTGATTTCCTGTACATTAGCACCATTTCTTCCCATCACAGTACGATGATATTGCTGCGGTATCACACATTCTACTGTCACTTGAGCCTCCTTTTATAGAAAATAAAGTACACGTAAATGAATGTTCAGTATCATATCATTAATACAACAATGTACATGAACATGTATCATGCAATTGCAATATAGAAACAAGATAAAGAAATCATTAGCTAAAACTTGATACAATTTGTGTCAATTTCATTTTTCCTGAAATTGTCTGAAATAATAGAGACTTCTAGTTTTTTTATTTTTTTTGAAAATTTACATGTGCATTTAACAGGGTGGCCTTAGATTTTGAGAAATGAATTTCCCTGAAAATTCCATGATTTTTCCCCGACTCACACAAGATTTTCCCTGACAAAAAGCGCACTAAAGACACTATGACTTTCCATTGTTTTTAGTTCAAAAATATTCTAAAAGTAAACCAAATGCTACATTTATGTAACATGTATGTCCAATTTACAAAAATTATGGTACCAACTTTACTATAGAACTAAAGTTTTGTGTATTACAGTCTAATTTGTCATGAAATTTATTCAATGATTTAAAATTTCATGTACATGGTGGCTCAAGAATGAAGTAAATAGGAACAATTTCATCCAGTGGGATTTAATTCTTAAACAACTATAAAATTCCCCGATTTTCCCTCCGATATTCTTCAAATATTTGAATTCCCTGCAGGGAATTTTTATTTATCATTTTCCCCGTTTTCCAGAGTCTGTGGCCACCCTGTTTACATATATTTACATGTACATGTAGCACATACACATGTATATCAACAGGACGTGACCTAATCAAAAACTTACCAAATCATCAACAATTTCTTGAATTCTTTTCTTTGCCCCTTCTACACAGTCTTTGGAGCCCTTGATGGTAACTTTGTCACTTTTAACACCACTTCGAGGGAAACTAACGGTAACTCCACCGTATTCGTCTGCGATCTGTCTGAGCACCTCACCACGCCTGGCTACGAAGTAACGGTGATGCTTGGGGTCCACATGCATCTCACTCTCAACTATGTTGTCCTGAATTAACAAGGGTAATATGGATTAGTTCAAATGATCAATCTAATATCAAAAACTAAGAGTCCCCTTCGGCGTTGCCAGTAGGGGACTAAAAATATTAGAAATATGTAAGAAGCATAGTCATTGTGGAAAATTTAAGTCCTAACTGCATTAGCTATTGGAAATTCAAAGAAATGGCTTAAACATGTTAAAATAAGAAGTTTTTCCAAGGAAATACATACATTTTGTGACTAATGGTGGAAATGATCAAATTATGCATATATATCTCGATTTACATGTCTAAATCTTTAAAACAAGAATTGACTTACCAGGTTTTTGATGAGGACTTCTAGCTCTTTTTTAGCTTGTTCCACACTTTCTTGTTTACCAATGATGGTAATGACTTCCTGGTCGGAGTCCTCAGTACCGGGAAAGATCACACGAGCACCGGTCTTTTCACGAACCTTAATATGGAGAAAATAAATTTGATTCATTCACAGTTGCCTTATGAAGGTTTCAAATAATATAAAATTGATATAAAAATTCCTTTGAATGAGTTGGAAATCAAATTCATAATTGTCAGAAATATGCATGTATACATGTATATACATGTACCTTTATTATTAAAGTTTATAGTACAAAGAATCTAAGTGACGGGAAACCAGATTCTACACACATGTAACTTTAAAGGATCAATTTTCCTCATTTTATACTTACAACCAAAGCACATGCTTAGACCATAGTTTTTCAAAAGCAGAACAAATATTTAACAGAGAAGGGCAAAAAGGACAGAATACTCCTTAGAAGCCATTATTTTTATCACTAATGGAAAATTTCAGACTTGCTGCAGCTTACTTTTCTAATATTGCTCCCAGCTCGGCCAATCAGGAATCTATGATACTCTGCCTTGGCTCTGATTTCAGCAGTAAAATTTGAAGCTTGCTGAAAATTCAATTAAAAATCAAAGTTACAATTGCTGTTTCATATCATTGAGTTAATTGTCCTATCATTGAATGCATTGCTTATAGATGTAATTTCTGAATAATGGTCATAATCAGAATACAGTATTCTTATGAACTCTGTAACTTATGAAAAGAAATACAGAAAAAATTACTCTTATTATTTTCAGAAATGACTAACTTCTTGTTACATTCTTTATTCATTTTTGAAATTCAACACTACCATCTAATAGAATTCTTTCAAATAAATGTATAGGTAAACTGAAAACAAAATTTACTTTGAATAAGATACAGTAACACTACCTTTTCATTAGCTAGTTCGAGTAGCTGCCTTTTAGCGTTTTCTACGTCATTTTTAGGTCCACGTATGATGACCTTATCTTGGGTGGTGCCCTCTGGTGGGAACCGAATGATGACATCACCACACTCCTCCATTATAGATCGGATCAGACGACCCTTGGCGCCGATAATAGAGTTATGTAGTTTATGGGGTATATCCAGAGATACTTCTTTAATATTAGCCTGTAAGATACAAATTTCATACTAACATGTAGCACATGTTTGCAAAATGTAAATGTAAATATACTCTGTGGGCATAAGAAAGCTAAATTTGACTTAAGTTCTGGTCAGTTTTAGAATAAGGGACTTTATAATCTTATTTACTCCACAATCGCATAAGGACTCTTTTTTTTTTTTTTTTTTTGAATTACAGGTTTTTGAATAAATATCACAACAACGATTTAAAAAAATTTTCATTATACTAATATACTGTAAACCGCCTTTTATTCGCGGCGTCTTAAGCATGTTAAGTTTGCGAACACAAGTATTGTGACTGGCTTGCGGCATTTTTTTTTTCGCAACATCATACATGTACATGTATGTAGCTTACTAAACATGTGTAAGGACATATTTGCTGCATTTTATATTCACAAATTGAAGGACCAAGCGAATATCATGAAAATAAAAAGCTCGCGAATAAAAGATGGTTTACAGTACATATATTTCAACAAATCTTACTTTCCTTTATCATGATATTTTCAAATTGTTTGTACTATATGTATTATTTTCCCTAATTTTTAAACCAGTTTCAATGAAATTTACATGACATGGACTTTAAATATATGTCTCTTAATTAAAGGTATATATACATGTACATGTAAATGAAAAGCAAAAAGATCCTATTTCATGTTGGGCTTACCAGTTCTTTCTGTATATCCTCTATCTTTCTCTTTGCTTGTTCTACGTTTTCTTTCTTTCCTGTGATGACAATAACGTCAGACTCGCTGTTCTCACTCGGAAGATCTATCTTTGTATCAGTCTCCTCTCTGATCTGTATAAAGAAATCAACATTTTCTAAATCTGAATAATTATACATATAAATCAAAAATCTTACAAATATTTTCAGAAAATTGGTAACTTTTGTCAACAAATAAAATGTTTTAAGATAATTTCTGTTTTATTTTACCATGTTTTCTTATACAATTTCTTTGAAGCAAATGGAAATTGAGAAAATAAACTTCATTAAGAAGTTGAGAAAATTCCTAAAAATAATACGAGTTTTCATGAATAAAGAATACACTGAATTTAAACATTTCATCCTATGTTTTTTTTTTGTCTGGACCAGGATGTAGTGAAAAGAAAAGTACCTTTCTGATGTTTGCACCCCCCTTGCCGATGATGTTTTTGTGGAAGTCCTTGAAGATGTGTACACTAGCCTGATAGCTGCTGACCGCCTAGAAATAAATATTACTTGTATCAGAACTTTTACATGTATATATTGAATGAGCCTTTGTCAGAACACGATAAAGACCAATCCATGTTACATCCTGTGCGTCCTTACAAAAATCTTTCCTTGATGTAAGCGTATGATCACAAATAAATATTTCCTCAAATTGTATGATGAATTTGTAATCATTACCGGAATTACACAACAAAAATGTAACACAATGGACAAATATTTGAATGGAAGTGATCATAGTATTCTTGTAAGTAAGTTAGTTGTTAAATATGTTTCTTTAAATCAGTTTTCAATGATTTAGACATACATGTATTTGTAATCTTGTAAAATTTGTAGTCCTATAACTTTTTTTTTTTCAAATTTAGGACAATTGATTAAATTCAACAATAAGCAGCCAATCAAAACACTGAAAATGTACAACATTCCATGCAATACACAAATTTTTTTGTCTTTAATTTAAATTCTGCTATGAACTACATGTACATTGTACATGTATATATACATACCATTTCCTGTTGAAGATTCTGTAGAACCTTGTAACTTCTATCAACGTCAGCCTTGGGTCCCCTCAGTGTAACGACATCACTTTTCTTTCCCTGGTCAGGGAATGTGATCTGAACGTCATATAGATTATGCTTGTCTTTGATCTCCTTTATCTTTTCACCTCGAGCTCCGATGATTGTTCGATGGAAACGCTGCTCAATGATGACATCTCGTGTTTTCTCATTTTCCTACGATTCAAAAATTGAAAGAAAATAGTCAATTTAGGATGTAAAAAATATTTGCAAGTCTAGATCTTGAAAAGTACGAATGTGCAATTAATGTTATGATGAAACATGCAACTGATTTAATAACAAAACCTATGTTTGAAAATAAATTTTTCTTCAGCATTGATTCATTATGAGTTTAATTTACATGTACATACTGTATACAGCTTTGAATTTGCCCATTCCTATTTCGCTCAAATTAGATCATGTAGATTGGGGGCTGAATCACTCAGTACTGAATTTGCCCACTTGCTCTTTTTGTTAATTTATCCTTTGCATAAAATTTTACTTCCTCCCTATTAAATTTGCCCCCATTGCATTGGACGAAAATAAAGCGGAGGGCAAATATTTCTCTGTAACTAAATGTACAGTATACAGTAACTTTTACCGTTATTTTTCATTTTTGTTGAGGCTTTTTTTTTGCTGCCATATGAAAGGTGAAATTTATCGAGTACATGTACATATTCCATAAATTGATAAATTCTGACTATGACCCTACCATTCTGCTGGCCATTTCCTCTAGTTCTCTCTTAGCTTGTTTGACACCAGCTGGATCCCCCTCAATCCTGATGATGTCACTGTTTTCAGCATCTGAAGGAATCTTTATTGCACATCCAGTTTCGTTCTTGATTCTAGTAACTGAAAATGAATATTAATTTCTTTAATACTCTGGAACAATACTTGAAAATATTTATAACAAAATGATTTGGTAAAGTCTTCTCCTTAAGACCATCTGAATTGCCTAATGAAGTATAGTTTCTGTTGACTTTTGAAAATGGTACATGTAATTCAATGTTTTTTCAAACTCCTGATAATCTGATACTCCTGTTAATCTGATACTATTCTGACAAATTGACTATCGGATTTCATTAAAGTGAAACTGCATGTAAATACTGAAGCAAGAGTATCCCATTTACCTTATCAACATATATTACACGTACAATGCATTTTTAACATGTTTAACTTACTGTTCTGTCCTGCCTTTCCAATGATATGTTTGTGGAATTTTTGATTAATAGCAACTTCTGAAAAGTCCATTGTCTTTTTCTGAAATAGAAATAGAGGTGAATGAAGAAATTAAACATCATAGACAAACTTACACTTGATGGCTTTGTACAGATTTTATATCACACATGTTCAGATGTTCTCCTCAATTTATCACAAAATTTTCACTTTAAATATACAGCCTTCCTTATGCACAGAAACATGATAAAAGTGAACTGTATCAATGTATGAAATGCAATACTTCATGATACATTTCTTTGCCATGATAAATGTTCTCTCTATAAACATGATAAACATGACATACATGTATCACATATACAAATGTATATTCAAGGGTCGTCGGAAGTGCACCAGACACATGCAAGAGAGGCGGTGCTTTACCATCGGTCACATGTTTGATCCTACATACATTTACATGTATAAGACCTTGACCTTCGATGGATCTTGAGTCTTATCATGCTGAACTGTCCCTCTAACATGTCTTAGTTACATGCACATGGTAGAATAATGCATATCAATTCAAAATCAGACTCTTAAGTGTAAGTTATAGCTATAAATGTAAAAGAATATACTTTCATATACATGTACATGTACAAACAGATGGACAGACTGACATCTGGATCTCTAATGTCTCTTTGCTTCACATATAACAAGACTTATTTCAACATAAAACCTACCAAGTTTTTAACGATTTTTTCCAGTTCTGTCACAGCCTCATTGACTTCCTCTGGGGGACCCTCCACCTGGATTTTATCCTGTCCCTCCGTGAACTCGATGTGTACCTTGGGGAATTCCGATGTTATCTTTCTGACGTTTTCACCTTTTTTACCGATCACGTAACGATGTAACCATGCAGGGGCTTGAACTTCAGAGAATATCACACTGTTAGCCTGTAAAAATTATAAAAGTGAAGTCATCGTTCTTCTGGTACATCATGTACATTGTATCCAATTTGTCTAGTATCACCCTTACAGATCAGACAATTTTACTCAATATCTTACTGTTTCTTACAGCATTAGAAGTCTAGTTCTGTATGAATGTTTAAATCAGGATACAATTCTCATCCCATCCTTATCAGAAAAGAGAAGTCGATTACAACTTATTCTATCTTGGTGTTTGTTGGACTCCTTGTACATATATACATGTAGATGTAGTATAATATCAGAATCAAGTTATATAATCTCCTTAAATCCATTGCCTCTACTACGGCTGAAAAAAAATATGCGTGTTTCCACTTTCCCGGCCAACCCTTTTTATTTGCTGCCGACCCTATGATTTTCTTTACAGAAACTGACATACAGTAAAATAGGACTTTGAACCCACCTTCCTATACACCATAGTAAGGGCTGGTCCCAGTTTGTCCTGTTCTCCCCTCAGTGTTATGGTCTCCACGTTGTCCTGGTTGGGTACTTCCACGGAAACTCCCGTTTTCTCCAAGATTTCCTGGATTCCACTTCCACGAGGGCCAATGATGTACTTATGCTGAGATTTCCTAACCTCCACTGACACGGTCTGACATTTCCTTTTCTGGAAAAAACATGAAGGAAATTGTGAAATATCGCATCACTGGTACATCATACTACATGTACACATATACATGTATAATATGCTAAAATGATGGGCACTTTCATCATGTTCACTTATCACATATTAAAGTTGAATCTGGAATTAAATTACATCAAAGCATTCACTCAATTCCCTATTTAAATTTGAGGAAATGAAATTGGTATCAGAGTAACAAAGCTACAAAATTTGGGAATGGTTTAAATTTCAAAACCAAATTTCAACATGAAAACCTGACAAAAATCATAAATATAATGTAGCTTCAATGATTATGGAAAAAAATTCCAACCCATACCTTTTCCTGGTAAATTTTCATGATGGCATCTTTACATTTCATCACTCCCTCTTTCTCCCCAGACAGTACGATTTCATCTTTCATGATGACTGGTGGGGGTACGTTGATCTTAGCACCGGTTTCCGATCGTAGTTTGTCGATGTAAGAGTTGTTTGGGCCGCAGATGAACGGATGATAGATGTAAGAAACAGGAAGTCTCTCAAAGGCAAGTTTTGCCTACAAGGAAATTTGAATTTAAAATCATTACATGTGTCTTAAACATACATGTAATTACTGAACATGCTGAAGGGGAGATACATATACATGTAATTGAAAATTTGAATTCTAGGGGAATATCTGTATCTGTACCCAAATGCGACAGTTCATGAACAACATCATACATGTACTCGCCCTAGTTGTAGGACAGATGAATCCAAATGAAAAAAATTTCTTTGAAAATCATTGATATTTTGAGTGAACGTGAATAGAAAAAATTCTGCCATTCAAACACCATGAACACTAATGCAAAGGAAATGAGAAAATATGCTAGAACCAACCTGTTCATCTGATATAATCTGTATTTCGTGCTTGGCTCTCTCAATCCCTTCCTTTGTTCCAGTAATCCTAATCGCGTCTTGGTTCTCGTCTGGTCGTGGTATGGTGATTTTGGTGGCTGTGTCAAGCTCTAACTGATGTAAACGTTTCCCTTTGGGTCCGAGGAGGAATCGATGGTGCTCTCGTGGAATACGCAGGGTGATGTTAGCCTGTTTAACGATACAAGTTACTGTATGTAAATAAACGACTAACATTGTACTATGCATGAAAATGCAGCACGGTTAAGCTATATGGTCCTCAAGAAAATCTCAACATGCTCAATGACAAAGGCTGTCAAATCACATTTTATCAATCATTTAAATTTCATCCTGCATGAAATTAAACGAATTTCACCTTTTTATATTCTCAATAAATGAACCTACAGCATTCTCTAGATTCAGGATATAATATCAAAGCATTAAACATTCTTTTGCATCCTCTTTACCCTTTCTTCACGAGAGGTCCTTACCTGGGTCTGAAGTTTGGCCATGATTTCTCTACGTGCCTTCATTACCATTTGATCTTTACCATGGATAACGACAGTTAAACTCTGGTCCTTAGCCAAACTCACTTCAATGGACACTCCTAAAGCAAAGGAACAAACCTCGTATCATCATGATCATTACATTCTAAGTTTTCTTTGGATTATTTTTCAAAATAATTTGAGAATTTCTATGCTGTTGACGAAAACTTCGGCAACTTTTTTTGTGACATACCACTTCTTAGTGTATCATTTTTTTCCTTTTCCTCTGATTGATTTTCAAATTATGTGTATTTTTATGTGTTGCAGATCATGTAGATGAATAACAATAAAGCCTGTGTTTGTGAAACACGAATGCCCCCGGGGGCATCTTTGTTAGTATGAACACTATTTTCTGTTAAGTACATGTATGTGAGGTCACTGGGTTAAAAGGTCAAAGGTCAAGGTCACGAGGTCAAAAATTTTGGTATCAATGGAAAGGTCTTGTCACAAAGAATACACATATGAAATATGAAAGCTCTATCACTTACCATTCAAAAGTTATGCCAAATGTTAAAGTTTTTGAAAAGTAGGTCAAAGGTCAAGGTCAAGGTCACGAGGTCAAAAATTTTGGTATCAATGGAAAGGTCTTGTCACAAGGAATACACATGTGAAATATCAAAGCCCTATCACTTACCATTCAAAAGTTATGCCGAATGTTAAAGTTTTTGAAAAGTCGGTCAAAGGTCAAGGTCACGAGGTCAAAAATTTTGGTATCAATGGAAAGGTCTTGTCACAAGGAATACACATGTGAAATATGAAAGCCCTATCACTTCCCATTCAAAAGTTATGTCGAATGTTAAAGTTTTTCGGACAAACAGACAGACAAACAGACGGACAGGCCAAAAACTATATGCCCCCGAATCTTTGATTCCAGGGGCATAAAAAGTGTACTGAAGTGTACTGTTTACATTTTCTGTTTACACGTAACCGGTTAAGTGACATTTTGTTTACACGTACCATTTCTCTGCATGATCTCTTTGCAGATTTTGGCTTGCTCAGTCTGACTCTCATCTCCAAAGCTATGCTCGTTGATTTCCTTAAACCGACGTTCTTCCAAAGGAACCGTGAATACCTAGCGATTAAAATAATAACAATATAAACGCCGTCAAATGCTGATGCCATGAATGTACACATAAGAATCTTGAAAAGGCATGAGTTAGAAGTTAAGCCATTCTCACTTTAAGGCCATTAAATTCTAATACGTCATGTACTTGAAAATTGCTATCAATGTCCTCAGCATTTTCTTCTGGAAAAAAATTGTGATATTCATCCCAATCCCTCATTCCCTGGAGTATATACTGGTCCTTATCAAAGAGTAAATCACTGAAAGTTATGCTAGCCTACATCATGTACATGTTAATACAATGATGTCATATGCTTATCTTTGATAACACAATACAATTTTTGGGGTAGCAAAAATAAGGTACGTAAAAGACCCTTTACCTGTGTACAAGTGGATGACTTGATCTTTGGGTTGGTCTTAGCAGGCCATTGACTCGGAACCCGACTGGTAGGTACCAGCTCTGGAAAGATTTCATCATATGTTGGCGTGTAAGCGTTCGCTTCAGCAGAGCTCTCTGGGGTTTGAGCCATGTCCGAACTCATGATCAATTGGGCGAGTCCTAGTCGTACAGTACAGTCTGAAAAAAAAAGTTTTACATGTACATGTATTATCGTCAAGTATAAACTTGAAGATTTCCTAAATTTGAAGATTTTTGATGCACTCCATAAAAATATTGTGACATGAAATGTGTATACTGTAGGGTCTATTTGGTGCATCAAACTTAACTTTGGAGCAGATGATCTGACAGTGATATTTTGCCTGGTGCTGCAGCTTATTGGAATCCCTGATGATAATGTACTATATACTTTCCGATGATTTTAAATTTGTTTATTTTTTTTATTATTATTTATTGGGAACACTGTAATCATGGTAATGTAGGCTTGATTTCCAGGGTTCTTGAAATCTTTTTTGGGGTGTCAGACATCTGGACTGACACTGGACAGAGACTTGGCAGTGCAGACAAAAACTTGTCAGTCCAGAAAGTTTTGGTATGAAAAAGTTGTTTTTTACAGGCATACAATCCAAATTTATGGTATCTATGTAAGATAATCAAACAATAATGAATAAACTATCAAATTTATTCCACTTTATTTCAATTTCATTCTTATCTTAATCTCTCTCACAATTCCTTCTATTAGTTTTGTGTTTTCATTCATTCTCAGATTCATCCTCTGTTTCATACATGTCATACTCTCTTTCACTCGCATGTCTAGCTCTCACTTGATTCGGTCTGGAGAGGGTGTATTGGACCATATTTTCATGCCACCACATGTATACAGACACACTACATGTCATCCCCATCACCATACTTCAGTCAATCCCGGTCCTCTTTCCGCTATGGCTTGAACTCTTAGACCGAGCGATTGTATTCCTAGGATTTTTTCGGTTGACCATCAGTTGGGGGATCTTTTTTTTGGGCCAGGTTTCGTCCTATCTACTAATCTATATCGGCCATTATTTGTCTGGGTTATATACATGTTCGCTATAAAATCATTCATTCAAAAGTTCTTTTCAAATATTTATCTGAGGTGGATTCTTCAAGATTGATTGGGATCAGAATTATGAAACCGCATTTTAGCTCTTGAGAGTTTGCCAGTCATTGATCAAACATGTCGGACATTGTGGAATTTAATCGGTTTTGCCAGCAGGACTGAAAGATTTCGAGAACTCTGGACATCACAACCCTTCGCAAAACTCTTATGTCCCTTTCCAATCAATATGCAGTACATGTATTCACAAAAAGTCACTGGCCCGATGCCCAGGGCAACCAGATATTTTGCCAAGAGTCTAAACATTATATGACAGACTATACAATTAGTGGGTAAGATTTGTCTTCAGGTTAGTCGATAAAATACTCTTCATGAACATTGAATTTCTTGGCTGTGCAGTGACTTTGGGGTCTGCGCAAGCCCTTCAGGAGAGTCATTGGTTGCTCGGTGGTCCACGAAGCCAGATTTCAGGCCAAAGATTCTGAAGGTACTTCCATTCAGTAATTACAGATTGGTGAACTGATGTCCATGTAGGGTTGAAGGATACACCTGATAGATGTACATGTAATAGCTGAAACATGCTGTGACAGAGGAAAGCCAATAATAAAGAGAACTCATGCAAATGATTCTTAATGAATAAGCTCTGGAGAAGAGACTTCCCTGAGAGGGGTTACATAACCAATCATAAGTCAAATGAACTGCCTCTCTGGAAGGCAACATATAGCTTTATCGTGAATGCAGTTGTGTTGTAACGATAGTTGCCAACGTCTGCGCTATCATTGCTATGATATCGAAGTTGCGGACTATCAATTCTGTGCACTTGACTTCACACCACTTGATTGAACTCCCTGTCACGCAAAAGCTAGTTTTGTTACCAGGCCCAAACGTACAATGCTTCAACACCTAGATAAGAGCTCTTCTTCTAACAGAAGTACAAGTTATGTTTTATGAAGATTAAATTCTTGAATTTAATGTGATTTTATTCAAATTTTCATGAAATAATTTTTCACGGTAATTTCCATAAATTGGTACATGTATTTGCAATTCGAAAATTGAGTTTAAACATCAAAGAAAATTATTTCATTAAGTAATTTCTTTCAAGAAATGTTTAGTTATTGTGTACCATATACAAAGGTAATTACATTTTGACATGAGATTATAACACCAAATGATTGTTTATGTCTCCCTCCACATATTTTTACCGGAAGTTTTAATGATCAGTGTTAATCAAAAAAAATTTCAAACAAGTATGTTTGAGAAATATAGCTTTATTTTCAGTGGCGGATTCAGGGGGGTGCGGAGGGGGCGTCCGCCCCCCCCCCCCCCCCCCGGCACTGACCCAAAATTTTTCAGAAACAGGTATATTTTGGCCCATTTTCAGTAAAAATCGGCAAAATTCGCCCCATGACCCCCCGGCAAAGGGGGCGCTGGATCTGCCACTGATTTTAAGGAAAAGACCTCTTTCTTAGAGCTGCACTTATAATTTTCAGAAGGCTTTCTGTCACTTGGATCATCATTTCCTGTTGCTTGCCATTACAGAGGGGACAAATAAATGTCAGAAGTCAATTTTTTATGAAAAGACCATTCAGTAATTGAAAAAGAACAAGCGAAAATGTAAGTGTCCTTGTTTCGAACACTGAATCACGCAAAACTGATACCAGTCACTGGTTTGAAGGAAGGATGCGCATTAACGCGATAACATCAATATCTTGTAGTCTCCCCAATTACTTGCTGCAATTGGCATATGGCATTACCTGGTCTGTCGAGCAAGCAGGTCAATTTATTTGATTAACATTGCAAAATGCTACCCTGTTACAGCTGTAATGAATGATTTTAAATTTTGCGAGTCTCATGGCAGATGCACAGCTGGATGTAACTCGAAAGTTACATTATCAGAGGAAATTCTGGACCTAATTAAGCAGATGGGAGTGACAGAACCAATCATGGACACAAACATACATATGCTTGCTCATAAGATGTTAAATTTGAAGTCATTTAGAACATATATTTCATAAAAGAAGACTTTGTTATCGGTTTCTTATGTTTCTCCAAATTTCTGAGATCTGTTGCAAAGTGTCGACGTGTCGTGGTTCAAGAACAGGTAACTTCAAAACTCACCGTACTGCGTCCGTAATGATCCGGCCTAAAGTCTACTGATGCGTTTTCTAGGCTCCAATGTGGCTAAACTTGCGCTAGAATAAAAGAAAAATACCAAGTTAGGCAAACTCAAAGTAATAATTAGCAAAATAACTTCGATATTTTCAGAGGACAGCCGTGCACACTCACCACCACTAGAGGAACTGATTACACCTTTCAGCGCACTGATTTCTTTGACTGTGTATACGTCAACAGACTTTTGATTGGTCAAAATATTTACCCTTAAGGTCATATAGGAATTCGTAACCAATGAAAAAGAGTGTAACACATTTGGGGAACTGCATACGTACGCGCACTACTTTTTACTAGAGGGTCGTCTAAAACTTATGTTTTTTGGCTAATTTATCTTATTTAAAACAACAACTTGAATGGAAGAAACTAAACTAACTACTTCTGGATTGAAAAATTAGGAAACAAAGTGATGTCTTTAGAAGTTATACTAAGCCGTCATGTGGCATATCTGTTGACGTTAAATGTGACGTCAACAAACATGTGTTTGAAGGGGCGTGTCAAATCTGTCATGCCTAAATCACGTGCGAACAGAAGGAAAAAGATCAGAATGACAGAATTTACACAGCAAAATAACTTTTATATAAATACAAAGTTGAAAATAGATACAAAAAAAAAATCAGCTAGTCTCGATGCCATGTCAAAATGAGTAGATCTATACAGTTACAAGGTATACATGTATTTTAGCAAACAAAACTACTTAACATTACACCGGGAATGTATGAGGGACGATCAAAAAGTTCTTTAACGGGGTATTTGTCGTCTCGACGCATTATTTATTAGAATAGCTCACTTTTTCCTTCATGTCTCTGCTTTGTAATTTCACAGTAAATATGTACAATTTTAAAAAAAAATCGAAAATTTGCACCTTAAGTAGAGATGATTTTACATTGAAATCAACAAAACGGACACTCGGCAACAAACCTGACCGATCTACATGTACATGTATATATGTATACAGCCCCACACACCGTGACCATGATGCAACTATCCTGTAAGGCCATTTCTTTGTTATTTTCTGTTTTGCGTCCTCGTACTGGTAGGTTTCGTAAAACAAAACAAAATTAAAATGATATTTAATCTTTGCAAATTTAATGTACTTTGTGCAAAAATTATAGAGAAATTAATATTGTTTTGTTCTTTACATTACATGTAAAAATGTCGAAGTACTTCAATGATTCAAGACATTTATTCGTTGGTTGTCTAAAATCTGTTAATATTCAAATGAAACAATTATAAGTTTCTGTCAGATTTCACATTGTACTTCACATTTTATGAAATTGCAACTTTGTTTTATATGCTTGCTTGTTTTTTTTCCTGGCTGGCTGGTAGGTATTTCAATTTCAAAAGGACGCAAAACAGAATAAAAGCAAGAAACGGCCTAGTTCTACTCCCTATGGAAGTTTAACATGGAGAAAACATATATGGTTATCTTTAAATTTACATGTATGAATAAATATTTTCTATTCAAGATTGAATTTCCAAAAATGAGTCATTGACGTTGCACTGGTACCTCTTGAAACATTTTATGGTATCATGTAATGCATCGTTTTCTCAAAAACACCTTGCACTTACGAGGGGTGATTGATATGTTGTGAACATCAATTTTCTGGGATGCAGAAGGTATTCTGCTGATAGACTATATATCCAAAAAGGACAAGCAATCAGTGGCACATACTTTGCCTCACTTCTGACACAGTTACGTAAACTTATGTGTGTTGTTCCCTGAGGGAACAACACACATAAGTTAACGTAACTGTGTTACTGATTGCCAATGCACCTGTAAACAAGTCTGTCAATGCCACAGCTGCAATTAAATTGTGGCTATAATTTGATTGAGCATCCGCCTTATTCACCTGATCTTGCTCCAGCAGACTTTCATCCATTCCCAAAACCGAAAGCAGATATTTCTGGCACCCACTTTCAGTCCGATGATGACGTCATACTTGCAGTGGATGGCTTCCTGACCAGTCAAGATAAGGAGTTCTTTAAAAGTGATATTGAGGTCTTTAAACACCGGTGGCAAGTGCATAGATACTGAAGGGGATTATGAAGAAAAATAATGCAAAATGTCAGATAAAATTCAAATCCTTCAATACGTGGCTCACAACTTATCAATCAGCTCTCGTATCTGTGCAAATAATATAAAAAGACGATTTTTCGAAATAGTTTTCATTCTGTTAAAGACACAATATTCTAAATTATATCAAGTTGAAGAAAATAGTATTTGTTGTTTTATCGTGAAGAAAAACTATTGAAATAACCTCGTTCTTTGATATTTCTTTTTTTTTTTTTTGAATTTTAAAAGTAACGTATTATGCAACTATTCTTAGTGCGAGTAACACACGATGTAACTATTCTTTCAAACTATTATATTTCTAGTAAAATTGAGGTATTTCATCAATTGTTCGTATTCGATATATTATTTTTCTTCATACAACTATTGAATGAATTTATCCTAATTTCGTTGTGTAAAGTTTTCTACCTCTCACTGTCGACCAAATAGGAATAAAGAATTAGGGGTTCAAGTTTTTTTTTATTGGACCTCCGATAAATTTTCTTGTATTCCTGCATATCATTTTCAGCTATGTAACCATGCACTTTTTCCATGGGTTTTTGTGAAAAGTGTCATCACAGGTGGCATGGTTGTCTGCCCGCTGCCCTTGACATTTGAATTCTCTGCTGAATTTTTGTATTTCATTATATAGATTTTTACCTGAATGCGAACATGCAAATATAAAGACAAGAGGCTCAAGGGCCACATGGCACACCAGATACATGTACACGAGTAATCATTAATCATATAATGTATAAAACCGCTAGTTACGCTTACGCTTTCTCATCAGCCAAGGAAAGAGAGTACTTGCTGTACTGACCTACATTCAACTTGCTTACCAGCTAGCGTTAATCAACTTCACTTAATATCAGGCTTATGTATGTTGCCTGTCACATGTTTTGATCCAAAAAGGAAAAAAAAAAAAAAAAAAAACGAGGAAAATATGAGAAGAACAATGTACACGATTTTGACTATTATAATTCTTTATTAAGTTCTTAAACTGCGTCATTGTTCACGATTTTGGACTATTCTTGCGCATCTCCTGTTTTAGCACTCATTGAGCTTGACTTTTATAGATATTTCAATTCATTGTGGCCAAAGTATAATTTCTTACTCTTTTTAAGACTTAAATTTATTAGACACATTAAAGTCGCCAAGTTTGAAAATTTGATCTTAAATGAATAAAGTATGCGTAAGAAAATGCTTCGCGGTAATTTCTGTAAAAAATGACGTGGAGGTACTTTTTTTAACTGTTCGGATTTTTTTACGTTAGTAATTACCCATAAATTTTGTGTTACGTATGGAATATTATTGATTTAAGCTTTTTTATAAGGTATGGCTGATGAATACCGAAAAAATATAAATTGTTTAAATTCCACCCAAAATAAGGCAAATTTTCAGCTCTGACACTTTTCAAGAAAACCACAAAATGACGCTATTTGTGAGCGTCTGTTCTCTCTTATTTGAACACGGACATATATTTTTTCTTCAATATTTTGAAAAGTCTTCCCTAGGAGCATGTGTCACTGTGTGTTTGGAATAATCGTTGAAATTCGATATCTCTGAAATTTTGACCTGAACTTGGATGATTTTCGTTATTTTTGTGTAAAATCTAGAAAAAAAATCAAATTGTCGGTTAAGTTGATAACCAAGGTAGCACTTTATCAAATTCTACTTTTATACAAAGTTTCTAACCTGTTTTATTGTATAATAACGAAGAAAAGTAAAATAAAAATCAAACAAGTGCATTTCAACACTTTTTGTATTTTCTTTACAAATGTGATATTTTTAGCAACAAATTTCCGGCATTTTTTACCCAGTTTTCAAATAAGCATAAATCTTGATTTTCACCACGGACCTATTAATTTTCCTTCATAAAATGATTAAGTGACATGAATACTATATTTTCATACGGTTATCATAAAATCGTTGAAATTCCTTCATTCAGAAATGACATGCCTTAAGGAATGCATGTACACATAATATAATTAATATACAATCATGTAGGTGGCGACATGCTATGGTTGTTTTCGGTGATTTCAAAATCAGGCGGTGTAGCCAGAATACAATTTTTTTCAGACAAAGGCTTAATTAATGGGAGCCGCCATGAGGACCTTAAATGGGTCCACGCGGCGAAGGTCTGGTGGAATTCAGAGGGTGAAGCTCCCGGAAGCGAATGGTTTCTACACATTTCCAGGGCAGTTTTCTGAATTATGAGGTACAATTAGGGCCTGAATTCGGTCTAATTTTTGCCCAATGGAACAAGGAACAAACAAGATATGACACTCGCCTATATGTCATTCTTATAATGTACAGTTTTTATATTTCTTGCATGATATTTCAAGCTCGTTCATCTACCTAACTTCCTGTTGATTAATTGGTGATTGATAGTTAGAACTTTTAAATTTGCAAATGAAAAACTTTCCACACAGGGGCGTAGCCAGGCGTATTTTTGTACGCAAAAACGTTTTCGCAAAAAAAAAAAAAAAAAAAAAAAAAAAAAAGAGAGAGACCTCGGGGAGGTGCCATATATGGCATGCTTTTTAATAGCAATGTAACTTCCGTAAACGTAATAGATTATTAAGTGACATAAGGGAAATCGACCAAAAACACTCCAGAAACCACCAAATTGAATTTGAATGAAATTTTCAAAATTTTTCTCAGGTTTAGAAATCAGAAATACACACAGCGATAACTCAAATCAGGTTTACACAACTGTATACAATCAATCCGGTCTAGAACACTATGTAGTGTATGTTTTTCTTTTAACACATTTGAATTTCCATGCACGTTCAAATGATTACGAAAGCCACGTTCAACAAGAATTATTTCGCTCTTAAAACAAAATTTTATCCCAATATCAACATATTCTTATCCATAATAAGTGGATCCGCCATTGATCATGATCTTTGGAATTCATATTTTTTTCTGTTGATCAATACATTAACTAGTATCACCAGAAAAATTGGACGGTTTCGCGCATTGATGCAGATAGCGCGATGAGATGGAGGTTTTCGTCCATTTTTTTTTATATATGCATCAAAAGAAGAATATCAGATTCATTTCTATGTATGAAAAACGGTCTGTTTCTTGAATCAAATAACAATCAATCCCCGCACTTTATTTCCTAAACTCGGGTGTTCTGCAGTGATGTAAAACTGTCATCGAAGAGGAAAACAAGTTATGCCTGCTGTCATGATTCAAACAGCGAACGATCGTTTGCCTTTATCTTTGGAATAAGAACAAGTTTGAGCAAACCCTACATGCAGAGTACATTTTTAGTAAGTAGATCCTTGAAATTTCAAATAGACCTCCGATAAACATAAGTTGATCAGGTCTTGACAAAATTTCTCAGCCAAACAGAATAATCGTTAAAAATTGGATTTTGAATAATTTCTGTAAATGAAGAAGTGTTTTACAAAATTTCAGTTGCACGCATTCTAACAATATAAAGTTTTAAATACCCAATATTCATTTCACATATAGTAAAATTGTTTTACTTTAATTTCTAAAAAGGTTTGCAGATGAGGCAATTGTACTTACACGCAGGTTGTCTAGTCTACCCTTTTTAGCATTTTCGTTACATGTATCTTCGAAATTATTTACTAGAAAATTAAATTTTGTCACTTTTCCAGCTTTTCACGATTTTAAAGTAAGTTTTGGTACTCTACAATTAGAAAAAGTAAATACTCTAGATTTGTTTACATTTATTCTACAGTAAGTGACCGCAGTAACCGCTTCGCGGTTCACGAAATTTGCGCCAGTCGAACCAGAGTGTATGAACGCAAAAAATAAGACACTCATTCTTGAAATATACGAAGACAAAGGAAAGCTGACGAACTTGAGCCTTATACAACACAAGCCAAAATGACTGCCGATGAAAACCGCCAAATAACCTATATGACAGTAGCCCAGAAATATTTTACTTTCATAAACTAGTACATGTGTGTCACTAAGGGGCTTAGAGCTGAATACGAAAAACAAACAGCTGGCATACTTTTCAACCAGAAAAGTATGGAGGGGGATTAGGGTCACAATGCTATTTGACTTGCTTCCATGCTTCATGCTTTGTTGCTTCATTCAATGTTTGATTATTCCATGTTCAATTGTCTTGCTTTCATTTCAAATTGACTTTATTGCATTTGTCTTTCTTCTTTATGCAATGTTGCTTCCGTGCATTTTACATTTGTCCTTCGTCAATGCATAATTGTCGTTCTACCATGCGTTATGACATCTTTCATTGTGCCATCATTCTTTCGTCCTAATGCCATTATTGCTTCGTCAATGCTAACCTCAATTTTGATACCAGGTGGCGCTCCGTTTGTGTCCGTTCCTTGAAATTAACTTTGAGACGTCCCCTGTTGCAGAACTTGGAAAAATGAGTTATAAATAGCGGAAAAAAGCAAAAGCCGATTGAAATATTTGAACATTTGAGCGGGAGCAGCGCTACCGCTCGCCAGTTTTTTATGGACTTTCTGAATAATTTAGCTATTCTGATCCATCCTTTATACATATTACTTTATCAATGTACATGAAGACATTTAACTCAATCTATATAGAATATTATTACATGTATGTAATAATAGAGGGTATAGAAAGTATTTTCTGATAAGTCAATATCTTGCTAAAAATAATTCCTGGCTCGCTACCGCTCGCCAGACATTTATTAATGTACTTAAAATTTAGTATTGCACAAGAAATGTTAAAATTTGTGCATACAGAACATGAAACTCCCATATTTTTTTAATATCTTCGACCCCCCCCTTTTTTTATTATCATTTTTTTTTTCATTTATTTACTTTATTTATTTTTTTTTTTTTTTTTTGCTTATTAGAAATTTTGGGATGTTGTGCCCCTCCACTTTTTCAGGCAGAGCTTCGCCGTTGGTCCAGGACTACGCCTGCTCAGGAACGTGGCACAAAAACAGTTCAGTGTCATTCACAGCCTTTTTCAACAATGGCCAAAATTTAGACCTTTATAGTGTTCCTATACTCTGTGTTAGGAACGCAAGGAAGGTATAATTTCAATTAGATTGCACTATGGCAAACTTGTCAGATTCTTCTTGTTCAGTGGCGGATCCAGCGCCCCCCTTTGCCGGGGGTCAAGGGGCAAATTTTGCCGATTTTACTGATGTGCCTGTTTTTGCCGGGAAAATATTGGGTCTGTGCAGGAGCATCTCCTAAATCCGCCACTGTTGTTCGACCCAAGATCAAGGTTAAGATTGAAATGCAAGCGTTTGATGCTTGCAAGGATTGACCTTGAACATTGACCTTCATAAGTCCATACTTCAAAGTCAATTATTATAGAAGTTTTATCTTTTTATGCAATAATCAACCGACTTATGGTACAGAGACGACATTGACGGGCATATAAAAGGCAAGTAATTAAAATTATGACTTTTCATAGATGACTTGCAAGCGACGATAGTGAGCTAACGAAGCGTTTGCAAAGTTTTGTAATAAAAATGATTTTTATTTCAACTGAATAATGATCATGTACAGTTTCCCACCATATTTTTTTCCAAAACAATCACCCCCCCCCCAGAAAAACTGAAAAAAATGAATAAAAACATTTTATTTTTATAATTAAGTACCTCCAATTTTTTTCTGCATCCTCTTCTGGGCAGATGGACAACATGGACAAGTTACATTATACTTAGAATTGACAAAAGGAAAAAAATGTCTCCTCGTCAGAGATTCGAACCCACTCGGAAAGGTGCAAAATAATGGTGGAAGGCAAACGTGATAACCGCTATGCCACGGAAACTCTACACGTTACGTTCATAGTTATTATTAAAAGTTATAAAAATCTTATGCATACAAAATCAAATATTTACTAATTACTACAAAATATTTTTCAAATATTCATACAGCCAATCTACTTCTGTCATCTCGTGCGATAATATAATTACTTTTCGAACGATACTGTAAGAAATTTCTAACGACAGGGGATGTTTCAAAGTTCATTTCAAGGTACGGGCACATGCGGTCGAGCGAAGCGCCATCTGGTATCAAAATTGAAGTTAGCATTGACGAAGCAATAATAGCATTAAGACGAAAGGATAATGGCAGAAAGAAGGATGTCATAACGCATGGTATAATGACAGTTATGCATTGACGAAGGACAAATGTAAAATGCAGGGAAGCAAAATTACACAAAGAAGAAAGATAAAGTCAATTTGAAATGAAAGCAAGACAAACGAACATGGAATAATCAAACATTAAATGAAGCAACATAGCATGAAGCATGTAAGCAAGACAAATAGCATTGTGACCCTAATCCCCCTCCATAGAAAAGAGATCCAAGAAATTTCGATGAAATTTTGTGAAGAGAAATTTTCGAATGCGTTTGAAGAAACGATCAACCGAAGTTGATCGGACTTGGCTACACGTGTCCCCTTGGAGTCCTGGTCCACCAGCAGTGACACTCACCAAGTGGTACAAATGTTAAATGTCTACAAATTCATAGATAGATTTGCAGCATATACCAGACATGCACGTTTCGGGTACTTAACCCTTATTAGTGATCTTCAATCCAAACGATGGAATATATCCAAAAACTGTGAAA
Organism: Pinctada fucata; assembly: GCA_028142955.1. Taxonomy (NCBI): domain Eukaryota; kingdom Metazoa; phylum Mollusca; class Bivalvia; order Pterioida; family Pteriidae; genus Pinctada; species Pinctada fucata. The sequence continues at coordinate 37,209,370 of AP027112.1, read as the reverse complement.
GTTATGTCCAAAAGTACTGCATGAAAGAAGTAGCAGGATGGTTGGGGTATGTATCGTAAGATAATAAAACAGTGCTTATCAAAGATATTGATAATAAATTCCAATAAAATCTTTGATTTATTGGATTTATTTACTTTGATTTCATGTATTTATTTACAAGCTCTGTTTGGAAACATAGTAGCGGTACTAATTAAATCGGAATGTTTTTTTTTTTATTATTATTTATTACTTGCATCTCCTCTCTTAAATGGAATTTGAATGGAATTCTACATTCGAACACGAAAATTCACTATCTACTCGTGTATTCATTATATCAAATATAATCACGCCGTCTTTGTACTCTAATGCACCGCTAATGCTATGGTACGGTATTGTCAATAGATGCGATCTCAAAATAAATGGGAATTACCATTCACATTGTTGACTTATCATTCATCAGTAGATGGAAAGGATGAGTAGAACGTCTGTCTGAGTAAATGTTCGATCAAATGAATTTATAAATGTTGATTTATAGTAATTATCATCTGTACATAAAGGTAGCAATTAGCAGAACGGGACGGTATGTTTTGATTCCCATTGTATGAACAGTTTCAGTGGACGGTTAGCGTCACTCTGGAAAAACCACTGGAACTTTTATTAGAAGTATTTAAAGCGCACCCTGGTACTTAATCAACCCAGGTTTGCACAAGAAATGTAGCTATGTGTGTATTGAATTGAATAATACACAGTATGGAATACATCTTGATCGGATTCAATCTTATTCTTCTTCCGTTACAAATAGGTAAGAATGAAGAATATTATCATTCAATCCAAAAAGTTTGTGTGGAACCTCCATAAAAATTCATTTCTCCACACAGTTGTATCTTCTTCATTTGAAATAGTATTCGTTTCAAATTTCGAAGATGGAATTCGAAAGAATGATAATTGTAAGACTCATCATCATCATCATCATCATCATCATTGAATCGATTCAGCAATAAGAGCTCGGACAGTGTTCGAAAATTGAGTGCTTTTTTGTATCCACTTACAAAGGGATTTTGCATCCGAAGTCAACTGAGACTTATTGTCTTATTTGTGATGTTACCTTACGATGAAAGGCTCATAATATATACAACAATAAGATAAAGAAGATCACAACAGCACTCACAATAGAACACCAAATTGAACATTGACGGACCCCAGCAAGCTGGAGGTGGGTCCAGGTGCCCAGATGGAGTAAGCATCCCCTGGCTGACCAACAACTGCGTTTAATTGGAAACCTCTGTGTATTCAGACTCTGGACATGCATTCCGGATTACTGCATCATTTGTTATGCAAAAGACCGTCCAAAAGTTGGCTGCGGATTCACATTGGTCTCCCACTCATTATATGTTTTTTTTTTGTATCATTTCATTAGGGTCTTTGTATCTTGGTCCCTTTGAAAGGAATGTTACATTGTTCTTGTTTGTCATTTTCGTTCTGCTGTTTGCTTTTTTAATTGCTTTGCAAGATATCTATTCTTTCTTTCACTTTTGTGTATGTGTGTGTGTTTCGCTGTGGCCGCTTCAGCGTACTCTTGAAAGAGATCTTTTCCTAATGCGTTGGCTGGCTCTTTCGTAAACATCAACAGCGCCACCTACAATACATTCTGAACTTGCACTATAATATCGAGAAAAGCTTTTTTTATTCTGTTGCGCTTTGTAATTGTCGCCGTCTGTTTGTCCGATTATTCTTTTCTCGTAAAAAACCCTGTTATATGCTTTTTCAAGAATTTGTAAGCTTTTTGATTGTGATTATGGAATTTGATTTCGGGTTTTACATTTGACCTTCATTCACTTATTAAATTCCTGCAATGGAATCTTTGGCCAATTCCCATTGTTTAGACTGAGGATCACTGACGAGAGTTTAGTACCCGAAACGTGCATGTCTGGTCCATGCTGTAAATTTATCAGGTCTTAAATGATGCTATTGAATATGAAGACGTTTAACATTTGAACTACTTGGTGAGTGTCACTGCTGGTGGACCAAGAGTCCCCGAGGGCACATGTAGCCAGGTTCGATCAGCTTCGATTGATCGTCTGTCTCTTTAACGCATTTGAAATTTTCTGTTACAAAATTTTTGAAATTTCTAATACGTGGGTCCTGTAGCATCATATCTCACCCATTCTGCCACATCTTTTGGTACATTTTTGAATATAATAATTTTCATACTTTTTGGCCAATTTACATTGTTTAGACTGAGGATCACTGACGAGGGTTTAGTACCCGAAACGTGCATGTTTGGTCCATGCTGTAAATTTATCAGGTCTAAAATGATGCTATTGAATTTGAAGACGTTAAACATCTAAAGATTGCATGCTATCGTGTTGTTTTTACTTAGTATCTCTGTCTGTGCCTTCTTTTTTTCATACTATGAAGAGACGTCCCTTTTTTATTTGGATGGAAATTTGGAGCCGCGCACTCTCTGTAAAGTAAATGCACAAATTTAAATTCTAAAAATAAAACCAGAGGGCGCTATTGAAATGGATTTTGGTGGCTTATGAATATCACTTTGACTGAAAGCATCACTGATATGTATTTAATATCAGAAACACGGATCTGGTGCATACTAAATTGGTTTGAAATTTTCTTCAAGAAGGTATAGAGTTGAAACCCATCCGTATTATTAATATAAACACTTATGTCCTGTTGCATTGTTGAGCAGATAAAACCGTTCCCTGTGACATGGATGTTTTGAACAGTATTAATTACTTCTTTGCAGCTCTGTCGTCTGAAAGAAGCTTTGTTTTGGCACTTATCAATATTATTTGGCTATATCGGAAACTTGTCATTTTATCCAAAAATTCTATCGAAATTAAAGGAGGTGAACATCTTAGCACCATCCTTCCAATGCTATTTTGAACATAAATTTTATTTGGATATGCTACTGGTTCAATCCTGCAGGAAATGTGGAGCCGCGCACTTTCTGTGAAAATAAGTTCACACATTTAAATTCTAGAAAAAAATAAAACCAAAGGGCGTTACTGAAATGGATATTTGCGGCTTATGAAAATCACTTTGGTTGGAAGCATCAATGATGAAGATTTAATATCTGAAACACGAGTCTGGTGAATAATAAATTGGTTTTTAAATTTTCTTCAAGAAGGTATAGAGTTGGAACACTTTCGTTATATCTCTATGCACAGCTTCACATGGAATTCATATGGAATGAGCATCATATGAATTTCAATTAAAAGTCCATGTGAATTTCAATTAAAAGTTCATGTGAATTTCATGAAAATTTCACAAAAGATTTAAGTGAAAAAATACTTATGTCAAATTCACATCAATTTGCTTCATATGAATTTCACATGAATTTGTCTGTGTGTTGCTCACGTGAAATTGAATTTACATGAAAGTCATGTTAGAAACTTCACATGAATTGCATGTAAAAATGTCATTTAAATTTCATATTCTTGCTCGTTTCACAAAAATGTAAATCCATGTTAATTTCATATGGATTTCATTTGAGGCACAATTGCCTTTGTATAGATTCTTCACAGCATTTTACATACGTTGTATGCTTACCATGAATCAATGGTTAGACTGTATTTGACAAATTCACAAACTTTAATGAGATTTTTATGAATCTGATACAATATACTTACCATACACGAAATGTAGCGTTTGGGAATTAATCATGAGACTGGGCGAACTAAAGTTTAAGAATCATCATACTTTTATTTTCATATTTATTTAACACTTATTGACGAAGCAGCAAAAATTATATATTTTACAAGGATATAATTTCATCCTGATTCCAAGAAAATATTTGCCATTTTTGTATTAGGAATGATTCCATTTAAATGGCACTGAGAACTCCATGCTCTAGTTTCACTGTAGAGTAATGATTTATGGACATTTTATTGCAGCAACAGGGCGATATTCTCTGATTGACTTTTGTAAGTCCTTGATAGTATCATACAATTAGGTCATTGGTTCATCAGATTAAAACTTCTAGATCATTCAATCACATTTCGTTGCCTGCATCTGAAGTGACAAATATGGATAATGACCATATCCCAATACACAGTACAAAATCGATAATTCAGGAAATCACAAAGCGAAGGCATACAGGATAAAACAGGAACCATTAAGAAACAAACAAAAACGTCCACCACATGAAAAGAAGCGAACTCCCAAGGTGTAAGACCAGGTGCACAGGAAGAGTCAGCATCTCCTGCTTGCATGCAACAACCGTCTCTTCAATTTGGCAGAAATATCACATTCGGTTGCTTCCATTTCGGGAGATACAAGTAGAGTCTGTGGATGGATGGTTCAAATGGTCTAAGACAGAATATCATTCACAATTCTGGACAATGGGACATCATAGTGTATGAGGAGTTCCCCGTATCGACTGTAGACGATGTTAGTCGATCACAAACGTATCCCTGACTGAGAAGCTTATATGAAAGACGCCTAGCTCTCAGAACAAAATCTGTATATTTGCTACTGGCTCTGGCATAACGTATCAACTGGGATATGATCATGCCATTTATAAGCAAGCGATGAAGGGATGTTGCTACTCAGAAAAGGGAATTTTGTGATGCTGAACTGAAGTCGTCACATTTGTCATAGAGTGAGGTGTTCATGTGACCATCATGAGTTAAAGAAGATCCTGACGATAATCTCAACAGCACTCACAATAGAGCACCAAATTGAGCATTGACGGACCCCTAGCAAGCTAGAGGTGGGACCAGGTGCCCGGGAGGAGAAAGCATCCCCTGTTGACTAGCCGCACCCGCCGTCGATGTTCATGCACGAAAATAAAAAACAATATATACAATACATGAATTGCACTGTCCGAGGTTAGGTCTATATAGAAAGTGCTATAGCGACCATGTCAGGGAAAATATTCAAAACACTTACTGTGAAACCCCTCGCGAGGAGTTTTTTTTACGAGCTCCACACGGCAAAGGGCATACGTGTGGCACAAATTAGTTATAGAAGATCCTGACGATAATCTCAACAGCACTCACAATAGAGCACCAAATTGAGCATCGACGGACCCCTAGCAAGCTAGAGGTGGGACCAGGTGTCCGGGAGGAGTAAGCATCCCCTGTTGGCTAGCCGCACCCGCCGTCGATGTTTATGCACGAAAATATGAAACAATATGCATTGCACTATTCGAGGTTATGTCTATGTAGAAAGTGCCATGGCGACCATGTCAGTGTCATAGGATATGACATAGAATATTTCATTACTTAGGGATCAAATTGAAATATATTTTCTAATGTAATTATTTAGAGTACCATATGCGCATTACAAGAAATAATGTCTCATCCATTATAAGAAAGGAAATCCAAAAAAGTTAATACATGAAGAGCTAAGTTGATATATGACCTTCAATGTCATCTTCGTCTCCAAGGCGCGTCGTTTTCCGCTAGGAGCTTCATTACAATACAGAATCTAGAATAAATTATCGAATTATGTTAACCAGTGCTTCTCTACTGTTTTGGATGATATCGATTCCATCTTCTGAGAGTATTGACAATACGGAGGTGTTTCAACTGAATACCTTCATGTCTAGTACAAGAAAATTGGTACTATAGATCATACAATTCAATATTGACAATTCTTGAGGAAGTATGTAAATTGATCTTGATGCTCATATGCCAGTATGTCTAAAAAGGGGTAAAAAATTATATTTTGGCGAAAAGGCCGTCCGAAGCCTTCTCTTTTTTCTACTACTTACATGTAAAAAAGATACATTGGCTAACATGAATTCTTATTCTACATGTGTCTGTGTACATAACAAAGGAAAGAGGATTCTCAATAGAACATCGCTGTGTAAATAAAGTAGTGTCATCATGTACATAGATTAAATTAATGAATCTAATAGACTTGAACCTCTTTTCTTGATATTTGAGTAATGAAAAAAAAATCAAAGATAAAACATTTCTTTGATATCCCATGGTCTTTTTTTTTCAGAATTTGTGATGACTATGGACGATCCGTTTGTAGATTTAGGTAAGCGGATTGCTAAATTACATCATTATTGTCAAAAATTAATAGAATTTAATACACTATTGATTGTGACAAAAAGTTGATGGAATTTTGTATAAGCACGGCTGATTCCTTTTCTTAGAACACATAACGTCATTATGTTAATTTTTTGTCATACTTGTAATGCAATGACGCGCTGATTTTGAAAACTAGAAAAATAATAAAACAAGTGTCTCACTTTGATTCGGTCGATACCTGGAATAATACACCGGAATATATTATATTGACTTCGGACTTCGAGATTGTTTTAGGCAAAGGGATTTATTAACTATAATTCTGGTTGCATACTATGACGTCACGCTTTAGTTTTGAAAATACGGAGAATTTACTAACTTTCAGATACTTTTGACGTTATAACATTCAATAGGCTCATTATTACATGTAATGCTAAACGGGGTTTCTGATATTTAGTACAAATGGAAATATGAGTATATGACTTTTACTTTAGGTGTTGATGGTAGTATCATTCTAGTTGGACACATGCATTTTTTCCCCAAGAATCGCTTTGCACTTCACGGAATTTACGCGCGATCAACAAGAATTATACTCACATGAACACCCAAAGTAAGACAGTCATTTCTTAAATCTCGACCTTACCCAAGTATTAATAATTATTGTTTGATATCTGACGGTGCACATACGAATGAACGTATGAATAATTCTGAAAAAAAGAGAAAATAGAAAAATCCTTTTTAACCGCTCACAATTTTGAACGACACGTATTTAACCATTACAATCTATGAAATTTGACTTAATGCTTGGTACACCGCATGAGATCGGAACGTATGATGTTGTGATTCCTTACGGAGGTTTTTGATTTTTTTTTTCATTTTCTAAATTAAACTTTTCAATACTGAAAAGACGTTGCAGTAGGGCGATGCCTAATAAATCAATCCATATCTAGATGTCTGAAACTACAATAGTTCGTCGACGACAGAAACGTTCTTAACCTATCATTCCTTTGGACGAGCTCTTGTAGTGTTTGCAAAAACAATAGAATTTTTAAATATATAAACGATATGGATAGTGTAAATTTGTTTGGAATTATCTTCAAGAAGGTAGAGAGTTGGAACCCTTCGACATTATTATTTATATATATTAAGCATTGCCCTACTGCAACGTCTCATCAGTTTTTTTGCAGTATCACATAGATGATGAAAAAACAATAAAAAATCTCCGTAAGGAACCACAGCATCGTACGCGGCGAGAAACATACATCGAAGATAAAACATTCGAAACAAGTATCGATTGTGGTCGATATTTGACATTTTTAGTTACGAGAGGAGCATTATGTCCTAGACTACAGCTGTGCCCTGCAATTTATCTTTAATTTCTCCACCTTCCCATTTCCTTTATTTTCAAAATATTCTGTCAGCATCTTTTCTTTCTTGTCACAAGTTGTTACTAGGCATCCGAATTTCGATCCAATAAAAAAAATATGAAAAAGCAATATGAAAAAAATAAGGTGTAGGTGTTTCGTAAACGTAAAATTTTATGCTCAATATGTTTCAATTCGCCTATTTGTTATACGTAATATCACCTTCTTCAGAAGATTGCTTTTAGGATAAACTTTTGAGTAAAACGAGGCCCAATTTGGACCATACCTATTTTCGACCTTCTTAACGGATAATGTCAATGCATCCTTGTAAGTGGTTTATCATGTCAACGCACAGTGATCATTATGCACAAAGAATTGAAGATAAAAACATAATTGTTCATTTATAGATAAAGAGATTGGGAACAGGTCTTTATGTTCATCAGTTTTTATATGAAATTAAAACATAGAAACTTATTAAAAGTTTGTGTATTTGATTGCAGGAAGCATCGGGGGTAGTGTTCACACGGAGAAGCACGTGGGTACAACAACAGGATCGGTTTTGGATCAAACTGTGTCTCCAGGTATTGATTTACAACATTTGTTAAAGAACACAAATGCAAAAAATAATGATTATAACACTTAAAGCAACAAACCTGTTCTAATATATCCATGCAGATTGGACGTTCAAAATATTATTATCATTTTGAATGTGTCTCTTCAAAAATCTTTTGTGTGTCTATACTAGTCTATATAGCAGTGCCATCGGGGACTCTTGGTCCACCAGCAGAGACACTCACCAAGTGGTACAAATGTTTAACGTTTTCAAATTCAATAGCATCATATAAGAACAGATAAATTTGCAGCATGGACAAGACATGTTCGATTCGGGTACTCAACCCTCGTCTGTGATCCTCAATCTAAATAATGTAATATTTGCCAAAGAATGTGAAAATTATTATGTTGAATATGTATAAAAATGTACCGAAAGATGGAGCAGAATGGGTGGGATATGATACTCCATGACCAACTCCATTCTATTCATGATTTAAGTGATGCTATGAATTTTAAGTCGTGTAACATTTGTAATACTTGGCGAGTGTCACTGCTGGTGGACCAGGAGTCCCCGAGGGCACTTGTAGCCAAGTCCGATCAACTTCGGAGGACCGTTTCTTCAAACGCATTCGAAAAATTCTTTTCACAAAATTTTCTCGAAATTTCTGAAAAATGGGTCCAGTAACATCAACATGATCAAATCCCACCTATTCTGCTATGTCTTTCAATATATTTTGGACATAATTTTCAGTCTTTTGCCATAGTTCATCTTTGGATGGAGGTTTACTGTGGAGGGTTGAGTACCCGAAACGTGCATATGTTGTCCATGCTGCAAATTAATCTGATCTTAAATGATGCTATGAATTTGAAGTCGTGTAACATTAGAAAAAATATCTCAAATAAGACCAGGCTAGAGTAGCCACAGCAGAATGCATATACATAAGAAAACTCATATGCGGAGGACTCAGAAACAAAAAAACAATCCAAACAAAGACACTACAAAGCATGAAATAAAACATACTAAAATTGAGAGACCAGTCTTCAAACGGGTGTATATCCGTTTCAAGTCCTTTGAACCTTACATTTATCAACATACACACGTACATAGGGGGCGCCAGCAAAGTTTCACATTCGTCATTCCTAAGTTGTAAGGCAGCTGACATGCAATAATTGTCACAAATGAATATCTGTATGCTGAATTATGCATTTGATTAATAAACTATACTATACTATACTATACTATACTATACTATACTATACTATACTATACTATACTATACTATACTATACTATACTATACTATACTATACTATACTATACCACACCACACCACACCACACCACACCACACCCCACCCCACCCCACCCCACCCCACCCCACCCCACCCCACCCCACCCCACCCCACCCCACCCCACCCCACTCCACTCCACTCCACTCCACTCCACTCCACTCCACTCCACTCCACTCCACTCCACTCCACTCCATTCCACTACACTTTACCATGATATCTGTAATGTTCTTTTTTTTTCAGACATTCCATATTGTGATGACCTTAGATGCAACAATTCCTACTCAATGTGCCATTGTGATGAGCTGTGTTCAATGTTTGAGGACTGTTGTATAGATATGATACATGCTAGCAACCATTTCAACGGTACTGATCATGATTTTATCATACAACAAACTATGTTAAACAAGTATAAACAGCATTTTAAGTGTCAGCCTTTGGGTGTTAAAAATTACTTGGTCGTTAGTTCATGCAACGATGAATTTGTAGACGATGTTTTAAAGGAGAATTGCGAGGGATTAAACCATTCTGATATAAGAAATATAGCATTGTCAATGAAGAATCAAAACAACAACGGCTTGCCAATTGTATTTAGAAACAGGTACTGCGCGTCTTGTCATGGAATAAACTTAACCACTACTGTACCCTGGACAACAAAATTAGAATGCAAAAATGACATTACTGAGGAGGTCACAATTGAGGAGATTCAAAGAAAATGTAATCTTGTCCACGAATCGTTCCCTTTTGAAGTGGTAAAACCTCGCATCTGTCTACCACAAGTGCTTACAACATGTTCGAAAGATTTAGAAGCAGAATTAAGCCAAAAGTGTGAACAGTTTTTAGATCCAGTGGTACCTATTAATTCATCAACAGGTGTGGTCTACAAGAACGAGTACTGTATAGAATGTAATGGTATTCCAGCAACCGGAAGCTTGGTTTGTGGTGTACTGAATTTCAAAAATGAAGGCGGAAATCGAGGTCCCGGGTTAGATATTAATTTTATTTTTTCCTTTTCATTCGAGGAAGACGGATATACGCTTTCGTCTCGACTCTCTGGTTCGAGATTTTCCCTGCCAATGTGCGATTCCGGAAAGGCGTTCAGCGACGTAATTCAAGAATGTGTTGATATTGAGTGTCCCAAACGATACATCATTCAGGAAAACTCATGCTCGCAGATAATGCCATACATTTATAAACCCTCGGAACGAAATATATCTGTTGAACTTATCATTATTTCCCCAGCAACTCTCTTTCTTACCTTTGATATGTGTTCATCTAATGTAACCACAATATACATGAACACAAACTCTTTAATCGCATTTAAGTACAAAGACGACAAACGTCTGGATAATTTTCTATCAAATTGTGTCAATGAAGCTTTCATTTTAAAGAATAGAAAAATAGAGATTCGAAACTTTGTCAATAGTAATGCTCTGGAATGCACAGAGGGGATGCTAATTGAGGAGCATATTAATACTAATTTTGAAATAGATGATGTTACAGATGTACTTGAACATAGAACATTATTTTTCAATTTTTCTCTAGGACTGTTAGACATACGATTTATTTTAGAACTGGATAATACAACTGTAACAATACCAACAATATGGTATTGCACGGTCTCTGAAAAGGCGGTGGTTCTTAACTGTTCAGCATTTATAGGCTATAATAAACGCGATTTTGATTTCAAAAACGGGGATGCCAGCCCTACAAAATCAGGAAAACTATTTCAAAACGGAACATATATCTTGGAAGGATCAAAACTGTTCGTTTGCGCTAAGAATAAAAACATGGAAATCTTTCATACAAACGGAGACTTAATTTCAAATCTGACATTGACCTGTCTTTGTGTATCAATAATAGCCTTATTAATTGTTCTGATTATTCATTGTTGCTTCCCAGAGCTTCGAAATCTCCATGGTAAATGTTTAATGTCATTTGCCTCTATCCTAGCATTAACGCAGATGTTGATACTGTTTCAGCAAGTAATACCAAAAGATTTATGTCGCATGACTGCAGCCCTTCAACATTATGGTTGGTTCACAGTGTTTACATGGACAGGTGTGATTGGCTTTGATCTTGCACGTAGGTTGAATAGTCGAAGTCTTGGAAGCATTTGGTCTCAAAATGACTCGGTTCTTTTCATGAAATATTCAATCTGCGCTTGGGGCATCCCGATGGTTGTAGTATTAACGTGTGTAATATTAGACGTAGTTCATGACTGGAAGTTCATAAAGTATGGGAGTGAAGAATTATCAATGTGTTGGATAGGGAATAGTACTGCACACGTCTTTGCCTTTGTTCTTCCATTTATCTTGATATTGGTTTCGAACGTAATATTTTTCATTGTAGTAATTTGTGGTGTCGAATCAGCAAAGAAAGATACAAAAGTACTACGAAAGTCAAAAGATACCGGAAGGTGCGTGATGTACACTAAAATATCCTTTCTATTGGGATTGACCTGGGTATCAGGGTTATTGGCGTCAATGTTAAAAATGGAATGGTTATATATCGCGAATACCATAGTTAACGGATCGCAAGGACTTTTTCTCTTAATAGCGATCCTGTATAATGGAAAATTGAGACAAATTGTGCGCCGTAGAAAGTACAAGTCCAGAAGAGATAGTACACGCACAAGCACCTTATCAACTAGTATTTAGACCATACTATGGAGTTAGTAACTTGTACTTAGACCACAATCTGAAGTTAGTAACTAGTACTTAGACCACACTTTGAAGTTGGTAGCTAGTACTTAGACCACACTCTGAATAGGTAACTAGTGTTTAGACCCCACTTTGAGGATGGGAACTAGTTCTAAAATAAGACTCTGTGAAGTTGGCAACTAGTACTTAGACCACACTCTGAAGTTGGTAACTAGTATTTAGACCACACTATGAAGTTGGTAACTAGTACTTAGTCCACACTCTGAGGTTGGTAACTAGTTCTTAGACCACACTCTGAAATTGCAAACTTGTTCTTAAACCACACTCTGAAGTTGGTACATGTAACTAGTACTTAGACCACCCTCTGAAGTTGAAATGCTTAACGTCTTCAAATTCATTAGAATCATCTTAGAGCATAAATTTGCAGCATGTACCAGACATGTACGTTTCGGGTATTTAACCCTCGTCAAACTAGTACTTGGACCACTCTTAAGTTGGAATCTAGTTCTAAAACCAGACTCTGAAGTTGGAATCTAGTTCTGAAACCACACTCTTTAGTAGACAACTAGTTCTGAAACCACACTCTTAAGATGGGAACTAGTACTAAGACCACTCTTTAGTTATCAATATGAACTACAATAATTGCTACTTGTATAGTTACTTTATTTGAGAAAATAAAATAAAGATTTGAAAATAAAGGAAGAATAAAGAAAACTTATTCTGTTTTTCGTTTGCGTTTTCTTTTTTTATTTATGTTAATGAATTGATAGATGTGTCTTGATTATTTCATATTGCGAAATATGACCAAATCCATGTAAGCCCTGCAATCGAGACAACACAGTGAATAGATGGAACAACGGAACAGTGCACTATGCAAAGAGGAATAAACTCCCAAATTTTGTCAAGGTAAAAGGAAGACTTCTTGTAAGCATGCTTTATTGAACAATTAACATTCAAAAATGGAAAATATCTCCAACATTGAAATGCTTATATCGAAATACTTCCATAGAAAAAAAACCCCTTAAATTTTAATAAATAAAAGAAAACATGTAAAATAACAACACAAAAACAATAATCAACATTTCAAAACCTATTGTAAATGTTGGCACATAAATGAGAATTCAGAAATTGAATAGATTTTTAAAGGGATGTCAGATACTGGTGAAGAAGTAATTATCGCCGATTATTAAAGCATTTTTTGCTCTATTTCCTTTAATTTTTAAGACTCGCACATGGAATGTGGACAGCACAAACTAAAATCCTTTACCTTTACTTCGAGACATTTTCCAGAAATTCTGATGACTGGTACTGGTTTTATAAGCAATTAAAATGCACTAGTTTTAAGCACTCCGTAAAGAGGTCGGAGAAGAAATTATCGCCGCATGGGATCATTCTTGTCTAATGTTTACAATATGATTTTCCCAACGGATTCATATATAAAATATTCTATCTCTAATCAGCTGTGATAAAAATTATTGAAAATAGTTGGAAATTTCTTCAATAATTGAGAAATAATACAGCAAGGTGCACCGCTATCGCCCCCGAGGAGCTCGGGGAAGACAACGCAGTTTCATGAAAGTTAGCTGCTAAATACTTAGCTAACATCGCATGGATTCATTTGAAATTTGATATACAGTTTGATAAACATTAAAAGTATAAGTGGTGAAATAATAGAGTCTCTGTCATACGTAGAACCGAAGATATTGGCAAACGGCGATAATTTCTGCTCGGCGATTACTTCTTTCCGACCAGTATCTTAGATTGACATCCGCGTTTTAGAATACGTTGCAATTCTCGCAGCGGGACAAACACAGTTGGTAGAAATAAATAATAGAGAAATCAATGGACAAGAAACAGCTACACCTATTAAAAAATGGTGGCAACGGGAATATTCACACCATATAGACCAACGAGCAAAGAAACACAAATATCAACATAAAGAAAAAGGACCAATGGTTGCAAAATCACTGTTTCTAATAAGGAAAAAAGTACAAACTTACTAAAGGACGTCTTATAGTTCCTGTACTGTCAGTGAAATTGAGAACAGCATTTACAGAAGACCAGTCGGAAATGTGTCGCCCAATCAAACCTCAATCTCAGATATCGTAAATTTGCGATAGAGAGAAAAATACAAACTTATCAGCATAAGTATTGAGTGCATTCTTTTTTAATGAAATGATGTGCTCTTATTTGAGTGAAGTCGAAAACGTGTCAACAAATTAGTTACATGTAGTAATCAAAATGCACTTCTTTCTGATGAATATGAATGGATAATTTGGTCAATATTTATATATCATGTTTCAATAAGAGAAAGGAGCGGATCTCTCAATGGACTCGGTTGCTGTACCCACGGCAGAGCACCAACACACATGATGCAAATGAGTTAAAGGAGATCCTGACAACAATCTCAACAGCACCCACAATAGAGTACAAAATTGAGCATCGACGGACCCCTAGCAAGCTAGAGGTGGGATCAGGTGCCCGGGAGGAGTAAGCATCCCCTATTGGTTAGCCGCACCCGCCGTCGATGTTCACGCACGAAAATGAAAACAATATATAAAATACATGCACTGTCTGAGATTAAGTCTATATAGAAAGTGCTATGGCGACAATGTCAGGGAAAAACATTCAAAACACAGCAAGGGAAGCAAAAGAAACGTACGACATAGAAACATGAAACACAAAAGACTCCTCAATGATGTTTCATTTGTTTGTTGTTGAACCTCCTGGTGAAAAATTCTCTTTCAAATCATCTCCTTCTTCTATTTTGGCCTCAAACCCACTGATGAGGCATTACTAGTTGACATGCGCTGGCGGTGTACCACATTTATCATGATAGAATATACAATATTGTTAATACTATTGCCCCCTGTTAGTTTGTTCACTGTGTAGCATCACGTGACTTAAGATGGTGAAACCACGAACACAAAATGGAGGCATACCGCTCGTTTGGGGGAAAGAAAACAGGTACTGTAATGATTGTTTTGATTCAATTTTATCTTTTCCTAGCCGACGTCCTAGTAATTAATGATATTTTTATGATTCTTTGTTTGTCGATAAAAAAATCATTGTAGTTTTTACAAGCATTCTGACAAAGGGAATGTCGTGGTCGAAGTATGTTAAACACAATGTTGTGGTGGTTTCCACGCACATATCTACAGCTTTTGTCACAATGTTTGTAAAAACAACGGCGTTTTATTTTCTAACGAGTCAACGATTGTAAAAGTATCAGTTTCGACAAGGATAAAGGCTATGAAAAGATAGAATATATTCAAAGCAATTATTGCAGTTCCTTTTTTCTTTCCTCCAACTGAGCATTTTATTTATTCGTGGTTTCACCAACTAAAGTCACGTGATGCTACACAGTGTTGTTTATTTGAGTGACTGTTTTTCGTAGCGTCCAACATATGTTGCAATCTTGAGAGATGTGTTCCAAAGGGTTAGAGTGGGGTTAGTGTAAGGGTTGGGTTAGTGTTAGGGTAGAGTAAGTGTTAGGTTGGGGTAAGTGCTAGGGTGGGGTTAGTGTAAAGGTGGGGTTAGTGTAAGGTTGGGGTCAGTGTTAGGGTGGGGTTAGTGTTAGAGTGGGGTTAGAGTAAGAATGGGGTTAGTGATAGGGTGTGGTTAGTGTTAGGGTGGGGTTAGTGTAATGGTGGGGTTAGAGTTGGGGCGGGGTTAATGTTAGGGTAGGGTTAGTGTAAGGATAGAGTTAGTGTTAGGGTGGGGTTAGTGTTAGGGTGGGGTTAGTGTAAAGGTGGGATAAGTAAGTTTGGGGTTATGGAAAGGGTTGGGTAAGTGTAAGGACGGGGTTAGTGTAAAGGTGGGGTCATTGTTAGGGTGGGGTTAGTGTTAGAGTGGGGTTAGTATAAGGATGGGTTTGTGTTAGGGTGGGGTTTGTGTTAGGGTGGGGTAAGAGTTAGGGCGGGGTTAAACAAAGCTTCTTTCAGGCGACAGAGCTGGAAAGAAGTATTTAATACACTTGACAAACACCAAGTCACAGGGAACAATTTTAACTGCTCCACACTGCAACAAGAAATATGTTTATACTAATTATGCGGAAGGGTTCCAACTCTAAACCTTCTGGAAGGATATTTCCAACCATAAGTTACAGGTATGCTAATTTTTGGGCTGTCGACTAAACCAGTGAACGCTTACAAATACCGTTTAACTTTACCTTTAACTTTGCGCGTTGATTCTGCCCTTGTTAATATGATGTTGTGGTGGAAATTATTCAGCGATTTGTCAATGATAAAAGACACTTAGTCTAAAAATTAAAATAATTAAGATATTAGTAAGAGGCTAGAAATAAAATTTATTTTCTCTAGCGAGTATCATGTACACATGCGGTGAAGTCCTTACAGGAAGGGATTTAACAATTGTTTTAATAAAACTTTATTCTTTGAATCCTAAAAGTACATAAATCTTGACAAAATACGGTAAGAAGATCATATTATATAGTCTAATAGCAGGTTTGATTATGGCGTTTTTCTTTCAAAATAAACACTTATTTAAATCTCATATCTGAATTTTGTTATTTTTATATATATTTTTTTTTTGGGGGGAGGGGGGGGGGGGGTAATTAAGTAAACTTTTAAAGATTAGTAAAAGTAATGTAATCTCTTCGTGAAATCATTTGCAGCATGTTCTGCTTTGGGGTCTTTTCATTTTATAAAAAAAATCGAATATTTGATCGTAAAAATCACTTCCTCTAGTTCATATCTATTATTCAAAAGTGAAACAAAATAACAAAATTATACGGAAGTAAACTTTAAAGTATTGATTCTCCTTAATGGTGCAATTACAATTCGAGTTAAGCAATTATGTCAATGTGTATGTAAAACAATAACTCCCTAGATATCTCAATCCTTTCCATATTTCATGAGTTGATTGTCCTACATGTTTAAAAGGTATCTAAAAATGTAACTCTTTAGCTCAAATGAGCTAGTGACATTCTGTCGTTCAAAAAATTATACGTCGTCCAAATCGTTTAAGATATAATCACGTTTGACTTAAGCTACTAGCAATGAGTAGATATAATGTCGTGTGCACGATATAAAATTAGATTTGCTAAGCTTCCGTAGGACAGTGTTCGGCAGAGAAAAGAATTTCGTAGTTTTTTTTTACTAGACTAAAATATTTCAATAAGAAAAGACGTTAATATTAAAATGTATGAAATGAAGCGTATACATACAGTTATTGGATTTGGGTTATTTCTTTATGCCTTAACTTTAGGTAAGAAATTTATTATGCACTTTTTATAAAATCACAATGCTTTGAAAACCATAACATTATTACGTACTTGCACTGGACCCAGGAGATTGTTTATTTGATACATTGTCCTTCCTGTTTCTATGGTGCTGTGTTAGTACATGTATCCATGTTTATTTGTCCGATATCGATTCTCATGAAAAAAATGTTAAACATCTTCAAATTCAATAGCATCATTTAAGAACAGATAAATTTGCAGCATGAACCACTCGGGTCCTTCGTCAGTGATCTTCAACCTAAACAAAGTATTATGAACAAAGAGTGTGAAAGTTATTATGCCCAAAAGTGTACAAAAAGACGTAGTAGGATGGTGGGATATGATGCTACAGGACCAACTGTTTAGAAATATTTATGAAATTTTGATAAAAGCAAATTTCGAATGCGTCGAAGAAACGATCAACCGGAGTTGATCGAACTTGGCTTCATGTGCCCACAGGGACTCCTGGTCCACCAGCAGTGACGCTCACCAAGTGGTACAAATGTGAAATGTCTTCAAATTCAATAGCATTCATATTAAACAGTTGTTTTATATTTCTTAAAAAATGTGTAAGCCTTTTAGTTGTGATTTTTGGATGCTGATTTCGGATATTGAGTTTGAATTTCATTCACTGATAATTAATGATGCATTCATAAATCTTGAAGCATAAGAGCCTTTGCCGAATCGATGAACAGACTAGGCAGGATTAAACAGACCAAAAAGGAGCGTACCTAATTTTTATGCGCTCAGATACGTTGGCTCTTGAGAAGTAGATTCGGCTTTCAAAATTTCACAATACTTTAAGTGCGGTGAACATTGTTTTCAAATCTATTTCTTTCTGTGCATTTTTGTGTACATTTTATTAATATTATTTAAGGTTTACACATTGAATGATATTGTTTTAAAGTACAGTATCCGATCCATTCATCATCATAACTATCCTCGTTTGCTAAGTTTATTCTAATAAAAAAAAACGTTTGGATGAAACAATCAGACTACTGGCAGTAAGTGTTTTGAATATTTTCCCTGACATGGTCGCCATAGCACTTTTTATATTGACATAACCTCAGACAGTGCATGTAATTTATATATTGTTTTCATTTTCGCGCATGAACATCGACTGCGGTTGTGGCTAGCCAACAGGGTATGCTTACATCTGGTCCCACCTCAAGCTTGCTTGGGGTCCGTCGATGCTCAATTTGGTGCTCTATGGTGAGTGTTGTTGCGATTTTCGTCATGATCTTTTTAAACTCTTTTATGATTCCCATTATTCCCATAGAGTTTTATACTTTTTACTTATTTCACACTTATTCGAATATACAAGAACATGACAAGTTATGGATCTATTTTATGAAACATTTATACAGGACTCAGCAATTAATGCTCAGACCTTTTGATAATTTTTGTTTTGATATGAAGGGCTCTGTGTCGTATTCTTGTTTCGATGAAACACATTTCATCTCAATAAAGAGAAAAGGGATTAGGCAACAAAGTTTAGCAACGTTATGTAAAGCTCTTTCCCTGTACATGTCGATGTCCAAAACAAAACAAACAGTCATAAAGATGACGACTATTGGTATCCTAATAATAAAATTTGAACGACGACGACAACGATGATGATAATGATGATGACGACAACGACGACGATGATGATATTTTAACAACAATAAGTCCTTATCATTAAAATTTTGAGAAATGCTGAAATATGAAAGCGAAGATAGAAAGAAAAGAGGGAAAATGTCGCAAAATCAACATCTCATAATAAAAATTGTTCCAACGTTCTATCTCATTTCTAAGTTCAATATTTGCAAGTTTTATGATGAAGATTGTCGACAATAGTTTAATAATGTTACAAAATATTTGTATATTACATGGAGTCCTTTGTAAAACCCATCTTTCAATGACCCCATATACAACATGTACAATGAATTTCGTGCTTCCAAGGAAGATAACTTTTAATAATATAGTTATCCGTTTTGTGTAGTGATATGATGCGAGGTTGTTTTCATCTGTTTCCTTTTACATGTACTAGTCTCAAGTGGGCATGTTCCGCTTTGATGAATGCAACCTCTTCATCTTCTCTTTTTGTTTTGGATCTTGTTTTGGATGAATGTTTTGTTGTTAGCAGTGTGATGATATCGTACAGGATATATTTCCGCATTTTTCTGGTAGCTTATCGACAGGATGTAACACAAAACACACGATCGCTAACACAGTATTTCAATCAAAATTAAATCAGTAGAGGTATGATACTCTATTTCGGGTTGTTTTTGATAACAGAAAATTAATGGGACGACTTCGGCAATGTTCGGGACCATAAATTTTCATGGCAAGTTGAATGAAACATTAAAAATGTCAAATATCAAAAAATATGTCAGATATGGAAGTGCAAGATTGCTAGCTTTTCCTTTATAGCTATTTTATCCCTAATACCTTAAATCAAAAAGAAAATAATTGAGACTAGTTGAACGGAAAAATATTACCCGTTTGCTATGAGTACTATTCACTAATTGGCATATCCGCTTATTGTTTGAAGAGTTATGGTGGATGGTCGCATGTTTAGGGACCGTCTCATCCGTTTATATCAGTATAAGTGTGGCTCGTTTACGAATATTTAAAAAAATCTGTGACTGGAAATCAAACACAAAAGCCGAAATTACATTCCAAAAATAATAATCTAAAGGCTTAACTTAAGGTTAGGGTTGCGACTACAGGGAGATAATTCTATTTTCATATCACATGATATTTGAAACCGACATAAACGATACATGGTATAAGCTCAGATTGTTACATTATTTTAGAAAAAAATAATACTCCTCGAAACTTTCATTGCTGAATGGATATTTTTGGGAAAAATGCATATTTTTCAATGACAAATCGCCGAAAATTGGAAAAAATTTGTCATTTTCGCATGAGTTCTGCTATCAAAGATTCAAACATCAGAATATTTACTATCCGTTACACTCTTCAAAAGGGAGATAATTAGAAATTCGAACTTCAAGTTTAACTCTATGTTTTTGGGTCAATATGTTGATTTTTTGCATAAATTATTTTGCTTTTTATAGAAACAGTCATTTTACTAAAAAATTTAATTCGGGTACGTATTGATTTGACTGCTTTAGGATAAAGCAATACCATAGATATATATATGTAGAAAAAAAATTGTGTAGCTGGCGACCTTCTAGCTATTAAAAATAATGACTTGTTGCCATGGCAACCATCAACATAGTTTTCATAAGAAAATACTCTCCTCAGAGCTGATTATTTTATCAGAATTTCTCAAAATAGCATTTAATTCATCCACAAGCAATCAGAATCTTGAAAAATAAGGATATATATGAATTTTTGAAATTTCATGCATTTCAGAAATATGTAAAATTATGATGTGGTATTCTCTAAAGAGACAAAAATGTTAAAATATGCGAAAAATGGACGTTTATGGCCAAACAACGAGACGGGCAAATTTTGAGTTTTTGGTCTAATTCGAGGAGATGTTCCTCTACATATTAATATGGATTCTCTGTAAAAACCTAAAACAGCTGGCCACGGCATGTCATGGATTTTGATGAAACTTTCTATAATTATCATACTTATGTAAAAACAATGAAAACAAACCATATTGTTATATTTGAACAACGGTTGCCATGGTAACGGGGTCAATCTTTTTGACACCCCCATAAATATGAGAGATAAGACATATTGTGGCATTCTGTTGCCATGGAAACCATGGTCAAAATTTACTTTATGAACCCAAAAACTTTTCTTTGTAAGTTTAACTCTGAAAAGAATAACTTTTTCGGGGGAGGGGGTTATCAGGTAGTTGTTGATATTCAGTCAAATAATGTGAAAATTTAGCAAAAATAAGGTCTAATTTTAGGGTCATTTTTGGCCTGTTTTTGATTATTTTGAAGGTTGAAAACCATTATTCGGTGAATGTTATGGGTATTTAACATCACCTTGCCAAAATAAATGTCTATAGCTGGGAAAAATCAAGAAATAAAATCTATGGTGAAACTCACCATTTTGTCATGAATGCCAACCAAAATCCGTTGCTATAGCAACTTGGAATCCATATTACCATATACCGCATATTTAAAAACATTGTTTTTCCTCATGTTTGAGTCCTATGATTATGAAATAGCATACCGGTATACAAATTATATTTATCATTATCAATTGACCTTCAAATCATTTCAAGGTCATCTGTCCAAATCTCAAGGTCATTTCTAAATTTAGACTAAAATTAAGACAAAAATCAGGATTTCCAATTAATTTAAATTGATTTCTCTTACTTATTTCATTGGATATTTTGATTTTAAATATTTACAGTTAAACAACCGATCAAAAGAAGTAGAATTCATCACAATTCTCTTAAATTGTATTTCACTTCTATGTATGACATACTTTCAAAAGAGAATAAAATTGCGATTTTCTAAAATTTTCTCGTAAAATATGTGTTATTTTTTTGGGGTCTTCATTGGACTCTGATAAATGTGATACTCATCCCAACAAATAATACATTTATCATACTTTTACCGATAATTGATTGTTTTGCCAAGGTTCCATACTGTTTACTGTTAATCATGTCTCTTTTAAGTGAAAAACCACAAAATTTGGCCTGAAAATAGCATATATTTTTAAATGACCTTGAAAATTGAGCAAATGACCTTGACATTTTCTCAAGGTCATGATAGCATCAAATGGTCTATAATACATCTACATACCAAGTTTTGTAACAATAGCAGGCATACATCTGTAGAAATTAGCTTTTTACTTATGACAGGTATTTACACCTTCGTACCAAATGTTGCCATGGTAACCTATTTCAAAGGCATGTAAACAGAAAAATCTCACTTCTAGATAAATTTCCTTCGATTCCCATGAAGTCCTAGGATAATACTCTTCAGGAAATAGTCAACTGTATTTCAAATCTTGTGCAATTGCATTATTACTCTTGTCAAAAGTAAGTAAAATATAGGTAAAATAAGGCCTAAATTGGCCGAAAATGGCTCATTTTTAATAAGCAGTTTTTCTTGAAATTGAAGTGAATTTACATGACACACAGAAAAAAGGAGCATCGAAAAATCAAATTGTATCAACTTAAGAGGATTTAAATAATCATTTCGGAAAATTACATATACATTCAACATTTGTTTCCATGGTTACGGGATGCATAAAAATGCCTTGTTTAAAGGAGTTTTTATACAAAACCTTGGTTACCATGGCAACGGAACGTCGGAGAAAAAAATGGAAGGTCAATTCGTTCTGGGGACATCATATTTACCTTATACACAAAAGATATCCAAAATCTGAGACATGTCGTGGCCAAACATGTCTGATTTTTTAGGTTTTTACATAGAATCTATATTAAGCTATCCATCTTTCTTCTACCTCTTTTCTATTAAAAGTCGCCACCCTGACCTTAAGTATAGGTCCACGTAAGAATCAGGCAGGGGTGATACATATTAATTACGTTATTAAGCAATGTTTTGCAAAACTTTTTATTTCTGTTTTGAGACATATATGTTGTACGAATCAAACATATGCTATTCATTTCTCAATACAGCGATGGTGAAGCGAGATATTCACCTCATAATTAATAAAGGATTATGAAGGGAAAAAATGGCGGGAAAATTTCCTCTATTTAATTCAACCAAATTTGCAACTTCTATAACTTTCTTCACCATCCAAGTATGAGGAAATTTCCTTCAGAACATTAATATGGAGGCTGATCTGAACACATTTCAAGAGAAAAAAGTTCTGCAAACATTTAAAAGTGTTTCAACTGCCTGATCCTTACGTGGACCTTGACTTTATTCTTGACTAAATATAAAACAGAACTTTCTCACAACAAAAGAAAATAGAACAAACAAACGGAGACAATAACACAACTTCATAGATGAGTTAAAGAAGATCCTGACGATAATCTCAACAGCACTCACAACAGAGCACTATGTTGAGCATCAACGGCCCCCTAGCAAACTAGAGGTGGGACCAGGTGCCCGGGAGGAGTAAGCATCCCCTGTTGGCTAGCCGCACCCGCCGTCGATGTTAATGCACGATGAAGAACACAGTTTATAAAATGCATGCACTGTCTGACGTTATGTCTATATAGAAAGTGCTATGGCGACCATGTCAGGGAAATATATTCAAAACACTTACTGTCAAACCCCTCGCGGGGAACATTTTTACGAGCTCCACACGGCAAAGGGCATAAGTGTGACATAAATGAGTTAAAGAAGATCCTGACGATAATCTCAACAGCACTCACAACAGAGCACTATGTTGAGCATCGACGGACCCCTAGCAAACTAGAGGTGGGACCAGGTGCCCGGGTGGAGTAAGCACGAAGGACAACTTAATTTGATGCATGATCTCAACAGTCCAGTTCCACGATGGCATATCACGTGATAGACATATAATATGTTCCATGGGAATCCACTTTGATTGAACCACGTAAATTATGTGTAAATCTTTTTGACATCGATTATTTTAGGCCTAACATATGAACATAATTATCAGTTATATGATGGTAATGCATTCTGGTCAAGAATAAAAGCATGTACAGAGAACACTTAAACAGAAATTTTTTATCTGTATATGCACCATATCATAACATGCGGTGATCATAAAAATCCCCTTGGAAAATATCATTTGCGGATCACGTGGAAATAATTGCGACCCTTAGTGCAAATGCGGAATTCATTGTAGATAGCGCTTTAAAATAGGTGACATTAGTACACTTTAAATATATTCAAATACAACATGAATCATGTAACATAATCGATGCTTTTTATAATTTCTAAGTAAGTAGGACCAAAAAGGAAGCTTAAAGCTTATTTAGATTTCTGTCTTCGTATTATTTAAAACAAGGGGGCATATTATGCTCAACGCTATGTGTATTTATATTTCGTAAGAATTAGCACGTTGTCTTTAGCCTACATAAAAAGGTCATTCTTAGAATTTTGCCTTACTTACATGCACTTTCTTGATTTTCTCCATTTTTGGACACGACCATCCCGTATGACAATTACTGAGGAGACATTGTTAAAATGAGCATCTAGTACACTAAAATTATCACAATCGAACATATATATTCTTAAAGTTGAAGACTTAAATAATCTAGCAAACAAACTAATTTTATAGGTCCTATAGCATCATATCCCAGCCATTTTGCTATGTCTTTTGGTACATGTATATTTAGGACATAATTTTCACAGATTTTGGTCATATTACAATTTTTAGATTGAGGATCACTGACGAGGGTTTATTACCCGAAACGTGCATGTCTGGTCCATGCTGTAAATTTATCTGCTCTAAAATGATGCTAATGAATTTGAAGATGTTAAACATTTGTACCACTTGGTGAGTGTCACTGCTGGTGGACCGAGAGTCCCCGAGGGCACATGTAGCCAAGTTCGATCAATTTCGGTGGTCTTTTCTTCAAACGCATTTAAAAATTTATCTTTACAAACTTTTCTCAAATTTCGAAATTTTGGGTCCTGTAGCATCATATTCCAGCCATTTTGCGATGTCTTTTAATATATTTAGGACATCATTTTCACTGATTTTGGTCATATTACATTTTTTTAGATTGAGGATCACTGACGAGGGTTTATTAACCGAAACGTGCATGTCTGGTACATGCTGTAAATTCATCTGCTCTAAAATGATGCTAATGAATTTGAAGACGTTAAACATTCATACATTAGACGAGCAGTTTGCTTGAAATAGATACTTGCTAAACTTAATGACAAATCAACTTGAAAGATGTTGTTTTGGATTCAGAATTCTATGTACGTTTTTATTCAAACCAAATGTTTTTCATGCGTAATTCAATGATTATGTTAAACGTCTTTAAGATCAAAAGCATCATGTAAGAACAGTTTAATTTGCAGTATAGACGATGAGTGATTCACAAAACTTACATTTTGTATTTCTTGCAGGTGGTCCAGTTTGTCATGAACTGACATGCACAAGTCCTAACTCAGCATGTTATTGTGACGATCTTTGCCTATTAATGGGAGATTGCTGCATCGACTGGATTGAATCTGGCGCTCAAAATAACAATTCTGTCATCAAAATAAAGGATGCCACAGATTCATCATTTTTACATGCTTACAAACCGTTCTTGCAATGTGCGGCCCTAGCAAAGAAGAATTATATGATCATTTTCAAGTGCTCGGAAGATTTCGATGACATGGAAATTCGACGAAATTGCGAGGAATTAAGTCAGTCAGACATTAGAAACGTTGCTGTATCACTAACGAACATACATAACAACGGTTTGCCGATTGTATTTCGAAACATCTACTGTGCGATATGTCATGGTTTAAGTTTCAACATAACCATGTCCTGGACTGGAAACTTAGCATGTGAAGCTGAGATCAATGCTGATGACACAACTGAGGACATTCAGAGGAAGTGCAGTCTCGTACACCAGTCTTTTCCTTCCGATGTCATGAAACCTCGTGAGTGTCTGCCTCAAGAATTCATGACTTGTCCAATAGAAGCAAAATCGAGTATAATAGAACAATGCAACAACTTCATAGATCCGATCTTGGTTACTAATATGTCTACAGGAGAAAACGAAATCTATAAGAACAAGTATTGTTTAATTTGTAACGAAGTTAGTACAAATAGGAGTCTTAATTGTGGTTATCTGAATAATACGTACGATTCCGAAAGGATACATGGTGTCTTTGACGTAGATTATACATATTGGCTCTCGTTTAAAGATGACAGTTTTATGGTTTCATCACAAACCTCAGAGAACATACATATGGTGCCATTTTGTACTGATATGAAAGTTTTTGACGTAAGCAATGGAAAATGTGTGAAGGAAAAACTTCCAGAAGAATATACAGAAGACGACTGTACACCATTGCTATCACCAATAATTTGTAAACCCTCTTCAGGGAATGGAAGTAGCGATATAATGGTTGTTTCCCCTGGCAAAGTTATTTCTAAATGTCCAAATGGTCCTACGGTAAGAAATTACAGTTTGACTCGAATGGAAAATCATGACAAAAGATTGTCTGGTTTTACTGGCATAGATGAGAAGTCTTTGCTCCGGTCTCTATTAAAATGTCGTGACGGTGTCCCAAGATCAAAACATAAAACAATAACATTTCAAAACTTTATCGACAAAAGTACCCTACAGTGCAACAATGGGATCCTCGTTAGTGAAAATGTGAATATAACACTTTTTACTCAACGATCTGAAGATACTATTGAATACCGATTACACATATTCAACACTTCGTTGGCGCTTCTAAACTTTAGATTCAACTTTGTATTGGAGGAGAATACCACTACAATACGAACTATATGGTATTGTATAATGTCAACCATGACATATCCGAACTGTTCAACTTTCCAAGCATATGATATTAATGAATTTTCTATCGTTAATGGAACTGCTAAACATACAAAATCTGAAGTATCATATTTGAACGGGACATATATATCGGAGAGACGAAAAGTTTTCGTATGTGCTCATACAAATACTAATGTTATTGATCTTAAAAAGGCAATGGATAAGGATTTCTTTTCATTCCTTTATGCAACCTGTTTTTGTGTCAGTTTCATATCTTTTCTAGTTATCATTTTCATTCATTTGTATTTTCGAAAATTTTGGAACCTCCATGGGAAATGTATCATTTCGCTTTCTTCAGCTCATATTCTCACAGAGGCCATTATCTTAATGGGCTATTTCATACCTCAGGAATTTTCTCGAGTATGTGCGATTCTTTTGCATTTATCTTTTTATGCTATATTTGCCTGGGTGATTGTCCTAGGCTTCAATTTTGCACGACGCTTGAACAGTAAAAGTCTTGAAAAGAGTCCGCAACAAAATAAATCATCTCTTTTTCTAAGATATTCAGTATTTGCTTGGACGGTTCCCTTTATCGTTATCATTCCTTTAGTCATTTTTGACGCTCTACATTCTTGGACATTTATAGGGTATGGAAACGGAGAGGAGAATTGTAGGTTAGGGAATTTCAAGGTCACAATGTATTCCTTTGTTCTTCCTGGAACTATATTTTTGATGCTAAACATTATTTTTCTCATTGTAGTAATTTGTGGTATTGAATCATCAAAACGCCATTCAAAGGCTTTGGGAAACTCTGTAAGGCATACTGAACGATGTGCAATGTATACAAAGCTTTCTGTGTTTATGGGTATAACTTGGATAATACTAGCATCCAGTGAAGCATTTGGTACAGGTGCGGATGCACTACACGGTCTGAATATTATTGTAAATGGATCACAGTGCTTTTTCATACTACTTGCTATTCTGTGTAATAGAAAACTGGTACAAAAGTTGCGGAGATTGAGAAAACATCATCGATGAGCACATGATATCTGAGGTGAAAGGCTGTCCCTGTAAACCAGCAGTTAAGACATTCGTGTCTTTTGACTGTTCAAATTAAGTATGTTCTAGTCCGACAACACATGCATGTACCATTTGCGAATCCTGCGCAGTCGCTGAGAAATTATGCCACACCCACTAGAATTATCCTTTATAATGTCGGTCAATATGAACTTTGAGGGTCTCAATTTGCTGATGTATTTATTAATAACATCTTGATGTCTAGCCTAGGCCTTCGCAGCGGATTAGACTTAAACGAACATAGGATCAAAATTGAAAAGAATGTCCCATTGTACAATTTCAAATCGTATGAAATTATGAAGAGAAAAAGTCTAAGCTTGATGCGAACAGGTATTTATCCCATAGTTTTTAGATGATTTTCATTATAATTGATTTTCCCTCCCTCCAAATGACCAAAAGAATCCAAAGAAATCGGTACATTTGTTGTAAAGAGCACCGTTGAAGTCACATTTATATGACAAAAATTCCCACATTAGTTGTAATGTGTCGAGAGAGGCGACACACAAAATATTTAAAAAAATATCCTTCACTCATGTACGACACGAAGTTACTTCTCGTTTTCTGATCAAAACATCATCAAGAATAAATATACTTCTTCTTTTAAGAAGGCATGAGCTGAATAATCGGACAACTTTTTCGATATAATGTATTCAAACAAGAGAAATGATATTAAAACGGAAGTTAGATAAACGCAACGTTGTAGATAAGTTTGTTATAAACAAAGATAAAGAAATATACATTGTCATTTTTTACACTGGATAAAGGCCAAGTGGCAGAACATTTGTGTATATGAGTTATTGTGTTTTTATTTGTAGCATCCTTCCCTCTTGAAGAAATATTTCAATTTACTGAAAGATAAAGAAAATTCAATATATTAAACCAAAGGTTTGCAAGTCATTAGCGCTTCCAGGTTGAGTAGTCTAAGGCGCTACCCTTGCACCAAAAAGGTGAAAGTCGCTGGTTCGAATCATTATTATTATTATTATTACACATGTATATTCATTCAGATAAAAGGCATATTTACATGGAATTGAAGATCAGTGGGATAACAAAACACATACATCACAATCGAATGACATTAAACGTTATTGGTATGAAATATTACAATTGCCCTAGACTTTCACAGAGTTACTAAAACAATACAGATTTCTTAAAATATTGATATCAAAGGAGAAAAGTAACTAACTCCTTATAATGCCTTATAATTTTTACAAAAATAAAGTAGTTCATTGGTGACTTTATGCGTAGGAATTTCATTTAGGAAGATTTTGTGTTGAAAATCCAGTAAACTGGATCGCTACCGGAAACTACATTTAGTTCAGTTCATGGCATCCTTATATGATCCTACGAGTCCAAAATCTAATGATAAGGATCCTACGAGTCCAAAATCTAATGATAAGGTTTTCTTTTTATCTTGTATAACCGACAATAGCGTTCGGCAGCGTGTGGCAAAAAAAAAAAAAAAAAGAATTCAAATGTTGACACACACTGTCCAGAACATTGTAGTGTGATAGGACCTAAGTATTCGCTATTTTCGAAAACCAGAGTTATTTCCCATTTAAGACGGTATCTGACGTTGATTATGACATCATTAAATTCTATGGAAAGAGTCATACAAATCTGGCAAATGTCGGTGTAAAATCGATGTTACCATACCATTTTCATGACGTCACAATGGTTTTACGTCAGATACCGTTTGTAAGGGAAAAAACTCTGTATTCCGCAAAGACTCAATATTGGATACTAATACTTAGTTGTGTGTATTTTATGTTAAGTTTAACGTTTCAATACTTCATTTTTTAATAAGCATGGTAAAAACAGCCGGTATTACTAGTCATTCTTTTACTTAAAAAACATTCACAGGGAGTAGCTGAACATACGTGAACATTACGTTTCACAAAACGGTTTGTAAACGTACATATAAGGTAGGATCGATATACGCTCAAAGAGAGTGACCCATGCAATGTAACAGTACAGGGAGTTTTAGAAGATGATAAGGCGTATGCAAAAGACGCGTGCCGTCTACACTAGATATGTATTAAGATTTCCCAGAACGCCCAGTTTGACCTGAATCACTGGTGTTAAGCGGCGCAACGTAACTTATAGGGTTACGCACGTCCAAAATCAAAGGACTGAAGGTCCTGAGAGATACTTCTTGATCTACGCAAAATTTATTGTCAGCAGATATTAAAATGTTGAATAATTTTATCGCAAGGCAATGGTGATTATTTTTTAACACAGGATGCACATGTGAAGCTTATAATATCTCTATAAACATTTATCAAACCTCAGTGTTGATATAAGAAAGACAACTCTATAACTTTAATGCAATTTTTGAGTTATCTTTCGTAGCATTGACCTAAACAAAGTAGTATATTACTACGCCACCAATGTGCTGTGGAAACAAGAATTATAGCTGATATTGTGTGGTGTATTTATTCTATATGAAATTGAAACTGTTTTCAAGATGGAAAATATTCTTGTTCTTGCATTTTGCATGTGGTGGACAGCAAATTCCTGAACTAGACACAGCACTATATTTTGAGGTGCAAAGCGGCAGTATCTCAATTTGCAGACTTTGAAGCAGTTACCATAACAGTAAGATACTTTCTGAGAGGAAGGATCTCAATGAAGACAGAAGCCAATATGTTTTCTCTCTAATAACACTTAAACAACAGCTGAACTTATGAAATATAAATGATTGTACATTTGTATATTATTTGAATCTTATCTGAAAGTGAAGCAATGAATAGAATGTTCCAACACACCATCAAAAGGAGCTGATAAGATAAAGGCTGTATCTAGCCCTGAATCTCATCAAGTATTTTTTCTACACAAGAAAAAATTAATCATTACTAAAATGTAATATATTTGGAGATTCCTCATACAACTTTTATTTTGTCAAGCTTATTTCTAGATACGTAAATTACAGTCCAAAGAGTAGGGGGTAGCCATGTTGAAAAGAAGCTCATATCAATCAAAACGTTGAAAATTTTAATAGAACTTCCTCAAATTTTTAGAGAGCGTGCTGTTTATTTCTACACAGTGTGTATTTCACGGTAAAATGCCTAATAAATACAACCGTACTTCAGATTAAGGTTTAAAAATCATAGAAAATATTGAATCTGAAATTCGGTTGTATTTTGTATTAATTGGCTATGAAGTATAGTAATTTTACAGCGAAATACACACTTTGTAGAAATAAACAGCATGCTTTTGTTCATTTCATTCCGAAATTTTGTGCATTTCATGTGAAAATGTTTAGATTTAAAAAATGAATGACTTTAACTTAAAAAAAAATGAAACTTTGCTTATATTATAACATAAAACAAATATTCGTTAAAGGCCCCCTCCCTCCCTTTTTCGTCTCTGGGGCAGCGTTGCCCCTAGCTACAGAACCCCTATTGTCATAAGATGTATATTATGTGTAAAATGCCGTTCTGTAGCTAGGGGGGGGGGGGGGTTACAATGTTTTAAAAACTTTTCCATTTAGGAAAAATGAAGGACTCAATTTTCCATTTAGGAAAATGAAGGACGGTAAATCTTATCCAACTGCTGATCATGATGAAACCCAATCTGATTAAAACCAGATCTCGACATGCGCTCGATTTTGTTTTGTCGCAACAACAAAATCGGTAGCATGTAGAAATCTGGTTTTAATCAGATTGGATGAAACCAAAACTTTTATAAAATTTTTATAAAAACTTTTATAAAATTCCACTTTTCAGGGAAGATTTTACGCCATATATTATCAGCTCCTTTATAAATGAAACCGTTGCTATGCCATCATGTATAATTGCGGTTTTATTCAGATACAGAGCTTGGCAGATGAAAGAAATTGTGCTCAATGTGATTCTACATTGCAATTTAACAGATTTCAATGTTCGGATGTAAAATTCAAAAGCACCAGTTTTCTGGGTAAATGAGTTGACTATGACTTGCAATAGAAATTCTTGTAACAGATCAATGCAGTAATTGCTTTTTCGAGATAATATATTAATCTACTTAATTTTTTAATATTTTTACTTAACAAGACGTTTTATGTTAGGTCAATGACGTCATTCTAAGTAAACGTGACGTTATACCGATGTTGGTGTGGCGTCATTCAAATAGCCATAGCTTCCTTATTTATCGAGATACTTTCAAAATTGAAGCAATACTATAATCAGCAAATGTAACTTATTTATAATGTAGAATATCTCCAGATTTTGATTCTAGGCCATATTTGGTAGTTCGTGACTGTTTTCCTTTATACACGAAGTAGCTATCACAGAATGAGATCACAGTTGAATAAAGTATTATTTTAGATTATAAGATTTTCATTTGAAATGAACTGAAACACATGATACACGAGATGTATCAATAAAGATAGATAAAATGTAGATAAAGTCCAATATTTAGGACCAGTGTACATGTACATTTTCAATATCAATTCTCTGTAAGGACCAAAATAGTTTGGAAATAGCATGTCATGGATTTTTATGATTTTTTCTATAAATGGTATGTATAATAACCTGAATACAAAAATAATATTTGTTTTGAAAATAAATATATCGGTTGCCATTCAAAACGAGGTATGTCTATTTATAGCACAAACAATGGTCAAATAAGTCATCGTTGGTTATCATATTGCCATGGAAACCATCGTTACAGTTTTTTGGTATTAACAACTTATAATCTTTAAAGCTTCTATTTTTTTTAAATGTCTTTCAATTAGCCGAATCGTATCAAATCAAAATCATTCAAAAATTGTCATAAAATAAGGTCAAAATAAAGGCTTTTTCTGTCTATTTCTTAATATTTTTAAGCAAAACTAACACAAAATGTCAGGCTGATAACACCATCACTGTTGTCAGAACAAAATAGATTTCATGTGACAAATATAATCACTTAAAGAAATAAGTGGGACCTTGTTTTGTTTTCCTACATTTTGACGTCAAAAATGATTGCCATGGCAATTTGTCATTTGACACATGATGACTATATCTTTTCAAACTGATTTTTAGCATGGTTTAAATAGCTTATATTGCTTAAGCTTTATGTAGGGACAACAGAAGAAATTGTTCTTTATTTGAGCACTTCCAAAATTTGTCAAGGTCATTGTTCATTATCATGTTAAATTAGAGGCTTTTTCTGTCTGAAAAAAGGGCCTCTTCAACACATATTTTTGCATATATTTAGAGTATATTGACCAAAAAAAAGCATACCTCTTATTGTATTTATACAATGAAAGATATAAAGAGAATAATTAAGGACATTTCAGTTGACTATAATAGCCGTTGCCATGGAAACGAGCCTTGTGAAAATGCCATGTTACAAGTAATCTACTGATGTGAAAAATTTCAAACATGGTTTCCATGGCAACGAAAACATTATTTTTAAAAATGAATTATATTTTTGTCTCAGTACATCATATACACCTTCCATACCAAAAATCTCCAAAGTTGGAGACATGCTATTTCCACGTGCAATTGAAATATTTTGGTCTTTATAGAGAATTGCTGTTAAGTATCAACATGTTGGCATATAATATAATCCTGAATTATATCTAGGATACCCCCCCCCCTCAAATGCCCTGAGGTTTATTTGCATCGGGGTCCATTGCATAATGAAAACACACAGTATCATTCTATTAAGTAAAGAAAAATCAGATGAATATTTTATTTTATTGTGTTATCATACTATCATCTGTTTATTCAGATATAGTGAGAAGCACTAATAATAGTCCAAATATGAACTGTATCAAAACAAAGATATTTAGATCTTGGAACTCAACAGAAATATAATTTGTCTTCCTCAAGACTTTCATTTGATCCATGAGGCGACCCTTTACAATTGCCTTGAATATAGATTTGTTTTGGTTTGATACTGAGACTAAGAGAATTCCTGTCTTTTACTCCTATATTATACAATTAATTTCCTTGTGTAAGGTAGATATTGCAGTATAGCAACCCGCAAAGGATTCGTTTTTCACCGAGGCCGTAGGTTATATCTACTGAACACAAGGTAAATAATTGTTTTGTTTTATGATCATAAAATACGATGTTAAACATCTTCAAATTGAATGGCATAATTTAAAAACAGATAAATTGGCAACATGGACCGGACGTGCACGTTTCGGGTACTTAACCCTTCTCAGTGATCCTCAAATCTAAACAAAGTAATATGCCAAAAAAAGTGTGAAAGTAACTATGTCGAAACAGCGTACCGAAAGCCGTAGCAAGATGGGTGGGATATGACGCTACAGGACCCACGTTTTTTGAAATTTCAAGACATTTTGATAACAGAAATATAAGAATGCGTTGAAGAAACGATCAACCAAAATTGATTGAACTTGGCTACATGTGCCCTCGGGGACTCCTGATCCACCAGCAGTGACACTCAACAAGTGGTATTAATGTTAAACGTCTTCAAATTGAATAAATGATTAGCTTGATAGCATCCATTGCTGTAAGGAATCCATAGGTATTTTCTGATGACGGAAAATATATGAATATGCCGCTACTATTATGACGTCATAACTAAAACGCCAATTTTAGAAAGATACGGTGGAAATATGTAACAAATTGTTATATGTAATAACTATATGTATAGATATATAGTTATTCTAAATTAAGCTCTCTGAAGGTGGTTATAGCGATATATTCAAAACCTCCAGACATCTTATCAGCCAATCAGTGATGAGCATATTTTCCAGTCATACAATGAAGTTAAATGATGGTGACTCTGCCCCTTTTATCCTGGGGACTATAAAATTTGACTCGCAAGAACGTGTTCTTTGTACACAAGAGTTCTTCTCGGACGTGTTTTCAAGCATTCGGGAGCTTTATCATTAAGTATATTATGCAAATGATTTAATCTAAGCTGCTTGACTCTATGATGTATATTCAAAAATTTCAGAGCTAAAAATTCTCTATTAGATAAAATGTGTCTTGGGTTAAGGTTCAATATAAATCGAATCATTTTATGTTGACATCTCTGTAATTTCTTCTTCAAACAAATTGTAAGCCCATCATACCAACTGGCACAGGCATAGTCTAAATGATATTGCAGTAAATGATTTTCTAGATGACAAATAAGACAACCTCTATTTCTGTTTAAAAATTTAAACCCTTGATTCACTTTTCTGACAATGGAGTTAACAATGTTTGCACCATTGAGTTTATTGTCTATGATAATACCCAGGCATTTGATGCAACTTATCGCCAGGATCTTCTTTAACTCATTTGTGTCACACTTATGCCCTTTGCCGTGTGGAGCTCATAAAAAAGTTCCCCGCGAGGGGTTTGACAGTAAGTGTTTTGAATATTTTTCCCTGACATTGTCGCCATAGCACTTTCTATATAGACGTGGCCTCAGACAGTGCCTGCATTTTATATATTCTTTTCATTTTCGTGCGTTGACATCGGCGGCGAGTGCGGCTAGCCAACAGGGGATGCTTACTCCTCCCGGGCACCTGGTCCCACCTCTAGCTTGCTAGGGGTCCGTCGATGCTCAATTTGGTGCTCTAGTGTGAATGCTGTTGGGATTATCGTCAGGATCTTCTTTAACTCATTTGTACACAGCTTTGGGCAATTTTGAATCGGGTTCGAAAATTATACTCTCTCAGTTTTGCCCAAATGAAGGAACAATATATTATCAACCAGCAAATTATGGCATGACTCCATAACGGAAGATAATTTATTTGAGATAACTTTGGGGTACCTATGTGAATAGAGGATAGCCGAATAATCTGCATACAATTAAACCTTACAACCTTCATCGATACTAATGTTCATGTCATTAACGTAAAAAAGAAACAGCAGTGTTCCTAATAAACTCCCCTGGGGGACCCATTGCAAACTTCCGAATTCACTCCATTAGAGCTGTTCGAATAAGCGACGTAAATCAACTAACAAACTTCGTGTTACGTATCAGTACGTACGGATGATTTCAAAGGGGTTGTATCAAAACCATATACATGCAATACAGATACGATTAAAAGAAAGGAAATCTGAAATGCCATGGAGTATTTCTTTTATCATTGATTCAGATATTTCTCCATGCATTTTTCCATTATGTTGGATAATCTAGATAATTTGTTTCTAGCAAAATCTATATACAGTTCATTCGCTTCACGGGCAGTTTGATATTACATTATGGCGGTCTGGTACCTTCCGACGAACTGCTAGCTGTCCCCTGACTGGTGGACGGCTCAGGTGAGTGCGTTGCATTTGGTGTTGCGCTGTTTGCCATATCCGAATCGCTAACGTCACTATTAATGGAAACGAACGCTTGCCTGTCGTCTTGTTTTCGCCTCGCTTTTTTTTGCTCTGTAAAATGTGTTGCCAAGATTAGAAAGTTTTAAAAAGGAACAGGATATCAAGTCCCTAATTATTCTTAGAATCTGTATTTTCATTCTGAGAATAAGTATCTTTCAAGTTTGATTCTAAAGGATTCGGAAGTGTGTGGGAGACAGTTGAGAAAATAGTTCATTTTACACTCATTCGCGTAATACAGCAGTGCAGAGGTCAAGGTTATTTTGGTATAAAGGTTTGGGTAAATACAGGGTCAGGGTTAAGATAAGAATTAGATTAAGCCCATTAAGTATATCCTTTTATGTGCAACCAAACATCATTTTCATATAATAGTCTAAGAATATATGATTGCAATAATACTACAGTCATCCGAAGCCAAACCATAATGCTTCTGACCCTATTATAAATATGATGAAACTCGTTATACATGGACATACTGACAGCATTAAAAGAAATAGTTTAATGTCTGTTTACCGGCTTTAACAGTTTAAATGTGTTAAAGAATATAAATAATTGAATTTTACGCACCTTTGGTAAATTCCCATCTTGCTTTCTCTTTTCTGGTACCTTCTACTCTGAATTCTTCTGTCTTATTTTCTGTACGTCCTGGACAATAGCCTTCATATCTCCATCTTCAATTTTCTCCAGGTCGGTATTCGTCCATTTATTGACCTCATCAGCCATACTACGCCTCACATTTTCCTGGCAGTTGACCGACTTTCGTAAGCTTTTAAGGCCAAGTATAAGTAATGAATGGCGTCTCATATAGTTATCGAAAATGTGTCAGAATCATCAAACGAATTTTATAATGTGGATATGATCCTAATGTTACCAGACGGACACTAGGCTTGGTACTTGACCAATCTACAGTCTTGTACCAGCGTATTCTTAAAACTTGCACTCTGACTGACTGTTACGACGGGACTCCATGAAGGGTCCTGTCAAAACCTCTTTAGAGAAGACAGGTTCCTGAGCACCCGTCCTCTCTGAATATCAGTCGGACACCTCGGGTACATGGGCTCGCTACAGCCGGCAGAGCACGGATTGTATTACGTAAGCCCTGAGTTACATCCATTTACATATTCATTTGTGTTGCTTGGGCCCGTGAGTTTTGCGGTCTTGTTTTTGTGTTGTCATCTCACAGTAAGGAGGTTGTTTAACACCACAATTGTCCGTTCTTCGAGACCTCTAGGTAATCGGAAAAGTTGGAGGGTTGTGCGCACGTAATCCAGAATAACCACACCATCTGCTATTTTCGTGGCAGATGGCCGTACTAAGTGAGCACCGGTTGCCCATGACTCTCGTTGTTTATGTGTGGTCATATGTATTTGATGTTTCTGTGTTGTGTGTTACTGATCCTTGTCCCTTTGCGTCTTTCTGTGTGTGTCTGTTCTGTGTTTTTACATTGGGTGTTTTGGGGTTTTACTGTGGGTGCTGCAACCTGGTGTTGTAGGAGACCCCCTCCTTTGTTACACTGGATAAAGGCCAAGTGGTAGAAAATTAATGTGTGAAGTATTGGGAATAAATTTCTTGAAAGAAAGAATTCATGTCAAAAATCGCTTTCATGAAAGCGGAAGTGCTGTTTACCTGTTGAACTAAATTTATTATGGGACAAAAATTAAGACCATGAGTAAGATAATCTAGAGGTGTATTTTTTCACTATCGATTTTTTTAAAGAAATAGACTTTGACATTAATATCTTTATGGGTGTTTTTTCTCTAAGATGATACAGTTGTGGCCAATATTATCTCAATTCTTTTTTATTTAAACCAACGGTTAAGAAATTACACCTTCGAATGGTAAAATTTCTCTTTATATTGAAAATCCATTCCGCTCTTCCAAAATGCGGCAAAATTTGGCTGGGAGTCATCATTAACATTTAACATCAGGTTTTAGAAATTTGAGAAAATTTTGTAAACAGAAAAAATTGTAAACAAAAGATGATCGAAAGTCGACTATTATAAAAGTGAATTTAATACTAATTTAAAATTCACGAGGAAAACTTGAGTTGATGTGGTTTATCTCGCTATCGGTACTTCTTTTCAAAGTTACTCTTCATTATTTTCCCTCATAAATACCTTATCTTCATTTTCATCTATCCAAGCAAATTTTTTTCTATTTCGCGATCATTTTTGTGTTATATGTTAAAAAAGAGGTAAAGTCTTCTTCAAAACAATTGTTATTTGATATATCTTACGAAACATTTTCTGTGCTATCGTTTAACGGATAAAGTCTCCGAAATATTTGGGTGTTGGTTAACTTTAGTCTGTGTGTATATATCGAATGTTATACGTCTTCAATTTCAATAACACCATTTAAGAAAGGATAGATTTGCAGCATGGATCAAACATGCACGTTTTGGGTTCTAACCCTCGTCAGTGATCGTCAAAGTAAACAATGTAATATGACCAAAAAGTGTAAAAGTTATTGTGTCCAGAAATGTACCGAAAGACGAAACAGTATGAGTGGGATATGATGCTACAGGACCCAAGTTTTAGAAATTTCAAGGAATTTTGTTGAAACCAAATTTTGGAATGAGTTTAAAATACGGAAGTGTTCGAACTCCCTTCACCTTGAAACTTTCTAAAATTCAATAATTTGGGGTTTTTGGACGGTTAAAGGAAAACTGTAAATTTTAAGATAAACAATTGATTCTTTTGATATAGCTTTTACATCAAGAAATACAAGTCAAGTTCGAACATGAGTCGTGCCACTCAATTAAGTGCAGAGTTATGTCCCTTGAGATTTAGAAGAAAAACAAATCAATAATATGTGATTGCCGAACATTTTAAGGAAAACTGTTACAGATAATCGATTAGCTTTACATCAAGGGTCATGTCCCTCAATTGCAAGCAGAGTTATGCCCCTTGAAGCATGAAAAATGTAAATAACGTGTGGTTTCCGGACATTTAAAGGAAAAACCGTTACAGATATTTAATTCATTTCTTGAATATAGTTTTTACACTACGATGCTCAATTTTGTGCTCTATTGTGATTGCTATAGAGATTGTCGTCAGGATACATCTTAAACTCACGAAATACAGGTCAAATTCGAACATGAGTCGTGTCACTAAATTACTTGCAGAGTTATACCACTTGACACTTGAAAAAAAGAATCAATAATATGTTGTTGCCAGCCGTGTAAAGGAAACCCGTTACAGATAATCGATTTATTTCTTAAATATGGCATTTACATCAAGATATACAGGTCATTATCGAATATGGGTCATGTCGCTCAATAACGTGCAGAGTTATGTCCCTTGTAACTTTGAAAAATTCAATATTTTGTGCTTTCCTGACATTTAAAGGAAAACTGTTACAGATATTCAATTAATTTCTTGGATATAGCTTTTAGATCAAGAATAACAGGACTGGTCAAGTTCAAATATAGGTCATGTGGCTCAATAACGTGTAGACTTATGCCTTTTGAAACAAAAAGAAAATTCAATATTTTGTTATTTCCATACACCTACTGCTACTTAAGGGGCAGAATGTGGTCTTAAGTCGGCACCAGGTGCCCATTGATCTCGTTGGTTTGTGTTTTGTGTTTCTATGATGTGAGTTGGTGTTCCTTGTCCCTATTGCGTCTCTTTCTGTGGATGTTTGCTCTGTGTTTTGCACTCGGTGTTTTGGAATTTTGCTTTAGGTGCTGCAGCCGAGTGTTGTTGGAGATCCCCTCCTTTCTTCCAGACATATAAAAATTAACCCTCACAGGGAATGAATTTATTTCTTAGAATTATATTTATATTCAGAAATGCAGGTCAAGTTCGTACATGGGCTATGTTGCCCAAGTTTGTGAGGTGTTACGTCCGTCCCTTAAATTAATATTTTGTGGTTTCCATACGTTTAACGGACAACTACTACAGGAATCAATTCATTATTTTAGATTTTACACCAAGCGAAGAAGGATAATTTCATACATGAGTCATGTTCTTCAATTATGCGCAGAGTTATGCCCTTGACAACTACCATATGTATATTCATGATGTCAATAGCCTATTTGCAACATATGCCCGGCGGGGGTATCATTGACCCATCGATCAATAATAATTTTCATTTCATTTTATATGTATTATTTAAAAGTGAAATAAAAGCATGATATAGTATAAGAATACAAATTTCCAGGTATTGATTTTGTTCAATTGTTCAATCAATTTTGCTCTGGAGTTAAACAATTATGTGCATATGCATGTAAAACGATATCTTCCTAGGTATTTCATCCCTTTGTAAATTTCATGAGCTGATTTTCAACAAGCTTAAAAGGTATCACGAAACGGACCTGTTTAGCTCAAATGAGTCCGTAACAATATGTCGTCTTCACATAACTGTAAACGTGTTTTTTTTCGCTGGGGGAAGTTACGCGAAATGTCCATTGCAATAGTACGCGTGAAGTTAATTTTGGCGAAATCGGGAGTTTCCCTTAAGTCTTATATAATGGTTGTAATTTTCTAGCGGAAGTAATTATCGCGATAATTATACAATCTGCGAAAAGCGTGAAAATTACCCCCGCGAAAATGTTGACGTTCACAGTATTCCTCATTTAAAACTTTAAAAAATTGGTTATACAACTGTTGTTAATTTTTGTTCGAAATCATAACTATTTCGAACTAATGCATTCATACATTCATTCATTGCAGAATTGATTCATTCATTGCAGAACTGGAGTGAAAGATGCCTTCTTTTCACATTTTAAGACCAATATAAACATCATGTTTAAATGAAATCTGAACATGAAAAAATATAAAAGAAATTTTCATCAAGTGTGCAGTGCGCAAGTAATCCGGATAACCACACCGTCTGCTACTGACGTGGCAGATGGTCGTCCTAAGTCGGCACTGATTGCTCATTGGTCTCGTTTGTGTATATGTAGTCATTTATGTTCGATGTTTCTATGTGATTTGGCGTTCCTTGTACCATTTGCGCCTCTTTCTGTGCGTGTCTGCTTTGGGTTTTGCAGTGGGTGTTTTTGGGCTTTGCTGTTGGTACTGCAACCGAGTGTTGTTGGAGATTTCCTCCTTCCTTTTACCACAGCGGAACACACCTGCAGGATGTGGCAAACAACAAAAAAAAACCTCAACAAATAACAGGGTACAACAAGACGCAATACAAAACCAATACAGAACGTTCAAACAAACAATCAAAGTGTACAAACGAGAACAAAAATCAGGAATAACAATACATAAACCAAGGAAGACGCGGCGCTGTATGGTCATAAGCTAAGTTATCAATAACGAAGTATATTTTCTATTGTAAGAAATAAGTGTACCGTATGTGCATGTTATTTAACAATGCGCTATCAGTGATGCTCGAGGCCGAATTCAAAATAGTGAATAAAAGAAGAGCAAAATTCTAAACATCACTAGCATGTATACAAAAACACCAGAAAAGGCTATCAGGAATAAACCCCTTCGTTTTAGGAAAAATCATGCACATTCATGACTGACGGAGAATTTACAAATATATTTCATGTGAAATATTGAAACACTGCGATACGAGGCGAATGATGCACTCTAATAGTCAACCAGCAGAGATACCAACCTTGTGGTTTTAGATAGATAACAAATATTGGTGATCGTGGTGGCATGTTCAAATCTCTCCCTCATATCCCAGAAGTCATCCGAGACGTACAGCTGGTGTATAATGAACAATTCCTCTCACTTATGGTGATATCACGAACGAAATTAAAAATACATAGGGGCTATAGGTAGCCCTAAAAATATAAACAATTGCTGTAAATACAACAAATAGTCCGTGTTCTGCTAGGTCAATTACCGAAAGTTCCTACCAATTCTATAGGAAAATTCAATTTTATAGGTGAGAGGATAGCGACCGTCTTAGAGTTCCATCGTCAAGGTTTGCTAGTGTACAATGCCGGATAATTATAAATGGGTTAAGTGTCATGTGTTATTATCTTTAAATGACATTAGGATCATAGGCGATTGATTCGTGGTTTTATTTGTTATTATTGTGTTACCACAAGGTCTTTATCAGGCACCTTCTCCCACCTTTAGCTTGCTAGGGATCCGTCAATACTCAATTTGATGATCTATTGTGAGTGCTGTTAAGATTATCGTTAGGATCTTCTTCAACTCATTCGAACGAGAAATAAAACAAACTGCCAAACGAATTCCAAAGGAATAGCTTACTTGTGCTCATCCTTTTCGTCTCGCTTTAAAACGTCTATTGCAGAAAAGAAACACACCCCTATAGCGTTGATTTCATCGATTGCTGAGCAACAATTTCAAACAACGTTGATATTGCCCTGATCGCAAGGTGAGTGAAACACGCCCGGGCTCTTGGTACTGTTATAAATACATTTCTAGTTTTTTTTTCAATATTTCTATTACTGCCTCCAGTTACCACAGTTTCAGAGATCTAATTTTGAAATTACCCAGTCACAAGAATATGGACCTAACCTACAAGGACACTGTTAGCCAGAGAAAGATTTTTCTCAATTAACTTCAATTGTTGTATACGAATCAACATTATGAAATGAGGCATTTACGTATAATTATCGGACTTCAAATATTTTTGCAAACATTAACTTTAGGTAAGACATTAATTATCCTCTTGATAAGATCTTTTGAAAAGCTTTCAGGAAATTTTGAATATTTAAGCAGCTTTGATAATTTTAAGGAGCGGCAATTCATTAATCTTAAGCATTATCAGGTCACTTCTCAAAACGAAGATAAAAAGATGAAATTGATTCTACAATTGATATGGAGGCATCGACATAATATTGATATTCTTTTCACGGTGGGAAAGTTTGTGTTGTTTTGCTAGTAAGACATATATATTTACATATGCCAATTCATTTGCATAGAGTTTACACTGTGATAATAGAAGTATAACCGCGGTGGCGTGGTTTGAACTATGATGTCATAGTAACTTGGCTTGATTTGAACTTTGACGGTACGTAGTAACATAGCCTTAGCAACGGAATTTTATTCATATTTCAACGTCCAAAACTGGAATGTAAATATACTCTATGTCTCTATGTACTCTATGTCTTCCGAAATGGAAGTTACAGAATGTGACAGTTCTACCGAATTGAAGCGGCGGTTGTTGCATGCAAGCAGGAGATGCTTACTCTTCCTGGGCACCTGGTCTCACTCTCATATCGGGAGTTCGCTTCTTTTCATATTGTGGAGGTTTTTGTTTGTTTGCTTTTGTTCCTGTTTTATCCTGATTTCGTATGCCTCGGTTTCTGATTTTCTGAATTATCGATTTTGTGCTGTAAACAGGGATATGGTCATTATCCATATTTGTCATATATATAATAACTGTCTTTTGGAATGTGATTATACTGTGATAACCTCCAATGGATCCAGGAATTATGTTCCATAATGCGCGATCAATTGTAGGTTATCACAGAATACTCACATTCCAAAAGACATTTATTCTATAAGTAATGTTCCTCAACGTCTGTTTTTACACGTGTCTATATAGCTAGTACAATAAAATTGGTACTATAGAACATATATTTCAATATGAAGACGTTTACATAGAACATATATTTCAATATTGACAATTAATTATTTACACAAGGAAACTTCGTACAATTAGGTGTTCTAAATCTAAATAGCACGAAAATGAGTCGGCACTCATTCATTTGCAACTAGGATGACATCTCACACAAATGAACGCAACACTGAATAAGTAAGATTATCCAACAAGTTTTAAAGGCACAAAGAAATAAAAAAGATGCAGGTATCGACTCGAGGCAAATAGATTATTTGTAGCTGATATTAAACATACTCCAGGATACGTCGGGGTTGTTCGTGAAGAAATATGTTAATGAGAAATCCTGTTGCATATGCAAGTTAGAGTGAAACGGCAGCAGTGGTTTGTGGCGGATTTTTGTAATTTTCAACGTCGCAGCTGTCACGTTGTTGAGAAAGGGACGAACAAGAGAATCTTGGATGCTAGTGAACTCTCTAGTGGTTAAGTTTTAACATTCTTAAACGAAAACATATTTCCGTTATATCGTTCTATCTTTGATATACATTTTAGGTCATGTTATAAATTTAGATCTTCTTCTAATCCCTATTTTGATATTTTTTCTACTCCGGACTTGCACATGGTCAAGAAACGTGATTTGATTAAATGCGCAATTGGAAACTGAAATTATCATCGTATATTATATATTTCAATATTGATAATTGAAACTCTGTATGTTTGTTTTGTTTCTGTGCATAGATTAAACACTCTTGATGGACCTTTCAGTCAAAATAAGAATATTTACATTGCAAGTTAATTTCCTATGTTAAACGCCTAATAGTATTCAATTTTGACGTTCATTTCACGATGAACACAGGTTGGCCCCAATCACATAACGTGCGCGCAAGAATTTCAAACAGTGGGCAGGGCATACTGATGTTGACTTTGCGGGCAGAGGGGAGATACGTGTACGGGGAATGAGACGATATAAAAGAGTAGAAACAGACGGGGACAAAAAAAATCCATCAAATCATTGAAATATGTATAACAACTCTGTGTACTTGTACAGTTTCCACAGAGTTCATGTATACTTCAACATTGATTGCGCTACCGAAATGAATGTATGCAGCACTGACTACTGTTGTATTATGAATAACTATTAAGGCTTTTTATTTTTCTAAAGTTGAAATCATCTTGAAAACGTTTTAGACTATTTTAGCTGATATTAACAACTGGTCCACAGAGTTCATGTGTACTTCAATGTAGATGGCGCTACGAAATGAATTTATGCAGCAATGACTTCTCTTATTATAAATAAGGTCTTATTTGCTTTAAATTGTTTATAAAAGATTAAGAATCATCGTAAAACATTTTAGAATAAAAAATGATTCAGTAACTTTTCATATTAAACCCTATATACTGGTCCTTTGCAATGGAGAATTTCTTGCCCTTCCTGGTAAGGAGAATTGACACACGTGAAACATAAAGACCTTAATTTTTACTTCATTTGTATAAATTTTCAGAGATATTGTACATCTGAATGTAAATATAAGGAATGCTTGTCTTAATTTTTGCGTTCATGGCTTTTACACTCTGGTTTGACAGGCGCAAATCTTTCGAGAACCGCTTCGCGGTTCACGAGAATTGCGCCTGTCGAACCAAAGTGTAAAAGCCATGAACGCAAAAATTA
This sequence comes from Pinctada fucata, assembly GCA_028142955.1. NCBI lineage: Eukaryota > Metazoa > Mollusca > Bivalvia > Pterioida > Pteriidae > Pinctada > Pinctada fucata. The sequence continues at coordinate 37,164,460 of AP027112.1, read as the reverse complement.
AGACACTTACTCCTAAAATAACTCTAGACGTATATCGCCTCACTTAGTAATACCATAGAAAATTAAAACTAGGACTCTCAAACTTTTTGATTTTGAGGACACATTTCTCATTTTTAATTTCATAATCTGTGTATAAATACGTATTTCTTTCAGATGATCCATTTTGTCATGAGCTGTCTTGCAAACACCCTGATTCAGCATGTTATTGCGACGACCTTTGTTTATTGATTGGGGATTGCTGCAGCGACTCTCTCGCTCATAGTAACCGTTCCATCTTTGAAACAAAGGATGACATAGGGGAATCCTTTTTAAATTCTTACGAGCCATTCTTGCAGTGTGTAGCACTAGCAAAGAAAAATTACATGATAATTAATAAATGTATGGAAGATTATAATAACATGGACATTCGACAAAATTGCGAGGAATTAAGCCAGTCAGATCTGAGGAATATAGCAGTATCACTATCGAACATGTATATAAACGGTTTTCCCATTGTTTTTCGAAACATGTACTGCGCTTTGTGTCATGGTGTAAGTTTGAACATAACCCTGCCATGGACTGGAAAATTAGCATGTGAAGCTGAAATCATGGAGGATGACACGACTGACGAAATTCAGAGAAAATGTAGTCTCGTACACCAGTCTTTTCCTTCCGATGTCACGAGACCGCGTGAGTGCCTCAAGAATTCAGGACTTGTCCAAAAGAGGCAGAATCTTATACGAAAGGGAAATGTAACCTCTACATAGATCCAGTCATTGTCACTGATGTTTCTTTAAAAGAAGGTGAAATCTTTAAGAACAAGTATTGTTTAAGCTGTAATGATATTAAAACAAATGAGAGTATGATTTGTGGTAAAGTAAATAATACCAACGACTTCGACGGAAAACATGATCTCCATGACAGAAATCATTCATATTGGATCTCGCTTAAAGACAGTAGTTATGTGGTTTCATCAAATACTTCAGAGAGCATGTTTGTAGTGCCTTTTTGCACTGATGGGAGATTATTCAGTATTAGATCTGAAAACAATGTGAAGAAAGAATGTGTAAGAGAACATAGAAAAGACGAGTGTAAGCCTTTGTTAACACCGATGGTTTTTAAACCTACTCAAGGGAATGAAAGTACCGACATAATGCTTGTTTCCCCTGCCATTTTGTTTTCTGAGCTTCAAAATGTGTGTTCGTTGAACAATTCAAATTTTACTCAGATGAAAATTTATGGAAGAAGATGGCCGGCATTTACTGGCATGGATGAGACGTCACTACTCGGTTCTCTTTTAGAATGTCTTGACAGTGCCATGACATCAAAACATAAAATGTTAGCATTTCAAAATTTTATGAACAAAAGTGCATTGCGATGCAATGATGGAATACTTGCTGAGGAATATGTTAATATCACATTTTTTACTCAGCGACCAGAAGACATAATGAAATACCGGTTCTTCCTCAAAGCTTCTAAACTTAAGGTTCAACCTTCTCTTGGTAAACAATACCACTATAATTCATACTATTTGGTATCGTATCATTGCAACAATGCCATATCCAAACTGTAAAACCATAACTTCATATGGTGTCGAGGAATTTGTCATCCGCAATGGAACTGCAATACATAAAAATTCTGAAATATCATTTCCGAAAGGAACTTATTCGTTGTAAGGACAAACTCTTATCGTTTGTTCTCAAACTTATGATATAGATCTGGAAAAGGCAACGGACAAGGATTTCTATTCATTTCTTTATGCAAGCTGCTTTTGTGTTAGTTTCGTCTCATTTTTAGTTATCGTTTTCATTCATTTCCAAAACTTCGGAACCTCCATGGAAAATGTATAATTTCGCATTCCTCAGCACTCACTCTCACACAAGCTGTTATTTTGATAGGCTTTTTCATACCTCAGAAATATTCCCGAGTGTGTGCGATTATTTTACATTTTTCGTTTTATGCTATCTTTTCATGGGTGGTTGTCTTAGGCTTCAATTTTGCACGACGCTTGAATAGCAAAAGTCTGGGAAGGGTTCCGAATGGAAATGAATCATCTCTCTTCCTTCGATACTCAATTTTGGTTGGACGTTACCTGTCATTGTAATCATAATTTGTGTCTTTGCAGACGTTCTACATTCTTGGCAATTCATAGGGTATGGAAACGGAGAGGAGGTTTGTAGGTTGGGGAATTTCAAAGCAACATTGTATTCATTTATTATTCCAGGAAGTACATTTTTGATTATAAACTTTATTTTTCTTATTATAGTTATTTGTGGCATCGAATCTTCAAAAAGCCAGTCGAAAATATTGGGAAAATCTGGAAGGCATAACGGACGATGTGCAATGTATACAAAAATTTCTCTGTTTATGGGCGTAACCTGGATAATAATAGCTTTAAGTGAGATATATAGTAACGGCGAGGACGCGTTATATGTTTTGAATATCATTATAAATGGATCACAGTGCTTTTTCCTACTACTTGCCATCCTGTGTAATAGAAAAATGATACAAAATTTGCGTAAAATGACAGCACCATCAAGCACACGAGAACAAACTCGACTTTGAGTATGGAAACGACACTTATATAGGATATCATACATAAAAAAGTATTATCCTCAGCGTATGACAAACCAGCGCTAAAGGGGTAGGGGCAAAAGTGACCATTTTTGGCCCCAATCAAAAATATTTAAAAAGGTTCTATTTTCTTATTCATTAAGATTCTTCTAAACAAAAAATGACAAATCTTATGTGATTTTTCGAAAACCCAGCCTTTTAGGGCAAAATGATAGAAAGTTGAGCACTATGTCTTTACATTAGAAATTCAGCTTTTTAGCAAGGGACACACATACATTGTACCTACAGTTGTAAGCCCTAGAGCTTGCTCTATATATACCATAAACTATTATGTTAAAATCTGGTTGTTATCATTTTATCACTAATTTCCATAGTAGTGGGCAATTTTGGCGGGAAATAACACTCATATTAGTTGATAATATCTATTTTCAATTCAGTTTCAATAAACAACAATATCTCTACTTATATTTGAAAGATAAAAAAAATAGTATGAAAACAAATTTTGAAAATACCAAAAAACAAAATGGGGCCAAAAACTGCAGATTTTGCCCCTACCCCTTTATTCATATATCTATATGACAGTTATTTTACGTCACACGTCAAACTGTTGTGCATCAAGACAAGTTTAAAAGTTAAATGTTAAATGGTACACATGGTTTTGCAGGGATTAAAATGTCAATAATGAAATATCACCGTAAATGGCTTTTTAGTACTATCATTTGAACATCTATATCGTGTATATATTACTTGTATAAATCATTTCTCACATTTTTGTTTCATAGACGTTTCTGCTCTCTGGTACACACGATTTCGGTAAACTTCGGAAATTATTATTTGCATATAAGGTATGTTGAAATATGTCACGTTTACTGATGTCAGAATGAGCACGCTATCACGATCAGTCAATCGCTTGAATGAAGTTTACATAGTGGGATTACTACGAAACATGTAGTAAACCACGTATACACAGTCGTATTGAAACCTTAAAAAAGCTTTCTTACTTTAGGTGGTACTAATATTTCATTTATCGTAAATACAAGCTTGATCTGATGTTAAGATATCATTTTCCGTTCGAATAACCATTTTAAACGTGGATAATCGAACACTTTCACAGCATGTAATATTGTATGACGGCTTCAATGGAAGGCAGGTTATGATTTTTTGTTAAGCGTCTTCAAGTTCCTTTTTTTAATATTTAATATAGACTGTGAATATATATACTATATATACACATATCAAAATTACTGTGGATATATATACATGTCAAACTTAAATCTCATAGATAAAAATAAGCGAGAACTATACACGTACATGTACACTGTAGCTCCCTTTAGCTAATTTCTCCTCCGATTTGAGTTTTAATTTCACGTTCGTCCTCTAAGCTAGGTCTCTATATCTTTCCAATGCCAAGCCAATACTATTTTGTTCTTTTATCGTTCTTTACATTTCTCTTTTCAGATTCCTTATTGTCCCAAGTGTTATCCGTCCGCCATGTCGTTCTGCTTTGCTACAGTACTAGCCTTGTGCAATAAGTGCATGCACGTGTTCGCAATCGGACTTCTACGGAGAAAAGTAGGTTATAATGGGGTACCAATGTTATAAGCAATTATAATAATAGATAATAGCTCGGAAGTGAGGACATATGTGACTATTTTAACAAGCTTCTTTCTAATTTCTAAGCATGATAGACTCGTTTGCGTTAAACTTTTAACAAAAATAGTTGATTCATGGTTTGATCTTGACGAGACATAGAGTTATTTTAAATGTTCTGACATGCAAATGACGCGAAAGAATAGTAAAAAGAAAATTAAAGCTTAAAATTAAATAAAGACCAACAGCTCACAAAGCATCCTCGCCAGTACATGATGTAAAAGTGTTAAACACAGCATGATTGACCATGAGATAATGCTATCAAAACCGAAAAAAAACCATTCCATAGAAAAAGTCTTTTTTTCAATTTCGTTTCATGATTCACCAAAATAACCAAATCTGGTGTTGAAGTCGAGATCTATCAAAATCATGTGGATATACACAGCTTTCAAGATAACTGTTAAAGCCCGGCTAGCAATACATCTTTATACGCCCGCAATAATACGGGCCTCAATAATTTCCGTGTGTCGTCCGTGTGTCGTCCGTGTGTCCGTCCGTCCGTGTGATAGAAATATTCAAAAGTTTAACAGTTTTCCGGACTTTCTTTCACAGCTCTTACAGCTATTGAATTTAGATCTGATTTATGCCTTCGTATAATGAATCAAGGATCAATTTTTCAGAGTTCTGGTCCTAGAACATAGAAATTTTCAACAATTTTACAGTTTTCCGGACTTTTTCGCAGCCTTTACAGCAAATGAATTGAAATTTGATATATGCCTTCATAGTAAATAGTTACAGATCCAGTTCGAAATTCAGTAAAATTGACGTAATTTTGGCAGAGTTATGGCCCTTGAACATAGCAATTTTCGAAATTTTACAGTTTCCCGGATTTTTTTCCGCAGCATTTGCAGCTATGGAATTGAAACTTGAGATATATCTTTATAATATATAATTACAGATTCTGTTCGAGTTTCGGAAAAATATACCTGTTTTAAGCAGAATTCTAATATGACTTGATACTTTTTCCCTATCAAGACAACGGACGCGAGCCGGGCTCTATTCTCCAATATAGGCCCTATAGCGATAAGCCACGCCTACCCATTTTCTGAAAGCAGATAAACCGGCAGGAACTGGTTTTTACCAAGAATCGATTTTGTCGTAAGGTCTAAGTTTGGTCATCATTGGAATAGAAATAAAAAATGACAAGCCGGGCTGTATTGTCTCATAATGCCCTCGCGTCCTCAGCCAATCACATTTATCACCTCGCCGCTGACGCGGCTCGGTGATAAATGTGATTGGCTGAGGACGCTCGGGCATTATGAGACAATATAGCCCGGCTTGTCATTTTTTATTTCTTAATTCTAATATGACTTGATACTTTTTCCCTATCAAGACAACGGACGCGAGCCGGGCTCTATTCTCCAATAAAGGCCCTATAGCGATAAGCCACGCCTACCCATTTTCTGAAAGCAGATAAACCGGCAGGAACTGGTTTTTACCAAGAATCGATTTTGTCGTAAGGTCTAAGTTTGGTCATCATTGGAATAGAAATAAAAAATGACAAGCCGGGCTATATTGTCTCATAATGCCCTCGCGTCCTCAGCCAATCACATTTATCACCTCGCCGCTGACGCGGCTCGGTGATAAATGTGATTGGCTGAGGACGCTCGGGCATTATGAGACAATATAGCCCGGCTTGTCATTTTTTATTTCTTAATTATAGCCCTTGAACATAGAAATATTCAACAATTTTACAGTTTTCAGGACTCTTTTTCGCAGCCTTTGCAGCTTTTGAATTAAAGCTTGATAAACGCCTTTGTAATAAACGATTACAAATCCATTTTGAGTTTCGGAAAAATATACCTATTATAAGCAGAGTTATGGCCCTAAAACATAGAAATTTTCAAAAATGCTACAGTTTTCTGGACTTTTTTACGCATCCTTAGATGCTTTTAAATTGGAACTTGATATATGCCTTCATAATAAATAGTTACAGATCCAGTTCGAGATTCGGAAAAATTGGCCCATTTTTAGCAGCGTTATGACCCTTGATCATAGAAATTTTCAACACTTTTCAGTTTGATAGACTTTATTTACAGCGTTTAGATATGTTGAAGCTATTGACTTTGAACTTAATACATTGTATATGCCTTCATAATAAATGATTACGGATCTATTTCAAGTCTCTGAACAGTTGACCTATTTTCAGCAGAGTTATGGACTTGAAACTTTGAACATTTTAATAATTTAACAGTTTTCTGGACTTTTGTTGCAGCCTTTGCAGCTAAACTTATTATACACCTTCATGATATATTTTCAATCCAATTAATTATCCATTAGTATTCATGGTTCAACGTTCAATTGTTGGAGAATTGTTCCTTTGTCTTACATAAAAATGACTCTCAATTTTTTCCTTTAACCTTTTGGGTCTAATAGAATACCTAGTAGTGGGGGTGGACAGGGTGAAAGGGAGGCGGGAGGAAAGGGGCGGGAGGAGGGAGAGAGGGGGAAGGGGGAAATGGGAGGAAGGGGGCGGGAGGAAGGAGCGGGAGGGGGGAGAGGTAAGCGAAGTATGTAAAGGAGAGGGGGAGAGGTACCCCTGTCCGACCCCCCCCCCCCCCCAATTGTAAGTTGATGTGCGTATGATGATCATTGATGTTTTTATGATGGTGTCTACTTCTGAAGCCCTTTATCCATGTAAACAGGAGGAATGATCATTCAATCAAAGGTTGTTTAAGTCATCTAAATACAACTATTTCTTTCTGCATTGGACTTTTATTTATACAGAATGTAAAGCTGTTGTAAACTTGAAATGCCTTGTTATTAATTATGTACATTGTATATATATTTTTAAGTTACAGGTATCGTAGAATAAATAATTGAATGCTTCTTATTGCTCTTGGTGGATTGTTATTCCCCGATGATATCGTTTGCCCACTTTTACTGTACTTCTGCACTGATGCTGACTTAAGAAATTTTTTTTTCAATTTTCTGATACTGCATTTAATAAATTATTTTAAAGATAAGTCACTGCATCTCCCTCGTGACATATCTCTGTTCTAAGCTGCCGATTTGTTTTACATAGAATATCACTATTTATGTATTATCCAAACAAGACATACCTACATGTACCTAATCTGTACATAAAAACACACATATAATTTCACTACTTATGTATTATCCAAACAAGACATACCTACCGAATCTGTACATCAAAATGTACATCGAAACAATCTCAGAATGTGACAGGTTTCCATGGAGCTGTTACAGATATATTTTATAAAGGAAATGGAAAGCTGTTTTTCAGGGCATGTTCCAAATATGAAGATTTCATCGTTAGAGCCAGACGTCTTGCAAGTAAGCTACTTGTTTAGGGTTATATCAACGGCTGAAATCACCATTGGTAAGTTTATCGGTCGCTACGGGGATATAATAAAAGCATATGAGATCCCCCTTTCCAGAATAATCAGTGACATTCTACATTGTGATTGAATGACATACTTACGTGATATGTACATCAAGATTAACATCGAGACAATCACCGAATTTGACAGGTTTCCATGGAGCTGTAGCGACGGGTATTGCATTCAATCAGGAGATTGGGGAGGTTAACACCTTAGCACCATCCCTCCAATGCTATTTTGAACAAAGTTTTTTTTACATGCTACTGAATCGGCCCTAAAGGAAATTCGGAGCCGCGACTCTCTGTGGAGTGAGTGTACACATGATTTGGATTCTAAAAATAAAACAAGAGGGCGCTACTGACATGAATTCTGGCGGATCTGCTGTAAGCATCACTGATGAGGATTTTTAAATTTTCGAAATACGGGTCTGGTGCCGAAAATTGGTTTGAAAATTTCTTCAAGAAGGTATAGAGTTGGAATACTTCCGTATTATTCACAACCAGAAATTTTTATGATCAAATAAGAAGGATCAAATGACAAATATTGATAATGACCATATCCCTGTATACAGCACAAAATCGATAATTCAGAAAATAAGAAACCGAAGGCATACACAATCGTTATAAAACAGGAACCAAAGCAATCAAACAAAAACCTCCACCGCATGAAAAGAAGCGAACTCCAGATATGGGAGTGAGACCAGGTGCCCAGGAAGAGTAAACATCTCCTGCTTGCATGCGACACCCGCCGCTTCAATTCAGTAGAAGGTAGACAGAATTACCATTAAAATTGTGTTAGAATCATCAAACGCCTTTTATACCGTGGATATGATCCTTCTGTCAGACCGACACTTGGCTTGGTGCTGGACCAATCTACAGCCTTGTACAAAATAATTCTTAAGAATTGCACTCTGACTGACTTTGACGACAAGACTTCATGACTGGCCATGTCCAAACCTCTTCAGAGAGAACAGGGCCCCAACCACCTGTCCCTTCTGAATCTCAGCCGGACTCCTCGGTTGTTCAAATGCATGAGCTCGCTACAGCCAGCAAAGCAGCACGAACTGTATGCCTTCTGTTTTTTATATTCATTGACATATCCATCTTTCTGTTTCTTGGGTGCCTGCATTATGCTGTTTGTTGGTATGTTCATCTTACAGTGTGGAGGTTATTTTAGACCACAATTGTGCGTTCTTCTAGAATTGTGGGTAATCGGAAAAATAGAAGAGTTGTGCGCGCGTAATCCGGATAACCACATCGTCTTCTACTTGCGTGACAGATGACCGTCCTAAGTCGGCACCGGTATCCCATTGGATTGGTCTCGTTGGTTTATGAGTGGTCTTTTGTATCTATGGTGTGGTGTTTTTGCATTGGATGTTTTGGAGGTTTGTTGTTGGTGCTGCTACCGAGTCGTGTTGGAGATCCCCTCCTTTCTTCCCTATTTGGATTTCCTCACTTTCAGCCGTGAATGTCACTAATGATAGACGGTTTGTTGAAATGCGCATATGATTATTTCAATTCAATGTTAATTGTTTCAACAGTTGGTAGGTATTTCTGCTGTTGGATTTTAAATGTGTCTATGGTAGACATCCATGTGAAAATGCTGTTGTTTACGAAACTTGCTTGTATTTTGCATGAAAACGCTCGTGACGTCACAATACATAAGATCTAAAGAAACATACCGCGACGTCTGTTCTAACCTGCAAACTGTACCCGCGGTGACATGAATTCAACATCACCTTGCTACCTAGAAAAACGCGATTTCAAAAAACCAAGAATGAAACAGACATTTGTGGTGCACATATATAGAATAAATGTCATCATTTGTGTTTTGTTACGGGTATGCAACATACAGCAAGTGCATTTATCGCATGAAATGCGCTAACGCGCATTACATGTACGATAAATGTACTTGCTGTGTGTTGAATACCCGTAACAAAACACAAATTAAGACACTTATTCTCTATATAAAACTAATGAATAATTATTCAATGTAACGATTGTTGAAGTAATTTGTATACATGTTCCTATCTGCAAATGAATGTATTTGTACAAAAAAATAAAGTATTTTTAAACTTGAATTGGGCATCGTGTCATTTATTCGGCATGTTCTGTATATCTATTCAGGCACTCGGAATGTTACGAACAATTGGAGTCTCCTTATTACTGCTGCCGAACTGTCAGTCTCCAAGAATATCATCCGCCTTGATTTTCTGTGCTTTTGCGATGACTTGTAATTGGTTCTTTATTTTCTGATACTGGATTTCAACCAAGGAGTATTTCCAACATGGCATAGCCCTGTCCTGAGCCTGCTCTTTGGTATTCATTTAGGTCATTGGCATACATTTAGGTCATTGACATACATTTAGGTAATTGACATACATTAAGATCATGTTCTGAATTTCGATCTTTATGACCTTCTCCATTCATGGTTTAATTCGGGGTTTGATTGCTTTGTTAATGGAGACTTACATACTTATAACATGTCCCCTCGATCTTTAACAACTTCTCACTACAGTGGATTGGTACTTCTCCTCTTGTATAACCATCGAGAATGCGATAATCATCAAACAACTTTTATAACGTAGATATAATCCTAATGTCACCATACGGACACCAGGCTTGGTACTTGTCCAATCTACAGTCTTGTACCAGCGTATTCGTGAGACTTGCACTCTACTTACTGTGACAATCTGACTCCATGACGGGCCTTGTCCAAACCTTATAAGACGTAACAGGACGCCGACCACCTGTCCCCTTAGAATGTCAGTCAGACTCCTCGGGTGATAACATGCATAACATGCATAAGCTCTTAATACCCGAAACGTGCATGTCTGGTCCATGCTGAAAATCTATCAGGTTTTAAATGATGCTATTGAATTTAAAGACGTTTAACATTTGAACTACTTGGTGAGTGTCACTGCTTGTGGACCAAGAGTCCCCGAGGGCACATGTAGCCAAGTTCGATCAACTTCGGATGATCGTCTGTCTCTTCAACGCATTTGAAATTTTCTGTTACAAAATTTCTTGAAATTTCTAAAACGTGGGTCCTGTAGCATCATATCCCACCCATTCTCCTGCGTCTTTTGGTACATTTTTGGTCATAATTTTCATACTTTTTGAACATATTTCATTGTTTAAACTAAGGATTACTGACGAGGGTTTAGTACCCGAAACGTGTATGTCTGGTCCATGCTGAAAATTTATCAGGTTTTAAATGATGCTATTGAATTTAAAGACGTTTAACATTTGAACTACTTGGTGAGTGTCACTGCTGGTGGACCAAGAGTCCCCGATGGCACATGTAGCCAAATTCGATCAACTTCGGTTGATCGTCTGTTTCTTCAACGCATTTGAAATTCTCTGTTACAAAATTTCTTGAAATTTCTAAAACGTGGGTCCTGTAGCATCATATCCCACCCATTCTCCTACATCTTTTGGTACATTTTTGGTCATAATTTTCATACTTTTTGGCCATATTACATTGTTTAGACTAAGGATCACTGACGAGGGTTTAGTACCCGAAACGTGCATGTCTGGTCCATGCTGAAAATTTATCAGGTTTTAAATGATGCTATTGAATTTAAAGACGTTTAACATTTGAACTACTTGGTGAGTGTCACTGCTGGTGGACCAAGAGTCCCCGAGGGCACATGTAGCCAAGTTCGATCAACTTCGGTTGATCGTCTGTCTCTTCAACGCATTTGAAATTCTCTGTTACAAAATTTCTTGAAATTTCTAAAACGTGGGTCCTGTAGCATCATATCCCACCCATTCTCCTACATCTTTTGGTACATTTTTGGTCATAATTTTCATACTTTTTGGCCATATTACATTGTTTAGACTTAGGATCACTGACGAGGGTTTAGTACCCGAAACGTGCATGTCTGGTCCATGCTGAAAATCTATCAGGTTTTAAATGATGCTATTGAATTTAAAGACGTTTAACATTTGAACTACTTGGTGAGTGTCACTGCTGGTGGACCAAGAGTCCCCGAGGGCACATGTAGCCAAGTTCGATCAACTTCGGTTGATCGTCTGTCTCTTCAACGCATTTGAATTTTTCTGTTACAAAATTGTTAAAGACGTTTAACATCGCTACAGCCGGCCGAGCACGGACTGTATTACGTGCGCCCCTTTTTATATCCTTTTACATATCCATCAGTGTTTCTTGGGCCCCTGTGGCTCGCTTTCTTTTTTGTGTGACCATCTAACAGTGAGGAGATTATTTCATTCGATAATTCTGCGTTCTTCGAGATCTTTTGGTAATAGGAAAAGTGGAAGGGTTATGCGTACGTATTTCGGATAATCACACCATTTGCTACTTGCGTAGCAGATGGCCGTCCTACGTTGGCACCTGTTACCCATTGGTCTCGTTGGCTTAAGTGTAGTCTTTTGTAATAGATTTTTCTACGTCGTATGTCTCTTTTCCTCTCTTGCTGTGCTTGTGTTCGCTGTGCTTTCACATAGGGGGTTTTGCTGTGAGTACTGCAACCATGTCTGGCTGGAGATCTTCTCTTTGACCAACATTTAATTTTGATGCACGAGATACCTGTTTCGGATAGTGCATCCCCATCAAAATACTTCAAGGAAAAGTGATTTTCAGACACAGCCAGATTTATTTTAGTAGCATTTGTTTTGTTTCTATCCCTGTAGAATTGATTCAGTAATGTAATTTTTATGAAATTAGGATGGTAACCATCTGTCAGGAGTTTGCTTCTCTTCATGTGGTGGAGGTTTTTGGCCGGATTGCAAAGCAATTCTGGCCTATAGATTGACGATGTCCGTCTGTCCGTCCGTCTGCCGTCAACATTTTGGTTAACGTTTCTGGTTGAGGCAAAATCTAAGTTACTATATGCAGTAGAAATTTTATATTATTGATGAAGCTTGCCCATGACAAGACCTTTCAATTTATGCCGTAACATTTGACCCAGTGACCTTGACCTTGGACTTTGACCTAGTTAAAGATTTGGGTTAAAGTTTCTGGTTGAGGCAAAATCTAAGTAACTATATGCAGTAGAAACTTTATATTATTAATGAAGCTCGCCCACGACATTATGCCGTAACATTTGACCTAGTGACCTTGACCTTTGACTTTGACCTATTTAAAGATTTTGGTAAAAGTTTCTGGTTGAGGCAAAATCTAAGTAACTATATGCAGTAGAAACTTTATATTATACATGAAGCTTGCGCATGACAAGACCTTTTAATTTATGCCGTAACATTTGACCTAGTGACCTTGACCTTGGACTTTGACCTAGTTAAAGATTTTGGTTAAAGTTTCTGGTTGAGGCAAAATCTAAGTAACTATATGCAGTAGAAACTTTATATTATTAAAGAAGCTCGCCCATGACAAGACCTTTCAATTTATGCCGTAACATTTGACCTAGTGACCTTGACCTTGGACTTTGACCTAGTTAAAGATTTTGGTTAAAGTTTCTGGTTGAGGCAAAATCTAAGTAAGTATATGCAGTAGAAACTTTATATTATTAATGAAGCTAGCCCTAAAAAGACCTTTCAATTTATGCCATAACATTTGACCTAGTGACCTTGACCTTGGACTTTGACCTAGCTAAAGATTTTGGTTAAAGTTTCTGGTTGAGGCAAAATCTAAGTAACTATATGCAGTAGAAACTTTATATTATACATGAAGCTTGCCCATGACAAGACCTTTCAATTTATGCGGTAACATTTGACCAAGTGACCTTGACCTTCGACTTTGACCAAGTTAAGGATTTTGGTTAAAGTTCCTGGTTTAAGCAAAATCTATGGAACTGTGTACAGTAGAAACTTTATTTTATACATGTAGGTTGCCTCTGACAAAAACTTTCAATTTATGCTGTATTATTTGACCTATTGACCTTGACCCAGTTAGTGACAAAAACTTACTTTGCAATCCGGCCATACCGTCATTAGCGGTGTTTTATTGTTCGTTTGCTTTGGTTCCTGTATTATCCTGATTTTGTATGCCTTCGGTTTCTGACTTTCTGAATTATCGATTTTGTGCTGTATACATGGATATCGTCATTATCCATATTTGTCATTTAATGTGGGTGATATTTAAGGATGAAATGACAAATTTCCAAAAGAGCAAAATAATATAGGATGTCAAATCGATAAAAGACCATTGCAAGGTTTCTTTATGGTAAAATAGCTCGGAAGAAAGTAAATTCATTCACATGAATTATTCAATCGCGGGGAATGTGTTTTATGGCTCATACCTGTAATAAGAAACAAGGGAAGATACTAAGAAAATAAAAGTGATCCAACATATAACCTTGAACAATATTTCAAACAAATATTGAAAACGCTCTTAACACATATTCCTGATAGTTAATCTTCATTAGTGGTAGATAAAAGTGGTTTCAGAAATAAAATCACTTTATAAAGTACCAGACTTATGAGGATAATTCAAATCACTGGGTTGGTATCAAAACCTAAAGCGCATAATTTGTCAAAATAAAAAGAGACAGACTTTGAATATTTTTTATTCAATTTAATTTAATTTACTACATTAAATATCATTTACTCCATACGAGCTGCAATAAAGATAAGGAGTAATAATACATATAAATAGGATCTCAGATAAATTTTGATTTCAGACGATGTATTATGAAACGAGCTGTATGTTTTTATATCCCCGATCCACCTTGGCGAGGGGATATAAAACGCACAACGAGTTTCATAATATATCGTACGTATTGAAAATTCATTTGAGATTCTTTTTATCACATGATTTTGCCTAAAAATGTGTATTTCTAACGTGAAATCAATAGTTTCTGAGAACTAGAGGCGATCCACACGCCATGACGCTAGAAGTCGTCTACTACGCCATGAGAAGTAGTTCCCCATCGTATAGAAATTCTGTCCGTAAGAGAATATATTTCAAATTTGTATAGTATTTCAATGCAATAATTAATACAACGACAACAATTTTAATTACTGATATTGAGTCCGCGTCTGAATTTGACAATTGACCGAAATGTGAAGGGTCACACTTGTCAAAGTTTATATAATTTTATTTTAGGCCATATGGTCATTATTATAAATTATCTGCCATGTCTTATTTTCGACTGAGAAAAATATTTATATGATTAGGTTTCAAACTTGACCAATCGCATTCAAGCAGAGCGATGTGTAACGTGTTATCATATCATACATTTATGAAATGGCTTTATGAAACTGCATAACGGGTATATCATGTGATAAAAGTAGTTATATAAAATGATATGAATACAAAACACAAATAATCGAAGGTTTGAGATTTTGTATTTTAGTTATCCCCCCTCCTTTCCTTTATTCGTATTGTATGGAGATGTTGCAATAAACATCAAAGAAGTACCTAATAGTTTTTAATTGATTAACTAATTAATAATTAATTAATTTTAATGAATGAATTAATTAATATTAAAATTGATTAACTAATTAATCAATAATTAATTAATATTAATTAATTGTGTAATTAATATTTATTAATACAAACATTTGTCAGAATGTTAGTACCTGAACAAAAACAAAAAGCGATAATTCGCCCCATATATTTTTCTTCTATGCGCAGAAATTTTGGCTATTCTCATAAAAAATAATTCAGACATTAAAGGCATTACAATTGGTAACAAAGAAAAGAAAATCTCCCAATACGCAGACGATACCACTTTAATTCTTAATGGCTCTAAAAAATCTCTTTTCGCAGCTTTGGATAAATTGGAATTCTACTCTCGTCTCTCTGGTTTAAAAATTAATAGTTCTAAAACAAAAATAATATGGATAGGATCCATGAAATTCAGTAAGGATGTATATCATCACTCAAGATGGAAGCTTAGCTGGGGATCTACTCATTTCTCATTACTTGGTATTGAATTCTCCATTAATCTTGATGAAATGGTCAAAATCAATTATGATATACAATTGCCTAAAATATCCTCATTAATTAATCAATGGTCAAAACGTATTTTAACTCCCATTGGTAAAGTTACTGTAGTTAAGACACTAATAATCCCCAAATTAAACCATTTATTCATTTCATTACCAAATCCTGATGCAGACATCATAAAGTAATTGAATAAAGAATTATTTAAATTTATTTGGGTTCTCACTGCCACAAAGTTAGAAAAAATATACTTACCCAAGATTACAAAGAAGGAGGATTAAAGATGATAAATTTAGAAAATTTTATTGTTTCGTTAAAGTGTACTTGGATCAAAAGAGTAATTGATGGTGGAAAATCATGGTTTGATATTTTTACAGCTTCTCATGATAACGATATTATAAAAAAGATGTATGACTTTGGAGATGACTATCTATCTCAGCTTATCAAATTGAGTAAGAATAAATTTTGGATCGATACATTTAGTGCATGGAAAAAAATTCTGATTGAAACTTTAAATGATAATTGCTTTTCTAAAGAAGACCTAATGCTTTTACCTATTTGGAATAACTCTCAAATAACAATTAATAAAATACCAATTTATTTTGATCAATGGTACACAAAAGGAGTAAGAATCATTGGTGATTTCTTTAAGAATGGCAAAATTTTAACAAAACCAGAATTTGAAGGTAAATTTAATATTCCAGAAATATGCTTTTTATTATTTAATGGTATACAAAGTGCTATTACTAGATTATTTAGGATGAGAAGCATCTCCTTAGTTACAGAGGCCAACTATGAGCATCCTATTGTTCCTTTTTCCTATCAAATAAAATCATATACCAGAAAATAAATACTAAACCAATTATACCTACAGGAATCACTAAATGGAATAACAATAGTAATTACATGTATGACATAATACCTAGAGATGTTTTCAATATATGCTTTAAAACTACACCGGATACCACTATTCAATGGTTTCAATTCAGGGTCTTACACAGAATACTTCCAACCAGTAGTTATCTTAAAAAAAATTAAAATAAAATCTTGTGATTTATGCTTCTTTTGTGATCATAAAACAGAGACCATTGAACATATTCTCTTTGATTGTAATATTATTTATTTCCTCTGGAGTAACCTTGAGTACATCATATTTGATAAAACCAATATTGTTGTCCAATTTGATAATAGAGACGTGATTTTTTATAGAACTTTTTATGAAGAAAACACTATCATAAACTTTATTATTTTGTATACTAAACATTATATTTATATAAACCTTAAGAAAATGACACATCCTTCCCTGACAGGTCTATTAAACCATCTTAAATTTCAATATGAATGTCACAAAACCCTGGCCTTGAAAAATAATAGTATAGATAAATTCAACACTGAATGGAATTCATGGAAAAATATTTTTAACCACTAGAACTACAATATAATTATATTCTTTATCAAGAAATTAATATTAAATGTTTGAAGTAATCATGTTACATCTAATATGTTATGTGTGCATGTATGTGTAAATGTGAGTGAATGTAACCCCCCATCTCTTCTCTCTTTCTCTCCACACTATTCTATCATAAAATAAAAAAAACTACATTATATCTACATACTTAGATATTATATATATATTTGTAACTGATATAGTGTAAGAAAAAAAATTAAAAAAAAAAACAATAATTCGATATAAAAATGCAAGATAAACGCTATTGCTATACATACATTGATTTCTATAAAGAATTAAACTTTTTTATGACAGTAACAATGAGCCATCTAACCATGCAAAAATACCTCTCTCCCAAAAAACACAAAGCAGACAAGCACAAGAAACGCATTAGGGCATAAAGTAACACATAAAAGCAATAACAGACTGACGCAGTAGACTTGGATTTTAGACACTCCAAGACCCGACATCATCACATTTGGCGTTATTTCTTACTGTGACGTCGAAACATATTTTTGACATCATGATGAAAATAACGTCAAAAAGTTGTGATGTCGGGTCTTGGGGTGTCTAATGTGCAAGTCTAGCGGTAATGTGAAAATGGTCTATTTGTACACAAATTGAACTTGAGGATTTCAAACTTTGGTACTCCAAGAACAAGCCCTTTGAAAAACACAAAGCAGACAAGCACAAGAAACGCATTAGGGCATAAAGTAACATATAAAAGCAATAACAGACTGACGCAGTAGACTTGGATTTTAGACACTCCAGACCCAACCTCACAACAAGGCATTTTTTAAGACAGCTCTATCGTCTGCACAGACACTTTTTGATTGCCAATCTTACCTTTTTGCCAAGAAATGCAAAGATAAACAAATCAAATGGTAAAAGGACTTTGCAAAAGATTGCAGCACAGACTTGAACCAGGGTGTACTCTTTACCGACGAAAAAATCAACAGGACTATGGAAAATTATAGCAAAGATTGATCCTGATACGGTTAACATTATCAGCTGGGGCAAATCTATCACTATTGTGACAACTACCACCCAAAGATACACCTTATTTAATAAGGATAGCCTTCGGTTGTTAAACTTATTAGCACTGCTTAATGTCTCCTTTCTCTGTGAAGTCATTCTTTTCATTTTTACCATGAATGCTATATTGATTGTGGTAAACAATACTGTTCCAGCAACTAGGAGGAAAAATTCAAAGGATGCGAAGTAAATGTAGAAAGACGAGACTTCAGTGTTTTCGTCTGTAACACTGAAACCCCTTGTCGAGCATGCAATGTATACTTTCGTATTTCCGTTACTCCATAAATCGGCTAGACAGGACATTTTTTCGAGGGGAAAAGAAAGAATATTTAAGGGAAGCTCAATGGCTAATAACAATAATGTAACTGTTATACAGTAAAGTCGCTTTCTTGAATTTGAAAACCAATATTTCATTCTGAAGGGACGATACACACTAATCAACCTGTTGACAGCCATGATTATTTTCAAAAAAAGAGAAATGAAAAGGGCAATCTTGGTAAAGTATTCTGTGACAATGATATAAATTAAGCACCAGGGATAAGGCAAAGGAGCCCTTCTATTGCCGATGTGGTAAAAAACTAAATAGAAAGGCGTCGTAAGTATGGAAGGAATTACATTAATGATAGCGTTTACAATAATGATGTAATGAACGAAACTCATCAAGCGATTTCTTTGGAAAATTACTGCAATTCCGATAGTGAGAATGAAGTATACAAATGACAAAGGGGGATTGATATAGGCTTCAAAAAAGAGATTTACTGAGAAAGCATCCTTAAAGCTATCAAGGCGCATTAGCCATACATTCTTCACATCGCCTTCAAACCTCATTTGATACCATTTTTCGAACAGTTTAGCACTGATATTTACTGAGCTCATATCTTCGTATCCGTCAGATGCTCCTGGTGCATTCTACCTACAAAATAGCCAAAAAGTTAATTTAATTGATATTTTAAGGATAGTCAAAGATATCATTTTCTATCTCTTCACTGAATAGTTTACTGTTTGTTACTCCAGAGTTTCCGAGTTTCCCTTTAAACTTGTCTGACTGTTCCATTGTCTATATATAGAGAAAAAGTGGCTTTATGTGTGTTTTGTTATGGGTATGCAACACACAAATTACGACATGTATATGCACCACATCAGAATTTCGATCTTGTGAAATTGCGTTTTTATAGGTAAAAAGGTGACGTTAAATTTAAGGTCAATTGCGGGTTCAGTTTAAAGATTAGATCAACCGTCCCAGTATGTTTCTATAGAGTTTTTGCATTGTGACGTCACAAGCATATACGAAATGCAATACGTTTTTCTAATATTTCCATCTCAGGGAATTTCATTGGTTGTACATATATACTTATTTGATAACTACTACGCTCAATTGATGAGCACCTTTATAGCCGCCATAGTAGAGAGGGCGTTTCTCATACTGAACAACTTTAGACGAAATATTCGGGTATGAATGTCTATTCTCTTTATATTTCGTCCCTACTCTTTAGAAGAATAGCACTTGTTTTAAACTTCGCAGGAAACTCTTTTTTAAACTTACATTTCTGTATTCACAAACACACACACTAAAACCTTTTGGATCTGTACAAATAGGTACACGTTTTCGGAGAGTGGGGGGGGGGGGTGTTCTAGCTCATGGTTTCAAACAAATAAAATATTAAAAAACGGAGAAATAAGGCATTTTGTAAAATTTCAAGGGGACTGAGGGTCGAGAAATATGTTAAATATTTGTCTATTACGTATGTGTAGACATAAACGCTTATCCGTCCCTATTTCTGAATTTACTTATTTACTATAAAATCACCAAAAAGCATACTATGCATGCATTTCTAGAATATTACAAGAAATGTTCAGGAGAAAGTTATCCAAGATATAGATCGCCAAAAAAAAAAATCTTTATTATAATTGTAAATATCGTCAAATAGTATAGTCGGGATTTTTTCAAGAACTCATACAGAGGGCACATATTGATTTGTCCTCTAGTTATACCTTCTGTTCTTCTTGTATCTGCTTTTCAGAATGTTTGAAACAATTCAAGTAAACATCAAAGAAGTACCTAACAGTTATTCAGTCTCAAAGTTGAGAAGGCAAGGTCAAATCTTGAGAATTCCCATCTGAACGGCTGCGAACCCCGGAATGAACAACACTACGAAGTGAGACCAGGTGTCCGGGGAGAGTCAGCGTCTCCCGATTGCATGCAGCACCCGTCGCAACAGCTCCATGGAACATGTAAAATTCATTGATTGTCTCGATGTACATTTTGATGTACAGATCAGATAGGTATGTCTTGTTTGGTGATGACTACAGCCATTCAATCACAATGTAGAATGCCACTGATCATTCTGGAAAGGGTGATCTGATATGCTTTTATTATACTATTCAAAAGAATAAACGCATATAGCAATATTATAACATACATTATTATTCAATATGCACAACCTATTGATTATGTGACATTATTTGTTTGCATTAATGATGGTACAGTGATAGGACAAACAGTTTAGGGCTAAAGTAAGATGTTTTGATAAATCATAAAGTCTATTTTGGGTAAAAACAAAAAAAAAAGATGAATTTTCAACTTTTTATGTTTTTATGCATTTTCCATGTTAATGAGGAATTTGAATTTTACCCAAGTCAAAGTTCATTGATGCCCATAAATAAGTGGACTTTAACATCTTCGGGTCACTTCCGCTTTAATGCAATGCATGCTTACACTATCAGATGCCATGCGTTCGACACACTGCGAAGTGATCGAATGACTTTCATTTGTAAGTGAGTAATACTCAGTAAAGTTCAACGATCAAAAAGTCAAATTTAGAGGATTTTTCTCCTTCTGAAGCGATAAAACTGATTCGAAAATTAATGGAATGCGGAGAACTTTCTATGACGTCATAGAATAAAACTTCATCATGCGTCGTGATATCGCCATTATTAGATTGTTGCTGTTTAGTATGCTGCATCCGCTTGTCCATCGAATCAAAAGATTGTCAAATGATATGGAAAACGAGCACATACGGAACTCCGAAAAATACATAATTTGGTCTATAAAAGAACATCGAGGGCATATTGTTTTTGAGTCATTTCAACTAATATTTAAAAGCAGTTCTCTGTAAGGACAAAAATAATGGTAACAGCTATTGTAGTCAACTGAAATTTCCTTAATTTTTTGTGTCGCCTGCGAAGCATAGCGACACTTAGGGATCACTTTGTCCGTTGTCCGTCTGTCCGTCCGTCCGTCCGTCCGTCTGTCTGTCTGTCACACTTTGGGTGTCACAGCCCATAACTTTTGATTGGTAAGTGATAGGGCTTTGATATTTCACATGTGTATTCCTTGTGACAAGACCTTGGTACAAATACCATTTTTGACCTAGTGACCTTGACCTACATATTTGACCTAATTTTCAAAAAAAAATTAAGAATGGATATATCTTTTGATTGGTTGGTGATATGGCTTTGATATTTCACATGTGCAATCCTTGTGGCAAGACCTTTCTACACATACCATTATTTTTGACATTGTGACCTTGACCTAGATATTTGACCTACTTTTGAAAAAAAAGATAAGATTCGCTATATCTTTTGATTGGTAAGTGATAGGGCTTTGATATTTCACATATGTATTCCTTGTGACAAGACCTTCCTACACATACAATAATTTTTGACCTAGTGACCTTGACCTACATATTTGACCTACTTTTCAAAAAAAAAAATAAGAATGGATATATCTTTTTATTGGTAATTGTTGGGACTTTGATATTTCACATGTGCAATCCTTGTGGCAAGACCTTTCTACACATACCATAATTTTTGACCTTGTGACCTTGACCTAGATATTTGACCTACTTTTGAAAAAAGATAAGATTTGCTATATCTTTTGATTGGTAAGTGATAGGGCTTCGATATTTCACATGTGTATTCCTTCTGAAAAGACCTTTCTACACAGACCATTAAATTTGACCTTTTGACCTTGATCTAGATATTTGACCTACTTTTCAAGAAAAGTAATATTGGCTATATCTTTTGATTGGTAGCTGATAGGGCTTTGATATTTCACATGTATTTTCCTTGTATCTATGCCATTCTACACATACCATTATTTTTTTACCTTTTGACCTTGACCTAGATATTTGACCTACTTTTCAAAAAAATTAAGAATGGATATATCTTTTGATTGGTAAGTGATAGGGCTTTGGTATTTCACATGTGTATTCCTTGTGACAAGACCTTTCTACACAGACCATAAAATTTGACCTTTTGACCTTGATCTAGATATTTGACCTAGATCTACTTTTCAAGAATTTTGATCCACTTTCTAGAATAATAATCAAACCGCTTCGCAGGCGACACAAGCATTCCTTGGATTGCTATTTTCTCTTTATGTCTTTAATAGTATAAATGTTACACAAGAAGTATGTTTCTGCCCGCTATTCTCTTTGTCAATCTGCTCAAAATGTAGGCAAAAACCTGTTTTAAAGAGGCCCTTTTTAAGACCGATAAAGCTCCTAATTTTACATGATTTTGCTCAAATTTAAGGGCAAATAATCTGAAATAATCTGAAATGTCAGGCTAACTTGATTTCTACTGCCAATTATCTTTAAAGTTTAATCCTCGATCTTTAAGAAAATGTAAAAATTTGAGTGGGACCTCTTCACAATTTTGTTCAAAAGGGTATAAAAAATGGTTACCATGGTGACATTCTGTTCAGTGCTATTATACATAGAGTAATTTACTGGTAACTTTTCAGATGTCCGTTATATATTTTTAAAATTTTTGAAGGTCACAGGACCTAATGTCAAGGTCATCTTGAATGTAATTCACAAAATTTGGCAAAATTCTGTGATTTTTCAACAATTTGAGAGGCAGTTACTCAAAAATCATGTGGTAATGAGTAAAACAAACACATACATAGTGATTTTGGATATATCCCCTATTTATTGACCAAAGTTGCAAAAATCTCAAATCAATGACATCCTTGATTTTTAGCTAGTATTTCATACATACATATAAAAAAATGTGAGATTATCATGATTTTTGTCTGGGGCTTATTTTTTTAGGAGAAATGTTCTTAACAAAGAATTATAATGCTTTTCCATCTATCGGTCCTAATTTTAGAAAGAAGTATTTTTGATACAAATATATGACAGTCAAGCCTAAATTTAGTAACAACAAATAACAACAAAAATGCAAATTTTATTGAAATTGGAACCTGTAATTTGAATTGACCTTGAACTTAGAGGCAATGACCTTGACAAATTTTGTAAGTTCTCAAATAAAGCATAATTTCTTCTGTTGTCCCTACATAAAGCTTAAGCAATATAAGTTATTTAAGGTGGCTCAATAATCCAAGAATCCTTTGTCAGAGCAAAAAAAAAATTTTTGTTTTTTTGAAATTCATGTGTGATGATTTATATTTGTAATTAAGATAACATATCATCGTTCATTTGATTGACTAGTGGTCCTCTGAATATACATGTGTAAACCAATTCCGAGATCTGTCGCAAAACAATGAATTTTGATAGATAAATACATGATATAGGGATAATAATTTCACATTAAAACCATTCTTGTGATTATTTTCACCATGATATAATCAAATATGTATATTTCTTTATAGATAATGCTTTCAAAGGGCATAGTAGCTAAAATTGTCCCCGAAAAGTACATTTTGTGCACCCCCCACCCCAAAATAAAAATCAATAAAAAAGTACCCTGTACCCTTATTTGTGATCAAAGTGATAAGAAGTCTTTGTCAGAAGTTATTTTCTTTTACATATTTCTCAACGACAAACTCTGTCCTTTAAAAAAAATTATGAAAAAGTACATGTTTTCGTTCAACCTGATTCAAAATACTTGGTTGTCATAGTAACGATTGAAAAAAGGGGGGGGGGGGGGCTAAGGTGGACAATAATGTCTAAAGAAGGGGGGCGATTCTGAAATAAGGAACTCAGTAGATGAAATTTTTAGATAAAGTTATATTATAAAAGGCGTTACCACGGTAAAATAAGCGGTACAACGATCGCCGGGTGTCGGAGATACGGAAATATGAATAAGAGAAATAGAAAAAGTAAACGGAAGCGTTTTTAAACATTTTGACGTTCAAGGTCAATAATTGGACGTCACTTACCTCCCTCGTTCTCGATAATGCGTGCACTTATCTGTAAAATGAATATATCTTTGAATAAAACAGGGTTTAAACTAAAATTCACTCGCTCAAAGTTTTTAAATAGGGAAACTTTACACGATAACATCTTGCTGCAAACTACGATAGTTGACAAAATTGTAGAAAAATTCGTATTACCTTAGATAAATAGAGATAGCAAACTTGAAATATTTTATCTATTATATTGCTAAAATCTCACAGAAATATCCTGTTTGATCATAAAACTTTAGTTTTTCTACTTGATTTTATTTCCAAGCAACACACGGTTGAATTTCCGATGATGACGTTATAAAAATAATACGTTTACGGCAATAGCAAGGGTGTCTCACTTACGGGATATTTTTTATATATAGATTTAACGATGCATTTGACTATATACATATATATATATATTACATTCAGTCTGTAGATGATAATTTTCTGGTTCCATCGATACCAAACTTGTCGAAATCCGTCAAGAAACAAGAAAATTAGAGGAGTTTGAAGACCGAAACCGCACTCGATACTATTCGAACCAGTACATGTATTGACGCCGGGAATGTGATGACGTCAAACGATTATTGAGCCTCCTTAAAACTTGCTAAAAATCAATTTGAAAAGATATAGTCATCATGTGTCAAATGAAAAGTTGCCATGGCAACTATTTTTGACCTCAAAATGTATGAAAACAAAACAAGGTCCCACTTATTTTCTACAGTGATTATATTTGTCACATGAAATCTATTTTGTTCTGACAACAGTGATGGTGTTATCAGCCTGACATTTTGTGTTATTTTTGCTTAAAAATGGTAAAAATTGGACAAAAATAGGCCTTGATTTGGACCATATTTTATGGCAATTTTTGACTGATTTTGATTTGATAGGATCCGGCTGATTGAAAGAAATGTCAAAAATTTGTTATTTTTTCTGAAAATAGAGGTTTTAAAGAGTATAAGTTGTTAATACCAATTAACTCTGACAATGGTTTCCAAGGCAACATAATAACCAAAGATGACTTATTTGACCATTTTTTTAGTGCTATAAATAGACAGACCTTGTTTCCATGGCAACCGGAATATTTATTTCCAAAAAATTGTTATTTTTGTATTCAGGGCATTATACATACCATTTATAGAGAAAATCATGAAAATCGATGACATGCTGTTTCCAAAATATTTCGGTCCTTACAGAGAATTGATATTAAAGAGGTTCCCGTTGAAAGGTCAGGGCTTGAAAATACCATTATTTACATTTGGTATCATTTTGTCTAATATTATGATAAATGTGATTATTTTATATGTGTTCTAAGGATTAAATGAACAAATACTATGCGTTACTTTTTTTGATGAGTATATATCCCCGTATGTTTGCTATGGTATAGTTTTAGAAGTATCACTTCTGTGCGTAGAACAGCAATAAAAACTACTGGTTTCAAAGTTCAAACGACAATTTCATAAAATGTAACAGAATAAGATTTCATTTTCTTTTCTTTAGTTCAAATTTCCATGTTGGATATGTGAAGGGATTATCAGTTGTCAAAAATCAAAGAGAAATGTGAAGGCAAGCCAACAGATGCACTACGTAACATTAGTTTTGGGAACCTACCACCCTGTAGGAAGTGTTTGATGCAACATATATACCACTTGGTGAGTGTCACTGCTGGTGGACCAGGAGTCCCCGAGGGCACATGTAGCCAAGTTCGATCAATTTCGGTTGATCGTTTCTTCAACGCAATCTAAATTTCTGTTATCAAAATTTCTTGAAATTTCTAAAAAGTGGGTCCTGTAGCATCATATCCCACCCATCCTGCTACGTCTTTCGGTACCCTTTTTCGACATAGTAACTTTCATACTTTTTGGCAAAATACATTTTTTAGATTTAGGATTTAGGATCACTGATGAGGGTTAAGTACCCGAAACGTGCATGTCTGGTCCACGTTGCCAATTTATTTGTTCTTAAATGATGCTATTCAATTTGAAGACGTTTACATTTATACCACTTGGTGAGTGTCACTGCTGGTGGACCAGGAGTCCCCGAGGGCACATGTAGCCAAGTTCGATCAATTTCGGTTGATCGTTTCTTCAACGCAATCTAAATTTCTGTTATCAAAATTTCTTGAAATTTCTAAAGAGTGGATCCTGTAGCATCATATCCCACCCATCCTGCTACGTCTTTCGGTACCCTTTTTCGACATAGTAACTTTCATACTTTTTAACATAATATATTTTTTAGATTTAGGATTTAGGATCACTGATGAGGGTTAAGTACCCGAACCGTGCATGTCTGGTCCACGTTGCCAATTTATTTGTTCTTAAATGATGCTATTCAATTTGAAGACGTTTACATTTATACCACTTGGTGAGTGTCACTGCTGGTGGACCAGGAGTCCCCGAGGGCACATGTAGCCAAGTTCGATCAATTTCGGTTGATCGTTTCTTCAACGCAATCTAAATTTCTGTTATCAAAATTTCTTGAAATTTCTAAAAAGTGGGTCCTGTAGCATCATATCCCACCCATCCTGCTACGTCTTTCGGTACCCTTTTTCGACATAGTAACTTTCATACTTTTTGGCAAAATACATTTTTTAGATTTAGGATTTAGGATCACTGATGAGGGTTAAGTACCCGAAACGTGCATGTCTGGTCCACGTTGCCAATTTATTTGTTCTTAAATGATGCTATTCAATTTGACGACGTTTACATATAAAGAGAGTAAATTACCAAGTTGCAATCTGGAAGCGTTCACATGTTAAACGTCTTTCAATAGCATCATTTAAAACCCGATTAACCCCCAGGGTGGACCAGACATGCACGCCTCGGATGCTAAACCCTCGTTATAGTGATCATCTGTCCAAACAGTGTAACATGGCCAAAATGTATGAAAATTATTTTGTCCAAACATGTACCAAAAGACGAAGCAGAATGGGTGGGACATGATGCTACAGGACCCACGCTTTAGAAATTTTAAGAAAAGTTGCAGAGCCAAATACTCTACCTCCAGATGAAAATCATGTTTGAACATATGCTAAGGTCTCATTGAGCCACTTGGGATTTTGGGGGATTTGCTCCCTCCAGAGATTGCAGATTTGATTGGTGATGACCTTCCAAGCAGTCATGAGGAGGAGTTGAAGATGAAGATGACATACCGTACATAATAGACTAAGTGCTCAAGTGAGCAACGCTGCTGTTGATACTGCAGTTTCATGTTTATATTCTTATGCCAGTTATCTGGATTCAAACTGATTTCGTTCATGTGTATATTTTAATTTGATTTTCATTAGATATTGCAAAAAGTAGTTGAATATGTATTTTGAAAATATTGTGGCTTAGAAAGTTGGAAAATGTAAGCCATAGATTCTGCTTTTGTGGAGTGTTTTCTACTCTTTTTTATCATCTCATTAATATTAATGGTTATGCACATTAGGTAATTAGCATATGATTTCGTTTATGGATAGCGAAATGTATCCCGATCATTTTGGTACCATTTCCACATCTCTACCTCTACAAATGACCAAGATATGGCACTCCTCCCGGGCACCTGATCCCACCTCTGGCTTGTTAGGGGTCCGTCGATGGTCACTTTTGTGCTCTATTGTGAGTGCTGTTGAGATTGTTGTCAGGATCTTCTTTAACTCATTTTACAAAATTCAAAAATTTCATTAACTGAATTAAGGGGCTGCCATGGTAACCGTTAAAAAGGGTAACCTTAATGAGTTTATCTTTTAGTACACTCAGAAATAAATTCAGTAGACCCCAGGAAACATTGTGGTACACATGAAAAAAAGTACTCAAGGGGATGCATTGGGGTCCCACTGGCTCCCCGACTATAGGTACCTAGATGATATTCTCACTAACGACAATCCTGTTCTTGAGAAATATAAGAATGGTATTTATCCACAAGATTTGACTGTGAAGAGGTCAAACATTACAAACACAGAAACAACATTTTTGCACCTAAATATCCAAATTGTAAACAGATAGATTGATATTAATGTATATTACAAAAAAGATTATTTTGGATTAAACATAGTAAATTTCCCCTGACTTGACGGTGCTGTTCCTAAATTACCGACATTCTGTATTAACATTTCACAATTCATCCGGTACACTAGAGCATGCACTAATGTTTTGGATTTTCAAACTCAAAAATTATCTGTTCTTGAATGATGCTATTGAATTGGAAAACGTAACTTTCGAAATTCGGGGCAACATGGGTAGTTTACAACATGCCTTTTATGGTGACATTGTAAACAAAATAAGAAGGATCATAGGAAGACAGAATTACCAGCGAAATTATGTCAGAATCATCAAATTCAGAATTGCACTCTGACTGTGACGACGTTAGCCCAATGCTAGCCTCTTTAGAGAAGATAATTTCCCGACTATCTGACCTCTCTGAATGTCCGCTGAACTCCTCTGGTAATATATGTAACATGCATGAGCTCACCATAGCCGGCAGAGCACGGACTATATTTCGTACGCCCTCTATTTTTATTTCCATTTACAAATTCATCTCTGTGTTACTCGGGCCCCTGCTTCATGCTGTCTTGTTGATATGGTGATCTTGCAGAGAGGAGGTTATATATACACCAATTTTGTGCGAGACCTCTTGGTAACAGGAACAGTAGGATGCTTGAGACCACATAATCGGGATAAACACACCATATGCTACTGGCGTAGCAGATGGCCGTCCTTAGTCGGCACCAATTGCCAATTGGTGTCTTTGATTTATGTGTTGTCTTTTTTGTTCGATATTTTTGTGTTGTTTTTGTGTTGTTTTTGGTATTCCTTGTCCCTCTGTTACTCTTGCTGTGCGTGTCTGTATATCTGTGTCTTTGCATGGGTTGATTCGGTGTTTTGCTGTGGATGCTGCAGCCAGATAATGTTGGAGATCCCCTCCTTCCTTTATTACATATTCAGCCTAGTGCATTTCTCTCTGAATTTTCAGTTAACTCTTGGACTGGTTAAGCAGCAACATAGGGTGCTGGATTCAAAGATATATTGGCATAACATATTGTAGCGTTGCCATATATCTCATACGGTAATTATTCTCATACATCATTTACTTTTGATTTCATGAAAAAACCGGTCATTTTCAGAAAACTACTGCAACAACAGTACTTGTTGTCTGACGTAAATATGGCAATAACGAACCCCCAATAGAGATCATGTGAATCTTCTGACTGCATGCAACACCCACCAGGAATGCCAAATAGAAACGTGACACGTCGAATTCAGTGATGTCCAAAAAGGTGATGTTCAATTGGAAAGGTCGTGCCAAAGAATGTCTTAATCATCCACGAAAGGCAAATATCGAAATGAGTAATAATTCTCTGTAACGACCAAATAACTTTTCGGAAGGAAATTACTGGCGATCCTTCCTGTCCTCAACTTGGAGTTTATGTAATCAGAACATCCTCCTGTATATCAGAAGAGGGAATGTTGCTGCACCGGAAGGGGAAAATAATGATAATGAAATTAGAATAGTCACATTCTTTCATAAAGAGAGGAACTGAAATGCCCTCATTACTGATCGGTAGTATGTCTAGGCAGGAGACTAAAGTGCTGTTCTCAGTTGTTTCTTTCATTTAACTTCACTCCAATAGATGGCACCAAGGTACACCTGAATGGTTAGATTGACAAATATGGATAATGACCATATCCTTGTATACAGCACAAAATCGATAATTCAGAAAATCAGAAACCGAAGGCATACAAAATCTGGATAAAACAGGAACAAAAGCAAACAAACAAAAACCTCCACCATATGAAAAGAAGCGAACTCCCGATATGGGAGTGAGACCAGATTATTTATGGAAAGTACGTCATCAATGTTTCTGCAAGTCCATTTGTACTGCGATGCTAGCTTCGTTTGCTGCTCGAAATCAGAGACTGCATGAATTCTGCCTCGAATGAATAAAGAAATATGTCATCTAGGAGATACACATAGGCACAGTTTGTGCCCATTGGAATTCCGACAGTTTATTGGAATATATGGCCTCCAACATCAACTAAATCATTGTCTATCACAAATCCAAGAATCTAGATGATGTCGTCGTCAGTGTACGTGTGCTTTGAATCAGAGTGTCCCTTGACAAAATAAGTTTCTAAACCTGATACAACGAGCTATTTGTATCTACCATTGACATTTTAATTTGTGGACTAAACAGCTTTTATTTGATAATGGATGCAAACCTAGTTTTAAATGTTTGATTAGGAATGATGGTGTACAGGATGGAGCAATCTAAAGATTTAATGCTTTTAATGTGGTTGATAGTCGGTGATTTGAGATTGTCTAGAAGGTCTATTTAAATTCCGAGAATCCAAGTAAGGTGCAAGGTAAGGTCCTGGCTTTCACCAGTGAGGGCTCTCATCTGATTGACTTCACTTCTAGAGTATGCCGTAGCTCAATAATTCTGAAGACCGTCTTTGTTTAAATGAGAATTTTCGTAAGCAAAATGTGGTTTATTGTCATGTAATCTCTTCGTTCTTTCATTGGTACAAGTACTCATCGAATAACTGATAAAAAAACAAAACCCAACCGAAAGGTATTTGTAAATTTTTTTTAATTCTTAATGAACTTATTAGTAAGATTGTTCTAGTAATCGCTATGTATCGGATATATATCTCTAGTGGCACTAAACGAAGAAAAGGTAAGGTGCAAGACCTTTCAGCAGTTAGGGAACTCAAATCCATTTAATGTATTGTACACTAACTTACCATATAAAACAAAGGAGGGGATATCCAACAACACCAGATTGTAGCACCCACAGCAAAACCCCCAAAACACCCAATGGAAAAACACAAAGCAGACAAGCACAAAGAGACGCGTAAGGGACAAGGAACGTCAACGCGCAACACAGAAACATCAAAAACAAAGGACTACACATAAACCAACGAGACCAATGGGCAACCGGTGCCGACTTAGGACGGCCATCTGCCACGGAAATAGCAGAAGGTATGGTTATTCAGGATAACGTGCGCACAACCCTCCCACTTTCCGATTACCCAGAGGTCTCAAAGAACGTACAATTGTGGTGAAAACAACCTCCTCACTGTCAGATGACCACACACAAACAAGACCGCAAAACGCAGGGGCCCAAGCAACACAGATGAATATGTAAATGGATGTAAAAAGAGGGCGTACGTAATACAATCCGTGCTCTGCCGCCGCGAGCTTATGTATGTTATCACCCGAGGAGTCCGACTGACATTCAGAGTGGGCCCTGTCTTTTTTAAAGAGGTTTGGACAGGGCCCGTCATGGAGCCCCGTCGTCACAGTCAGTCAGAGTGCAAATTTTAAGATTGCGCTTGTACAAGACTGTAGATTGGTCACGTACCAAGCCTAGTGTCCGTCTGGTGACATTAGAATCATACCCACGGTATAAAAGGCGTTTGATGATTCTGACGCATTTTCGATAGTGATGTTGTCTATCTTTGATCCATCTTATCTTGTTAATAATGTCACCATAAAATGCAGGTTGTGAAATACCCAAAGTAATATACTCTGTTGCCTGTATTGGTCCGAATTTCAGAAGAAGTTGACAATAATTTTTGTAAAATTTCCAGAAAGTCTTTACTAGTTTGTGAAAGCGAAAACCTTGTCCTAAAAGTTTCTTGGTAATTTGTAAATTTCTACTACGAAAATCCAAAACATCAGTACATGCTCTAGCATAACGGATGAGCTGTGAAATATAGATACCATAGGACGGTAATCTAGGAACATCACCGTCAAGCCAGGGGAAATTTACTATGTTAAATCCAAAATCATCTCTTTTGTCATACACACTTGTATGGATCTCTCCATTAACAATTTTGATATTTAGGTTCAAAAATGGTGTTTCTGTGTTTGAAACGTTTGCCTTGTTTAAAATCAATTCTTGTGGATAAATAATATTTTCATATTTCTCAAAAACAGGATTGTCGATAGTAAGAATATCATCATCCAGGTACTTAGAAGTACCAATATAACACACAATGACCCTCTATGTCCTGATCTATTTGAGACAGACCAATTTCTTCGATGATTGAACACAAACTCGCTTCTGTCGGAAGAACGTGATATACTAAATGTTTCAAATACATAATGACAGAATTTTTTGTTGCGTACGTTGTGATTACCGCGAAGTCGTCAAACCGCTATTTTTATGTATCTTTTAGGGTTATCGTGACTCAATGTCATTTTTGTCATGGTACCTTATGGTAGGTTTTATTGCAGTTTGTTTTTTTTTCTTTCAAATTTCCCCTTCTTTAAGTTGATTTATACATTTTGATGACGTTTATCTTTTATGTGGTTGTTTGTTGATCTTCCCATGTTCGATTGTGATGAAGTGTTAAACGTCTTCAAATTCAATAGCATCATTTATGAACGGATAAATTTGCAGCATGGACCAGACATGCACGTTTCGGGTACTCAACCCTCGTCAGTTGATTTAGGAGAGTAAGCGTCTACTGTTTGCTAGCAACACCTAGCATTTAGGCCTTGTAGAAAAAGTCATTTCCGGGTGATTATCAATTAATTAAATTTTTGATTGTTCTTAGCTGAAATATCTTCAAATATGGATGTCAACGAGACATTCTGTTTTATATTTGTATTGTATCTTCGAGTTTTATTTTCACAAAGTCAGTCGCTTAAAAATGTAACCTTGGTTATGTAGGGACTTCTGTAAGTCTCCACACTCCCTCAGAACGAAGTCAATGTTGTTTGAGCTTGCTATGGAATAGCGTATCATTTGCGGTTTCAATTCGCCATAGCAAGGGGACGAAGGATTGTTGCTACTTAGGAAAGGGAAATTATAAAATTGTGAAGTTGAAATCTTCATATATGTCATATATTTTAAAAGTATGCTCATTTAGCTTATAGTTTCCACCTGTTTGCTGTTTTGAGTGTTTACATATGTGAAAGTTTTCACTTGTGGTCTCTGGTGTGTTGTATTGTCTGAGAAAAATTATTTTTCGTCGTTGTTCGTCATGATAAAATAAGCAGCATCAAAGACGTACAAAAATGTAGCGTAAACCGAAAAAACAAACTTACGTTCAAGGAATGTCGGGATGATCCGTATTGTTTTTGGGTAACCCTTACACCTTTACGATGGTAGAAAGTCTAATCAGGCTTGCGGACGGGCAGATGGAAACCCGCATCACTGTAAAAGAAAAATAGTCACGAAGATTTTAAAGTTACACATGGTCTCACAGTGATAACGGACTCTTATCTTACAAAGGTGTGAATACTACCACTTGAACATCTATATATAAGTTGCACTGATTAACTCTCAAATTATTGTTTAATAGACGTTTTCATTCTAATATAAACAATATTTCGGTACGTATACCAATACCTCATATCTTTACATGTTATTTTTCCAATCTGCTAGTATGATAGACTCGCCTTAATCCAAACGTTGATGAATAAGTAACCATGTGTAATTCTGACGAGACAATGTGCAACTTTTTCTCGCAATTTAATTGGCAACACAATGGAATCAGAGAGACACTTTGCGCGAAATCATGAAAAGATTGAGTCAAATTATATTTAAGGTCTTTGGACAAAAGGGACTGAAAACTTTCGCATTGATTTCACGCATTGATTTTAGAGCATGTGCAAACTTTTCCCATCCATTGTTCGTGGTATACCAATTCATCAAACGAAAGCTAATCAGAATCCTTTCTTATTACCTAAATTCCTACTATAGTGCTCCGATTTTCTGAAATCTATTCGTAAAACCTGCACTGCTTCTGAACATTTTCAAGATTTTGCGGACGTCAAAATAGCAAATGAGGCGAAACATAGCCAAGGGAGATTCACTTCAGTTGATCGTTTCTTCAACGCATTTGAAAATTTCTGTTATCAATTTGAATTTCTAAAACATGGGCCCTTTAGCATCATATCCCACCCATCCTGTTACGTCTTTAGGTACTATCCTCGGGCACCTAGTCTCACTTCGGAATTTTGTTTATTAGAATGATTTTGCCTTACCTTCTCGACTATGAAACTGAATAACTGATGGGTATCTTACTTCTGTAATGTTTATTGTTTAGATCGAGGATCACTGACGAGGCGACTACACAAAACGTGCATGTCTGGTCCATGCTGCAAATTTATCTGCTCTTAAATGATGCAATCGAATTTGAAGATGTTTAACATTCCACAAATTATTGTGTAAATACTTGTTCAAAGCACAATTAATATGATAATGTACATACCTTATTGAGGGAAAAGCCATAAAACATATTGTGAAATACGTACATCTCACACTGAGATAATCAAATACATGTAGATATTGTTAAGATACAAACATGAATTACCACACCAATTCTACAACCATGACATATGATCGTCCTAAGTCGGCATCGATTGCCCATTCGTCCTGATGGTTTATGTGCCGTCTTTTTATGTGATGCTTGATGTTCATTGTCCCTTTGCGTCAATTGACCCTTCCGAACGCGGGAAAAATTTGAGACATTCCATGACGTCACATTGCAATTTCGATGTTTGACC
Organism: Pinctada fucata; assembly: GCA_028142955.1. Classification (NCBI taxonomy): domain Eukaryota; kingdom Metazoa; phylum Mollusca; class Bivalvia; order Pterioida; family Pteriidae; genus Pinctada; species Pinctada fucata. The sequence goes on along the minus strand of AP027112.1, from coordinate 37,129,923 downwards.
GAGGTTCGAAGCTTGTTTGTCCGAGGAAATAGCATTGTGACGTCACGAAAGTTTGCATTTTTTCCCGCAATCGGAAGGGTCAATTCTTGTGCTTTGCTGTTATGTGGATTTGCATATAGGTATAACGATGTTTTATCGTCACTGCTGCTGGCGACTCTTCTCCATTCTTCATAGAAAGCGGGGCCACCAAAATACAATTATGTACATCACACATTACATGATTGAAAAATGCTCGCAATATTCTTAATTATTTTGTATATTAAATCGAACATAATCATTGAATGAAATAGGCTTTAAATTAGCCGAACCATATCTTAAGAATTCATTGTATGGAAGTACCTTTTCCTTCACATTACAATTTGTAACATTGATGTAGCAAAAGTTGACATCGATGTTACAAAGTTTGACGACTGTGCAACTATGGGACCCCCCATCCCCGAAAATATCGCAATATTCTTAATTATTTTGTATATTAAATCGAACATAATCATTGAATGAAATAGGCTTTAAATTAGCCGAACCATATCTTAAGAATTCATTGTATGGAAGTACCTTTTCCTTCACATTACAATTTGTAACATTGATGTAGCAAAAGTTGACATCGATGTTACAAAGTTTGACGACTGTGCAACTATGGGACCCCCCATCCCCGAAAAAAAAATCGCTCCGATTGCTTTTCTTTTCCCGTGCGGTTTCGTATTGTAAGAAGTCAAAAGGTATTTTGGTCGATACGTAAAGAGTAATTTATTTTCATTTAACCTTTTTTCTCACAAAATTAAAATGGCTTGAAAAAAATTCACATGTAGGAAATATATGACCTTATGTGAATTCCGTTTTTGTAAACCCTTGATCTGACCCGCTCAAGCAACGATGACTTTTAGCTGAGCACCGTCTACAGTGTTCTTTGAAACTAAGCTTTCAAAATCAGACACCTTTTTTATGCCCCCGGAATCGAAGATTCGGGGGCATATAGTTTTTGGCCTGTCCGTCTGTTTGTCTGTCTGTCTGTCTGTCTGTTTGTCCGAAAAACTTTAACAATGGACATGACTTTTGAAGCGAAGGTGATAGGGCTTTCATATTTCACATGTGTATTTCTTGTGACAAGACCTTTCCAATGATACCAAAATTTTGACATCGTGACCTTGACCTTGACTTTTGACCTACTTTAAAAAAAAACCATTAACATTGGGCATAACTTTTGAATGGTAAGTGACAGGGCTTTCATATTTCACATGTGCATTCCTTGTAGCAAGACCTTTCCATTAATACCAAAATTTTTGACCTCGTGACCTGGACCTTGACCTTTGATCTACTTTTCAAAAACTTGAACATTGGGCATAACTTTTGACTGGAAAATGATCATGCAGTCATATTTCCCATGTGTATTCCTTGTAACAAGACCTTTCCATTGATGCCAAAATGTTTGACCTTGTGACCTTGACCTTTGACTTACTTTTCAAAAACTTTAACATTGGGCATAACTTTTGAATGGTAAGTGTTAGGGCTTTGATATTTCACATGTGTATTCCTTGTGATAAGAATTTTCCAATGATACCTAAATTTTTGACCTCGTGACCTGGACCTTGACCTTTGACCTACTTTACAAAAATTGTAACATTGGGAATAAGTTTTGAATGGTAAGTGCTAGATCTTTGATATTTCACATGTGTATTCCTTGTCACAAGATTTTTCCATTGATACCAAAAATTTGTAACCAAGTGACCCTGACCTTGACCTTTCACATGCATGTACTAAACAGAAAATATTGTTTATACTAACAAAGATGCCACCGGGGGCATTCGTGTTTCACAAACACAGGCTTTATTTGCTCATAGTTTTCCGTAATTCACCTCCCTCATCTAATATCTGCCGGTTTAGGTCAAAATAACTAATATTTCTGTTTCCACTTGCCTTACCAGCTAATTTTTTGCAGTCAACTGGCACGAAGTAAAAAATATGATAAACTATCATACTTTAATATGCGAGAAAATAAAAAAAAAGTATATGTAAGGTTTTATACATATTTTACCCTCCTTAATATTTCCATCTGCTGGTCTAGACCAAAAGATAAAATACTTCATTTCTGTGTTTCCACTCGTCTTACCTACCTTTTTGGCAGTCATCAAATATGAAGTTTTACAAATCTTACAAGATAAGATAAACCGTCATAGTCTAAATTGCAAGAAATGGAAAAGAAAGATTTTTTGGATTTTGTCATATTTATTTTCTCTCCGCTCGCACAAAAAGGCCTTGTCGTGATTTATATTATACATACAAGTAAGAAAAGCAAACTTGACTAGTTGGACCACCTATTAAGCAAATTCAAAGATGGGGATAAAATCCGCCATTCGTAATTTTGTAATTAAAAAGATGCAGACCTATTCAAATATCAGATTAAGTGAATGAAAATACACATAACCCGAAAACAGATTTTAAATGAGTTAAAGGAGATCCTGACGATAATCTCAACAGCACTCACAATAGAATAACAAATTAAGCATCGACGGACCCATAGCAAGGTAGAGGTGGGACCAGGTGCCCGGGAGGAGTAAGCACAATCAAAATTCACGATCAAAAGGCTTACAAATTCTTGAAAAATAAGAAACAGACCTTTCTCTATAGATAAAATTGATAGGTAAAACAGATAAAGACATTAAAGGTCGGGTTTTTCAACCAAGTGGTCATTAATATGCACACCAGTAAGCATGATATAAGCGGCATCTACTGACCAGAGTTACTCCTGGAGACGCGAGCGATGTGTGACATCAAAGACATACCGACAGGTATACTTAATTATGCTAAAAAGATATACCACAATTTGATCTATTTGAAGCTGTCAATCAAAAATTGAGAGGTTTTTGAGGATGCATAGGGCCAATCAGATTGCGATTAGAAATGTCAACCCTACAGCGGTCAGTGAGGAAATGATAGGAAATTTACCTGTCTTCTTTAATAATCCCCACCCGGCGTTTAAAACACGTTTAAAACTGAAAAATTACATGAATCATGTTACAATAGTATCTAAATAAGTAGCTTAGATATTAAACGTCTTTAAATTCAATAGCATCATTTGAGAACAGATCAATTTGCAGCATGGACCAGACATGCATGTTTCGGTCAGCTTATTTTAATTTCTCTCTTTGTATTATTTATTATCTAAAACAATGGGATATTTGCTCATTATTTTCGGTATGATGAACTAGATAAATAAAATTACCAATTGAAAAATAATTGTACATACAAGCAGCGTCAGTTTGAATTAAGAAATTATTATATGATTATACTAAAATAATTACAAAATGCAATTCCATTGAATTCCATCCAAAAAAGTAAGTACATGTATTATACATAGTGTTCAGAAATGGGACTTATTATCGAGTAATCTTTCTTTGCATATAGTCGTGTAATAATTCTTTTCTTAAAGTTTGTTTGATTTAAACATACCTTATTTCCCTTTTTAATAACTGTACTTAAGATATCTTGCAACTACCGGCATTTATTTCACCTTTACCTCCTTTACTTGTCTTCCAATCCTAAGCTGACTCACAAGCTCCTGGAACCTGTGTTTAGTCTTTGATATTGTTGCAATAAAGCATCTTCTTATAAAGCGAGAGGTGCCTTTCCTTACGTTATTTTTTTAATCATGTGCATGTGGATTTTTATTATTCCCGCATACTCGTGATTTTCTGCTGAAGGTATTAAGAAATTCTAATCTTACAAAATTTGCAAATCCAAGTGCTTTTATATTACCTACCTATGGAACATGGAATATCATTTTACACGCAATAATTCTATTAATAAAAAATATTTGTGATATTTGTGAAAGTATGATCAGCGCATTACAAAACGAAATTATTTTTTGTTCTGGCCATGTCATAAAGTAGGGACTTCAGCTCTATTTTATTAAGAAATGCCGATAAGAACAAGAACACAAAATTCGTTTTAGAATTTTATTTTCTCTCGAGGTCTTAACGACAATCTTTTTTCGAATCAGAAATTTGTTGAATTTTGGAATTGTAAATACAGTGCTCCCCCGATATAACGCCAACATCCGTCCAGAGAAAAAAATTGCGTTAAAGTGAGGGTGGCGTTACATCGAGGGAGTAAATAAAAGGATGATAGACAGCTATACGCTTTAAAAAAATTCTTATTTTCACATTTCAAGAATGTGCTGGGTCAAAGAAAAATACATGTTCATGCAGAGTGTTCAAAACGATTTATTTGAGGCGGCGATTGAGAAAATTAAGAGCAAATAAACGATCAGAGGAAATTCAAACCGGCGACTTTTATCATCTGAGTCGGCGAAATTTCGCCGGGTGCCGCCCCTAATAGAAGTCAGTGTTAAAGAGTAGCATGAAATACATGATACAGGTTTATTCGTATTTTAGAAAATGTAGGCACTGATGAGCATATTCCTTGCATTGGCATTAGTAGCGTCGAGATACGTGCACAACGCATCTTTTACTTTTTCGTCTGTTCGGTTCGATGACGCTTGAATTTCATGCTGGGCTAATTAAATGCTGGGGTTTTTTTTTGTTGTTGTTAAATATCTGCATCCTCACTGGACTCGCCATAAGTATTACTTAAAGTTCAAATTACACTATCTAGGTAAACGTACATATTGATTGTTTATCAAAACATTCATGTAGACGAAAATAAACCCAAGCGCGATAATTAACAAGACAGTGCACCTTTGAATCTAAGTTGTTTGTTTAGTGATAACAACTCAATTAAATGGCATTGTAATCGGGGGTTTTATATACCAAATACGACAATTTGTACGCTGAATTCAGTGGCGGATGGCGGTATGCGGGGGTTGGCGTTACAACGGGGGTTTATAATGTAAGGAAATCTGTACATTGGGAAAAAGTGGCGGTAGCCGGGGTTGGCGGTTTAACGAGGGGCGATAAATCGGGGGAGCAGTGTATTGAAATATATCGTTGACACAAAGCACATTATTTCTTGAAACCTTATGAAATAAACATCAAAGAAGTACCTAACAGTTATTCAGTCTGAAAGTCGAGAAGGCTAGCCAAATCGTAAGAATTTCATTCGGAATGGTTGCAAACCCCGGAATGAACAACACTCCGAATTCGAAGTGAGACCAGGTGCCCGGGGAGAGTCAGCGTCTGCGGTGATTGTCTCGATGTACATTTTGATGTACAGATCAGGTATGTCTTGTTTGGTGATGACTACAGTTATTGAGTCACAATGTAGAATGTCACTGATCATTCTGGAAACTTTATGGGGGGTCTGATTTGTTTTTATTATATCCCCGTAGCGACCGAAGAACTTCCTCAATGATGATTCCAGCCGTTGTGTGATATAACCCTGAACAAATAGCTTACTGGCAAGCAGTCTGGCTCCAATGATGTTTGGAACATGCCCTGAAAAATGACTTTCAATTTCCTATATAAAATATATCTGTTTTCAAACTTACCAATCAAACAAAAAATCAAGCATTATTCATGCCATATTTTACGAATGTTTCATGTACTTACAACGGTTGGTATATTTGAGATAATACCAGAGAAAAATTCGAGACATAATTATTTTCGAGAATATGTCACAAGCATTCGTCAAGTTCCGAACATTTGATATTTTTCATGTTTTTACTTCTCTAAACATAGGTTTATTATAATACCTAGATAAACTCGATCGTCGAATCTGTCTGCTGCTGTTATTTACGAGAAGGAAAAGTGAAGCCTCTTGATTCGGTCTATGCGTTCGGGGAGTTCTTTTAACAATTAGGATTCACGCGGCGTCTCATTGATTCATTTGAGTGATGCTAATTCTAATGATTTTTTTACAATAAGATACCGTGGATATTTTACAATTCTTTCATTCTTGAATCATTTTATGTGTTTGTTTTCGACTGTTTGTTCTCGTTTTTGTCATATCATGAGAATGCGTGTCACTGCAGCATTGTCATTGTGTCTTTTCACATGTTGTCTTTCTGGTATCATGAGAGTGCATTCCGCTGCAGCATTGTCTTCGTGTTTGTTTGTTTTTTTTTTTCATTTTCGCCATAGCACTTTCTACATAGACATACATTTGTAACGTCAGGCAGTGCACGAATGTTATATATTGTTTTCATTTTCTTGCTTAAATATCGACGGAGGATTCGACTAGCCAAAATGGGATGCTTACTCCTCCCGGGCACCTGGTCCCACCTCTAGCTTAATTTTTTGCTCTATTGTGAGTGATGTTGAGATTATCATCAGGATCTTCTTTTTCTCATTTTTGTCTTTATCTCGTACCATGAAAATGCGTTTAGCTGTCGTCACTGCAGCATCGCCATGGTGTCTTTTGAAATGTTGTCTTTCCTTTTTCTCATATCACGAGAGTGCGTTCAGCTGCAGCATTGTCTTCGTGTCTTGTCACACGTTGCCTTTCTTTCTTTTTCTTTTTTTTTTTGTCTCTCTGATATGATTGTCAATGTTGCCTTTTATTTGACCTTCTCTTTTTAGACAACAGATCTTTTGTTCTGCTTAAACATTATAACTTTTATAGAAATTGATAACTGTTATTGAAAAGATGTGTATAGAATTTCTAATACTATAGATATGTTTATTTTCGCTTGGGAAAAAATTCGCGACAATAACCTCAAAACATTACGCTTGGGGAAAATATTCGCGATATAAAGGTTTCTTGCATTGTAAGAATGCAGCATGGTTATTTTCACGTGGGGGAAATTTTCGCGATATAAAGGTGTCTTGCATTGTAAGAATGCAGCATGGTTATTTTCACGTGGGGGAAATTTTCGCGATATAAAGGTTTCTTGCATTGTAAGAATGCAGCATGGTTATTTTCACGTGGGGGAAATTTTCGCGATATAAAGGTGTCTTGCATTGTAAGAATGCAGCATGGTTATTTTCACGTGGGGGAAATTTTCGCGATATAAAGGTGTCTTGCATTGTAAGAATGCAGCATGGTTATTTTCACGTGGGGGAAATATTCGCGATATAAAGGTTTCTTGCATTGTAAGAATGCAGCATGGTTATTTTCACGTGGGGGAAATTTTCGCGATATAAAGGTTTCTTGAATTGTAAGAATGCAGCATGGTTTTTTTCACGTGGGGGAAATTTTCGCGATATAAAGGTTTCTCGCATTGTAAGAATGCAGCATGGTTATTTTCACGTGGGGGGAATTTTCGCGATATAAAGGTTTCTTGCATTGTAAGAATGCAGCATGGTTATTTTCACGTGGGGGAAATTTTCGAGAAATCCATTGATTCGCGAAATATGCGAAAATTATCCCCACATTCACTGTGGCGTATCTCGTGATATACAAATGATATGTTCCACGGGAATCCCGTTTGATTAAACCAAGTAAATGCTGTCAAAATCTACTTTATATGAATTCATTTTAGGCCTATCATATGGTCATTATTATTCATTATATGATGGTAATTTATTCTGGTCAAGAATAGACGTATATTTGGAGAACATTCAAACAGAATTTTTTTTATCTGTCCGTGCACCATATTATAAAATGTGGTGAGCATTGATAAGTTTCTGTTTAAGTGTTCTCCGAATACACGTCTATTCTTGACCAGAATGGATAATCATATCATTGATGAAAATGGCCATATCATAGGCCTAAAGTAAAAGCATTTAAAGAAGATTTAAACAGTATTTACTTGGTTTAATCAAAGGGGATTTCCGTGGAACATATCATTTGTGTATCACGTGATACGCCACAGTGGTATTTGAAAGTATTATATGGTTCATTGCTCATCCAAACTATGGACGCACATCTTATTTAACTTTCCAACGTTGCCAACTCTAGAAATGTTCTCGAGAGACATGTTTTGTTTTCAGATACACATCGGTCGCCTAGCATGTACAATGTATGCGTTGACATTCATGGTTCATGTTGTTTGTCTTTGCTTGCTTTGTTTATGAGTTTGTCCTCTTTATAAGTCGACTGTTTTGTGTATGATTGTTGTAGGTAATGATGTATATAGGATCTAAAATGAATTTTCATTTCATACGATGTATTATGAAACGAGTTGTGTGTTTTATATCCCGAGCCTTGGCGAGGGGATATCAAACGCACAACGAGTTTCATAATACATCGTATGAAATGAAAATTCATTTGAGATTCTTTTTATCATATTATATTGCCTAAAAGTGTGTATTTCTAACTTGAAATCAACGTTTCCGAGAACTATAGAGGCGAACCACGCCGTGATCTAGAAGTAGTCTGCTACGCCATGAGAAGTAGTATAGATATTCTGTGCGTAAGAGAAAAGTTTTTCAATTTTGAATAGTATTTTGATGCAAAAATTAATTCAACAACAACAATGTTAATCATTAATATTGACTCCGGGTCTGAATTTAACAGTTGACCGGCATTTCAAAGGTCACATTTGTCAAGGTTTATGTGATTAGGTTACAAACTTGACCAATCGCATTCAGGCAGAGCGATATATAAAGTGTTATCATATTATATATTTATGACAAGGCTTTATGAAATTGCATAACGGGTGTATCATGTGATATTTATATATATGTAGCATGAATCTGTTTGTTCTCGTCGCAATATATCATTGTCGTGAATGAATATCAAAGACAAAAATCCAAAATAAACATTATCCTTGCGCATATAACGCATTAAAGATGCAAAACAAAAATAACGAGAATTCCCTAACAGTGAGAAAAAGCAAACGATACTCCTTTCTTTAATACCTTGTTAAATATCTTTTCAACACATTTGTATTCTTTCATCGTAGCACTGTCATATTACTCTTTATAGAAATATTAACTTTGTTGTTGGGTATAAATAAAACGGAAGTGTTCTTACTCAACATCTTCCCGAAGAAAATTTCAAACCAATTTTTCTGCACCAGACACGTGTTTCGGATATACATGTGAATTGCTCATCAGTGTTGCTTCCATTCAAACTGATTTATAGACACAGCCAAATTTCAATTGATTAGCGCCCTGTGGTTATATTTTTCGAAATCAAATTTGTCCAATTTGCAGAGAGTGCGCGGCTCCAAATTTCCTGTGGGGTCGATTCAGTGGCATATTCAAATAAAATCTATGTTCAAGATAACATTGGAGGGATAGTGCTAAGATGTTAACCTCCTTTAATGTCGATGATATTTTTGAATTAAGCAAACGCGTGGCAAGTTATTCTGTTGAAAAAAGTATAGTATGAAATATCAAAAGATTGTATGATATTTTAGAATTTCTTCTTGGATTGTTAAAAAATACCACGTTCACTTTTACATTTTGCCATATTTTGTTTTCGTCGTATGTAATCACAAGAATTTCAACCGGGTCAGTCTCGTGGTCCTTATATGTGAATCAACGCTGCAACAATTCTTACATACAATTATTGCCATTCTGCGTTGATCATGTCAAAAATGAAACGGAAATTAAAGAACTCAACTGCAAAAAACGTTTTATTGTCATTTAGTATACTTTTACATAATGTGATAGAAATAATACTCAATGTCATTTTCTCGATAAAATAACATGTTTACATCCATTTTTGTTTCGAGATGTTGCAAGAATGCAAAAGAAAAATAATAAGAAAGAAATCAGAATAATAACACGTGATTTAGTTACATATCGATAAAATACAACATGTTCCAGCCATATTTAAACTTCCAAAATACAATCACAATGACAATGATGATAAAAAGAGTACAACAGCCTCTATATGGGCACAACGCTCATCTTATACCAATGCTCACTTTAAGGTATGCGTTGTACAAATAAATATCAAGTGTTTTATATACTTAGAATTACGGCATATCTTTACCTAAATATATCATAATGCAACATAAAAGTTGGTATCCAACATCAAAGGTCAACATGCCAACCGCTAACTAAGCCACGGAAACTATCGAGACACTGCCGAAGATTACCGATATAATTTTAACACTGTTTAAATGGACGAGATGTCAGCGAGATCTCTATTTGTACAATGGATACGTTAACATAAGAGAAAGGAGGAGATCTACAACACAACTCGGTTACTATATCAATATTAAAAAATCGAATAAGTGGATGAAAATCAAACGCAGTATCCGAGATCGAAATTAAAAAAATCACATTCAAATGGCTTACCATTTCTTTAAAAAAAAATCTTTCAAATCAGAAAGGGGTAGGATGACGAAACCCCTTAATTGGACCTGTTTCTTTACATCTGAATTGGTTGAATATCTTTTTGTATTTTGATATTTTGTAAAGTTCTCTACTAATTAATGTGTTGAGATTTTGAAATAATGCATTTATCATCAGCTTTAAGCCGTTTAGAAACACCTCAAAATAGGCAATTTTCCGTGAAATTGCTGCAAAACCTACATGTTTTCTTTAAAAGTAGCATTGGCCACATGCATCGAGAAACAGGAAAAAAATTCAAATGAATGGTAACAATTATATCTTCTTGTCATAAGATTTTTATGTTTCTCGACGCATGTGGCCTCATCACAATTCTTAACTGAAGACACATTTTGACCATGTTTTGTCAATAACGTCAAAACAATGTCACTTGATAACGTCATAAGCCTTCCTATGGTGCTTCGGTAGGTCATATGTTCCTTTCATTAAAAGCGGGAAACATTCATTATATTTTACATTATATATCAAGTATTTCTCATTAAGTTTAATTTTAAGGAAAATTGCAGGGCCGTTTTAGGGGCTTCGTGTCCCTACATTCTTCTCAAGGAAAAACAAAAATCGGACAAACAGATGGATACAATAACACAGCGCCATAGAAATACAAACGACGACTTTGCGTAATCAGCAATCTCCAGAGTCCAGTGGAAGAGCGGAACTTAAAAAGCGCTGAAAAAATGCATCGTGTAAATGAGATAAAGGAGATCATGACGACAATCTCAAAAGCACTCACAATAGAGAACCAAATGGAGAATCGATGGACCCCTAGCAAGCTAGAGATGGGATCGGTGCCCGGGAGGAGTAAGCATCCCCTGTTTGGCTAGCCGCACCCGCCGTCGATGATTACGAACGAAAATAAAAACAATATCTTAAGCATGCACTGTCTGAGGTAATGTCTATATGGAAAGTGCTATGGCGACGTCAGGGAAAATACTTAAAACACTTACTGTCAAACCCCGCGCGGGGAACTTTTTTAAGAGCTCCACACGGCAAAGTTTCAAAGTTTTGACATATTGAAGTATATGTGCATGTATCACATGAATCATGTTGTGTATATCATGCAAGTATAGTTTATAAGTTACTGGAATAAAAAAGGAAGCTTAAACTTTTATTCTAAAATTATCTCGCTGTTTATTTTAACAAGACGCCAAAGCTGGCCACATCGCTCACCTTAGTTGCAACCGAAAAATGATAGTGGACAATTTGAAGGATGACCTTAATATTTGCTTGATATAAGGTTTCTGAAATTCTGTTCAGCTGTTGATAAGGAAAAGTCGAAAATGTGTCAGTAAATCAAAGCCCTCGGCGGCCATATTAGCTGACCGATCAGCATGAATAATACAAACTTGATAGAGGAACTTGATTACTTGCTTCCATTTTGGTTTCGTGAAATTCTGTGCCGTGTTTGCAGGGGGGAAGTCGAAAATGACTCAGCCTAGCAGAGCTTTCGGTGGCAATATTTGTGGACCGATCTGCACGAACACAAACTTGATAGAAGACCTTAAGTACTGGCTAACTGTGAAGATTCATAAATTCTATGCAGGGTTTGAAATGGAGAAATTGAAAAAGCCCTCGGCGGCCACATTTGTTGACCGATCGGACGAAAACACAAACTTGGTAGAGGACCTTGAGTACATTCTTCCTGTAGGGTTTCTTGGAACACTGTACAGAGGTTGCAGAGGGGATCGAAAATGCGTAGGCGGCTATGACAATATCTCACTTGAGTTTCGCTCAGGTGATCTAAAAAGGATAATCAATTTAAAGATTATCCAGCTCCATTAGAAAATTGTTTCAGTTTTTTCCCCTTTTCCGTGTCTTATCAGAAACATTCTGAATGATCGATGCAAGTGTGTGTCTGCTTTGAAATTCAGGTTGATCGGGGTACCTTTCATTAAATCAATAGGACCTAAAACAAAATTTTTAATTGCTAAGGCCATAACTGAGATTCGAAACAACGATCATTCTACGCAAGCATGTGTTTTATTTGTATCGATTTGAACCGTTAAGGATTTGCGTGACGCGGTGTATGCGCCGTATCTACGAAGTTAATAGGCCACAAATAATGAACATATAATTTTTCATAGTAATTCATGTAATTAGTACTTCATGATTCATGAATTGAAACAATCCTTGTCTCTGTCTGTTGTTCCATCTTTTTGCGTGTATGATCCTCTGTGTTAACTATTTTTGGGGGGATTTTTACCTTATCATGAAAATGCTTTACGGTTGAAACATTGTGATCGCTTTATCTCCTGCAGAAAAAATTTATGATGGCCAATCTCATTTTTTTCCCGAGGAATGCAAAAATAAACAAATCAAATGGTAAAAGCATTTTGCAAAAGAATCGAATCCAGGTCTGAACAAGGGTGTACTCATCAGTGACGAAAAATGTATTAGGCCCGACGAAGAGTTTAAAAAGCGAAGATGTCATGATTGTGATCAATACATAATTGGGTAAATCTATCACCACTGTAGCTATGACAACCCAAAGATACACTTTGTTTAACAGAGACAACCGCCGGTTATTTAACTTATTGGTGTCACCAAATGTGTCGTTTCTTTGAGAAGTCAATCGTTTCATTTTTACCATAAAGACAATATTAATGGTGGTAAACAATAATGTTGCAGATACGAAAAGAAAAAATTCAAATATTGTAATATACATATAAGAATTATAAGAGACCGTAGCTGGATCATCTCGAACACTGAATTTAATGGTCGAGCAAGCGGTATATACTTTCGTTCGTCCTGTGTTCCATAAATCAGCAAGACACGGCATCTTCTCAAGGGGGAAAGTCATGATATTTAATGGAAGTAATAGAGCTAATAAGGACAACGTTACTGTGATAGAGTAAAGTCGTCTTCTAGAATCTGAAAACCAGTAATTCATTTTGAAAGGACAATACACGCTACAACACCTGTTTACAGCCAAAATTATTTTCAAGGAAAGGGACATTAAAATGGTAATTTTTGGTACATATTCTGAGAAAATGAGATATAAAAAGCACCATGGATATGGCAAAGGTGCCTTTCTATTGCCGAAGTGATAAAAAACTAGATAGAAGGGAACCGTGAATAGAGATGGAATGATATTTATAATAGCATTAAAAACAATGATGTAATGAACGAAACTCATCAAGCTATTTCTGTGGAAAATAACTGCAATTCCGATGATGAATATGATGAACACAATCGATAGAGGGGGATTGATATAGGCTTCAAAAAAGAGAGAAACGGAGGAGCTATCCTTAAAACTGTCAAGGTACATAAGCCAGGTGTTCTTCACATCGCCTTCAAACTTCATTCGATACCATTTTTCAAACAATTCAGAGCTGACATTTGCTGAACTCATATCTTCACACACTTTTTCTGTTTATTGTGGCATGTACCTACAAAAGATACAGAAATTAGATAATACATGTGAATGTGTCAAAAACATGTGTTATTGATTTGTCTTGCATGTGTTGTATATGTTTTTGTATATAAACTCCATATCAGAAGGAGATATCATGTAGAGAGTGCGAATATCTCAACAAAATATAAAATTCGAATATATCTTTCCATTGTACACAACAAGGTCAGTTCGAGTAAATATTGGTGAGTAAATATTAATATGGAAATATGTAGCAATGACAAATATGGATAATGACCATATCTCTGTATAATGCACAAAATTGATAATTCAGAAAACCAGAAACCGAAGGCATAAAAAATCAGGATAAAACAGGAACCAAGCAAACAAACAAAAACCTCCACCATATGAAAAGAAGCGACCTCCCGATATGGATATTACATAAATGGAACACTCACGACATCTGTTTTAGCACTCACCACATTATAACTTATACATGTACGAATTTCACGCTAAAATACGAAGCATAGAATACATAGAAAAACCGGAGAGACAAACTAACGTTGAACTATTGCTGTAGTGATATGGAATGTCCTGAAATGATTCTCAAACTTCTCCTATTATAGGAAAATCTAAAGCTGGCACTGTGTAGAATCAAAAGCCCCATGACTATAAAAAGAAATTGCAAAAGTTTAGAAAATGTTGAGGAAAATGGTTTATATACTCTTCTCGATGATAAAAGCAGAACGCGTTTACATGAAAACATGAGAATATTGAATAATTAAGACTGTCCATGAAACTGAAGTTCAGATGAAATGACAAATATGGATAATGACCATATCCCTGTATACAGCTCAAAATCAATCATTCAGAAAATCAGAGACCGAAAGCATACAAAATCAAGGCAAAAGTCTTTTTTCTTAAACTCTTTGTTACATCCTACCGCGGGTTTTTAAGAACTGCACTGTAACTGACTGAGCAAACTCGATGCTGGGCCCTGTACAACCCTAGTTAGGAAAGACAGGAAGACAGGCCTCGAACAAATTGTCCGTCGGGCTCCCAAAGTTATTGAATCCATGAGCTCGCTCCAGTCGGTAGAGCACAGACTATTTTTAAACACTTTAGTTTAAATGAAATCAATTTTCATATTCATCTATGTGTTACATGGGTCCCTGAGTTTTGCTGCCTTGTCTGTGTGGTCATTAAACAGAGATGACTTTTTAACACAACAATAAACCCTTCCGATTGCGAGAAAAAATGCAAAATTTCGTGTCGTCACAATGCTTTTACCTCGGACAAACATCGAAATTGCATCGTGACGTAATGGAATTTCTCAAATTTTTCCCGCGTTCGGAAGGGTCAATTGGGCGTTCTTTGAGACCATTGGGTAATCAGACAATCTACTATACGTTTTCTCAAAAGAGTGTTTCGGCGTATTGCTGAGGGTACTGTAACCGAGTCTTATTCATGCTATTGGATATCCTCTTTTCTTTTACATAAAACAAAGGAGGGGATCTCCAACAACACCAGGTTGTAGCGCCCACAGCAAAACCCCAAAACATCCAATGCAAAAACACAAAGCAGACAAGCACGGAAACAGATGCATAAGGGAAAGTAAAGTCAACGCACAACACAGAAACATTAAACACAAAGGACTAAATGACAAATATGGATAATGGCCATATCTCTGTATACTGCACAAAATCGATAATTCAGAAAATCGGAAACCGAAGGCATACAAAACCAGGATAAAACAGGAACCAAATCAAAAAAAAAAAAAAAAAAAAAAAAAAAACACTCCACCACATGAAAAGAAGCGAACTCCCGATATGGGATTGAGACAGCCTGTTTCCGAATTTCGCACCGATGCGTTTTAGTTCAAATTGTGGTTTTCGTTTGCGGTAAGTGACTGATAATTAGTCAGTTTGTAAGTAACATCATCCCTATGGTATATAAATTGTTCGAGACCGTCCATCCACAGGCAAGGTAAGGTAAGGTAAGGTAAGGTGAGGTAAGGTAAGGTAAGGTAAGGTAAGGTAAGGTAAGGTAAGGTGAAGGTCACATTATGTTTCGAAAGCAGTATTATGTTTGACTTCTGATCCTAAGAAATACAATATCTTGAACTTAAAATGCGAATTCGCTTCACCAGATGAGAGCTTGATATTAAGGAGAAAATTCTAGGAAACTCTCTACAGGTGTATTGCTTCAACGTGACAACGCGTTATTGGATAATCTCAATGTAGCCCTTGATACTGTAGAGCAAAACAGGTATCAGTTAATACCGCATCATGTCTAGCATCCTTCTTTACGACCCCCAAAAAATGTTTTCTTTGGACATCATTTGAGATAAGTTCAAGATGTAATCAGGGTGTTCGAGATGTGAGTAGAGTGAAAAAAAACATATTTTTCAGTTTTGAACTGATGGTCTTTGCAGGTTCTAGAATAACATCTAGGCTGCATTCGTAACGCTTGTGCAGAACTCTGTTCTGATTGTTCCATCTGTTCTGCCTTTCGAATGCGATAGAACAGATGGAACATATCCAATATGGCTGAAAAGGCAGCACTTGAACAGTGGTGTTAGTAGAAATGGAAGAATCGCAATATAAAAGGGATAAAACAGCGTTGAGGACTGACCCTCTTGACAGCAGTGATACTACACTCCTTATAAACCTTGTTGGAAATTATCACACTATATTTAATTCACTCTTAAAGCGATTAAAGAGGATATGAAGACTTCATAAAGGTAGGAGTTTGAGAAATAATAAGAATATAGAAAGAAAAATAGATAAATAAATGAATAATTTCTGTTGAAGTGTTCACCTCAGGCTCTCCCACACATATTTCAATTTTGATTAGGGATTTACACAGGTTTATAAGTCCTTGCCTTGGTACACAACTTTCATAAGCAAAAACCCTGTTTTTATAAGTAGGTCAAACTCAGAAGTTAAAAAAGGTCAAATTTTCATCCTCATAACAAAAAAACTCTTGCAAAAAGGAATACACATGTTTAAAAGTTATGTTCAAGTTTTGAGTTTTTTCCATACAAAAAGACAGAAAAAAATACGAGCATTAGTATAAAAACATGCTTAAATAATTATGGCACAAAAAGTCACCCAAGAAATGCCCAAGGTAACTTAGAATTTTGTCCTGTTAACGCGAAAAGCCAGATATTTTAACTAATTTACTGCAACCAAATGTATTGCAGAATGTGTCAGTGGGCTTGTGGGTAAAAAAAAACATTTTCGAGAAGATTGTTACGGGGCCCGGGGAATAAAATATTAACACCCCCCCAAAAAATGTCACACAGACATGCATCCTTTGGACTTAATACTAAGTACGTACATTCAAGTCATAGAAAAGGTGCTGGATTTCGCTTTTCCTAAAATGTACAATATTTTTTTTACATGATAAGCATACCTCTCCATTGGTTGTGGTGATGATGGTGGTGGTTGGGGTGGGGGTGGGGCGGGGGTAACAGATTATTTTTGGAATAGTCCTTTACACATTATCGTACATAATTAATGACAACTGAGAAATTAAAATTTGCTCGAAGGCAAGTACAAGACACGTTTTGAGTCTAGGAAAGAAGGACGACTACTTAGGAAAATTAACTTCCTTCGTGCAAAACAGTCACTGCACTCGATCGTTGCAACGTTTGAAGGGTTGGACAGCATATATAATCATGGAATATGTATGGTTAGTTTGTAGAAGTGTATATGACACCTTTCCGGGAGATATGCACCCTCGTGGCTTTATTTGAAGTGAATGTTGTCCCTCATTCACGTTATACCAGCATATTTTCCGTCATGTTGTTTCTGTTCTGTGCCGGCTACACCTGCTTGGCGAAAAGAACAAGAGGAACAGGTTCCGAACACTGATCTGTCGTGTTCGAAAGTTCGGAACAGTGTTCTGCTTGTGCGGAACTGCGTTACAAATGCAGCCCTAGAAAGAGATATTGGCTCTCAACTAGAAATAAGGTAATTTAGATACTTTTTTTAAAATTGAAGTAACATTCTTGACTTATATAAATATAAAAAAAAACATCAAACACTAAAGACCACACATAAATCATTGAGACCAACCGGTATCCGGTGGCGTCTTAGGACGGCCATCTGCTAAGTGAGAAGCAAATGGTGTTGTTATCCGGTTTACGTGCGCACAACCCTTCTACATACCCGGTTACTCAGAGGTCTTGCATAACGCATAAAAGTGGTGGAAAATAACCTCATTACTGTAAGTGACGATACAAACGGACATCATAACGCGGGGGCTAAGCAACACATAGATCGATACCTGAATTGATATACAATTAGAGGGCGCATGATATACAATCCATGCTCTGCTGGCAGTAACGAGCTCATTCGCGTTATCATCCGAGAAGACGACGACATAAACTAATTTTAATGCATCAGACTCGTGTTTTGGAAAGTAAATCATTATCAATGGTACTTTGAGCAAAAATGATTTTCAGACAAAGTCAAAAGTCTTTTAGCAGTGATTTTTAGCTTTTTTCAATTTTAATTTGTGCATCCACCTTGCAAAGAGTGTTCGGCGGGCTCAATATTTCATTAATGGCCGATTCAGAAGCTTAGCGATATAAAAGCCGTGACAAGAATATCATTCGGGGGATTGTTTTAGAATGTTAACCTCCTTTAATTTCAATGATAATTAAGGATAAAATAATATGTTTCCAACAGAGCAAAGTAATGTATGATTTCAAATCCACTGTAGCTTATCACGTAACAGGTAAATAATCTCTAGCCCGGGAATTCCCTTCGATTAAACAAGGTAAACACTGTCTAAATCTACTTTATATGAATCTATTTTAGGTCTATCATATGATTATCATTTAAATCATTGTATTCTGATTTAGAATAGATTTATATTCATAGAAAACTTCAACAGAAAATTTTGTTTATTTACGTGCACCATATCATAACATGTAAATGAAATAAGAAAAATATGTTGAAGTGTTCTCTGAATATACCTCTATTCTTGACCAGAAAATAACCAGCATATAGATGATAGTGATGCTCATATGATACGCTTAAAATAGTTTCCTATAAAGTAGATTTAGATTTAACTTCGGTTGATCGTCTGTCTCTTCAACGCATTGCAAATTTTCTGTTCTGTTTTCAAAATTTCTTGAAATTTTTAAAACGTGGGTCATGTAGCATTATATTCCACCCATCCTGCTACGTTTTTCGGTGCATTTTTGGACATAAGATTTTTCACACTCTTTGGTCATATTACATTGTTTAGATTGAGAATCACTGACAAGGGTTAAGTACCCGAAACATGCATGTCTGGTCGATGCTCTTAATTTATCCGTTCTTAAATGATGCTATCTAATTTGAAGACGTTTAACATTTGAACCACTTGGTGAGTGACACTGCTGGTGGACCAGGAGTCCACAAGGGCATATGTAGCCAAGTTCGATCAGCTACGGTTGATCGTCTGTCTCTTCAACGCATTGGAAATTTTCTGTTCTGTTTTCAAACTTTCTTGAAATTTCTAAAACATGGGTCCTGTGACATCATATCCCACCATCCTGCTACGTGTTTCGGTAAATTTTTGGACATAATATTTTTCACACTCTTTGGTCATATTACATTGTTTAGATTGAGGATCAATGACGAGGCTTAAGATGGTAGTCTCAGGGTAAGGGGCATAACTCAAAATTGAGCTCGTGAACGTTTGTTGTTTGGAGTAACGTTACCATTGTTTGTTTTCACGACAAGCATCTACATGACTTAATAATGACGTCATAATAGGGGAATTTCCCGCGCGGTGCACGGAGGTAACCGTTGCTCTCTATATCATTATCTTTTTTCGTCAGTATGTATTTCATTTCTCTGTGTTATTTCCTGAAATTGAGCATTACTTATAGATGAAGTATGTCTCCGAGATTTATACATTTCTTTATTCTTTTGATATTTTCAGTATCTACATGAATCCCTTGACCTACGGCATGTTTCATTCCGTAAATGTTGATCTGATGTTATCTGATAATCATGAATATGATTACTTTGATTTTATTTGAGCGTGATTATTGTAAATAGAGTAAATTTAGCTTTATAAGATACCTTCGTTTGATAGGAAGTGCATCTAGAAGAAAAAAATGTATCGCACTAGAAAGAGCGTAAATTGTCTGGCTCGGCAAACTGGGACGTTTACTTTTTATTTAGAAAAAAAATCAAGAAAATAATAAAGTTGTACGAATTTCAAAAGGAGAGGTTCAGGACAGGGGGGGGGGGGGCGGTTTTAATTAATTCGACTCAATCTATACCCGCATATTGTGCAGTCCATCCTATTTTTCCTTTTTTTTAATTTTCTAATTTTACTTTTTGATCTGTCTTTTTTTTTAAATTTTTCTAATTTTACTTTTTGATCTGTTGCTTCCCGTGTTTAATCGGCATATCAACTGAGTCAAATGCACGAATTACGACAAAATTCTAAAATAACGATAACTGTTATTTATTCAAATCAATTTTACAATTTGACATAAGCATGTTGATAAAAAATGTGCCGACAAGACAAACGACGCTATGCTTATCCTCGATGTAACGTATCGCGACGTCAGAAAAAGAAGGGGTAGGGGTAACCCAAATGGCGCTAACTCAGTCAAAATAAGTTTGATTTCCCTATAATTTGCACAGATTTAAGATAGATAATCAATCTCTTTCCATTAGTTTTTTATTGAAATTAAATCATACATTTTTTTTCATGAGCTATGTAAAATTTTGTGAAAATCTCGGAACTTCAGATAGGTACATGTTTCTCCTGATTTTCTATAAAAATCGCTTCTAAAATAAATATGGTGATAAAAAACATCAAAATTTTACTAAAAAAGATTAATGTATGTATTATCTTTGAAATACAAAGCTGATAATTAAACAAAATTTACAGGCTCATTGAATATCTGCGAACAAATTTCGTTACAAAGTCGCCATTTTCTGCATTGAACTGGGGACAAAATTTGGAGATTTTGAATTGCGACCCACGCAAAACGATTGGTTCGATTTCTTTCAAACTTTAGCAAAAGACGCATGACATCATAGTTAATTATTATTTCAATTATGAAGAAAATTGAATGTAGGGGGTATGGTGAGACTACCACCTTAAGTGCCCGAAACGTGCATGTCGGGTCCATGCTGTAAATTTATCCGTTCTTAAATGATTCTATCTAATTTATTTAACATTAGACTGTATTTACCATACTTAATCGAAGGGGAATCCCGGGCTGGAGATTATTTGCATATCACGTGATACACTACTGTGAAATTGATAAAGGACAAAAAATAAAAGAATGACTCACCTCCGTTTTAATGGAGTTGAACTGAAAATACATCTTTGGCTTCATATCTACATTTTGTAACACGTCGTCATCGATTTAAGATAGTTCTAAAAGTAAAAGTAAAGAATGTTTTCTTCATTTATTTTTTGTATATCTTGAACGTAAATTTATAATGCACTTTATACAAAAAGGCAAATTTTGTGGATTCTTCAATTGATTGACTGCTTGTACTTTAAACATTTAAAAGCACTGAATTATGTAAATGAAAATAAATGTTTTAACCTACCTAATTCGTCCTTTAAATACATATGAGTATGCATCGGATAGTGGGTTTTCTCGACATGTTTACCTCATGCGGTCCGAATATGACAACTTGAACATATTCATTCACATCATTACATGAGTTAAAGAAGATCCTGACGATAATCTCAACAGCACCCACAATAGAACACTATGTTGAGCATCGACGGACCCCTAGCAAGCTAGAGGTGGGATCAGGTGCCCGGGAGGAGTAAGCATCCCCTGTTGGCTAGCCGCACCCGCCGTCGATGTTAATGCACGATAAAGAACACAGTATATAAAATGCATGCAATGTACCACTTGAGATAAACGGAATGGCTTGAATCTGTTTGAATATGATCATGGGCATCTTTATGTAAACGTTATTTTCGTGATTTACGGAGGAAACGATTAAAATTGAATATAATCTTACGAAATAGGCAATTCAATCTAGCCGTATAATAGATTCCTCGAAAACAAGCTATAATCCTCTAAAAGATATTGTGTTTCCATAATAGCTTCCTTGTACACAAGCAATAATCCTCTTAATGAAACTTGTTTTTTAGAAAATGTGTTATCAGCACATTACAATATGATGAAAAGACTGTTTTATCTGCCCATGTCCTCGAAGAAGAGCGCTGACCAATGGTTACCAAGGAAACATGCATGTCAGGGAGAAAAACATAGAAATTCTTAGATAATTTACCCTTCCGAACGGGGGAAAATTGGAGTTATTCCATGACGTTACAATTCAATGTTGATGTTTGAGCGAGGTTCGAAGCTGTTTGTCCGGGGTAAAAGCACTGTGACGTCACGACATTTTACATTTTTCCCGCAATAGTAAGGGTGAGTTATAACATAAAAACCGATAAATTCGAATAATAACTACAGAAACTCTTAAACTTTAATTTTTATTGCTTACTACATAAAAAGTTGATACTTCATCTAATAATCAGTTTACAGATTTAACGTAAGATTACGTATTAAGGTCACCGAATCCTCAGATTTGACATGAAAGACATTGTGTTTGTCAACAATTTAGAATTTGCTATTTGTTTGTAAGAACATGATGACTATCAATATTAAGGTTTCGATGTTTTTATGTCCACTTATCAAATATCACACACAACTCCATAATATAAATTCTTTCGTTACAGCTTTTTTTAATAACTACTTTTGTAATCAACATTAATAGCGATTGAGATTCAAAAACCAACCATTGCATCTAAAATTTACAATTACAAACGATTCTTCCAGTGTATTGATTTAAGTAATCCTTCACTACATCCAATTTCTTGCGAATGTTCTTCATCGGATTTCAACTACTCTCCTTGTGGACACGTTATTACTGGTGACCTAAGTATAGTCAAGAACGACATGTTGAGAAAATTGTTAAAAAGGGTCCCAAATACAGAGAAAGTATGTCCTTTACATGGAACCAAGATTTCAAAATTATCATGGACTCATGCGAGGAATATGCAAGACGTTGGGCAAAGAAAGAGGATGTACAGCTCGACAACCTTTCCGAATGGATAAAATCCATCAGAGGGTTACTTTTATCTAGAATTAACCGATCAAAATTAACTGTGAACACCAGATTCGAGTCTATATTCAAAGACCCTGATGTTATCACAGAGCTTACCTACCTCCAAGAACATTATGTCATCACACCAGAGGACAAAGCCTCAAATAATTATACATTCACTTGCAAAAAGTACTATTTCGACAGTCTAGTTAAAGAGTTGGGTCTGCCTCTGAAATAATAGATAACCACAAATCAGCTCTTGCTTCCTTTGGCTTCGACACTAACAATTTAGATTTAGATTTACCATACTTATACTGCATACCTAAAATGCATAAGAATCCGTACAAACAACGTTTCATCGCTGGTTCCTCAAAATGTTCTACCAAATCTGTATCGATCTTACTATTCAAAGTTTTATCTGAAATCAAATCTGGGCTTCAAAAATATTGTTCGACAGTATATTATCGCAGTGGTATCAAGCAGATGTGGATTTTAAATAATTCGAAGGAACTTTTAGAACATCTGAAATCCGCTCATTTTAGTAAAGTCCATTCGATCAAATCCTTTGATTTTTCGACACTTTACGCTATGATTCCACATTCTAAATTGAAAGAAAGACTCGCAAAAATTATTAAGAACGGTAATCGCAAATACAAATTTATTGTTGTGAACTATGACAAAAACTACTTTGTAAAAGTAAAAGTCTGAAAAAAAGTACACTGAAAGAGATATTATTCAGATGTTAAACTTTTTTGATCGACAACATTTTCGTGGTGTTTGGAGGAAAGGTCTTCCAGCATATTGTCGGAGTTCCAATGGGGACCAATTGTGTCCCACTCCTTGCCGACATTTTCCTTTACTCGTTCGAAGCTGAATTCATACAATTTTTTGTCTCTGAAGGGAAAAGATACTTAGCTTCTGACTTCAACTTCACTTACAGATACATAGACGATGTGTTGTCCATCAATAATCCAAAATTCGCGGATTACATCAGCAGTATCTATCCTTCAGAGCTTGAAGTCAAAGAAACTACAGAGACAAATAATTCAGCATCCTATTTGGACATAATGTTGTCCTATGAAACTGATGGTCACATGAACACCTCATTCTATGACAAACATGATGACTTTGATTTTAGCATTACAAACTTTCCTTTTCTGAGTAGCAACATCCCTTCATCGCCAGCTCATGGCGTGTTCATATCTCAGTTGATACGCTATGCCAGAGCAAGTACCAAATATACGGATTTTGTTCTGAGAGCTAGGCCTCTTTCAGATAAGCTTCTCAGTCAGGGATATGTTTGTGACCGACTAACATCGTCACTGAGGAAGTTCTACGGTCGATATGGGGAACTCGTCATACACTATAATGTCCCACTCTCCAGAATGGTGGATGATATTCTGTCACAGACCATTTGAACCATCTAACCAAAGATTGTACTCTATGTCTTCCGAAATGGAAGTAACCGGATGTGACATTTCTACCGAATTGAAGCGGTGGGTGTTGTATGCAAGCAGGGGATGCTCACTCTTCCTGGGCACCTGGTCTCACTCCCATGTCGGGAGTTCGCTTCTTTTCACGTGGTGGAGGTTTTTGTTTGTTTGCTTTGGTTCCTGTTTTATCCTGATTTTGTTTGCCTTCGGTTTCTGATTTTCTAAATTATCGGTTTTGTACTATATAAAGGGATATGGTCATTATCCATATTTGTCATTCAAAACATCAGTATCAATCTGCATACAAAAAACTTAATATCATAGATCCTGACTGAGGCAGTTCTGCACAAATGCATCTTACAATAAAACTGATATCGTTTTTGTTTCTTAGTTTTGAAAAACAAGAAGTCCGCCTGTTCGCATTTACGTAATGATTTAATTCAAGGGAAATATGTAACATGAGAGCTGAAAAGTCTTTGGAAAACAAGAGCAAATTCCTGAAGGAGAAGAAGAAGAAGAAGAATGCTATTTAATTTGAAGACGTTAAGCATTCAGTTTGCATTTACCAAACTCAACCAACAATTTGTGTTAGGCACTTGCTATTGAGTATTAGCAGTGTAATTGTATTGACCTAACATCAACCATCCTGGTATATAAATGTGAACCAACGCTGCAACAAATCTTACACACATTTTTGCCATTCTGCTTTGATCTTGTCAGAAAAGAAACGAAAATTAAAGAACTTAACTGCAAAAATGTTTTATTGTCATTTATATAACTACACACAACTCCTTTAAATCATAAAAATACCATGGAGACATTGGGTAAGAATACACCTATACTTTTACATATTGTGAAAGAAATAATACTCAATGTCATTCTTCTCGATAAAATAAAATGTTTTATTTCAAGATGTTGCAATAATGCAAAACAAAAAAAAAATATCAGAATGATAACACGTGATTTAAAATATCAATAAAACACAGCATGTTCAGCCATATTTAAACTTCCAAAATACAATCACACTAATTCCTCTATTCATATAAAACAATGACAATGATGATAAAAAGAGAACAACAGCCCCTGCAGGCACAACCTTCACCTTATACCAATGAACGCTTTAATAACAGAAAAGAGGAAATCTCCAAAACGAGTCGGTTACTGTGCCAATATTTAAAAATCGAATAAATGGAAGGAGTGGAGGGAAATCAAACGCAAAATCTGAAATGATGATAAATCAAATTTCAAAAAATCACATTCAAATGGCTTACAATTTAAAAAAAAAACCCACAAACCAGAAAGGTGTAGGACCACGAAACCCCTTAATCGGTCCTGTTTCTTAACATTTGAATTGGTTGAATATTTTTTTGTGAGTTGATACTTTGTAAAGTTCTTTACTAAATTATGTGTTGATATTTTGTAAATAATGCATTTATCAGCAGCTTTAAGCCCTTTTGAAAAATGCCGAAGGGTTTCACCACTATACCTTCTTAAAGAAAATTCCAAACCAGTTTCCATGCACCATGCTCCATTAGAAAATTGTTCCCTTTTCCGTGTCTTATCAGAAACATTCTGAATGATCGATGCAAGTGTGTGTCTGCTTTGAAATTCAGGTTGATCGGACAAACAGATGGATACAATACGACCTTTCAGTAAATCATTAGGACCTAAAACAAAGTTTTTAATTGCTAAGGCCTTAACTGAGATTCGAAACAACGATCATTCTACGCAAGCATGTGTTTTATTTGTATCGATTTGAACCGCTAAGGATTTGTGTGACGCGGTGTATGCGCCGTATCTACGAAGTTAATAGGCCACAAATAATGAACATATAATTTTTCATAGTAATTCATGTAATTAGTACTTCATGATTCATGAATTGAAACAATCCTTCTGTCTGTTGTTCCATCTTTTTGCGTGTATGATCCTCAGTATAAACTATTTTGGGGGGATTTTTACCTTATCATGAAAATGCTTTGCGGTTGAAACATTGTGCTCGCTTTATCTCCTGCAGAAAAAGTTTATGATGGCCAATCTCATTTTTTTCCCGAGGAATGCAAAAATAAACAAATCAAATGGTAAAAGCATTTTGCAAAAGAATCGAATCAAGGTCTGAACAAGGGTGTACTCATCAGTGACGAAAAATGTATTAGGCCCGACGAAGAGTTTAAAAAGCGAAGATGTCATGATTGTGATCAATACATAATTGGGTAAATCTATCACCACTGTAGCTATGACAACCCAAAGATACACTTTGTTTAACAGAGACAACCGCCGGTTATTTAACTTATTGGTGTCACCAAATGTGTCGTTTCTTTGAGAAGTCAATCGTTTCATTTTTACCATAAAGACAATATTAATGGTGGTAAACAATAATGTTGCAGATACGAAAAGAAAAAATTCAAATATTGTAATATACATATAAGAATTATAAGAGACCGTAGCTGGATCATCTCGAACACTGAATTTAATGGTCGAGCAAGCGGTATATACTTTCGTTCGTCCTGTGTTCCATAAATCAGCAAGACACGGCATCTTCTCAAGGGGGAAAGTCATTATATTTAATGGAAGCAATAGAGCTAATAAGGACAACGTTACTGTGATAGAGTAAAGTCGTCTTCTAGAATCTGAAAACCAGTAATTCATTTTGAAAGGACAATACACGCTACAACACCTGTTTACAGCCAAAATTATTTTCAAGGAAAGGGACATTAAAATGGTAATTTTTGGTACATATTCTGAGAAAATGAGATATAAAAAGCACCATGGGTATGGCAAAGGTGCCTTTCTATTGCCGAAGTGATAAAAAACTAGATAGAAGGGAACCGTGAATAGAGACGGAATGATATATATAATAGCATTAAAAACAATGATGTAATGAACGAAACTCATCAAGCCATTTCTGTGGAAAATAACTGCAATTCCGATGATGAATATGATGAACACAATCGATAGAGGGGGATTGATATAGGCTTCAAAAAAGAGAGAAACGGAGGAGCTATCCTTAAAACTGTCAAGGTACATAAGCCATGTGTTCTTCACATCGCCTTCAAACTTCATTCGATACCATTTTTCAAACAATTCAGAGCTGACATTTGCTGAACTCATATCTTCACTCACTTTTTCTGTTCATTGTGGCATGTACCTACAAAAGATACAGAAATTAGATAATACATGTGAATGTGTCAAAAACATGTGTTATTGATTTGTCTTGCATGTGTTGTATATGTTTTTGTATATAAACTAAATATCAGAAGGAGATATCATGTAGAGAGTGCGAATATCTCAACAAAATATAAAATTCGAATATATCTTTCCATTGTACACAACAAGGTCAGTTCGAGTAAATGTTGGTGAGTAAATATAATATGGAAATATGTAGGAATGACAAATATGGATAATGACCATATCTCTGTATAATGCACAAAATTGATAATTCAGAAAACCAGAGACCGAAGGCATAAAAAATAAGGACAAAACAGGAACCAAAGCAAACAAACAAAAACCTCCACCATATGAAAAGAAGCGACATCCCGATATGGAGATTACATAAATGGAACACTCACGACATCTGTTTTAGCACTCAGCACTTTATAACTTATACATGTACGAATTTCACGCTAAAATACGAAGCATACAATACATAGAAAAACCGGAGAGACAAACTTACGTTGAACTATTGCTGTAGTGATATGGAATGTCCTGAAATGATTCTCAAACTTCTCCTATTATAGGAAAATCTAAAGCTGGCACTGTGTAGAATCAAAAGCCCCATGACTATAAAAAGAAATTGCAAAAAATAGAAAATGTTGAGGAAAATGGTTTATATACTCTTCTCAATGATAAAAGCAGAACGCGTTTACATGAAAACATGAGAATATTGAATAATTAAGACTGTCCATGAAACTGAAGTTCAGATGAAATGACAAATATGGATAATGACCATATCCCTGTATACAGCTCAAAATCAATCATTCAGAAAATCAGAGACCGAAAGCATACAAAATCAAGGCAAAAGTCTTTTTTCTTAAACTCTTTGTTACATCCTACCGCGGGTTTTTAAGAACTGCACTGTAACTGACTGAGCAAACTCGATGCTGGGCCCTGTACAACCCTAGTTAGGAAAGACAGGAAGACAGACCTCGAACAAATTGTCCGTCGGGCTCCCAAAGTTATTGAATCCATGAGCTCGCTCCAGTCGGTAGAGCACAGACTATTTTTAAACACTTTAGTTTAAATGAAATCAATTTTCATATTCATCTATGTGTTACATGGGTCCCTGAGTTTTGCTGCCTTGTCTGTGTGGTCATTAAACAGAGATGACTTTTTAACACAACAATAAACCCTTCCGATTGCGAGAAAAAATGCAAAATTTCGTGTCGTCACAATGCTTTTACCTCGGACAAACATCGAAATTGCATCGTGACGTAATGGAATTTATCAAATTTTTCCCGCGTTCGGAAGGGTCAATTGGGCGTTCTTTGAGACCATTGGGTAATCAGACAATCTACTATACGTTTTCTCAAAAGAGTGTTTCGGCGTATTGCTGAGGGTACTGTAACCGAGTCTTATTCATGCTTTTGGATATCCTCTTTTCTTTTACATAAAACAAAGAAGGGGATCTCCAACAACTCCAGGTTGTAGCGCCCACAGCAAAACCCCAAAACATTCAATGCAAAAACACAAAGCAGACAAGCACGGAAACATATGCATAAGGGACAAGTAAAGTCAACGCACAACACAGAAACATTAAACACAAAGGATAAATGAAAACTATGGATAATGGCCATATCTCTGTATACTGCACAAAATCGATAATACAGAAAATCGGAAACCGAAGGCATACAAAATCAGGATAAAACAGGAACCAAATCAAACAAAAAAAAAACCCTCCACCACATGAAAAGAAGCGAACTCCCGATATGAGAGTGAGACAGCCTGTTTCGAATTTCGCACCGATGCGTTTTAGTTCAAATTGTGGTTTTCGTTTGCGGTAAGTGACTGATAATTAGTCAGTTTGTAAGTAACATCATCCCTAAGGTATATAAATTGTTCGAGACCGTCCATCCACAGGCAAGGTAAGGTAAGGTAAGGTAAGGTAAGGTAAGGTAAGGTAAGGTAAGGTAAGGTGAAGGTCACATTATGTTTCGAAAGCAGTATTAGGTTTGACTTCTCATCCTAAGAAATACAATATCTTGAACTTAAAATGCGAATTCGCTTCACCAGATGAGAGCTTGATATTAAGGAGAAAAAGAAAAAGAAACTGTCTACAGGTGTATGGCTTCAATGTGAC
This sequence comes from Pinctada fucata, assembly GCA_028142955.1. Classification (NCBI taxonomy): domain Eukaryota; kingdom Metazoa; phylum Mollusca; class Bivalvia; order Pterioida; family Pteriidae; genus Pinctada; species Pinctada fucata. Next base: position 37,100,608 of record AP027112.1, on the reverse strand, counting down.
AAAGCGAGAGTGGATAATCTCAATGTAGGCCTTGATACGGTTGAGCAAAACAGTTATCAGCTAGTACCGCACCCTGTGTAGCATCCTTCTTTACGTCCCACAAAAAAATCTTATCTTTGGACATCATTTGAGTTAAGTTGAAGATGTTATCAGGGTGTTCGAGATGTGAGTAAAGTTAGTTTTGAACTGATGGTCTTTGCGGGTTCTAGAATAACATCTAGAAAGAGGTATTTGCTCTAGAAATAACTAAAGCAACTAGAAATAAGGTACATGTAATTTAGATACTGTTTTGAAGATTGAAGTAACATTCTTGACTTAGATAATAAAAAAAACATCAAACACAAAAGACCCCTCATAAACCATTGAGACGAGCCGGTATCCGGTGGCGACCTAGGACGGCCATCTGCTACGCAAGAAGTTAATGGTGTTGTTATCCGGTTTACGTGCACACAGCCCTTCTACATTTCCGGTTACTCAGAGGTCTTGAATAACGCATAACAGTGGTGTAAAATTATCTCATTACTGTGAGTGACCATACAAACGGACATCATAACGCAGGGGCTCATCAACACATAGATCGATACGTGAATTGATACACGAATAGAGGGCGAATGATATACAGCCCGTGCTCTGTAGGCTGTAACGAGCTCATTCATGTTATCACGCGAGGAGCCGACAATATAAATTTCAAACTAATTTTAATGCATCAGACTCGTTTTTCGGATAGTAAACATTTAACAGTGGTACTTTGAGCAAAAGTGATTTTCAGACGAAGTCAAAAATCTTTTAGCAGTAATTTTAACTTTATTTTTAAATTTTAATTTGTGCATCCGCTTTCCAAAGAGTGTTCGGCTCAATATTTCATTAATGGGCTATTCAGAAGCCTTAAGCCCCTGTCACACTGTGGCGAAGTGGAGCTACGAGTTTTGTACGAGTGCTGGCGAGTTATGACTCGCCGAAATTTCCCCGAGTTAGTCTTGATTTTTTTGTGATTACGTCATGGGCTCGACATTTGCTCGAGATCTCTACGAGAACAGAACGACACTTGGCGACACTCTACGATTTGTACATGACATCTTCTCGACAAACGAAGACTTTGGTACAAGAGGATACGAGTTAAGTACGAGTTTCGTACGAGTTTATACGAGATGTGGCGACATGCCTACGAGTTAAACACGAGATAAGTACGAGTTATGACGAGCTGAGTACGAGAAGTGGACGAGTTATGTCAACACATTATGAATTTGGTATAAATTTGTGGTTAAGTCTTTTTTTTACCTCACCCGATCTGAAAGCCCTTGACAGGGATTGGTATTATTATAGCATTTTGACCGTCGACAAGATGTCTTCCTTTTGTATGATTTACGTGTATCGAATCACGTTTTCTTCCTCAAGACTGCTGAAAAATTTGAATGAATTGTTCTGTACAAGCTTCACAAAATGTAAATAATACGATACATCTTCATTTCTAAATTATCTTCTCCTGGAAGATGCAAAATCTGTTGAAAAAATATCTTCTACAATCGTAGAAGAAATATTAGTAAAAGTAACGAATCTGAGAGTCCAAGATGGGTGCAGATTCAAGATTGTTAAATTCAAGAGCCGATTATGGACTCTTTCGAATTTGATCATGTGCATGCTAAAATTGAGGTCTTCTTCTTTCCTTTTAAAATAACTTTCAATATTATTTAAGCTGAAAATTATAATACGTACAATGTACCATAAAGTACTAACTTTTCTGCAAAGGGAAGGGGGATGTATCAAATTAGTTCTTTTCCATAATCTTTTTCAATACAACCAGAATATGGATAGAAAATTCATCGTTTTGATCTTTTTTAACTGCAATAAAATGGACTTACAAGATTGTATACGGGTAGTAGTTGCACAATGTCTTATATCAACTTGAAGATAAATCTGCCATAGATGAAAGATGGGACTGTTTCCTTGTTTTTTATGTATTAGGACAAAATGATGTAAGAGGTTACATGGACAAACTTATCTCGATTAATTGAATTTTTCTGGAGTTAGTATGTGCATTAAGCTCGTGTACGCCTTGAACATGTCAGCCCACCTGGGCCTCTTTTAATTTTGTTCTCTATCAGCGCTATACTATATGAAAGTGAAAACATTTATGCATACTGTAGATGCAATTCAAAATATTGGTTCCAATTTCAATAAAATTTGCATTTTTGTTGTTATTTATTGTTACTAAATTTAGGCTTGAATGCCATATATTTGTATCCAAAATACTTCTTTCTAAAATAAGGACTGATAGATGGAAAAACATTACAATTTTTAGTTCAGATCATTTCTACTAAAAAAATAAGCCCCAGACAAAAATCATGATAATCTCACATTTTTTTATATGTATATATGAAATACTAGCTAAAAATCAAGGATGTCATTGCTTTTGAAATTTTTTGCAACTTTGGTCAATAAATAGGGGATATATCCAAAATCACTATGTATGTGTTTGTTTTACTCAATACCACATGATTTTTGAGAAACTGTCTCTCTTATTTTTGAAAAATCACAGAATTTTGCCAAATTTTGTGAATTACATTCAAGATGACCTTGACATTGGGTCCTGTGACCTTGAAAAAATTTAAGGTGATTTTTTTAATCAATAATGCTCTTTTATATGCACTGATAAAAAATGCTTAAAGATATATAACGGACAGCTGAGTATATTAATCTATGTGTAATAGCACTGACCAGAATATCACCATGGTAACCATTTTTTATACCTTTTTGAATAAAATTGTGAAGAGGTCCCACTCAAATTTTAACATTTTCTTAAAGATCGAGGATTAAACTTTAAAGATAATTGGCAGTAGAAATCAAGTTAGCCTGACATTTCAGATTATTTGCCCTTAAATTTGAGCGAAATCATGATAAATTAGGAGCTTTTTCGGTCTAAAAAGGGCCTCTTCAAAACAGGTGTTTGCCTACGTTTTGAGCATATTGACAAAGAGAATCGCGGGCAGAAACATACTTCTTGTGTAATATTTATTCTATTAAAGATATAAAGAGAAAAATTAAGGAAATTTCAGTTGATTACAATAGCTGTTACCATGGAATCGAGCCTTGTGAAAATGCCATGTTACAAGTATTCTACCGATGCGTAAAATTTCAAACATGGTTTCCATGGCAACGAAAACTTAATTTGTAAATGAAAGTTTGTTTTTGTCTCCGAAAATCATATACACCTTCCACACCAAAAATCTTCAAAATTGGAGATGTGCTGTTTCCACGTGCTATTGAAACTATTTTGGTCCTTACAGAGAACTGTTATTAATATCCAAATATCTAAAAGCACTGAATTGTGTAAATGAAAATAAATGTTTTAACCTACCTAATTGTTCCTTTAATCACATGTGAGTATGCATCGGACATTTGGTTTTCGCAACATGTTTACCTCATTAGGTCCGAATAGGACTTCTTGAACTTTATCGTTCGTATTCATTCACATCATTGCCACTTGAGATATACATGATGGCTAGAATCTGCATGAATATGATCATGGGCTTTTTTACGTAAACGTTATTTTCGTGATTTACGGCGGAAACGATTAAATATAACGTTACGAAACAGGCAAATCTATCTAGCCGTATAATAGCCTCCTCGAAAACAAGCTATAATCCTCTAAAAGATATTGTGTTTCCATGATAGCTTCCTTGTACACAAGCAATAATCCTCTTAATGAAGGGTACCTGTAAAGTGCGAAACGAAACAAAAACGAAACGAAACGAAACGAAACAAATCGAAACGAAACGAAACAAATCGAAACGAAACGAAACAAATCGAAACGAAACGAAACAGATCGAAACGAAACGAAACAAAACGAAACGAAACAGATCGAAACGAAACGAAACAGATCGAAACGAAACGAAACAAAACATAAAACTTAAAGAAAATGAGAAAAAGAGGAAAAATCGCCGAAAACGAATATTTCAAGACAAGATCATCATGTAATATTGCCTTAATCCTAGAGTTTTACATTTGTAACTAATGCCGAGAGGATTTCTTGAAAGAGTCAAAGTTGACAATTAAAAAAATGTTATGATCACTGAGCGATATAAGTCCCCTACCGGCGGCATATATTTATGTCCTGCAACTCTGCCTATGAATTAATCTTCAATTAAACATGAGTTTTAATTAAACTTACTGTCTATGCAGGTCAGTTCTGAGATTTTATCTGCTTTATCAATTCGAAAAAAGGTCAAGCGTGACGAAAGTTTAACTTGCTCTGTAACTATCCAAGAGTAAGCTAAGAATCTAATTTCACCTGAATATCTCTCTTTGTTGCAGGAAAAAGTCCGGAAAACTGACAAAAATTGAATTTTCCAAGTCATCAAGGGGCATAACTCCTCGAAAAATAGGTTAAGGGTGACAGAAGTCAAACTTGTTCTGTAACTATCCAAGACCAAGCTGTGTATCAAATTTCATCTGAATATCTCCATCCGTTGCAGAAAAAAGTCCGGAAAACTGACAAAAACTGAATTTTCAAAGTCACCAAGGGGCATAACTCCTCGAAAAATAGGTCAAGCGTGACGAAAGTCGGACTTGCTCTGTAACTATCCAAGATCAAGCTGTGTATCAAATTTCATCTCAATATTTCCATCCGTTGCAGAAAAAAGTCTGGAAAACTGATATTCGGACAGACGGACAGACAGACAGACGGACAGACTGACAGACAGACCGAGAGGAAACTAAGAGTCCCCTTCGGCGTTGCCGGTAGGGGACTAAAAAGTAAATGTCATATGCCATTCATGTATCTAAATAAGAGGAATAAAAGGGAGGGGATAGAAAACCACGCTATGACACCGTAATGAGATCATAAAACGGGGTGGGGGCACATTTCAGGAGAAAAATCTTATCCTTTTTCAAACGCAATATGCCCCCCAGTTTTTAATTGTTCTCATTTTTCTGATAAAATTTTCAAATACACATAACGGAACAGTTCCGTTTCCTCTGCGCTAGACTCCTCCCTGCTTAATAATATTTTTCCGTCTGTGACGAGGTTATTCATCCCAATCACTCTCCTTTAAAATGCAATTGTGCCATATACCGTATATATTATGTTTTGATCGTCAACTTTGATTCTTTAAAAAACCCTCCAGCCACAAGAACTAACGGTTGAAGGCAATAATGAGGGGTGGACAGGGACAAAGGGAGGGGAGAGAAAGGGGGCGGGAGGAGGGAAGAAGGGGGCGGGAGGAGAGGAAAGGGGGCGAGAGGAGGGACAGATGATTGGGAGGGTAACAAAAAAAATTAGGAAATTACTTTTAATATAAATAATCTTGCTCTTAGGCGTTCATGTACATAATCTCAATTTTAAAAATTACCACGAAATTCATCTATATATACCTTAAAATTTTTTCCCGATCGCTTCGCTCGCCGCAATTTTCAATTCATTTTTTCAAATACTTCAGGCTCGCTTCGCTCACCTTAGTTTTTCATCTAAACAGGTCTATTTCTTTTTTCAATGTTTTAAAAAGGAAAAACCCAAATAACTTCACTATTGCACCAATTTACATTTTAAAGTTTAAACATTTGTATTGACCGCCCAAGACCCCTCCCCCCACGGGAGGGGGGAGGCGGCAGGAGGAGAGTGGTACCCCCTGACCCTTCAATAAGATCTTGTCTTGAAATATTCGTTTTCGGCGATTTTTCCTCTTTTTCTAATTTTCTTTAAGTTTTATGTTTTGTTTCGTTTCGTTTCGATCTGTTTCGTTTCGTTTCGATCTGTTTCGTTTCGTTTTGTTTCGTTTCGTTTCGATTTGTTTCGTTACGTTTCGATTTGTTTCGTTTCGTTTCGTTTCGTTTTTATTTCGTTTCGCACTTTACAGGTACCCCTTAATGAAACTTATTTTTGGAAAATGTGTTATCAGCACATTACAATATGATGAGAAGACAGTTTTATCTACCCACGTCGAAGAAGAGCGCTGACCAACGGTCACCAAGGAAACATGCATGTCAGGGAGTAAGCCTCTATACGGATTTGGGTTCAGTCACACACACAAAAATACATGCAGAGCTTTAACTGCGTGCGGTCTCGATCATTGCGTTATACGGATTCACCATGAAGCAGGATACGCACGTTGTAAGTGAGTTACAAGTATATTCAACGCACTTATACGGGTAAAGGACGTTATGAATTAATGGCGAAAAAAATGTCAGATAGTGGTACCCCGTGATGCAAAGGATGTCGTTCGCCTTGATGCTAAAACAACGCTTTCTAGTTTTAAAGATGGCGCAAATACGAATATATTATTATCATACATGTATGTATATAAAGATCTAACTGTATTATTCAGTGATAACGAAAAGATATCCCCTCCCTTTCTCAAAAGAGTGGACGAACGTGTCAAATCTACTCCTGTCATACTTCAGGTTCATTGTTGCAAGCTATGTTATTATTTGTTTGTTTGTTTTTTAATCATATTGATATTAAAAAAATTCCCCAAGACGTCACGGTGACAATTACAGCTAAATGTTGATATTTGAAATAGACATTTCACGGCATGTGTTTCTACTTCTTATAAAGTTTACACTCATTGGTTTCTATTTTTGAATTAAATTATTAGTAAATTTCTGTATTCAATACATGTACATATATGTTAAAGCAGTATGTTCAAACTCATCTGACAGCTTTTTTTGATTAAAAAAACTATTTACGTCTATTTTTCGTTGCATTTTTACAACGCAAAAATTCACTTTGATGCATATTTTAACTGTCTTTATCTCGATACATAATTTTTGGCATCGTTGGATTTTTGACATATTTATAAAATTAAAGCAAAGAGTTAAAAACTGAAATTTGACTCCTCAGGTGATAACATACATGAGCTCGCTACAGCTGGCAGAGCATAGATTGCATTACGCATGCCCTCTTTTTATATCCATTTACATATTCATCTGTGTTGCTTGGGCCCCTGTGTTTTGTGGTCTTGTTTGTGTGTGGTCATCTGACAGTGAGGAGGTTGTTTAACATCACAGTTGTGCGTTCTTCGAGACCTCTAGGTTATCGGAAAAGTGAGAGGGTTGTGCGCAGGTAATCCAGGATAACTACACCGTCTGCTACTGTTTAAAATTTAAAATAAAGTGGGGAAATTTCTCATTTTAAAAGGAAAGAACGTCAAAAACGGTTACGATGGCAACATTTCGTTCTATTTTACTATACATTGAGTGTATTTTTGTTCCATTTCTATTTGTTTTGATTAACCGAGCAGAAAAAAACATTATGAGTGTGTCAATAATAGACATTTCCATTTGAATTGACCTTGAAAACATTTCAAGGTCATTCGACCATTCACTGTCATCTGACAGTGAGGAGGTTGTTTTACATCAGAATTGTGCGTTCTTCGAGACCTCTAGGTTATCGGAAAAGTGGGAGGGTTGTGCACAGGTAATCCAGGATAACCACACCGTCTGCTACTGACGTGGCAGATGGCCGTCCTAAGTCGGCACCGGTTGCCCATTGGTCTCGTTGGTTTATGTGTAGTCATTTGTGTTTTATGTTTTTTCTGTGATTTGACGTTCCTTGTACCACTGCGTCTCTTTCTGTGCGTGTCTTTGTGTTTTACAGTCATTGTGGGTGTTTTGGGAGGTTGCTATTGGTGCTTCAACTAGATGCTGTTGGAGATCCCCTCCTTTCTATGAAAAAAAATCGAACTTCTCTTACAAAAGATATTGGTGCGTGAAAAACGTCTAAAACGTCGTTTATTCGATAAGCTGATTTTTAATGCATAACTTAATTGTCTATATCTCGATACGTATTTATAAAGATGAAATTTAAAAAAAAATCGAACTTTTCTTATAGAAGATATTGGTGCATGAAAAACGTCAGACTCTAAAACTTCTTTTTTCGTTAAGCTGATCTTTAATGCATATGTTAACTGTCTATATCGCGATACGTAATTATTTGGCATCGGTGGATTTTAAAATATTTTCAAGATTAAAGCAAAGAGTTAAAAGGTGAAATTTGAAAAAAAATCAAACTTCTCTTACAGAAGATATAGGTCCGCGAAAAACGTCTAAAACGTCATTTTCTCACTGAGCTGAGTTTTAACTCTTTTCAAGTTACGTTTTGGCTGTCTTTGGAAATTTATTTTTCACACAAAATGTTATCCTTAGATAGAATTAAATGTTATATTTCAATATATCAATAACAATATTTAGTCCAATTCAATTTATACTTTAAATTTTAGAGAAGTATATCAGCGAACATAGGGATATTTCTACGTTCTTTTTGTAAATTTGGCGGGAAAAGTGATGGGGTGGCATATCTCTGTAACCATGAACGAAAATATTTGACAGAATTATTCCTAGTAATTTATCTATTAGAATAACTTAAAATTATCAGATTTGGTTTCTATCATTTGTATCAATTGTATGGTTTTTTGTCGTATTGGCTCTTAACATCAACCATCAGTATATGTAAGGCACTTGTTATTGAATATCTGCAGTGTACTTTTATTGACTTAAACTAATTCTCTCTAAAGAACCAAAAAATCCCATTGGACCGTGGACCGGCATGTCACAGAGTTTACAGATTTTTGGTAAAGGACATAGATATGAATCACTAAGATAACAATTGGCTTCATTTTTGCAATTTATGTTTCCGTTGCCATGGTAACCATGTCCGAATTGTTTTTTAGAATTGTGTAAATATGGAAAACAAAGCATTTTCAAAAGACTCGTTTCCATGGAAACGGGTATAGCAGTCAACTGTGATGTGTGAATATGTAAAAAGAAATGCGCTCCATCACTCGCTGCTCTTCATATAAGTGGTCTAGGAGAGGGTTAAACAAGCTCAGAAAGGGGCATATATTTGACTTGAAAAGTGCCTATTTTTGCCTGAATTTGCTTAGTTTACAGCATGAAATATACGATCAGCAGGCTTATCTCGAGTTCAGGTACATTTCATCTAACAGTATCACCCTTGGACTTTCAAAAATGAAAAAAAAAATAAAGTGGGGAAATTTCTCATTTTAAAAGAAAAGAACGTCAAAAACGGTTACGATGGCAACATTTCGTTCTATATTACTATACATGGAGTGTTTTTTGTTCCATTTCTATTTGTTTTGAATTAACCGAGCAGAAAAAAACATTATGAGTGTGTCAATAATAGACATTTCCATATGAATTGACCTTGAAAACATTTCAAGGTCATTCGACGTTGTGTCAAGGTCACTGTTTAGTAAATGATCCAATTTTGCCAAAAATTAATTTGATTAATTGGAAAGTAGAAAGGCCATTTTTCAGAAATCAGATGATAGGGGATGCTTATTCTTCCTGGGCACCTTGTCTCACTCCAATATCATCTTTGATCAATCTTACTCTATATCAAATATGAAAAGAATTAAAAAGGAAAATTAATTCAGTATTTGGTGAACGCACATGTTTAACAAACTACATCTTTTTTCGAATCAAGTGTAGTGTCAAAGGCGTAGTAAGTCATTTGAAAGGGGTCCCTGTTAAGTGCTAAACGAAACAAAAACGAAACGAAACGAAACAAATCGAAACGAAACGAAACAAAACGAAACGAAACAGATCGAAACGAAACGAAACAGATCGAAACGAAACGAAACAAAACATAAAACTTAAAAGAATATGAGAAAAAGAGAAAAAAAATCGCTGAGAACGAATATCTAAAGACAATGTGAGCATGTAATATTGTTCTACATTTGTAAAGAGTGCCGGTTTCTTGAAAGAGTCAAAGTTGACAATTTAAAAAAGTCAATGTCAAATGCCATTCATGTTACTAAGAGGAATAATGGGGAAGGGATAGAAATGACACCGTAATGAGATTTCAGGTAAAAAATCTTTTATTCTTTTTCGAACGAAATGTGCCCCCCCCCCCCCCCAGTATTTGTTCTCATTTTTCTGATAAAGTTTTCAAATACATATAACGGAACAGTTCCTTTTCCTCTGTACTAGACTCCTCCCTTATATGTGCTATGTTTGAGTCGTCAAATTTGACCCTTTAGAAAACCCTCCGGCCACAAGAAATAATGGTTGAAGGCAATAATATATCCAGATATTGACATCCGTGATACTTTTCTGCATTTACATCAATTTTTCTCAAGTTCTTTAAGATTTATGTTTTGTTTCGTTTCGTTTCGATCTGTTTCGTTTCGTTTTGTTTCGTTTCGTTTCGATTTGTTCCGTTTCGCTTCGATCTGTTTCGTTTCGTTTCGATTTGTTTCATTTCGTTTCGATTTGTTTCGTTTCGTTTCGATTTGTTTCGTTTTTGTTTCGTTGCGCACTTTACAGGGACCCCGTTTGAAAGTGCTAGATTTTCTAAATTAAAATATTGCTATTTAAGCGCATTAATTATATTCTTACAACTTACTCCCATATCGGGAGTTCGCTTCTTTTCATTTGGTGGAGGTTTTTGTTTGTTTGCTTTGGTTCCTGTTTTATCCTGATTGTGTATGCCTTCGGTTTCTGATTTTCTGAATTATCGACTTTGTGCTGTATACAGGGATATGGTCATTATCCATATTTGTCATCATATCAAAAATGTTTTATACAACATAATATTTTGATATATTAATTTGTAATCATTGTAATGCGCTAGCGTAACTTTGGGGTTTTCTATTTTCGTTGTAAATAATGTGAGCCAGAAATATTTACAATAAGTTTTATTTATATTTTGCTACTTTGGAGGGTTCTGGTGCAATAATATTTTCATTAACGGAAAGTATATAACTTTGGCGAAGGAAGAAAAATACAGTTTGTGTACTCCAAGTTTAATTTTATCCAGTATTTGGTAATTACAGGGTCTACAACTTTAATAACTGATACTTTTGCAGCATAAATCAGACATGCACGTTTCGTGTACTTAGCCCTCGTCAATGATTACAAATGAAGTAAAAAAAAAAACGCAGTGAACTTTATCCTATCTTATAATCAAATCACACAATACACAATTATGTATAGTATTTCTTTCATTACTTCAAACTGCTCACTAAGAAATGAAAATTAGTACCTTTTAAATAAGTAGAATGGGGATTAATACCAAAGAAGGAAAGAAAAAAGTCACTCTTTCGTTGATCTATTTATAACATAAGATTTCCTTTCCTTGATTGCTTGCCGTGGTTAGATCTAAGTATACCAAAGACGAAATAACAATCATTGTTCATGAATCTAAGATCCCTGGAAATATGCCATAATAGTGTAAGTCTTCAGTGTAAGTATAAAGGAAGAGTATAGACTGGAAAAAAAGTCCAATTAAGCCACCACATAGCATGTTAGTCTGTTGAAAATAGTATGAAATATCAAAAGATTTTATGACTCTTTTTAAGGTGGGTCCCTACTCGTGAATTTAACAGATGAATTTTGTATTTTTAAGGTTATTTTCTATACATAATAGTCAAAATGACATAATGAACACAGACATAGGTAGGTAATTTTGTTTTCTTTAAAGATACAGTACATTAAAGAAAGGTACCCTAGCACTTAAAAATTGAGAAATATCAAATATCCATCATATGCTTTTGAACCCTCCAATTTCAGTGATGATACGAATATGTTTATTTGTTTTGTTTTATTTTATGATAACAAGTCATATAGAAGAAATGAAACACATAAAATGATATTGTAACATAAATCTAAGTGTGATATATCTCCAGACATTAGGGTACCCCCTTATAATTTCATACCATTTTTGACCAAGAATATGTACTAAATCCAACTTTTTGCATAAAAAAACAGATGATTTTTTTTCATTTTGTAATATTACATAAAATTATGTTTGTAGATGAAGAAATAATCACATACAGGTACACAGTTTTTTAAATGATCAAGGTATGGCTCCAAACATAAGGGTATCCCCTTATAATGTTATCATAAGAATTGCAGCCGGGTCAGTCTCGAGGTCGTTGTATGTGAACCTACAATGCAACAGTTATTACAATGTACACACAATTTTTGCCATTCTGCGTTGATCTTGTCAAAAATGAAACGAAAATGAAAAGACTCAACTGCAAAAATGTTTTATTGTCATTTATATTTACTTGTACTACATACAACTTCTTTAAAACATACAGAAACCATGAAGACAATGGGTAAGAATAAAACAATTCTTTTACATATTGTGAAATAATACTCAAAGTTATTTTTCTCGAAAAAATAATATGTTTACATCTATCTTTGTCTCGAGATGATGCAATGATGAAAAAGAAAAAATATAATAATTACACGTGATTTAAGATATCAATAAAACACAACATGTTCCAGTCATATTTAAATTTCCAAAATACAATCATAATAATTCCTCTATCCATATAAAAACAATGACAATGGTGATAAAAGAGTACAACAGCCCCTGTGGGCACAACGCTCATCTTATACCAAAAGAAGGGAGGAGATCTCCAACAAGACCCCGCCGCAGCACCAACAGCAAAACACCAAAACACCCGACGCAAAAACAAAAAAAGACGAGCACAGCACGAGGCGGAAAAGAGACACACGACATGTAAACATCAAACACAAAAGACCACACACAAACCGACGAGACCAATGGGCAACCGGTGCCGACCCCGGACGGCCATCCGTCACGCAAGCAGCAAATGGTGCGGCCACCCTGGATCACGTGCGCACAACCATCTCACTTCTCCAATTACCCAGAGGTCTCGAAGAACGTACAATTGTGGTGTAAAACAAACTCCTCACTGTAAGATGACATCACACAAACAAGACCGTAAAACGCAGAGGCCCCAGAGACACAGATGAATATGTAAATGGATATAAAAAGAGGGCATGCGTAATACAGTCCGTGCTCTGCCGGCTGTAGCGAGCTAATGTATGTAATCACCCGAGGAGTCCGACTGACATTCAGAGAGGACATGTGGTCGGGGCCCTGTCTTCTCTAAAGAGGTTTGGACAGGGCCCGTCATGGAGTCCCGTCGTCACAGTCAGTCAGAGTGCAAGTCTCAAGGATGCGCTTGTACAAGACTGTAGATTGGTCAAGTACCAAGCCTAGTGTCCGTCTGGTGACATTAGGATCATATCCACGGTACAAAAGGCGTTTGATGATTCTGACGCATTTTCGATGGTTATGCTGCATACCTTTGATCCTTTTTATTTTGTTTATCATATCACCATAAAAGACAGGTTGTGTAATACCCATAGTAATGTACTCTGTTGCATGTATAGATCCGAATTTTAAAAGAAGTTGACTGTAATTTTTGTAAAATTTCCAGAAAGTCTTAACTAGTTTATGAAAGCGGAAACCTTGACCTAAAAGTTTTTTGGTAATTTGTAAATTTCTACTGTGAAAATCCAAAATATCAGTACATGCTCTAGCGTACCGGATGAGCTGTGATATGTAAATGCCGTATGACGGTAATCTTGGAACATCACCGTCAAGCCAAGTGAAATTTACCATGTTGAATTCACAATCATCCCTTTTGTCATATACACTTGTATGAATCTTTCCGTTTACAATTTTGATATTTAGGTCCAAAAAGGGTGTTTCTGTATTTGAAAGGTTTGCCTTGTTAAGGGTTAATTCTTGTGGATAAATTTCATTCTTATATAATTCAAAAGCAGGATTGTCAATGGTTAGAATATCATCCAGATACCTAGAAGTATTATTGGAACATTTCAGCTCATCAAATTTTCTTTGCTTTTGAAGATTTTGGATAAATTCTTTTTCATAAGTGTATAAAAATAAATCTGAAACAAGAGGCGCATAGTTAGTACCCATAGGAATTCCTACAACCAGCTTGTATAGATCCTCACCAAATCTAACATAAATATTGTCCAAGAGGAAGGACAAGGCATTACACAGGTCACTACATGTCCATGATTTGTATGATTTGTAGTCTGTCGAGGAAAAGAAACCCTTCGATTCAGATGTACAAATGTAAGTTTTTCGCTCTCGATCAAAACACCATTTAATGAGATTAGATAATCGATCATTAATTTTGTCATGAGGAAGTGTGGTGTACATATAAGAAAAGTCGTATGAAGAAATCGTATTGGCTTGGAAATTTCCAGATTTCATTTTTTCAATCACATCCCCTGAATTCTTAATAGACCAAAATAAATTTACATCGTTCCTGTTTAGAACCGTTTCACAATATCTACTTATGTGTTCTTTAATAGCAGTAAGTGCTGACGTCAGATTTCTAGACAAAATTGTAGTTGAGCAGTTACTAGAATTAGCAATAAATCGAAATTTGTAAGGAGAATTGTGCAGTTTCGGTATGCAATATAGTGTTGGGAGATCCAATTTAGAAATAGAGATATTGAATGAAGACAGTTCACTGTTATGCTTGCCTAAAATGTTAGATGCACTTTCATTGCTTTTGATATATGTATTAGTAGACGAAAGTTCTGAAATCAAAGTTGATATGTAGTAACGTTTTCAAATGATAATGGTGTTGTTGGCTGCTTTATCAGCTGGTGCAAAGACATATTTTTCATGTAATTTACTTAGTTTGAATTTGAAATATCTTTCTGATTTGGAACGTGGATTTTGAAAAAGATGAGGGTTTTTATGGAAGTTATCTATTCGAATATCCGTTATATCTAAAATGAGGTTTTTCACGGTATAAATGAACACTTTAATATAAGACAAAGACGGAGATTTCCAACACGAATCGGTTACTGTACTAATATTAAAAATTCGAATAAGTGTAATGAAAGTCAAACGCAGAACCCGAGATCAAATTTCAAAAAAAAATCACATTTAAATGGCTTACCATTCTTGAATAAAATACACAAATTTCTCAAGAGAAAAGAAATATCGAACAAATAGATGGATACAATAACGCCGCTCCATAGAAATACGAACGACGACTTTATGTAATCAGCAATCTCCAGAGTCCAGTGGAAGTGCGGAATTCAACGAAAGATCACTGACAAAATGCACCGTGCTAAGTTTCAAAGTTTTGACATATTCAAGTATGTGTGCATGTATCACGTGAATCATGTTGTTTATATCATGCAAGTATAGTTTATAAGTTACTGGAATAAAAAAGGAAGCTTAAACTTTTATTCTAAAATTATCTCACTGTTTATTTTAACAAGAGGCCAAAGCTGGCCACATCGCTCACCTTAGTTGCAACCGAAAGAATGATAGTGGACAATTTGATGGATGACCTTAATATTTGCTTAATGCAAGGTTTCTGAAATTCTGTTCAGCTGTTGATAAGGAAAAGTCGAAAATGTGTCAGTAAATCAAAGCCCTTGGCGGCCATATTAGCTGACCGATCAGCATGAATAATACAAACTTGATAGAGGAACTTGATTACTTGCTTCCATTTTGGTTTCGTGAAATTCTGTGCCGTGTTTGCAGAGGGGAAGTCGAAAATGCCTCAGCCTATCAGAGCTTCGGTGGCAATATTTGTTGACCGATCTGCACGAACACAAACTTGATAGAAGACCTTAAGTACTGGCTAACTGTGATTCATAAATTCTATGCAGGGTTTGAAATGGAGAAATTGAAAAAGCCCTCGGCGGCCACATTTGTTGACCGATCGGACAAAAACACAAACTTGGTAGAGGACCTTGAGTACATTCTTCCTGTAGGGTTTCTTGGAACACTGTGCAGAGGTTGCAGAGGGGATCGAAAATGCGTAGGCGGCTATGACAATATCTCACTTGAGTTTCGCTCAGGTGATCTAAAAAGGATAATCAATTAAAAGATTATCCAGCTCCATTAGAAAATTGTTCCAGTTTTTCCCCTTTTCCGTGTCTAATCAGAAACATTCTGAATGATCGATGCAAGTGTGTGTCTGCTTTGAAATTCAGGTTGATCGGGGTACCTTTCATTAAATCATTAGGACCTAAAACAAAATTTTTAATTGCTAAGGCCTTAACTGAGATTCGAAACAACGATCATTCTACGCAAGCATGTGTTTTATTTGTATCGATTTGAACCGCTAAGGATTTGTGTGACGCGGTGTATGCGCCTTATCTACGAAGTTAATAGGCCACAAATAATGAACATATAATTTTTCATAGTAATTCATGTAATTAGTACTTCATGATTCATGAATTGAAACAATCCTTGTCTCTGTCTGTTGTTCCATCTTTTTGCGTGTATGATCCTCTGTATTAACTATTTGGGGGGGGGGGGGGGGTTTACCTTATCATGAAAATGCTTTACGGTTGAAACATTGTGATCGCTTTATCTCCTGCAGAAAAAGTTTATGATGGCCAATCTCATTTTTTTCCCGAGGAATGCAAAAATAAACAAATCAAATGGTAAAAGCATTTTGCAAAAGAATCGAATCCAGGTCTGAACAAGGGTGTACTCATCAGTGACGAAAAATGTATTAGGCCCGACGAAGAGTTTAAAAAGCGAAGATGTCATGATTGTGATCAATACATAATTGGGTAAATCTATCACCACTGTAGCTATGACAACCCAAAGATACACTTTGTTTAACAGAGACAACCGCCGGTTATTTAACTTATTGGTGTCACCAAATGTGTCGTTTCTTTGAGAAGTCAATCGTTTCATTTTTACCATAAAGACAATATTAATGGTGGTAAACAATAATGTTGCAGATACGAAAAGAAAAAATTCAAATATTGTAATATACATATAAGAATTATAAGAGACCGTAGCTGGATCATCTCGAACACTGAATTTAATGGTCGAGCAAGCGGTATATACTTTCGTTCGTCCTGTGTTCCATAAATCAGCAAGACACGGCATCTTCTCAAGGGGGAAAGTCATTATATTTAATGGAAGTAATAGAGCTAATAAGGACAACGTTACTGTGATAGAGTAAAGTCGTCTTCTAGAATCTGAAAACCAGTAATTCATTTTGAAAGGACAATACACGCTACAACACCTGTTTACAGCCAAAGTTATTTTCAAAGAAAGGGACATTGAAATGGTAATTTTTGGTACATATTCTGAGAAAATGAGATATAAAAAGCACCATGGGTATGGCAAAGGTGCCTTTCTATTGCCGAAGTGATGAAAAACCAGATAGAAGGGAACCGTGAATAGAGACGGAATGATATTTATAATAGCATTAAAAACAATGATGTAATGAACGAAACTCATCAAGCCATTTCTGTGGAAAATAACTGCAATTCCGATGATGAATATGATGAACACAATCGATAGAGGGGGATTGATATAGGCTTCAAAAAAGAGAGAAACGGAGGAGCTATCCTTAAAACTGTCAAGGTACATAAGCCAGGTGTTCTTCACATCGCCTTCAAACTTCATTCGATACCATTTTTCAAACAATTCAGAGCTGACATTTGCTGAACTCATATCTTCACACACTTTTTCTGTTTATTGTGGCATGTACCTACAAAAGATACAGAAATTAGATAATACATGTGAATGTGTCAAAAACATGTGTTATTGATTTGTCTTGCATGTGTTGTATATGTTTTTGTATATAAACTCCATATCAGAAGGAGATATCATGTAGAGAGTGGGAATATCTCAACAAAATATAAAATTCGAATATATCTTTCCATTGTACACAACAAGGTCAGTTCGAGTAAATATTGTTGAGTAAATATTAATATGGAAATATGTAGCAATGACAAATATGGATAATGACCATATCTCTGTATAATGCACAAAATTGATAATTCAGAAAACCAGAGACCGAAGGCATAAAAAATCAGGATAAAACAGGAACCAAAGCAAACAAACAAAAACCTCCACCATATGAAAAGAAGCGACCTCCCGATATGGAGATTACATAAATTGAACACTCACGACATCTGTTTTAGCACTCACCACATTATAACTTATACATGTACGAATTTCACGCTAAAATACGAAGCAATACGATACAATACATAGAAAAACCGGAGAGACAAACTTACGTTGAACTATTGCTGTAGTGATATGGAATGTTCTGAAATGATTCTCAAACTTCTCCTATTATAGGAAAATCTAAAGCTGGCACTGTGTAGAATCAAAAGCCCCATGACTATAAAAAGAAATTGAAAAAATTTAGAAAATGTTGAGGAAAATGGTTTATATACTCTTCTCGATGATAAAAGCAGAACGCGTTTACATGAAAACATGAGAATATTGAATAATCAAGACTGTCCATGAAACTGAAGTTCAGATGAAATGACAAATATGGATAATGACCATATCCCTGTATACAGCTCAAAATCAATCATTCAGAAAATCAGAGACCGAAAGCATACAAAATCAAGGCAAAAGTCTTTTTTCTTAAACTCTTTGTTACATCCTACCGCGGGTTTTTAAGAACTGCACTGTAACTGACTGAGCAAACTCGATGCTGGGCCCTGTACAACCCTAGTTAGGAAAGACAGGAAGACAGGCCTCGAACAAATTGTCCGTCGGGCTCCCAAAGTTATTGAATCCATGAGCTCGCTCCAGTCGGTAGAGCACAGACTATTTTTAAACACTTTAGTTTAAATGAAATCAATTTTCATATTCATCTATGTGTTACATGGGTCCCTGAGTTTTGCTGCCTTGTCTGTGTGGTCATTAAACAGAGATGACTTTTTAACACAACAATAAACCCTTCCGATTGCGAGAAAAAATGCAAAATTTCGTGTCGTCACAATGCTTTTACCTCGGACAAACATCGAAATTGCATCGTGACGTAATGGAATTTCTCAAATTTTTCCCGCGTTCGGTAGAGTCAATTGGGCGTTCTTTGAGACCATTGGGTAATCAGACAATCTACTATACGTTTTCTCAAAAGAGTGTTTCGGCGTATTGCTGAGGGTACTGTAACCGAGTCTTATTCATGCTATTGGCTATACTCTTTTCTTTTACATAAAACAAAGGAGGGGATCTCCAACAACACCAGGTTGTAGCGCCCACAGCAAAACCCCAAAACATCCAATGCAAAAACACAAAGCAGACAAGCACGGAAACAGATGCATAAGGGACAAGTAAAGTCAACAGAAACATTAAACACAAAGGACTAAATGACAAATATGGATAATGGCCATATCTCTGCATACTGCACAAAATCGATAATTCAGAAAATCGGAAACCGAAGGCATACAAAATCAGGATAAAACAGGAACCAAATCAAAAAAAAAAAAAAAAAAAAAAACACTCCACCACATGAAAAGAAGCGAACTCCCGATATGGGAGTGAGACAGCCTGTTTCGAATTTCGCACCGATGCGTTTTAGTTCAAATTGTGGTTTTCGTTTGCGGTAAGTGACTGATAATTAGTCAGTTTGTAAGTAACATCATCCCTATGGTATATAAATTGTTCGAGACCGTCCATCCACAGGCAAGGTGAAGGTCACATTATGTTTCGAAAGCAGAATTAGGTTTGACTTCTCCTCCTAAGAAATACAATATCTGGCGCTTATAATGCGAATTTGCTTCACCAGATGAGAGCTTGATATTATGAAGAAAATTCCAGGAAACTCTCTTCATGTGTATGGCTTCAACGTGACAAAGCGAGAGTGGATAATCTCAATGTAGGCCTTGATACTGTTGAGCAAAACAGTTATCAGCTAGTACCGCACCCTGTGTAGCATCCTTCTTTAAGTCCCCCAAAAAATGTTATCATTGGACATCATTTGAGTTAAGTTGAAGATGTTATCAGGGTGTTCGAGATGTGAGTAAAGTTAGTTTTCAACTGATGGTCTTTGCGGGTTCTAGAATAACATCTAGAAAGAGGTATTTGCTCTAGAAATAACTAGCAACTATATTTGAACTGATGGTCTTTGCGGGTTCTAGTATTACATCTAGGAAGAGGTATTTGCTCTAGAAATAACTATAGCAACTAGAAATAAGGTACATGTAATTTAGATACTGTTTTGAAGATTGAAGTAACATTCTTGACTTAGATAATAAAAAAAAAACATCAAACACAAAAGACCCCTCATAAACCATTGAGACGAGCCGGTATCCGGTGGCGACCTAGGACAGCCATCTGCTACGCAAGAAGTTAATGGTGTTGTTATCCGGTTTAGGTGCACACAGCCCTTCTACATTTCCGGTTACTCAGAGGTCTTGAATAACGCATAACAGTGGTGTAAAATTATCTCATTACTGTGAGTGACCATACAAACGGACATCATAACGCAGGGGCTCATCAACACATAGATCGATACGCGAATTGATACACGAATAGAGGGCGAATGATATACAGCCCGTGCTCTGTAGGCTGTAACGAGCTCATTCATGTTATCACGCGAGGAGCCGACAATATAAATTTCAAACTAATTTTAATGCATCAGACTCGTTTTTCGGATAGTAAACATTTAACAGTGGTACTTTGAGCAAAAGTGAATTTCAGACAAAGTCAAAAATCTTTTAGCAGTGATTTTAGCTTTATTTTTAAATTTTAATTTGTGCATCCGCTTTCCAAAGAGTGTTCGGCTCAATATTTCATTAATTGGCTATTCAGAAGCCTAAGCCCCTGTCACACTGTGGCGAAGTGGAGCTACGAGTTTTGTACGAGTGCTGGCGAGTTATGACTCGCCGAAATTTCCCCGAGTTAGTCTTGATTTTTTTTTGTGATTACGTCATGGGCTCGACATTTGCTCGAGATCTCTACGAGAACAGTACGACACTTGGCGACACTCTACGATTTGTACATGACATCTTCTCGACAAACGAAGACTTTGGTACAAGAGGATACGAGTTAAGTACGAGTTTCGTACGAGTTTATACGAGATGTGGCGACATGCCTACGAGTTAAACACGAGATAAGTACGAGTTATGACGAGCTGAGTACGAGAAGTGTACGAGTTATGTCAACACAATATGAATTTGGTATAAATTTGTGTTTAAGTCTTTTTTACCTCACCCGATCTGAAAGCCCTTGACAGGGATTGGTATTATTGTAGCATTTTGACCGTCGACAAGATGTCTTCCTTTTGTATGATTTACGTGTATCGAATCACGTTTTCTTCCTCAAGACTGCTGAAAAATTTGAATGAATTGGTCTGTACAAGCTTCACAAAATGTAAATAATACGATACATCTTCATTTCTAAATTATCTTCTCCTGGAAGATGCAAAATCTGTTGAAAAAATATCTTCTACAATCGTAGAAGAAATATTAGTGAAAGTAACGAATCTGAGAGTCCAAGATGGGTGCAGATTCAAGATTGTTAAATTCAAGAGCCGATTATGGACTCTTTTGAATTTGATCATGTGCATGCTAAAATTGAGGTCTTCTTCTTTCCTTTTTAAATAACTTTCAATATTATTTAAGCTGAAAATTATAATACGTACAATGTACCATAAAGTACTAACTTTTCTGCAAAGGGAAGGGGAATGTATCAAATTAGTTCTTTTCCATAATCTTTTTCAATACAACCAGAATATGGATAGAAAATTCATCGTTTTGATCTTTTTTAACTGCAATAAAATGGACTTACAAGATTGTATACGGGTAGTAGTTGCACAGTGTCTTCTACCAACTTGAAGATAAATCTGCCATAGATGAAAGATTGGACTGTTTCCTTGTTTTTTATGTATTAGGACAAAATGATGTAAGAGGTTACAAGGACAAACTTATCTCGATTAATTGGATTTTTCTGGAGTTAGTATGTGCATTAAGCTCGTGTACGCCTTGAACATGTCAGCCCACCTGGGCCTCTTTTAATTTTGTTCTCTATCAGCGCTATACTATGAAAGTAAAAACATTTATGCATGCTGTAGATGCAATTCAAAATATAGGTTCCAATTTCAATAAAATTTGCATTTTTGTTGTTATTTATTGTTACTAAATTTAGGCTTGACTACCATATATTTGTATCCAAAATACTTCTTTCTAAAATAAGGATCGATAGATGGAAAACATTACAATTTTTAGTTCAGATCATTTCTCCTAACAAAATAAGCCCCAGACAAAAATATGATAATCTCACATTTTTTATATGTATATATGAAATACTAGCTAAAAATCAAGGATGTCATTGCTTTTGAATTTTTTTGCAACTTTGTTCAATAAATAGGGGATATATCCAAAATCACTATGTATGTGTTTGTTTTACTCAATACCACATGATTTTTGAGAAACTGCCTCTCTTATTTTTGAAAAATCACAGAATTTTGCCAAATTTTGTGAATTACATTCAAGATGACCTTGACATTGGGTCCTGTGACCTTGAAAAAATTTAAGGTGATTTTTTAATCAATAATGCTCTTTTATATGCACTGATAAAAATGCTTAAAAATATATAACGGACAGCTGAAAATTTACCAGTATATTAATCTATGTGTAATAGCACTGACCAGAATATCACCATGGTAACCATTTTTATACCCTTTTGAATAAAATTGTGAAGAGGTCCCACTCAAATTTTAACATTTTCTTAAACATCGAGGATTAAACTTTAAAGATAATTGGCAGTAGAAATCAAGTTAGCCTGACATTTCAGATTATTTGCCCTTAAATTTGAGCGAAATCATGATAAATTAGGAGCTTTTTCGGTCTAAAAAGGGCCTCTTCAAAACAGGTTTTTGCCTACATTTTGAGCATATTGACAAAGAGAATCGCGGGCAGAAACATACTTCTTGTGTAATATTTATTCTATTAAAGATATAAAGAGACAAATTAAGGAAATTTCAGTTGACTACAATAGCTGTTACCATGGAATCGAGCCTTGTGAAAATGTCATGTTACAAGTATTCTACCGATGCGTAAAATTTCAAACATGGTTTCCATGGCAACGAAAACTTAATTTGTAAAAAGAAAGTTTATTTTTGTCTCCGAACATCATATACACCTTCCACACCAAAAATCTCCAAAATTGGAGACATGCTGTTTCCACATGCAATTGAAACTATTTTGGTCCTTACAGAGAACTGCTATTAATATCCAAATATCTAAAAGCACTGAATTGTGTAAATGAAAATAAATGTTTTAACCTACCTAATTGTTCCTTTAATCACATGTGAGTATGCACCGGACATTTGGTTTTCGCAACATGTTTACCTCATTAGGTCCGAACGCAGCTACGTTAAGGCACTCCTCGTTTTTACGTTGATATATTAGTGACATTTTTAAGACATTTTCAATAATGAAAAAAGGACCTCCATCAATAAAATTTCTTTATGTATTTGGTATCAGTGTTTAACACTAAACTTGTACTACACAGTCAGCCAATAGTGATGTCATGTGCCACATCACAAGTCACGTGACAACTATTTATAACATGCAAACAATGAATTGTAAAAAACGAACTGGCGCAACGCCATTCCTGCAGTTACAGTCCTATGCTTTCTACCAAAATACCTTGTAGGTATTGCCATTTATGAGTTCAAGTGCGCACTTTTCTTCTTTTTTATATTTTTGGAATAAAAGACGATTTTTATCTAAAAAATGACTAGAACAGCACTAAACTCCCAGTATTGTCATATATTTTAAATAGTCATAGATAGAATCGACAAAGTGCCTACTTAGATCATGGAGGACAACCATCTATCGGACTAGTTTAACGCGAACCCAACACATAGCATTGTAATTTCAGCCTGCGCCATGCAATTTTATACCATCACCCTACGACGATATCTTTTCAAACGTATATGTGACTAGCGAAGGGAAGCAACTCGTAGTTTATAACAATCAAGGTCGACTTCGCCGATTTCGTTCTAAACACAAATGTTTACCTGAGAAGATGAAATAAATACTTTGTTGTTTAATTGAGGAAAATTTCATCGTATTTCAATCAAAAAAGTGAAAAGATTAGATCTTTAGCAATCAGTGAAATCTATTTTACATTTTCATCACCCAGACGCAACGGTGCGGTGGCGTAGTGGTGATGACGCAGGAGTGCAAAATCCATGATCGCGAGTTCGATCCTGGAAAGAAGATTATTTTATTTTTCAAAATTTTTAAGAAGTTCTTGCTTATTTTAATTGTTGACTCAGTGAGAGGCACCATGATATCAATAGGCATTGTTTCCGTATATCGTAAATGCTTGTACTTATTAAAAGAGCTTTGTACAGTACAGACAAAATATGTGATATCAGGAAAGAGATGATTAATTCTGTAACATTTCGTTACTAACATACAAATTATAATTTTCATTTTAGCTTGTGATATTCAATTTACGTGGTCTAAGAGAGAGAGAGAGAGAGAAAAAAAAACAAACAAACAGGGAGACGTGAAAATTTTATATCATTATTTTTTTTTTTCATTCTAATTACAATCTAAACGAATACCACGAAGAAAATGCATTTATAGTCGACAAAGTCCAATCTTAACTGATGTTACGCAAGCCACCTTACTTAGTAACTTCCACCATTTTAATTTTTTCAAGTTGTCGTCGGTAGTATTTTCTCTCCCGTCTTTAAATTTGGCCTATAGAGAATAATATATAATATCATATAGAGAATTTATTATGATCTTATCATTATTATTTCCTTGCTTTCACTTTGTTTAGATTGAAAGGCTGTATCCTCAGTTAGTTTAACGTCAGTTTAAAAAAAACGAATCATCGATTTTAAAAAAGAATCCATAAAGCCTTCAAGCTATTCTAAGACTTTGAGTAACCTCCGCACGTGGTTGCTAGGCAAGCATTTTCATCAAATATTTGTATAGTACGTTATACCATTCAAGTATTTTTACTATAGATAAAAGTTATAACATATTCAGCAAAAAATTCAATCATGTATAAAGATCTAACTCGATGATAAATGACAATAAAGAGTATCAAAATTTGCAAACGACAATAGACTCCGTGTTGATGACGTCAAAATCTGAGGTTGACGTCATTTTGCGCCATATTTGAAGACGTCATTTCTGAGGAGTGCCTTAACGTAGCTGCGAATAGGACTTCTTGAACTTTATCGTTCGTATTCATTCACACCATTGCCACTTGAGATATACATGATGGCTAGAATCTGCATGAATATGATCATGGGCTTTTTTTACGTAAACGTTATTTTCGTGATTTACGGCGGAAGCGATTAAATATAACGTTACGAAACAGGCAAATCTATCTAGCCGTATAATAGCCTCCTCGAAAACAAGCTATAATCCTCTAAAAGATATTGTGTTTCCATGATAGCTTCCTTGTACACAAGCAATAATCCTCTTAATGAAACTTGTTTTTGGAAAATGTGTTATCAGCACATTACAATATGATGAGAAGACAGTTTTATCTACGCACGTCGAAGAAGAGCGCTGACCAACGGTCACCAAGGAAACATGCATGTCAGGGAGTAAGACATAGAAATTCCTAGATAATTTACCCTTCCGAACGAGTACTTGCTATTGAGTATCAGCAATGTAATTTTATTGACATCAGTTCGCCTCTATACGGATTTGGGTTCAGTCACACACACAAAAAAACATGCAGAGCTTTAGCTGCGTGCGGTCTCGATCAGTGCGTTATACGGATTCACCATGAAGCAGGATACGCACGTTGTAAGTGAGTTACAAGTACATTCAACGCACTTATACGGGTAAAGGACTTTATGAATTAATGGCGAAAAAAATGTCAGATAGTGGTACCCCGTGATGCAGAGGATGTCGTTCGCCTTGATGCTAAAACAACGCTTTCTAGTTTTAAAGATGGCGCAAATACGAATATATTATTATCATAAATGTATGTATATAAAGATCTAACTGCATAATTCAGTGATAATGAAAAGATATCCCCTCCCTTTCTCCAAAGAGTGGACGAACGTTTCAAATCTACTCCTGTCATACTTCAGGTTCATTGTTGCAAGCTATGTTATTATTTGTTTGTTTGTTTTTTAATCATATTGATATTAAAAAAAATTCCCCAAGACGTCACGGTGACAATTACAGCTAAATGTTGATATTTGAAATAGACATTTCACGGCATGTGTTTCTACTTCTTATGAAGTTTACACTAATTGGTTTCTATTTTTGAATTAAACTATTAGTAAATTTCTGTATTCAATACATGTACATATATGTTAAAGCAGTATGTTCAAACTCATCTGACAGGTTTTTTTGATTAAAAAAAGCTATTTACGTCTATTTTTCGTTGCTTTTTTACAACGCAAAAATTCACTTTGATGCATATTTTAACTGTCTTTATCTCGATACATAATTTTTGGCATCATTGGATTTTTGACATATTTATAAAATTAAAGCAAAGAGTTAAAAACTGAAATTTGACTCCTCGGGTGATAACATACATGAGCTCGCTACAGCCGGCAGAGCACAGATTGTATTACGCATGCCCTCTTTTTATATCCATTTACATATTCATCTGTGTTGCTTGGGCCCCTGTGTTTTGCAGTCTTGTTTGTGTGTGGTCATCTGACAGTGAGGAGGTTGTTTTACATCATAGTTGTGCGTTCTTCGAGACCTCTAGGTTATCGGAAAAGTGAGAGGGTTGTGCGCAGGTAATCCAGGATAACCACACCGTCTGCTACTGTTTAAAATTTAAAATAAAGTGGGGAAATTTCTCATTTTAAAAGAAAAGAACGTCAAAAACGGTTACGATGGCAACATTTCGTTCTATTTACTATACATTGAGTGTATTTTTGTTCCATTTCTATATGTTTTGATTAACCGAGCAGAAAAAAAAAACATTATGAGTGTGTCAATAATAGACATTTCCATATGATTTGACCTTGAAAACATTTCAAGGTCATTCGACCATTCAGTGAGGAGGTTGTTTTACATCAGAATTGTGCGTTCTTCGAGACCTCTAGGTTATCGGAAAAGTGGGAGGGTTGTGCGCAGGTAATCCAGGATAACCACACCGTCTGCTACTGACGTGGCAGATGGCCGTCCTAAGTCGGCACCGGTTGCCCATTGGTCTCGTTGGTTTATGTGTAGTCATTTGCGTTTTATGTTTTTTCTGTGATTTGACGTTCCTTGTACCACTGCGTCTCTTTCTGTGCGTGTCTTTGTGTTTTACAGTCATTTTGGGTGTTTTGGGAGGTTGCTGTTGGTGCTTCAACTAGATGCTGTTGGAGATCCCCTCCTTTCTTTGAAAAAAAATCGAACTTCTCTTACAAAAGATATTGGTGCCTGAAAAACGTCTAATACGTCGTTTATTCGTTAAGCTGATTTTTAATGCATATTTTAATTGTCTATATCTCGATACGTATTTATAGAGATGAAATTTAAAAAAAAATCGAACTTCTCTTACAGAAGATATTGGTGCATGAAAAACGTCAGACTCTAAAACTTCTTTTTTCGTTAAGCTGATATTTAATGCATATGTTAACTGTCTATATCGCGATACGTAATTATTTGGCATCGGTGGATTTTTAAATATTTTCAAGATTAAAGCAAAGAGTTAAAAGGGGAAATTTGAAAAAAAAAATCAAACTTCTCTTACAGAAGATATAGGTCCGCGAAAAACGTCTATAATAAGTTACGTTTTGGCTGTCTTTGGAAATTTATTTTTCACACAAAATGTTATCCTTAGATAGAATTAAATGTTATATTTCAATATATCAATAACAATATTTAGTCCAATTCAATTTATACTTTAAATTTTAGAGAAGTATATCAGCGAACATAGGGATATTTCTACGTTCTTTTTGTAAATTTGGCGGGAAAAGTGATGGGGTGGCATATCTCTGTAACCATGAAAGAAAATATTTGACAGAATTATTCCTAGTAATTTATCTATTAGAATAACTTAAAATTATTAGATTTGGTTTCTATCATTTGTATCAATTTGTATGGTTTTATGTCGTATTGGCTCTTAACATCAACCATCAGTATATGTAAGGCACTTGCTATTGAGTATCTGCAGTGTACTTTTATTGACTTAAACTAATTCTCTCTAAAGAACCAAAAAATACCATAGGACCGTGGACCGGCATGTCACAGAGTTTACAGATTTTTGGTAAAGGACATAGATATGAATCACTAAGATAACAATTGGCTTCATTTTTGCAATTTATGTTTCCGTTGCCATGGTAACCATGTCTGAAATTTTTTTTTGAATTGTGTAAATATGGAAAACAAAGCATTTTCAAAAGACTCGTTTCCATGGAAACGGGTATAGCAGTCAACTGTGATGTGTGAATATGTAAAAAGAAATGCGCTCCATCACTCTCTGCTCTTCATATAAGTGGTCTAGGAGAGGGTTAAACAAGCTCAGAAAGGGGCATATATTTGACTTGAAAAGTGCCTATTTTTGCCTGAATTTGCTTAGTTTACAGCATGAAATATACGATCAGCAGGCTTATCTCGAGTTCAGGTACATTTCATCTAATAGTATCACCCTTGGACTTTCAAAAATGAAAAAAAAATAAAGTGGGGAAATTTCTCATTTTAAAAGAAAAGAACATCAAAAACGGTTACGATGGCAACATTTCGTTCTATATTACTATACATGGAGTGTTTTTTGTTCCATTTCTATTTCTTTTGAATTAACCGAGCAGAAAAAAACATTATGAGTGTGTCAATAATAGACATTTCCATATGAATTGACCTTGAAAACATTTCAAGTTCATTCGATGTTGTGTCAAGGTAACTGTTTAGTAAATGATCCAATTTTGCCAAAAAATAATTTGATTAATTGGAAAGTAGAAAGGCCATTTTTCAGAAATCAGATGATAGGGGATGCTTATTCTTCCTGGGCACCTTGTCTCACTCCAATATCATCTTTGATCAATCTTACTCTATATCAAATATGAAAAGAATTAAAAAGGAAAATTAATTCAGTATTTGGTGAACGCACATGTTTAACAAACTACATCTTTTTTTTTCGAATCAAGTGTAGTGTCAAAGGCGTAGTAAGTCATTTGAAAGGGGTCCCTGTTAAGTGCTAAACGAAACAAAAACGAAACGAAACGAAACAAATCGAAACGAAACGAAACAAAGCGAAACGAAACGAAACTGATCGAAACGAAACGAAACAAAACATAAAACTTAAAGAATATGAGAAAAAGAGAAAAAAAATCGCCGAGAACGAATATCTAAAAACAATATGAGCATGTAATATTGCCTTAATCCAAGAGTTCTACATTTGTAACGAGTGCCGGTTTCTTGAAAGAGTCAAAGTTGACAATTAAAAAAAGTCAATGTCAAATGCCATTCATGTTACTAAGAGGAATAATGGGGAAGGGATAGAAATGACACCGTAATGAGATTTCAGGTAAAAAATCTTTTATTCTTTTTCGAACGAAATGTGCCCCCCCCCCAGTATTTGTTCTCATTTTTCTGATAAAGTTTTCAAATACATATAACGGAACAGTTCCTTTTCCTCTGTACTAGACTCCTCCCTTATAAATATTATTTATTTATGGTGATGTCCCTAGATTACCGTCTTACGGTATCTACATTTCACAGCTCATCCGGTATGCTAGAGCATGTACTGATGTTCTGGATTTTCATAATAGAAATCTACAAATTACAAAGAAACTTTTAGGTCAAGGTTTTCGCTTTCACAAACTAGTAAAGACTTTCTGGAAATTTTACAAAAATTATGATCAACTTCTTTTGAAATTCGGACCCATAAAAGCAACGGAGTAAATTACTTTAGGTATTTCACAACCTGCATTTTATGGTGACATAATTAACAAAATAAGAAGGATCAAAGGTAGACAGCATATGTATCGAAAATGCGTCAGAGTCATCAAACGCCTTTTATACCGTGGATATGATCCTTATGTCACCAGACGGACACTAAGCTTGGTACTTGACCAATATACAGTCTTGTACGAGCGCATTCTTAAGACTTGCACTCTGACTGACTGTGACGACGGGACTCCATGACGGGCCCTGTCCAAACCTCTTTAGAGAAGACAGGGCCCCGACCACCTGTCCTCTCTGAATGTCAGTCGGACTCCTCGGGTGATTACATACATGAGCTCGCTACAGCCGGCAGAGCACGGACTGTATTACGCATGCCCTCTTTTTATATCCATTTACATATTCATCTGTGTCTCTGTGGCCTCTGCGTTTCGCGGTCTTGTTTGTGTGACGTCATCTTACAGTGAGGAGGTTGTTTTACACCACATTTGTACGTTCTTCGAGACCTCTAGGTAACTGGAGAAGTGAGAGGGTTGTGCGCACGTAATCCAGGATAACCACACCGTCTGCTATTTACTTGGCAGATGGCCGTCCTAAGTCGGCACCGGTTACCCATTGGTCTCGTTGGTTTATGTGTAGTCTTTTATGTTTCTATGTTGTGAGTTGGTGTTCCTTGTCCCTTTTGCGTCTCTTTCTGTGGGTATCTGTTCTGTGTTTTTTGCATGGGTGTTTTGGGATTTTGCTGTGGGTGCTGCAACCTAGTATTTGTTGGAGATCCCCTCCTTTCTTTTATATCTACACTTATTTCGTGTTGCAGTGTGGAGTTGGTAATACAATTCCCCGTGACCCGATGTTTGAAGTGTTTTAATTCCATTTCGTTCTCTAACTTGACTTTGTTGTAGTGTCTTCCATGCAGGATCTCTACTCACCCTTCTTTGATCATCTCACTATGGCATTTTTAAGGTCGCCTCGTATTAAACTTACTCCTTTGAGATTACCCTCTATCACTACAGTAACTTTCCCATCATCGACTTTTAACAGCAATAAACTTTTTTCCTCACCCAGAGTACTTCTTTCACCTCTTAAATTGAATTCCCGTAGACGTATTACACCTACTTCTCCATCTGCAGGCTCTACATTTAACAACAAACATAGGGGGTTCTCAGCAGTTTCTACGTGCAAAGGGAAAAGATGCGGTATGTGTCCGCTCATCAATTGCAATTCCACAATTAAATCAAGTGTTAACGGGCAGACTTTTAAAATTGAGATTGAAAACGACATCGATTGATCGTACCAAGATGTCATTTATGTTATAACATGAAACGCTAGGGGATGTGGCGCCCAATATGTTGGAGAAACAGGTCAGGCCTTAAAATCTCGTTTTAGAAGTCATTCGTATCAGATAAGAAACTCACATCACAAAAAACAAAGAAATTTCCTTTATAATCACTTCGTTAAATACAATCATTCCATTTCGGATATAACTATTACACCGGTTCAGTCTTTTTCTAAACTTAAAAATCTTAGTAAAACGGAAATTAAAAAACGCCGACTACAAGCTGAACTTGCCTGGATCACAAAACTCCAAACTGCGTACCCCCTTGGTCTAAACGATCAAATTTATGGACAAGGAAATATTTCCTCGACGTCAACTAATATTAATGTATTTTCAATCCGCCCAAACACTAAACGGAAGCATAGGTCTCACGGAAGACGACGAAACCGAAAACTCAGAATAAGATCTAGATTACACCGTACCCTCAACGATCTTCTGATCATTGCTCGCAACGGCGGCAGACATGAACTGCTTCATGCTCTCTCATCAGTTCCAGCAGTTCAACTGAAATCTATCTTGGATAAAGCACTGGTTGCATTCTTAAGAAATACGGATTGATTCAGACTTAATATCATTGTTGCATTCGCACAGAATAAACTTTATCCAGTTGTTAAAAACATCCCCCCAAAAAAACGATTCTTAAAAATTCCATTTATTAACAAAGGATTCGATCTTCTTAACATCTCTAATATTTTTCGGGATCATCGTGTACAAAGTGCTATTCCTCAATATTTTGAAAATTTAGAACCTCCTCTTATTTGTTACAAATATAAAAGACCTATTCGAAATTTCGTTTTTAACTACAACAAAGTTACATCAGATCCTAAAATACTTGAATCATGTCCTACTTCTTGAGAATGTGAAACATCTGAATATCTATATAAACCAGCTGGTCATATTATTACAGGTGACTTTTCAATTATCCAAGACAGGCAGCTCCGTGGTCTTCTCAAAAAAGGACCTAAGTATAGAATCCCGTCCAAGATAGATTTTATTAAATGTCGCGAAGTACTTAAGGAAGCCTTAGATAACTATACCAAACGATGGTGTAAATCGGAAGGAGTCGAATCGCATTCTCTGAATGACTGGAAAAACCTCATTTTGGACATTACTGACATTCGAATAGACAACTTCCACAGAAATCCTCATCTTTTTGAAAATCCAAGTTCTAGATCTGAAAGATATTTTAAATCCAAATTACGTAATTTACATGAAAAATTTGTCTTCGCTCCTGCAGATAAAGCAGCCAACAACACCATAATCATATGAAAACTTTACTATATATCAACTTTAGTTTCGGAACTTTCGTCTACAAATACTTATATCAAAAGCAATGAAAGTGTCCCTAACATTTTGAGCAAACATAGCAGTGAAATTTCTTCATTCAACATCCCTATTTCTAAATTGGATCTTCCTACAATATACTGCATACCAAAACTGCACAAATCTCCTTACAAATTTAGATACATTGCTAATTCTAGCAACTGCTCAACTACAAGTTTGTCTAGACATCTGACGTCAGCCCTAACGGCGGTAAAGGAACACGTTGCAAAATATTGTGAAACTGTTCTTAACAGGAATGATGTAAATTTATTTTGGTCTATAAAAAATTCCGGGGATGTGATTGACAAGATAAAATCTAGAAATTTTCAAGCCAATACGATTGCTTCATACGATTTTTCAAATATGTACACCACGCTTCCTCACGACAAGATCAATGATCAATTGTCCAAACTCATTAAATGGTGCTATAATCGAGAGGGGAAAATTTATATTTGTACATCTGAATCAAAGGGTTTCTTTTCCGCTACAGAATACAAATCATACAAATCATGGACATGTTGTGACCTGTGTAGTGCCTTGTCCTTCCTCTTGGACAACATTTATGTAAGATTTGGTGAGAATCTCTACAAGCAGGTTGTAGGGATTCCTATGGGTACAAATTGTGCGCCTCTTGTTGCAGATTTATTTTTATACACATATGAAAAGGAATTTATTCAAAATCTTCAAAAGCAAAGAAAACATGATGATGTGAAATGCTTCATTAGTACTTCTAGGTACCTGGATGATATTCTTACTATCGATAATCCTGTTTTTGAAAAGTATAAAGATGTTATTTATCCACAAGAATTGACTCTAAACAAGGCAAACTTTACAGACACTGAAACACCATTTTTGGACCTAAATATCAAAATTGTCAATGGAGAAATTCATACAAGTGTATATGACAAACGAGATGATTTTGGCTTCAACATAGTAAATTTCCCCTGGCTTGACGGTGATGTCCCTAGATTACCGTCTTACGGTATCTACATTTCACAGCTCATCCGGTATGCTAGAGCATGTACTGATGTTCTGGATTTTCATAATAGAAATCTACAAATTACAAAGAAACTTTTAGGTCAAGGTTTTCGCTTTCACAAACTAGTAAAGACTTTCTGGAAATTTTACAAAAATTATGATCAACTTCTTTTGAAATTCGGACCCATAAAAGCAACGGAGTATATTACTTTAGGTATTTCACAACCTGCATTTTATGGTGACATAATTAACAAAATAAGAAGGATCAAAGGTAGACAGCATATGTATCGAAAATGCGTCAGAGTCATCAAACGCCTTTTATACCGTGGATATGATCCTTATGTCACCAGACGGACACTAAGCTTGGTACTTGACCAATATACAGTCTTGTACGAGCGCATTCTTAAGACTTGCACTCTGACTGACTGTGACGACGGGACTCCATGACGGGCCCTGTCCAAACCTCTTTAGAGAAGACAGGGCCCCGACCACCTGTCCTCTCTGAATGTCAGTCGGACTCCTCGGGTGATTACATACATGAGCTCGCTACAGCCGGCAGAGCACGGACTGTATTACGCATGCCCTCTTTTTATATCCATTTACATATTCATCTGTGTCTCTGGGGCCTCTGCGTTTCGCGGTCTTGTTTGTGTGACGTCATCTTACAGTGAGGAGGTTGTTTTACACCACATTTGTACGTTCTTCGAGACCTCTAGGTAACTGGAGAAGTGAGAGGGTTGTGCGCACGTAATCCAGGATAACCACACCGTCTGCTATTTACTTGGCAGATGGCCGTCCTAAGTCGGCACCGGTTACCCATTGGTCTCGTTGGTTTATGTGTAGTCTTTTATGTTTCTATGTTGTGAGTTGGTGTTCCTTGTCCCTTTTGCGTCTCTTTCTGTGGGTATCTGTTCTGTGTTTTTTGCATGGGTGTTTTGGGATTTTGCTGTGGGTGCTGCAACCTAGTATTTGTTGGAGATCCCCTCCTTTCTTTTATCTGGCTACGACGAGATTATTCATCCCTTTCACTTTCCTTTAATCCTTTAAAATGCAATTGTGCTATGTTTGAGTCGTCAAATTTGACCCTTTAGAAAACCCTCTAACCACAAGAAATAATGGTTGAAGGCAATAATATATCCAGATATTGACATCCGTGATACTTTTCTGCATTTACATCAATTTTTCTCAAGTTCTTTAAGATTTATGTTTTGTTTCGTTTCGTTTCCATCTGTTTCGTTTCGATTTGTTCCGTTTCGCTTCGATCTGTATCGTTTCGTTTCGATTTGTTTCGTTTCGTTTCGATTTGTTTCGTTTTTGTTTCGTTTCGCACTTTACAGGGACCCCATTTGAAAGTGCTAGATTTTCTAAATTAAAATATTGCTATTTAAGCGCATTAATTATATTCTTACAACTCACTCCCATATAGGGAGTTCGCTTCTTTTCATATGGTGGAGGTTTTTGTTTGTTTGCTTTGGTTCCTGTTTTATCCTGATTGTGTATGCCTTCGGTTTCTGATTTTCTGAATTATCGACTTTGTGCTGTATACAGGGATATGGTCATTATCCATATTTGTCATCATATCAAAAATGTTTTATACAACATAATATTTTGATATATTAATTTGTAATCATTGTAATGCGCAAGCGTAACTTTGGGGTTTTCTATTTTCGTTGTAAATAATGTGAGCCAGAAATATTTAAAATAAGTTATATTTATATTTTGCTACTTTGGAGGGTTCTGGTGCAATAATATTTTCATTAACGGAAAGTATATAACTTTGGCGAAGGAAGAAAAATACAGTTTGTGTTCTCCAAGTTTAATTTTATCCAGTTTTTGGTAATTACAGGGTCTACAACTTTAATAACTGATACTTTTGCAGCATAAATCAGACATGCACGTTTCGTGTACTTAGCCCTCGTCAATGATTACAAATGAAGTAAAAAAAACGCAGTGAACTTTATCCTATCTTATAATCAAATCACACAATACACAATTATGTATAGTATTTCTTTCATTACTTCAAACTGCTCACTAAGAATTGAAAATTAGTACCTTTTAAATAAGAAGAATGGGGACTAATACCAAAGAAGGAAAGAAAAAAGTCACACTTTCGTTGATCTATTAATAACATAATATTTCCTTTCCTTGATTGCTTGCCGTGGTTAGATCTAAGTATACCAAAGACGAAATAACCATCATAGTTCATGAATCTAAGATCCCTGAAAATATGGCATAATAGTGTAAGTCTTCAGTGTAAGTATAAAGGAAGAATATAGATTGGAAAAAAAGTCCAATTAAGCCACCACATAGCATGTTAGTCTGTTGAAAATAGTATGAAATATCAAAAGATTTTATGACTCTTTTTAAGGTGGGTCCCTACTCGTGAATTTAACAGATGAATTTTGTATTTTTAAGGTTATTTTCTATACATAATAGTCAAAATGACATAATGAACACAGACATAGGTAGGTAATTTTGTTTTCTTTAAAGATACAGTACATTAAAGAAAGGTACCCTAGCACTTAAAAAGTGAGAAATATCAAATATCCATCATATGCTTTTGAACCCTCCAATTTCAGTGATGATACGAATATGTTTATTTGTTTTGTTTTATTTTATGATAACAAGTCATATAGAAGAACTACAACACATAAAATGATATCTAAGTGTGAAATATCTCCAGACATTAGGGTACCCCCTTATAATTTCATAACATTTTTTGACCAAGAATATGTACTAAATCCAACTTTTTGCATAAAAAAACAGATGATTTTTTTTCATTTTGTAATATTTCATAAAATTATGTTTGTAGATGAAGAAAAAATCACAAACGGGTACACAGTTTTTTAAATGATCAAGGTATGGCTCCAAACATAAGGGTATCCCCTTATAATGTTATCATATTTTCGACAAATAATATATAGTATATAACATTTTTGTGCAAAAAACAACAAACGGAATTTCTTCAAATTGGAACATTTTATGCGAAAATGCATATAGATGGTGAAAAAATCGCATACATGTATACAATTTTATAAATGATCAAGATATGGCTATAAACGTAAGGGTACCCCCTTATAATTTCATCACATTTTCAACTAAGAAATTATACTATATGATTGGTGTGGACATTGATAGATTGCACCATCTTTTGCTTCTTTTCGCATTTAAGATCTTCTGTATGTGTTTTTCAATGCGCTGGCTCGTCCCACACCAGCCATTGTAAAACGTTTTACGCAGACTGCTGCATGTAAAGAAAAACCTATTACGGTTCGAGTAGGGAGCCACCTTAAATTTCTTCTTGAAAAAAACACGTTCACTTTTACTTTTTGCTATATTTCCTTCCGTCGTATGTAACCACAAGAATTGCAGCCGGGTCAGTCTCTTGGTCTTTATATGTGAACCTACAATTCAACAGTTATTACAATGTACACACAATTTGTGCCATTCAGCGTTGATCTTGTCAAAAATGAAACGAAAATGAAAAGACTCAACTGCAAAAATGTTTTATTGTCATTTATATTTACTTGTACTACATACAACTTCTTTAAAACATACAGAAACCATGAAGACAATGGGTAAGAATACACCAATACTTTTACATATTGTGAAATAATACCCAAAGTTATTTTTCTCGAAGAAATAGAATGTCTACATCTATCTTTGTCTCGAGATGATGCAATGATGCAAAAAAAAAATATAATAATTACACGTGATTTAAGATCTCAATAAAACACAACATGTTCCAGTCATATTTAAATTTCCAAAATACAATCATAATAATTCCTCTATCCATATAAAAACAATGACAATGGTGATAAAAGAGTACAACAGCCCCTGTGGGCACAACGCTCATTTTATACCAAAAGAAGGGAGGAGATCTCCAACAAGACCCCGCCGCAGCACCAACAGCAAAACACCAAAACACCCGACGCAAAAACACAAAAGACGAGCACAGCACGAGACGGAAAAGAGACACACGACATATAAACATCAAACACTAAAGACCACACACAAACCGACGAGACCAATGGGCAACCGGTGCCGACCCCGGACGGCCATCCGTTACACAAGCAGCAAATGGTGCGGCCACCCTGGATCACGTGCGCACAACCCTCTCACTTCTCCAATTACCCAGAGGTATCGAAGAACGTACAATTGTGGTGTAAAACAACCTCCTCACTGTAAGATGACATCACACAAACAAGACCGCAAAACGCAGAGGCCCCAGAGACAGATGAATATGAAAATGGATATAAAAAGAGGGCATGCGTAATACAGTCCGTGTTCTGCCGGCTGTAGCGAGCTCATGTATGTAATCACCCGAGGAGTCCGACTGACATTCAGAGAGGACAGGTGGTCGGGGCCCTGTCTTCTCTAAAGAGGTTTGGACAGGGCCCGTCATGGAGTCCCGTCGTCACAGTCAGTCAGAGTGCAAGTCTCAAGGATGCGCTTGTACAAGACTGTAGATTGGTCAAGTACCAAGCCTAGTGTCCGTCTGGTGACATTAGGATCATATCCACGGTACAAAAGGCGTTTGATGATTCTGACGCATTTTCGATGGTTATGCTGCCTACCTTTGATCCTTTTTATTTTGTTTATCATATCACCATAAAAGACAGGTTGTGTAATACCCATAGTAATGTATTCTGTTGCATGTATAGATCCGAATTTTAAAAGAAGTTGACTGTAATTTTTGTAAAATTTCCAGAAAGTCTTAACTAGTTTATGAAAGCGGAAACCTTGACCTAAAAGTTTTTTGTTAATTTGTAAATTTCTACTGTGAAAATCCAAAATATCAGTACATGCTCTAGCGTACCGGATGAGCTGTGATATGTAAATGCCGTATGACGGTAATCTTGGAACATCACCGTCAAGCCAAGTGAAATTTACTATGTTGAATTCAAAATCATCCCTTTTGTCATATACACTTGTGTGAATCTTTCCGTTTACAATTTTGATATTTAGGTCCAAAAAGGGTGTTTCTGTATTTGAAAGGTTTGCCTTGTTAAGGGTTAATT
Organism: Pinctada fucata; assembly: GCA_028142955.1. Lineage (NCBI taxonomy): Eukaryota > Metazoa > Mollusca > Bivalvia > Pterioida > Pteriidae > Pinctada > Pinctada fucata. Next base: position 37,062,565 of record AP027112.1, on the reverse strand, counting down.
CTTGTGGATAAATTTCATTCTTATATAATTCAAAAGCAGGATTGTCAATGGTTAGAATATCATCCAGATACCTCGAAGTATTATTGAAACATTTCAGCTCATCAAATTTTCTTTGCTTTTGAAGATTTTGGATAAATTCTTTTTCATAAGTGTATAAAAATAAATCTGCAACAAGAGGTGCACAGTTAGTACCCATAGGAATTCCTACAACCTGCTTGTATAGATCCTCACCAAATCTAACATAGATATTGTCCAAGAGGAAGGACAAGGCATTACACAGGTCACTACATGTCCATGATTTGTATGATTTGTAGTCTGTCGAGGAAAAGAAACCCTTCGATTCAGATGTACAAATGTAAGTTTTTCGCTCTCGATCAAAACACCATTTAATGAGATTAGATAATCGATCATTAATTTTGTCATGAGGAAGTGTGGTGTACATATTAGAAAAGTCGTATGAAGAAATCGTATTGGCTTGGAAATTTCCAGATTTCATTTTTTCAATCACATCCCCTGAATTCTTAATAGACCAAAATAAATTTACATCGTTCCTGTTTAGAACCGTTTCACAATATCTAGTTATGTGTTCTTAAATAGCAGTAAGTGCTGACGTCAGATTTCTAGACAAAATTGTAGTGGAGCAGTTACTAGAATTAGCAATTAATCGAAATTTGTAAGGAGACTTGTGCAGTTTCGGTATGCAATATAGTGTTAGGAGATCCAATTTAGAAATAGAGATATTGAATGAAGACAGTTCACTGTTACACATGCCTAAAATGTTAGATGCACTTTCATTGCTTTTGATATATGTATTAGTAGACGAAAGTTCCGAAATCAAAGTTGATATGTAGTAACGTTTTCAAATGATAATGGTGTTGTTGGCTGCTTTATCAGCTGGTGCAAAGACATATTTTTCATGTAATTTAGTTTGGATTTGAAATATCTTTCTGATTTGGAACGTGGATTTTGAAAAAGATGAGGGTTTTTATGGAAGTTATCTATTCGAATATCCGTTATATCTAAAATGAGGTTTTTCACGGTATAAATGAACACTTTAATATAAGACAAAGACGGAGATCTCCAACACGAATCGGTTACTGTACTAATATTAAAAATTCGAATAAGTGTAATGAAAGTCAGACGCAGAACCGGAGATCAAATTTCAAAAAAATCACATTTAAATGGCTTAACATTCTTGAAAAAATACACAAATTTCTCAAGAGAAAAGAAATATCGAACAAATAGATGGATACAATAACACCGCTCCATGGAAATACGAACGACGACTTTATTGTAATCAACAATATCCAGAGTCCAGCGGAAGTGCGGAATTCAACGAAAGATCACTGACAAAATGCACCGTGCTAAGTTTCAAAGTTTTGACATATTCAAGTATATGTGCATGTATCACGTGAATCATGTTGTTTATATCATGCAAGTATAGTTTATAAGTTACTGGAATAAAAAAAAAGCTTAAACTTTTATTGTTAAATTCATCGCGCTGTTTTATTTGAACAAGAGGCCCAAGTTGGCCACATCGCTCACCTGAGTTGCAGACAAAAGAATGATAGTGGACAATTTGGTGGATGACCTTGATATTTGCTTACTTTAAGGTTTGTGAAATTTTGTTCAGCTGTTTATAAGGAGAAGTCGAAAGTGTGTCCGTAAATCAGAGCCCTCGACAGCCATACTACATGACCGATCGGCATGAATAATACAAACTTGATAGAGGAACTTGATTACTTGCTTCCATTTTGTTTTCGTGAAATTCTGTGCCGTGTTTGCAGAGGGGAAGTCGAAAATGCCTCAGCCTATCAGAGCTTTCGATTGCAATATTTGTTGACCGATCGCCACGAAAAACACACACTTGTTAGAAGACCTTGAGTACATGCTTCCTGTAAGGTTTCATGGAACTCTGTGCATAGGTTGCAGAAAAGGTCGAAAATGCGTAAGCCGACGGACGGCGCAATTAACACTATTTCATTTGTGTTTCGCTTAGGAGAGCTTTCTGCTTTCATGCGTGATAGGGGTACCTTTCAGAAAATCACTGCACCTAAAACAAAATATTTATTTGCTAAGGCCTTAACTGAGATTCAAAACAACGATCATTCTACGCAAGGATGTGTTTTATTTGTATCGATTTGAACCGCTTTGGATTTATATGACGCGGTATATGCGCCGTATCTACGAATTTAATTGGCCACAAATAATGACTAATATATTTTTTCATAGTAATTCATGTAGTTCATGCTTCATGTTTCATGAAGTGATTATATTCTTATCATTGTCTCTGTCTGTTGTTCTATCTTTTTGTGTGTATGATCCTCTTTAACTAATTTTTGGGACTTAAGCCTTATCATGAAAATGCTTTATTTCACGTTGCAGTGTGGAGCAGTTAAAATCGTTCCCCGTGGCCTGATGTTTGTCAAGTGTATTAATGACTTCTTTCCAGCTCTGTCACCTGAAAGAAGCATTAATTTGTTTTGGCCTTTTATCAATGTTACATCATATATATTTTCATTTGCTTTTTCGGAAACTAGCCATTTCACCGATAAATATCATCGAAATTAAAGGAGTTTAAAATCTAAGCACCATCACTCTAATGCTATTTTGAACATAAATTTTATTTGGATATGCTACTGAATCGACCCTACAGGAAATTTGGAGCCGCGCACTCTATGTAATGTAAATGTAAAAATCTAACTTCAAAAAATTAAAGAGGGCGCTACTGAAATTATTTTTGGTGGGTCCGCTGAAAGCATCGCTGATGAGAATTTAATATTCGAAACACGTGTCTGGTGCATGGAAATTGGTTTGGAATTTTCTTCAAGAAGGTATAGAGTTGGAACCCTTCGATATTATTATGGTTAAATCATTGTGGTCGCTTTATCTCCTGCAGAAACAATTTATGATTGCCAATCTCATTTTTTTCCCAAGGAATGCAAAAATAAACAAATCAAATGGTAAAAGGATTTTGCAAAAGATTTGAATCCATGTCTGAACAAGGGTGTATTCATCAGTGATGAAAAAAGTATTGGGCCCGACGAAGAGTCTAAAAAGCAAAGATGTCATGAGAGTGATCAATACATAATTGGGTAAGTCTATCACCACTGTAGCAATTACAACCCAAAGATATACTTTGTTTAACAGAGACAACCGCCGGTTGTTTAACTTATTGGTGTCACCAAATGTGTCGTTTCTTTGTGAAGCCAATCGTTTCATTTTTACCATAAAGACAATGTTTATGGTGGTAAACAATAATGTTGCAGATACAAAAAGAAAAAATTCAAATAATGCAACATACATATAAGAATTATAAGAGACCATAGCTGAATCCTTTTGAACACTGAACCCTTTGGTCGAGCAAGCGGTATATACTTTCGTTCGTCCTGTGTTCCATAAATCAGCAAGACACGGCATCTTCTCGAGGGGGAAAGTCATGATATTTAATGGAAGCAATATCGCTAATAAGGACAACGTTACTGTGATAGAGTAAAGTCGTCTTCTAGAATCTGAAAACCAGTAATTCATTTTGAAAGGACAATACACGCTACAACACCTGTTTACAGCCAAAATTATTTTCAAGGAAAGGGACATTAAAATGGTAATTTTTGGTACATATTCTGAGAAAATGAGATATAAAAAGCACCATGGGTATGGCAAAGGTGCCTTTCTATTGCCGAAGTGATAAAAAACTAGATAGAAGGGCACCATGAATAGAGACGGAATGATATTTATAATAGTATTAAAAACAATGATGTAATGAACAAAACTCATCAAGCCATTTCTGTGGAAAATAACTGCAATTCCAATGACAAATATGATGAACACAATCGATAGAGGGGGATTGATATAGGCTTCAAAAAAGAGAGTAACGGAGGAGGTATCCTTAAAACTGTCAAGGTACATGAGCCAGGCGTTCTTCACATCGCCTTCAAACTTCATTCGATACCATTTTTCAAACAATTCAGAGCTGACATTTGCTGAACTCATATCTTCAGACACTTTTACTGCTCATTGTGCTGTCTACCTACAAAAGGTGCAGAAATTAGATAATACATGTATATGTGTCAAAAACATGTGTTATTGATTTGTCTTGCATCTGTTTTATGACAAATATGGATAATGACCATATCCCTGTATACAGCACAAAATCGATAATTCAGAAAATCAGAAAGGAAGGGCATACAAAATCAGGATAAAACAGAAACCAAAGCAAACAAACTAAAACCTCCACCACATGAAAAGAAGCGAACTCCCGATATGAGAGTGAGACCAGGTGCCCAGGAAGAGTAAGCATCTCCTGCTTGAATGCAACACCCGCCGCTTCAATTCGGTAGAACTGTCACATCCGGTAACTTCCATTTCGGTATATGTGTTTCTATATAAACTCAATATCAGGATGAGATACGTGGGTCCTGTCGCATCATATCCTACCCATTCTGCTACGTCTTTTGGTACATTTTTGGACACAACAATTTTCATACTTTTTGGCCATATTACATTGTAAAGACTGAGGATCACTGGGGAGGGTTTAGTACCCGAAACGTGCATGTCTGGTCCATGCTGTTAATTTATCAGCTTTTAAATGATGCTATTGAATTTAAAGACGTTTAACATTTGAACTACTTGGTGAGTGTCACTGCTGGTGGACCAAGAGTCCCCGAGGGCACATGTAGCCAAGTTCGAACAACTTTGGTTGATCGTCTGTCTCTTCAACGCATTTGAAATTTTCTGTTACAAAATGTCTTGAAATTTCGAAAACGTGGGTCCTGTCGCATAGTATCCAACCTATTCTGCTACGTCTTTTGGTACATTTTGGACACAACAATTTTATACTTTTTGGCCATATTACATTGTTTAGACTGAGGATAACTGACGAGGGTTTAGTATCCGAAACGTGCATGTCTGGTCCATGCTGTAAATTTATCAGGTTTTGAATGATGCTATTGAATATAAAGACGTTTAACAATATCGTGTAGAGAGTGCGAATATCTAAAAAAAAATACTATGAACAACACGTAGAAATCGAATATATCTTTCCATTGTACACTTTCATTAAACAAGGTCATTTCGAGTAAAGAGTGGTTAGTAAACATTAATATGGAAAGATGTAGAAATTACAAATATGGATAATGACCATATCCCTGTATACAGCACAAAGTCGATAATTCAGAAAATCAGAAACCGAAGGCATACAAAATCAGGATAAAACAGGAACCAAAGCGAACAAACAAACACCTCCACCATATGAAAAGAAGCGAACTCCCAATATGGAGATTATATCAATCGAATACTCACGACACCTTTTAGCGCTCACCACATTATAATTGATACGAAATTTCACGATAAAATACGAAGCATTCAATACGTAGAAAAACCGGAAAGACAAACTTACGTTAAACTATTGCTGTAGTGATATTGAATGTCCTGAAATGATCCTCAAGATTCCCCTATTATAGGAAAATGTAAAGCTGGCACTGTGTAGAATCAAAAGCCCCATGACTATAAAAAGAAATTGCAATATAAAATTTAGAAAATGTTGAGGAAAATGGTTTATATACTCTTCTCGATGATAAAAGCAGAACGCTTTTACATGAAAACATGAGAATATTAAATAAGTAAGACTGTCCATGAAACTGAAGTACAGATGAAATGACAAATATGGATAATGACCATATCCCTGTATGCAGCTCAAAATCAATAATTCAGAAAATCAGAAACCGAAGGCACACAAAATTAGGGTAAAATTCTTTTTTTAAATTCTTTGTTACATCCTACCGCGGGTTTTTAAGAACTGCACTGTAACTGACTGAGCAAACTCGATGCTGGGCCCTGTACAACCCTAGTTAGAAAAGACAGGAAGACAGGCCGCGAACAAATTGTCCGTCGGGCTCCCAAAGCTAATGATCCATGAGCTCGCTCCAGTCGGTAGAGCACAGACTATTTTTAAACACTTTACTTTAAATGAAATCAATTTTCATATTCATCTATGTGTTACATGGGTCCCTGAGTTTTGCTGCCTTGTCTGTGTGGTCATTTAACAGAGATGACTTTTATACACAACAATTGACCCTTCCTACATCGGACAAACAAGCTTTGAACCTCGGTCAAACACTGAAATTGCATTGTGACGTCATGGAATTTCTCAAATTTTCCCGCGTTCGGAACGGTCAATTGTGCGTCCTTTGAGACAATTGGGTAATCGAACATGTTAGACGCCTGTGTGTATGTAATCCCGATAACCACATCAAATAACGTGTCAGATGACCGTCCTCGATTGCCTTTTAGTCTCATTGGTTTATGTGTATTGTCTATATGTCTTATTTGGCGCTCCTTTCCATTGTGTTTCCCTTTTTGTGTTTGTCTACTATACGTTTTCTCAAAAGGGTGTTTCGGCGTATCGTTGAGGGTACTGTAACCGAGTCTTATCCATGTTATTGGATATCCTCTTTTCTTTTACAAGCCTGTTGGGTAATCAAATTTCGCACCGATGCTTTCATCAAATTGTGGTTTTCTTTTGCGGTTAGTGAATTTGTCAGTAACAGCATCCCTAAGGTACATGAATTGTTCGAGACCGTCCATCCGCAGGCAAGGTAAGGTAAGGTAAGGTCATCCCTATGTTATATAAATTGTTCGAGACCGTCCATCCGCAGGCAAGGTAAGGTAAGGTAAGGTCATCCCTATGTTATATAAATTGTTCGAGACCGTCCATCCGCAGGCAAGGTAAGGTAAGGTAAGGTCATCCCTAAGGTACATAAATTGTTCGAGACCGTCCATCCGCAGGCAAGGTAAGGTAAGGTAAGGTCATCCCTATGTTATATAAATTGTTCGAGACCGTCCATCCGCAGGCAAGGTAAGGTAAGGTAAGGTCATCCCTATGTTATATAAATTGTTCGAGACCGTCCATCCGCAGGCAAGGTAAGGTAAGGTAAGGTCATCCCTATGTTATATAAATTGTTCGAGACCGTCCATCCGCAGGCAAGGTAAGGTAAGGTAAGGTCATCCCTATGTTATATAAATTGTTCGAGACCGTCCATCCACAGGCAAGGTAAGGTAAGGTAAGGTCATCCCTATGTTATATAAATTGTTCGAGACCGTCCATCCACAGGCAAGGTAAGGTAAGGTAAGGTCATCCCTATGTTATATAAATTGTTCGAGACCGTCCATCCACAGGCAAGGTGAGGTAAGGTAAGGTCATCCCTATGTTATATAAATTGTTCGAGACCGTCCATCCACAGGCAAGGTGAGGTAAGGTAAGGTCATCCCTATGTTATATAAATTGTTCGAGACCGTCCATCCACAGGCAAGGTAAGGTAAGGTAAGGTAAGGTAAGGTAAGGTGAAGGTCACATTATGTTTCGAAAGCAGTATTATGTTTGACTTCTGATCCTAAGAAATACAATATCTTGAACTTAAAATGCGAATTCGCTTCACTAATGAGATCTTGATATTAAGGAGAAAAAGAAAAAGAAACTCTCTACAGGTGTATGGCTTCAACGTGACAAAGCGAGAGTTGATAATCTCAATGTAGGCCTTGATACTGTTGAGCAAAACAGTTATCAGCTAGTACCGCACCCTGTGTAGCATCCTTCTTTAAGTCCCCCAAAAAATGTTATCTTTGGACATCATTTGAGTTAAGTTGAAGATGTTATCAGGGTGTTCGAGATGTGAGTAAAGTTACTTTTGAACTGATGGTCTTTGCGGGTTCTAGAATAACATCTAGAAAGAGGTATTTGCTCTAGAAATAACTAGCAACTATATTTGAACTGATGGTCTTTGCGGGTTCTAGTATTACATCTTGGAAGAGGTATATGCTCTAGAAATAACTATAGCAACTAGAAATAAGGTACATGTAATTTAGATACTGTTTTGAAGATTGAAGTAACATTCTTGACTTAGATAATAAAAAAAAACATCAAACACAAAAGACCCCTCATAAACCATTGAGACGAACCGGTATCCGGTGGCGACCTAGGACGGCCATCTGCTACGCAAGAAGTTAATGGTGTTGTTATCCGGTTTACGTGCACACAGCCCTTCTACATTTCCGGTTACTCAGAGGTCTTGAATAACGCATAACAGTGGTGTAAAATTATCTCATTACTGTAAGTGACCATACAAACGGACATCATAACGCAGGGGCTCATCAACACATAGATCGATACGTGAATTGATACACGAATAGAGGGCGAATGATATACAGCCCGTGCTCTGTAGGCTGTAACGAGCTCATTCATGTTATCACGCGAGGAGCCGACAATATAAATTTCAAACTAATTTTAATGCATCAGATTCGTTTTTCGGATAGTAAACATTTAACAGTGGTACTTTGAGCAAAAGTGATTTTCAGACAAAGTCAAAAATCTTTTAGCAGTGATTTTAGCTTTATTTTTAAATTTTAATTTGTGCATCCGCTTTCCAAAGAGTGTTCGGCTCAATATGTCATTAATGGGCGATTCAGAAGCCTAAGCCCCTGTCACACTGTGGCGAAGTGGAGCTACGAGTTTTGTACGAGTGCTGGCGAGTTATGACTCGCCGAAATTTCCCCGAGTTAGTCTTGATTTTTTTTGTGATTACGTCATGGGCTCGACATTTGCTCGAGATCTCTACGAGAACAGTACGACACTTGACGACACTCTACGATTTGTACATGACATCTTCTCGACAAACGAAGACTTTGGTACAAGAGGATACGAGTTAAGTACGAGTTTCGTACGAGTTTATACGAGATGTGGCGACATGCCTACGAGTTAAACACGAGATAAGTACGTGTTATGACGAGCTGAGTACGAGAAGTGTACGAGTTATGTCAACACATTATTAATTTGGTATAAATTTGTGTTTAAGTCTTTTTTACCTCACCCGATCTGAAAGCCCTTGACAGGGATTGGTATTATTGTAGCATTTTGACCGTCGACAAGACATCTTCCTTTTGTATGATTTACGTGTATCGAATCATGTCAATCTTCCTCAAGACTGCTGAAAAATTTGAATGAATTGGTCTGTACAAGCTTCACAAAATGTAAATAATACGATACATCTTCATTTCTAAATTATCTTCTCCTGGAAGATGCAAAATCTGTTGAAAAAATATCTTCTACAATCGTAGAAGAAATATTAGTAAAAGTAACGAATCTGAGAGTCCAAGATGGGTGCAGATTCAAGATTGTTAAATTCAAGAGCCGATTATGGACTCTTTTGAATTTGATCATGTGCATGCTAAAATTGAGGTCTTCTTCTTTCCTTTTTAAATAACTTTCAATATTATTTAAGCTGAAAATTATAATACGTACAATGTACCATAAAGTTCTAACTTTTCTGCAAAGGGAAGGGGGATGTATCAAATTAGTTCTTTTCCATAATCTTTTTCAATACAACCAGAATATGGATAGAAAATTCATCGTTTTGATCTTTTTTAACTGCAATGAAATGGACTTACAAGATTGTATACGGGTAGTAGTTGCACAATGTCTTATACCAACTTGAAGATAAATCTGCCATAGATGAAAGATGGGACTGTTTCCTTGTTTTTTATGTATTAGGACAAAATGATGTAAGAGGTTACATGGACAAACTTATCTCGATTTATTGGATTTTTCTGGAGTTAGTATGTGCATTAAGCTCGTGTACGCCTTGAACATGTCAGCCCACCTGGGCCTCTTTTAATTTTGTTCTGTATCAGCGCTATACCATGAGAGTGAAAACATTTATGCATGCTGTAAATGCAATTCAAAATATAGGTTCCAATTTCAATAAAATTTGCATTTTTGTTGTTATTTATTGTTACTAAATTTAGGCTTGACTGCCATATATTTGTATCCAAAATACTTCTTTCTAAAATAAGGACCGATAGATGGAAAAACATTACAACTTTTAGTTCAGATCATTTCTCCTAAAAAAATAAGCCCCAGACAAAAATCATGATAATCTCACATTTTTTTATATGTATATATGAAATACTAGCTAAAAATCAAGGATGTCATTGCTTTTGAAATTTTTTGCAACTTTGGTCAATAAATATGGGATATATCCAAAATCACTATGTATGTGTTTGTTTTACTCAATACCACATGATTTTTGAGAAACTGCCTCTCTTATTTTTGAAAAATCACAGAATTTTGCCAAATTTTGTGAATTACATTCAAGATGACCTTGACATTGGGTCCTGTGACCTTGAAAAAATTTAAGGTGATTTTTTTAATCAATAATGCTCTTTTATATGCACTGATAAAAAATGCTTAAAAATATATAACGGACAGCTGAGAATTTACCAGTATATTAATCTATGTGTAATAGCACTGACCAGAATGTCACCATGGTAACCATTTTTTATACCCTTTTGAATAAAATTGTGAAGAGGTCCCACTAAAATTTTAACATTTTCTTAAAGATCGAGGATTAAACTTTAAAGATAATTGGCAGTAGAAATCAAGTTAGCCTGACATTTCAGATTATTTGCCCTTAAATTTGAGCGAAATCATGATAAATTAGGAGCTTTTTCGGTCTAAAAAGGGCCTCTTCAAAACAGGTTTTTGCCTACATTTTGAGCATATTGACAAAGAGAATCGCGGGCAGAAACATACTTCTTGTGTAATATTTATTCTATTAAAGTTATAAAGAGAAAAATTAAGGAAATTTCAGTTGACTACAATAGCTGTTACCATGGAATCGAGCCTTGTGAAAATGTCATGTTACAAGTATTCTACCGATGCGTAAAATTTCAAACATGGTTTCCATGGCAACGAAAACTTAATTTGTAAAAAGAAAGTTTATTTTTGTCTCCGAACACCATATACACCTTTCACACCAAAAATCTTCAAAATTGGAGACATGCTGTTTCCACTTGCTATTGAAACTATTTTGGTCCTTACAGAGAACTGCCATTAATATCCAAATATCTAAAAGCACTGAATTGTGTAAATGAAAATAAATGTTTTAACCTACCTTATTGTTCATTTAATCACATGTGAGTATGCATCGGACATTTGGTTTTCGCAACATGTTTACCTCATTAGGTCCGAATAGGACTTCTTGAACTTTATCGTTCGTCTTTTACATCATTGCCACTTGAGATATACATGATGGCTAGAATCTGCATGAATATGATCATGGGCTTTTTTACGTAAACGTTATTTCCGTGATTTACGGCGGAAACGATTAAATATAACGTTACGAAACAGGCAAATCTATCTAGCCGTATAATAGCCTCCTCGAAAACAAGCTATAATCCTCTAAGAGATATTGTGTTTCCATGATAGCTTCCTTGTACACAAGCAATAATCCTCTTAATGAAACTTGTTTTTTGGAAAATGTGTTATCAGCACATTATAATATGATGAAAAGACAGTTTTATCTACCCACGTCGAAGAAGAGCGCTGACCAACGGTCACCAAGGAAACATGCATGTCAGGGAGTAAGACATAGAAATTCCTAGATAATTTATCCTTCCGAACGAGTACTTGCTATTGAGTATCAGCAATGTAATTTTATTGACATCAGTTCGCCTCTATACGGATTTGGGTTCAGTCACACACACAAAAAAAAACATGCAGAGCTTTAGCTGCGTGCGGTCTCGATCAGTGCGTTATACGGATTCACCATGAAGCAGGATACGCACGTTGTAAGTGAGTTACAAGTACATTCAACGCACTTATACGGGTAAAGGACTTTATGAATTAATGGCGAAAAAATGTCAGATAGTAGTACCCCGTGATGCAAAGGATGTCGTTCGCCTTGATGCTAAAACAACGCTTTCTAGTTTTAAAGATGGCGCAAATACGAATATATTATTATCATACATGTATGTATATAAAGATCTAACTGTATAATTCAGTGATAACGAAAAGATATCCCCTCCCTTTCTCAAAAGAGTGGACGAACGTGTCAAATCTACTCCTGTCATACTTCAGGTTCATTGTTGCAAGCTATGTTATTATTTGTTTGTTTGTTTTTTAATCATATTGATATTAAAAAAAAATTCCCCAAGACGTCACGGTGACAATTACAGCTAAATGTTGATATTTGAAATAGACATTTCACGGCATGTGTTTCTATTTCTTATGAAGTTTACACTCATTGGTTTCTATTTTTGAATTAAACTATTAGTAAATTTCTGTATTCAATACATGTACATACATGTATATGTTAAAGCAGTATGTTTAAACTCATCTGACAGGTTTTTTTGATTAAAAAAAAGCTATTTACGTCTATTTTTCGTTGCATATTTACAACGCAAAAATTCACTTTGATGCATATTTTAACTGTCTTTATCTCGATACATAATTTTTGGCATCGTTGGATTTTTGACATATTTATAAAATTAAAGCAAAGAGTTAAAAACTGAAATTTGACTCCTCAGGTGATAACATACATGAGATCGCTACAGCCGGCAGAGCACAGATTGTATTACGCATGCCCTCTTTTTATATCCATTTACATATTCATCTCTGTTGCTTGGGCACCTGTGTTTTGCGGTCTTGTTTGTGTGTGGTCATCTGACAGTGAGGAGGTTGTTTTACATCACAGTTCTGCGTTCTTCGAGACCTCTAGGTTATCGGAAAAGTGAGAGGGATGTGCACAGGTTATCCAGGATAACCAAACCGTCTGCTACCGTTTAAAATTTAAAATAAAGTGGGGAATATTCTCATTTTAAAAGAAAAGAACGTCAAAAACGGTTACGATGGCAACATTTCGTTCTATTTTACTATACATTGAGTGTATTGTTATTCGATTTCTATTTGTTTTGATTAACCGAGCAGAAAAAAAACCATTATGAGTGTGTCAATAATAGACATTTCCATATGAATTGACCTTGAAAACATTTCAAGGTCATTCGACCATTCACTGTCATCTGACAGTGAGGAGGTTGTTTTACATCAGAATTGTGCGTTCTTCGAGACCTCTAGGTTATCGGAAAAGTGAGAGGGTTGTGCGCAGGTAATCCAGGATAACCACACCGTCTGCTACTGTTTAAAATTTAAAATAAAGTGGGGAAATTTCTCATTTTAAAAGAAAAGAACGTCAAAAACGGTTACGATGGCAACATTTCGTTCTATTTTACTATACATTGAGTTTATTTTTGTTCCATTTCTATTTGTTTTGATTAACCGAGCAGAAAAAAAAACATTATGAGTGTGTCAATAATAGACATTTCCATATGAATTGACCTTGAAAACATTTCAAGGTCATTCGACCATTCACTGTCATCTGACAGTGAGGAGGTTGTTTTACATTAGAATTGTGCGTTCTTCGAGACCTCTAGGTTATCGGAAAAGTGGGAGGGTTGTGCGCAGGTAATCCAGGATAACCGCACCGTCTGCTACTGACGTGGCAGATGGCCGTCCTAAGTCGGCACCGGTTGCCCATTGGTCTCGTTGGTTTATGTGTAGTCATTTGCGTTTTATGTTTTTTTCTGTGATTTGACGTTCCTTGTATCACTGCGTCTCTCTGTGTGCGTGTCTTTGTGTTTTACAGTCATTGTGGGTGTTTTGGGAGGTTGCTGTTGGTGCTTCGACTAGATGCTGTTGGAGATCCCCTACTTTCTTTGAAAAAAATCGAACTTCTCTTACAAAAGATATTGGTGCGTGAAAAACGTCTTAAACGTCGTTTATTCGTTAAGCTAATTTTTAATGCATATTTTAATTGTCTTTATCTCGATACGTATTTATAAAGATGAAATTAAAAAAAAAATCGAACTTCTCTTACAGAAGATATTGGTGCATGAAAAACGTCAGACTCTAAAACTTCTTTTTTTCGTTAAGCTGATCTTTAACGCATATGTTAACTGTCTATATCGCGATACGTAATTATTTGGCATCGGTGGATTTTTAAATATTTTCAAGATTAAAGCAAAGAGTTAAAAGGTGAAATTTGAAAAAAAAATCAAACTTCTCTTACAGAAGATATAGGTTCGCGAAAAACGTCTAAAACGTAATTTTCTCACTGAGCTGAGTTTTAACTCTTTTCAAGTTACGTTTTGGCTGTCTTTGGAAATTTATTTTTCACACAAAATGTTATCCTTAGATAGAATTAAATGTTATATTTCAATATAATATCAATAACAATATTTAGTCCAATTCAATTTATACTTTAAATTTTAGAGAAGTATATCAGCGAACATAGGGAAATTTCTACGTTCTTTTTGTAAATTTGGCGGGAAAAGTGATGGGGTGGCATATCTCTGTAACCATGAACGAAAATATTTGACAGAATTATTCCTAGTAATTTATCTATTAGAATAACTTAAAATTATTAGATTTGGTTTCTATCATTTGTATCAATTTGTATGGTTTTATGTCGTATTGGCTCTTAACATCAACCATCAGTATATGTAAGGCACTTGTTATTGAGTATCTGCAGTGTACTTTTATTGACTTAAACTAATTTTCTCTAAAGAACCAAAAAATCCCATAGGACTTCAAACTGCTCACTAAGAATTGAAAATTAGTACTTTTTAAATATGTAGAATGGGGATTAATACCAAAGAAGGAAAGAAAAAAGTCACTCTTTCGTTGATCTATTAATAACATAATGTTTCCATTCCTTGATTGCTTGCCGTGGTTAGATCTAAGTATACCAAAGACGAAATAACAATCATTGTTCATGAATCAAAGATCCCTGGAAATATGGCATAATAGTGTAAGTCTTCGGTGTAAGTATAAAGGAAGAGTATAGATTGGAAAAAAAGTCCAATTAAGCCACCACATAGCATGTTAGTCTGTTGCTTCGCCTCGGGAAATAGGTCTAGTCTCGGGAAACCAGAATCATGCTAACTCCCTCAATGGTATACTTTAACTGTTTTATTTTACCGTCACGCGCTGTAGCTCCGCCCCATTTCGAAGTCACGCGCTGTAGCTCCGCCCCATTTCAAAGCTATATCCCTAGGGAAATAGTCTTCTCAACTAACGCACCCTTTGCAGGGAATAGTCTCATCAGGCGGGTTACAGCTAGTTTTAATGAGTATGTTTTTATATAGGAAAAAACAAGTAAAGGTATAATAATATGAAATATCAAAAGATTTTATGACTCTTTTTAAGGTGGGTCCCTACTCGTGAATTTAACAGATGAATTTTGTATTTTTAAGGTTATTTTCTATACATAATAGTCAAAATGACATAATGAACACAGACATAGGTAGGTAATTTTGTTTTCTTTAAAGATACAGTACATTAAAAAAGGTACCCTAGCACTTAAAAATTGAGAAATATCAAATATCCATCATATGCTTTTGAACCCTCCAATTTCAGTGATGATACAAATATGTTTATTTGTTTTGTTTTATTTTATGATAACAAGTCATATAGAAGAAATACAACACAAATGATATTGTAACATAGATCTAAGTGTGATATATCTCCAGACATAAGGGTACCCCTTTATAATTTCATAACATTTTTCACCAAGAATATGTACTAAATCCAACTTTTTGCATAAAAAAAAACAGATGATTTTTTTTCATTTTCTAATATTTCATAAAATTATGTTTGTAGATGAAGAAAAAATCACATACAGGTACACAATTTTTTAAATGATCAAGGTATGGCTCCAAACATTAGGGTATCCCCTTATAATGTTATCATATTTTCGACAAATAATATATAGTATATAACATTTTTGTTAAAAAAACAACAGATGGAATTTCTTCAAATTGGAACATTTTATACGAAAATGTATATAGATGGTGAAAAAATCGCATACATGTATACAATTTTATAAATGATCAAGATATGGCTATAAACATAAGGGTACCCCCTTATAATTTCATCACATTTTCAACTAAGAAATTATACTATATGATTGGTGTGGACATTGATAGATTGCACCATCTTTTGCTTCTTTTGGCATTTAAGATCTTCTGTATGTGTTTTTCAATGCGCTGGCTTGTCCCACACCAGCCATTGTAAAACGTTTTACGCAGACTGCTGCATGTAAAGAAAAACCTATTACGGTTCGAGTAGGGAGCCACCTTAAATTTCTTCTTGAAAAAAACACGTTCACTTTTACTTTTTGCTATATTTTCTTTTCGTCGTATGTAACCACAAGAATTGCAGCCGGGTCAGTCTCGTGGTCTTTATATGTGAACCTACAATGCAACAGTTATTACAATGTACACACAATTTTTGCCAGTCTGCGTTGATCTTGTCAAAAATGAAACGAAAATGAAAAGACTCAACTGCAAAAATGTTTTATTGTCATTTATATTTACTTGTACTACATACAACTTCTTTAAAACATACAGAAACCATGAAGACAATGGGTAAGAATACACCAATACTTTTACATATTGTGAAATAATACTCAAAGTTATTTTTCTCGAAGAAATAAAATGTTTACATCTATCTTTGTCTCGAGATGATGCAATGATGCAAAAGAAAAAAAAATAATAATTACACGTGATTTAAGATATCAATAAAACACAACATGTTCCAGTCATATCTAAATTTCCAAAATAAAATCATAATAATTCCTCTTTCCGTATAAAAACAATGACAATGGTGATAAAAGAGTACAACAGCCCCTGTGGGCACAACGCTCATCTTATACCAAAAGAAGGGAGGAGATCTCCAACAAGACCCCGCCGCAGCACCAACAGCAAAACACCAAAACACCCGACGCAAAAACACAAAAGAAGAGCACAGCACGAGACGGAAAAGAGACACACGACATGTAAACATCAAACACAAAAGACCACACACAAACCGACGAGACCAATGGGCAACCGGTGCCGACCCCGGAAGGCCATCCGTCACGCAAGCAGCAAATGGTGCGGCCACCCTGGATCACGTGCGCACAACCCTCTCACTTCTCCAATTACCCAGAGGTCTCGAAGAACGTACAATTGTGGTGTAAAACAACCTCCTCACTGTAAGATGACATCACACAAACAAGACCGCAAAACGCAGAGGCCCCAGAGACACAGATGAATATGTAAATGGATATAAAAAGAGGGCATGCGTAATACAGTCCGTGCTCTGCCGGCTGTAGCGAGTTCATGTATGTAATCACCCGAGGAGTCCAACTGACATTCAGAAGGACAGGTGGTCGGGGCCCTGTCTTCTCTAAAGAGGTTTGGACAGGGCACATTCAGAAGGACAGGTGGTCGGGGCCCTGTCTTCTCTAAAGAGGTTTGGACAGGGCCCGTCATGGAGTCCCGTCGTCACAGTCAGTCAGAGTGCAAGTCTCAAGGATGCGCTTGTACAAGACTGTAGATTGGTCAAGTACCAAGCCTAGTGTCCGTCTGGTGACATTAGGAGCATATCCACGGTACAAAAGGCGTTTGATGATTCTGACGCATTTTCGATGGTTATGCTGCCTACCTTTGATCCTTTTTATTTTTTTTATCATATCACCATAAAAGACAGGTTGTGTAATACCCATAGTAATGTACTCTGTTGCATGTATAGATCCGAATTTTAAAAGAAGTTGACTGTAATTTTTGTAAAATTTCCAGAAAGTCTTTACTAGATTATGAAAGCGGAAACCTTGACCTAAAAGCTTTTTGGTAATTTGTAAATTTCTACTGTGAAAATCCAAAATATCAGTACATGCTCTAGCGTACCGGATGAGCTGTGATATGTAAATGCCGTATGACGATAATCTTGGAACATCACCGTCAAGCCAAGTGAAATTTACTATGTTGAATTCAAAATCATCCCTTTTGTCATATACACTTGTATGAATCTTTCCGTTTACAATTTTGATATTTAGGTCCAAAAAGGGTGTTTCTGTATTTGAAAGGTTTGCCTTGTTAAGGGTTAATTCTTGTGGATAAATTTCATTCTTATATAATTCAAAAGCAGGATTGTCAATGGTTAGAATATCATCCAGATACCTAGAAGTATTATTGAAACATTTCAGCTCATCAAATTTTCTTTGCTTTTGAAGATTTTGGATAAATTCTTTTTCATAAGTGTATAAAAATAAATCTGCAAGAAGAGGCGCACAGTTAGTACCCATAGGAATTCCTACAACCTGCTTGTATAGATCCTCACCAAATCGAACATAAATATTGTCCAAGAGGAAGGACAAGGCATTACACAGGTCACTACATGTCCATGATTTGTATGATTTGTAGTCTGTCGAGGAAAAGAAACCCTTCGATTCAGATGTACAAATGTAAATTTTTCGCTCTCGATCAAAACACCATTTAATGAGATTAGATAATCGATCATTAATTTTGTCATGAGGAAGTGTGGTGTACATATTAGAAAAGTCGTATGAAGAAATCGTATTGGCTTGGAAATTTCCAGATTTCATTTTTTCAATCACATCCCCTGAATTCTTAATAGACCAAAATAAATTTACATCGTTCCTGTTTAGAACCGTTTCACAATATCTAGTTATGTGTTCTTTAATAGCAGTAAGTGCTGACGTCAGATTTCTAGACAAAATTGTAGTGGAGCAGTTACTAGAATTAGCAATAAATCGAAATTTGTAAGGAGACTTGTGCAGTTTCGGTATGCAATATAGTGTTGGGAGATCCAATTTAGAAATAGAGATATTGAATGAAGACAGTTCACTGTTATAATGGCCTAAAATGTTAGATGCACTTTCATTGCTTTTGATATATGTATTAGTAGACGAAAGTTCCGAAATCAAAGTTGATATGTAGTAACGTTTTCAAATGGTAATGGTGTTGTTGGCTGCTTTATCAGCTGGTGCAAAGACATATTTTTCATGTAATTTACTTAGTTTGGATTTGAAATATCTTTCTGATTTGGAACGTGGATTTTGAAAAAGATGAGGGTTTTTATGGAAGTTATCTATTCGAATATCCGTTATATCTAAAATGAGGTTTTTTTACGGTATAAATGAACACTTTAATATAAGACAAAGACGGAGATCTCCAACACGAATCGGTTACTGTACTAATATTAAAAACTCGAATAAGTGTAATGAAAGTCAAACGCAGAACCCGAGATCAAATTTCAAAAAAATCACATTTTAATGGCTTACCATTCTTGAAAAAAATACACAAATTTCTCAAGAGAAAAGAAATATCGAATAAACAGATGGATACAATAACGTTAACACCGCTCCATGGAAATACGAACGACGACTTTATGTAATCAACCATCTCCAGAGTCCAGCGGAAGTGCGGAATTCAACGAAAGATCACTGACAAAATGCACCGTGCTAAGTTTCAAAGTTTTGACATATTCAAGTATATGTGCATGTATCACGTGAATCATGTTGTTTATATTATGCAAGTATAGTTTATAAGTTACTGGAATAAAAAAGGAAGCTTAAACTTTTATTCTAAAATTATCTCACTGTTTATTTTAACAAGAGGCCAAAGCTGGCCACATCGCTCACCTTAGTTGCAACCGAAAGAATGATAGTGGACAATTTGATGGATGACCTTAATATTTGCTTAATGTAAGGTTTCTGAAATTCTGTCAGCTGTTGATAAGGAGAAGTCGAAAATGTGTCAGTAAATCAAAGCCCTAGACGGCCATATTAGTTGACCGATTGGCATGAATAATACAAACATGATAGAGGATTGGCATGAATAATACAAACATGATAGAGGAACTTGATTACTTGCTTCAATTGTTTGTGAAATGCTGTGCCGTGTTTGCAGAGGGGAAGTCGAAAATGCCTCAGCCTATTACAGCTTTTGGTGGCAATATTTGTTGACCGATCGGCACGAAAATCACATACTTGGTAGAAGACCCTGAGTACATGCTCCCTGTAAGGTTTCGTGGAACACTGTGCAGAGGGGGTCGAAAATGCGTAGGCGGCTATGACAATATCTCACTTGAGTTTCGCTCAGGTGAGCTAAAAAGGATAAACAATTTAAAAACTATCCAGCTCCATCAGAAAATAGTTCCTGTTTTTTTCCCTTTTCCGTGTCTTATTAGAAACATTCTGAATGATGGATGCAAGTGTGTGTCTGCTTTCTTGCCTGATCGGGGTACCTTTCAGTAAATCATTGGGTCCTAAAACAAAATATTTAATTGCTAAGGTCTTAACTGAGATTCGAAACAACGATCATTCTACGCAAGCATGTGTTTTATTTGTATCGATTTGAACCGCTTCGGATTTGTGTGACGCGGTGTATGCGCCGTATCTACGAATTTAATTGGCCACAAATAATGAATAATATACTTTTTCATAGTAATTCATGTAATTCATACTTCATGTTTTATGAATTGAAACAATCCTTGTCTATGTCTGTTGTTCCATCTTTTTGCGTGTATGATCCTCTGTATTAACTATTTTTTAAGGGATTTTTACCTTATCATGAAAATGCTTGATGGTTAAATCATTGTGGTCGCTTTATCTCCTGCAGAAAAAGTTTATGATCGCCAATCTCATTTTTTTCCCAAGGAATACAAAAATAAACAAATCAAACGGCAAAAGGATTTTGCAAAAGATTTGAATCCAGGTCTGAACAAGGGTGTACTCATCAGTGATGAAAAAAGTATTGGGAACGACGAAGAGTCTAAAGAGCAAAGATGTCATTACAGTGATCAATACATAATTGGGTAAGTCTATCACCACTGTAGCAATGACAACCCAAACATATACTTTGTTTAACAGAGACAACCGCCGGTTATTCAACTTATTGGTGTCACCAAATGTGTCGTTTCTTTGTGAAGTCAATCGTTTCATTTTTACCATAAAGACAATATTAATGGTGGTAAACAACAATGTTGCAGATACGAAAAGAAAAAATTCAAATGTTGCAACATACAAATAAAAACTGAAAGAGATTTTAGCTGAATCCTCTCGAATACTGAATCCATTGGTCGAGCAAGCGGTATATACTTTTGTTCGTCCTGTGTTCCATATATCAGCAAGACACGGCATCTTCTCGAGGGGGAAAGTCATGATATTTAATGGAAGCAATATCGCTAATAAGGACAGTAACGTTACTGTGATAGAGTAAAGTCGTCTTCTAGAATCTGAAAACCAGAAATTCATTTTGAAAGGACAGTACACACTACAACACCTGTTGACGGCCAAAATTATTTTCAAAGAAAGGGACATTAAAATGGTAATTTTTGGTACATATTCTGAGAAAATGAGATATAAAAAGCACCATGGGTATGGTAAAGGTGCTTTTCTGTTGCCGAAGTGATAAAAAGCAAGATAGAAGGGCACCGTGAATAGAGAGGGAATGATATTTATAATAGTATTAAAAACAATGATATAATGAACGAAACTCATCAAGCCATTTCTGTGGAAAATAACTGCAATTCCGATGGTAAATATGATGTAAACAATCGATAGAGGGGGATTGATATAGGCTTCAAAAAAGAGAGAAACGGAGGAACTATCCTTAAAACTGTCAAGGTACATAAGCCAGGTGTTCTTCACATCGCCTTCAAACTTCATTCGATACCATTTTTCAAATAATTCAGAGCTGACATTGGCTGAACTCATATCTTCATACACTTTTTCAGTTCATTGTGCCGTCTACCTAGAAAAGATACAGAAATTAGATAATATATGTGTCAAAAAACAATTGTTACTGGATTTGTCTTGCATCTGTTGGATATGTGTTTCTATATAAACTATATCAGAAGGAGATATCGTGTAGAGAGTGCTAATATCTAAAACAAAAATATGATCAACACGTAAAAATCGAATATATCTTTCCATTGCACACTTCCATCAAACAAGGTCAGCTCGAGTAAAGGTGTTTGAGTAAACATTAATATGGAAAATGTAGAAATACGGATTGCATTTATCGAACATTCACGTCATCTTTTATGGCACTCACCACATTATAATTTAAACGACATTTCACGATAAAATACGAAGCATTCAATACGTAGAAAAACCGGAAAGACAAATTTACGTTAAACTATTGCTGTAGTGATATGGAATGTCCTGAAATGATCCTCAAACTTCCCCTATTATAGAAAAATCTCATGGTTGCAACTGTGTTGAATCAATAACCCCATGACTATAAAAAGAAATTGCATTATATCATATAAAATGTTGAGGAAAATGGTTTATATACTCTTCTCGATTATAAAAGCAGAACACTCAATGAGTTACAGAAGATCCTGACGATAATTTCAACTTTAAAACATGAGAATATTAAATAAGTAAGACTGTCCATGAAACTGAAATTCAGATGATTTTTTTTATTCTTTGTTACATCCTACCAGCGGGTTTTTAAGAACTGCACTGTAACTGACTGAGCTGACTCTATGCTGGGCGCTGTACAACCCTAGTTAGAAAAGACAGGAAGACAGGTCGGGAACAAATTGTCCGTCAAGCTCCCAAAGTTATTGAATCCATGAGCTCGCTCCAGTCGGTAGAGCACAGACTATTTTTAAACACTTTAGTTTAAATGAAATCAATTTTCATATTCATCTATGTGTTACATGGGTCCCTGAGTTTTGCTGACTTGTCTGTGTGGTCATTGGACAGAGATGACTTTTATACACAACAATTGACCCTTCCGATTGCGAGAAAAAAGGCAAAATTTCGAGTAGTCACAATGTTTTTACCTCGGACAAACAAGCTTCGAACCTCGGTCAAACATCGAAATTGAATTGTGACGTCATGGAATTTCTCAAATTTTTCCCGCGTTCGGAACGGTCAATTGTGCATCCTTTGAGACAATTGGGTAATCGAACATTTTAGACGCCTGTGTGTATGTAATCCCGATAATCACATCAAATTACGTGTCAGATGACCGTCCTCCATTGCCTATTAGTCTCATTGGTTTATGTGTATTGCCTATATGTCTTATTTGGTGTTCCTTTCCATTGTGTTTCCCTTTTTTTGTTTGTCTACTATACGTTTTCTCAAAAGGGTTTTTCGGCGTATCAATTTTTTCTTGCAATCGGAAGGGTTAATTGTTGTTTGGCTTCTTATCCTGAGAAATACAATATCTGGCGCTTACAATGCGAATTCGCTTCACCAAATGAGAGCTTGATATTAGGGAGACAATTCGAGGAAACTCTCTACAAGTGTAATGCTTCAACATGACAACGTGAGAGTGGATAATCTCAATGTAGCCCTTGATACTGTAGAGCAAAACAGGTATCAGTTAGTACCGCACCACGTCTAGTATCCTTCTTTACGTCCCCCAAAAAATGTTATCTTTGGACATCATTTGAGATAAGTTGAAGATGTAATCATGGTGTTCGAGATGTGAGTAAAATGGAAAAAAAACTATTTTTTAGTCTTGGACTTATGGTCTTTGCGGGTTCTAGAATAACATCTAGAAAGAGGTATTGGCTCTCACACAGGAAATCAGGTTATTTAGATACTTTTTTTTTGAAAATTGAAGTAACATTCTTGACTTAGATAACGATAAAAAAAATATCAAACACAAAGACCACACATAAATTATTGAGACGAACCGGTATCCGGTGGCGATTTAGGACGGCCATCTGCTACGTGAGAAGCAAATGGTGTTGTTATTCGGTTTACGTGCGAACAACCCTTCTACATTCCCGGTTACTGAGAGGTCTTGCATAACGAATAAAAGTGGTGTAAAATAACCTCATTACTGTAAGTGACCATACAAATGGACATCATAATGCAGGGGCTCAGCAACACATAGATCGATACGTGAATCGATATACAATTAGAGGACGCATGATATACAATCCATGCTCTGCTGGCAGTAACGAGCTCATTCGCGTTATCACCCGAGAAGACGACGACATAGATTTCAAACTACTTTTAATGCATCATACTCGTGATTTGGATAGTAAATCATTTTCAATGGTACTTTGAGCCAAAGTGATTTTCAGACAAAGTCAAAAGTTTTTTAGCAGTGATTTTTAGCTTTTTTTCAATTTTAATTTGTGCAACCACTTTGCAAAGAGTGTTCGGCCGGCTCAATATTTTATTAATAGCCGATTCAGAAGCTTAGCGATATAGAAGCCATGACAAGGATATCATTCGGGGGATTGTGCTAGAATGTTAACCTCCATTAATGTCAATGATAATTAAGGATAAAATAACATGTTTCCAACAGAGCAAAGTAATATATGATATCAAATTCACTGTAGCTTATCATGTGTCAGGTAAATAATCTCTAGCCCGGGAATTCCTTCCGATTAAACAAGGTAAAAACTGTCTAAATCAAGTTTATATCAATCTATTTCAGGTCTATCATATGAGTATCATTATCATTTATACCATGGTATTCTGATATTAGAATAGAATTATATTCATAGAACACTTCAACAGAAAATTTTGTTTATTTACGTGCGCCATATCATAACATGTAAATAAAATAAGAAAATATATGTTGAAGTGTTCTCTGAAGATACCTCTATTCTTGACCAGAAAAGATAACCAGCATAAAGATGATAGTGATGCTCATATGAGGCTTAACATAGTTTCTTATAAAGTAGATTTAGGTTTTAACTTCGGTTGATCGTCTGTCTCTTCAACGCATTGGAAATTTTCTGTTCTGTTTTCAAAATTTCTTGAAATTTCTACAGTGAGGGTCCTGTAACATTATATCCCACCCATTCTGCTACGTTTTTCGGTACATTTTTGGACATAATATTTTTCACACTCTTTGGTCATATTACATTGTTTAGATTGAGGATCAATGACGAGGGTTATGTACCCGAAACATGCATGTCTTGTCCATGATGTTAATTTATCCGTTCTTAAATGATGCTATCTAATTTGAAGACCTTTAACATTTGAACCACTTGGTGAGTGACACTGCTGGTGGACCAGGAGTCCACGAGGGCACATGTAGCCAAGTTCGATCAGCTACGGTTAATCGTCTGTCTCTTCAACGCATGGGAAATATTCTGTTCTGTTTTCAAAATTTCTTGAAATTTCTAAAACGTGGATCCTGTAGCATCATATCCAACCCATCCTGATACGTTTTTCGGTACATTTTTGGACATAATGTTTTCACACTCTTTGGTCATATTACATTGTTTAGATTGAGGATCACTGACGAGAATTAAGTACCCCAAACGTGCATGTCTGGACCATGCTGTAAATTTATCCGTTCTTAAGGTTAGGGTTGCGACTACAGGGAGATAACTTTATTTTCATATCACAAAATATTTGAAACCGACATAAACGATACATGGTATAAGCTCAGATTGTTACATTATTTTACAAAAAAATAATACTTCTTTAAACTTTCATTGCTGAATGGATATTTGTGGGAAAAATGCATATTTTTTAATGAAAAATCGCCGAAAATAGGAAAAAATTTGTCATTTTCGCATGACTTCTACTACCAAAGATTCAAACATCAGAATAGTTACCATCCATTACACTCGTTAAATGTGAGATAATTAGAAATTCAAACTTTAAGTTAGACTCTATGTTTTTGGGTCGAAATGTTGATTTTTTGCAGAAATTATTGTGCTATTTATAGAAACAGTCATTTTGCTCAAAAACGAATTCGGGTACATATTGATTTGACTGCTTTAGGATATTGCAATACCATAGATACATATGTAGAAAAAAAGTTGTGTAGCTGGCGACCTTCTAGCTATTAATAAGAATAATGAGTTGTTGCCATGGCAATCAGCAACATAGTTTTATAAGAAAATACTCTCCTGATTATTTTATCAGAATTTCTCAAAATAGCCTTTAATTCATCCAGAAGCAATAAGAATCTTGAAAAATAAGGATATATATAAATTTTCGAAATTTCATGCATTTCAGAGGTATGTAAAGTTACGATGTGGTATTCTTTAAAATGACAAAAATGTTAAAATAGGCCAAAAATGGACGTTTATAGCCAAAAAACGAGACGGGCAATTTTTTTTTTGGTCTGAATAGTTCGAGGAGATGTTTCTCTACATATGAACCTATCCATCTTTCTTCTACCTCATTTCTATTCAAAGTCGCCACCCTGACCTTAAATGATTCTATCTAATTTATTTAACATAAGACTGTATTTACCATACTTAATCGAAGGGAAATCCCGGGCTAGAGATTATTTGCATATCATGTGATACGCTACTGTGAAATTGATAAAGGACCAAAAATAAAAGAATGACTCACCTCCGTTTTTATGGAGTTGAACTGAAAATACATCTTAGGCCTCATATCTACATTTTGTAACACATCGTCATCGATTTAAAATAGTTCTAAAAGTAAAAGTAAGGAATGTTTTCTTCATTTATTATTGTTATGTATATCTTGAAAGTAAACTTATAATGTACTTTATACAAAAAGGCAAATTTTGTGGATTCTTCAATTGATTGACTGCTTGTACTTTGAATTATCCAAACATTTAAAAGCACTAAATTATGTAAATGAAAATAAATATTTTAACCTACCTAATTGGTGCTTTTAATACATGTGAGTATGCATCGGATAGTTGGGTTTCGAGACATGTTAACCTCATGCGGTCCGAATAGGACTTCTGGAACTTTATCGTTCGTATTTATTCAAATTATTGCTGCTTGAAATAGACGTGATGGCTAGAATCTGCTTGAATATGATCATGGGCATTTTTATGTAAACGTTATTTTCGTGATTTACGGCGGAAACGATTAAAATTAAATATAACCTTACGAAACAGGCAAATCTATCCAGCTGTATAATAGCTTCCTCGAAAACAAGCTATTATCCTCTTAAAGATATTGTGTTTCCATAATAGCTTCCTTGTACACAAGCAATAATCCTCTTAATGAAACTTGTTTTTGAAAAATGTGTTATCAGCACATTACAATATGATGAAAAGACAGTTTTATCTGCCCACGTCCTCGAAGAAGAGCGCTGACCAACGGTCACCAAGGGTAGATGATGGTCAGGGAGTAAGACATAAAAATTCCTAGATATACATGTTATTGACCCTTCCGAACGGGAAAAAATTGGAGAAATTCCATGACGTCACAATGTAATTTCGATGTTTGACCGAAGTTCGAAGCTTGTTTCTCCGAGGTAAAAGCACTGTGACGTCACGACATTTTACATTTTTTTCCCGCAATCTTAAGGGTCAATTATAACATAAAAACCGAAAAATTAGAATAATAACTACAGAAACTTTATTTTATTTTTTATATTTTGCTTATTACATAGTAGTTGATAATCACTAAATTTACTTCCTCTAATAATCAATTCACAGATTTGACGTAAGATTACGAATTAAGGTCACCGAATCCTCAATATTTGACTTGAAAGACATTGTGTTGGTCAACAATTTAGATTTTGCTATTTGTTTGTACGAGCATGAGGACTATCAATATCAAGATTTCGATATTTCTTTATGTCAACTTATCAAATCCATTATATAAACTCCTTTGTTACAGCTTTTTTAAATAACTACTTTTGTTATCAACGTAAAAAGCGACTGAGATTCAAAACTTTTAAAGTATCAATAGGCATACAAAAAATAATCAATAGACGTATTAATATGATAGATCCTGACGGAGGCAGTTCTGCACAAATGCAACTTATAATAAAAAATGATTATGTTTTTGTTTCTGAGTTTTGAATAAGAAGAAGTCCGCCGGTTCGCATAATTGCATTAACGTTATAATTCAATTCAAGGGATAAATGTATCATGAGAGCAGAAACGTCTTTGGAGGACAAGAGCAAATTCCTGAAGAAGAAGAAGAAGAAGAAGAAGAAGAAGAAGAAGAAGAAGAAGAAGAAGAAGAAGAAGAAGAAGAAGAAGAAGAAGAAGAAGAAGTAAAAGAAGAAGGAGAAACAGAAGAAGAAGAAGAGAAAATGAACTTGTTTATGTTTTAAAACATTTAAACTATGGCAATTTTAACAATTTTTGATTGGTTTCATTGGAATTTATCTGTTCTGAAATGATGCTATTGAATTTGAAGACGTTTGACATTCAGTATTGAGTTCTATTTTCCAAAATCAACCATCATGTAAGTTAGACACTTGTAATTGAGTATCAGCAGTGCAATTTTATTGACTTAACATCAACCATCATATCTGTTAGGCACTTGTAATTGACTATCAGCAGTGTATTTTTATTGACTTAACATCAACCATCAGTATATGTTAGGCTCTAGCAGTGTAATTTTATTGACCTTAGGTAGAGAACCCCTCAGATCTCAGATGCTCATATTTCCAAAATAACAACTTTCACAATATTTTCATTCATATAAATTCAAAGCTTATGTTAAACCTGATATAAAAACAAAATATGATTCGTGTTTTCATGATTATACCGAGAACATAAGCCGTTAAAACTTTAACATTTAACCCTATGGGGAAAGTAAGAAAAATCCTTTTTTAGAGGTGATAAAATGTAACAATAAAAGTTTCTTTTATATATTTCTTTTGTTCGATAATCTTAACAATATCCTGAAGAGAAAAAATAGGATATCCAGGCAAAAATTTACAAGCAATTCTGACTTCAGGGATACTCTACCTTAACATCAACCTTCAGTAGGTTCTTGTAATTGAGTATCAGCAGTTTAATTTTATTGACTGTACAGCAACCATCATTATTTGTTAGGCACTAGTAATTGAGTATCAGCAGTGTAATTCTGTAATTCTATTGACTATACAGCAACCATCAGCATATGTTAGGCACTTGGTATTGACTATCAGCAGTGTAATTTTATTGACTATACAACAACCATCATTATTTGTGAGGCACTAGTTATTGAGTATCAGCAGTGTAATTCTATTAACTTAGCATCAATCATCAGTACCAGTACATGTATATGATAGACACTTGTTATTGAATATCGGTAGTGTAATTTTATTGACTTAACATCAACTATCAATATTTGTTGCACGGTCTAACTTGTACACGGTAATTAACACCTTTCCAGATTGTGCAATATTTGTCATTGTGAAACAATGATTGAATTAATGATTGAACTAATCATTGAATGATTAACTGAGTCGTTAACTGTCCTTAACTGACCTGACGTCTATTACCTCCAGTTTTGAAAAATACAGCACAAAAAAGGACAGGAATGTTCGACTAAGCATCTCTAAAATGGCATTTCATAATAAGAATTAAGAAAAAAAAAACCCCGCGATTTACAGGTTGAACTTTTTTCAATGTCACGGGTGGATCTAGATTTTTCCCCATAACGTTGATTCAGATCGTTAGGGAAAGAGGTCCAGCCAATGATTTTGAAAGAAAATACATAGAAACGGGAAATCATGTTGTTTTTTTTTCACAAATTCCAGCGGGGGATTCCTGCCTCCGAACCAGCTCTTGATCCGCTCTTTGTAAAATGTTTCAATATGCACAGGATCAGCTACCATACAAATCTCGTAAGATTTCGATTGAATGATGTACTGACTAGTATCCTTGAATACTTTTGAAAAGAAACAAAGAAATAATAGTATCAAAATATTCCCGTAGTTTTGAAAATTTGTTGGAAAACATGTACAGGGGAATCGTTAACCGTATTTCCTAAAATCCGCTTCCAATTTTCTTTAATTACACTGTAGTTTTAAAAATTCAAATATCAGTTTCCCTTTATCTTATTTACTTTAAATCCCCTAATTTAACAATACTGGACCGAATTTTTACCGTTGTTTTCTTTGAAATCTACATTTGAAATGCGTGAAATTCTTAATTATTTACTGACCATGTGTAGTTTTATTCTACTCGGAATGACAACTTATAATTACTCCATCAACGGTGATAATTATTTGATGACATAACAATTGCCGTGCAACAAGTGGGTTATTCAACTGCTCCTCGGGCTACGCCCTCGGAGACAGTAGAATAACCCTTACGTATTAGGCACTTGTTATTGAGTATCAGCAGTGCAATTTGATTGACTAATCGTCAACCTGATTCCTCTAATTTAGATACTATAATACTTTCTATGGGTGAGTGAAACATATCTGAAATGAAAAACAAAATGTTGTGTAAAAAGACATTTTCGGATATGACAATGTTATCATTTAAGTTGAAACAAGATACCTACAAAGTTTTAGAATAATTGATTTTCTGTTACATTCCTTATTTGTTCAGTATTAAGTTAAAAAAGCTAAATTCTTTAAAAACATTGAGTTCATAATGCCGGTTTTTTATGCAAAATATGGATAATGACCATATCCCTATATACAGCACAAAATCGATAATTCAGAAAATCAGAAACCGAAGGCATACAAAATCAGGATAAAACAGGAACCAAAGCAAACAAACAAAAACCTCCACCACATGAAAAGAAGCGAAATCCTGATATGGGAGTGAGACTAGGTATAAAGGAAGAGTAAGCATCTCCTGCTTGCATGCAACACCCGCCGCTTCAATTCGGTAGAACTGTCACATCCGGTTACTTCCATTTCGGAAGACATAGAGTACAATCTTTGGTTGAATGGTTCAAATGGTCTATGACAGAATATCATCAACAATTCTGGAAAGTGGGACATCATAGTGTATGACGAGTTCCCCATATCGACCGTAGAACTTCCTCAGTGACGATCTTAGTCGGTCACAAACATATCCCTGACTGAGAAGCATACCACTGTGTTTCGTAAATAAGGTGTTTATCAATCAAATAAATGTCGGGTAAGATAAGCCATTTCTGCCTTAACGACACCATAATAGTATGACAAATACGGATAATGACCATATCCCTGTATACAGCACAAAATCGATAATTCAGAAAATCAGAAACCGAAGGCATACAAAATCAGGATAAAACAGGAAACAAAGCAAATAAACAAAATCCTCCACCACATGAAAAGAAGCGAACTCCCGATATGGGAGTGAGACCAGGTGCCCAGTAAGAGTAAGCATCTATTTTGAATTCACTCTTCCATTAAACATAAGCAACTTTTTCCGCGACAAAATAAACGTGATTTTTTTCAAACCATTCTGTGTATTTAGTATTTTTAGACAGCACGCAGGTAGGACGCAGCGAAATTTCTGTATGCACTAAAACTGCTACGTCCTGTCTGTGTGTTCCCAAATCCGCAAGGAAGACGTGTGGGACACTTACTGATAACGCACGGACACCGTACGGATACCCAAGGTTTGCTTACGTTTTTGCACGCAGATAGCACGTACGTGCACGTAAGGCGGGTTGTGTCCACCGATTTACCATGAGCTAAGGCTTTTTCATATGTGTGACTGTTTTTATAACCTATAGAATATACAACGATTAGGGGATATCCATCAGGAATATTGCAGTACCTACGACAAAACTTCATAATCAATTGTGAAACTCAGAGTTTACACAAGCATAACAAAAGACGCAGTAAGGACAAGGACACTATAAACATCAAAGGCGACATAAAAACTTTCATATAAAAGACAAACATAAACCGATTGGACACCTATGTAAAACCAGTGCCATTTACTGAATAGAATGTAATTAGTGCATCACATGATAAATCCTTGGAATTTCATCACGCGGAGATTATGAGACAATAGTGTCCGGTACCCGGGCACTATTGCTTTTTGCGAAACGTAGTTATGTCCCTCATCAAGCATTATGACGTCATGTAGGCGAAAAGTGGAAAAAATAAAGGGCATTTTCTTTTAGATTCAATATTGATTCTGAACTAAGTACTGTGATGCACCAAACCCATTAATGCCCGTTTGTTTGGTTCTTATTCTGTCATAGTGTTGAAAATAGGAGACGCTGACGATCCCCGAGCAAGTGGGCTCACTTCGGAATATTATTCATTCCGAGGTCCGCAGCCGTTCCAATTGAAATTAAATTCTGTATTGTAGATGAGGCCAGGAAAATTCACTTTGGCTTTATTTAAACTGTTTGACATGAAGTACTACTGACAAGGATTCAAATATCCGAAACACGTGTCTAGTACAAGAAAATTGGTACTATAGAACATATATTTCAGTATTGACAATTTCAATCAATAGGGTGGTATCGCTGCTGGTGGACTGTAAGTCCATATGATATCGCTCACCTAGTTTTAGTGTTTACACACTGCATTGAAATATAATCTAAATTTCCTGTCATCAAATTAGACCTAATTTCTAAGACCAAGGGGTATCTCCCTCATTGCATAGCTCTCTCCTTAGCTGGGTTTCGGCATATTTTTTCGGTCATGTTTAGAATTAAGCTCCTTGCGCCTACCCTCAATAAAATTTTTGGCCACGTTTTTCACTTCTGGATAAACCCAACATAAAATTTGTAACCGCTCATTTTGGCAAGAGGAAATTAAAGCTATGTATTGTAGATTGCGCTAGGAAAATTCTCTTCGGCTTAATCTAAACTGTTTGACATAAAGTATTGAAACACGTGTCTAGTACAACGATAGAACATATATACTAGTCAAAATTTCTAACTTACATTTTCCCAGTTACTTCAATATCACGATTGGTAGAAATCAATTATTTAATATCTATATCTATAATAACAACGAAAGATTTTTAAGTGTATATGAATAAATGATCATCCTGCGATGTGTATCTTCAAATTCTACAGCATTTTAGCAAAGAATCATCCGCTTCCGGTTTGTACGGAAACTTTGTCTCTTGACTGAAAAAAGGCTACAATAGAAAAGTTCTTACGGTTATCGTGCGATTCGTTTTCGGATTTTGAGATATCGACAATTGAAACTGTTATTTCGTCGTGATCGATATGCTTACAAATTTTCTGATGCGTTACGAGTCAATAACACTTCCGGTATCATTGATATACCGGGTGAGGATTTTTGTGTTGAAACATTTTCTGCGAATGCGATATTTAATCTTTTCCTGTACTAAGCCACTTTTCTTGAAAAGTAAGCATAGAAAAAGATGTTTGGTTAATGGAAGCTCATTTACACACCACTCACAAGAGTTATGCGCACGCATCCATTTTATGGAAAATTCGTTAAGTTTTATTTGCATATTATCGCTTTTGTAACAAATGCATTCCGTTTAATTTCTATTTTTCTGATCAAACTTGGTACAAACAATTCTTTAAAATTGTTTTGATTGTAATTTTCCGATAAAATACGCGAAATTCATGAAAAGTATTTAAAATTCAAATTTCGTCACGGTCTGTTTACGTTGAAAGAAATTTCTCTTTTCTTGATTTTAAAGTAAAGAGTGAAATGTTGTTTATCAAATCCAATTATCGTTAAAATAATTTGAATTCCACATTAACGAAAATCCATACCCGTAGAATGTTAGAAATTTTGACAAGTATATTTCAATATTGACAATTCTAATGATTTTGCCTTGCCTTCTCTACTTTGAGACTGATAACTACTTCTTTGACGTTTATCGCTGAACCTCGGGCACTTAACCTTCCAAAAGCAACACTATGAGAGAACAGTACACATACAAAGGGACATATATAGGTAATTCTAATATGACTTGATTTTTTTCCCTATTAAGACAATAGACGCGAGCCGGGCTCTTATTCTCCAATATAGGCCCTATAGCGATAAGCCACGCCTACCCATTTTCTGAAAGCGATAAACCGGCAGGAACTGGTTTTTACCATGAATCGAAAGGTCTAAGTTTGGTATTCATTAGAATAGAAATAAAAAATGACAAGCCGGGCTCTATTGTCTCATGATGCCCTCGCGTCCTCAGCCAATTACATTTATCACCTCGCCGCTGACGCGGCTCGGCAATAAATGTGATTGGCTGAGGACGCTCGGGCATTATGAGACAATAGAGCCCGGCTTGTCATTTTTTATTTCTTAAATAGTGTTAGTAGTTATCCAGATTATGTGCGCAAAAACATTTACATGTACTTTTAAATTCTAGGACTTAATAATTCATTGGACGTCGACTTTATAAATGCTCCATTTCAGAAATAAAAACTAAGTTATAAATAAGGTAATGATTCTACGAATACAGAATCAAATCTTGGGGTGGGGGGGGGGGGGGCGGGGTGGGGGGGGGGGGGTGGGGGGAGTTAATGAAACGAAGTGTTCCATCCCTGCTACCATAGATGAAGCTTTTTGAACAAAACTTCAAAATACTTTAAGTTTGTATTCTATTTAACTCATTGGCATTTGTCAAAAAGTTCGATAAACTGTATATACTTCTATGGGTTGGTGTTAACATTTGCACTTTTATTTACCTGGATATTTGCCCTTTCATAAAAGTAATTTGGTGTGCTATATTTATACTTTAATCCATTAAAGAGTTAAAATAATGGAACAATATTATGCAATCTTGTGAAAGTATTCGAATCTATTAATACAATGTAAATGTTCATCCCAAAAGAATAATCAAATTTCTTCTGAAGTAAAACGCTTTAGCAAAACTTGCCTGCATCTATATTTACCTCATGAAAATTTCAAAGTTATCCATTAGGTACGATTGAAATCTCGTAGAATTGTAGTAGTGCTAGATTTATAGCATTGTGATTATGTACATTTTTATGTGATTGATGTGTTGTGAAAATATTCTTTTTGTCATTGTTTAAAAATCAGTCCTAAATCTATATCAGTCAGTATTACTTAAATTATTCTTTTTGTTTCTTTTGATAAATCCATTCCTAAAACTAAAGTACATACTTGAATCTGATTGGTTAATTTAGTTTAGAGGAAATTATGATTTTTATAAGAGAGAAAAAATAGATTGAGAGACTGGGTCATTGAAGATGTGACTTTCTGTATTTTTGAGAAGATCTATTGTTGTGAATTTGGAACATGTAGCAGCCATAGTTACAGTAAGTTTGTATAGCTTATTTTTATGCATATATATTGTGAATTTCATATTTTTAATATATCTTTGTTGAAATGATGAAATTGTGTATGATGATCAGAGGAAATTTAAGATGTGTCATTTTTAAGTTTTTAAAGAACCTTATAGCTTAGAATCATTTCTAAGATATTTATATAATTATTCTTAGGTGTGAGATTAGTCTAGAAGGGCTGCTGGAAGCAGAGATTCCTTTGTGAATGTGTCAGTTCATTCCCATAGATTGGTAAAGGGAATAACTCTTACTTCTTGTTTAATTATTTATTAAATTTTATTTATTGTGTAGAAATATATGCATGAATTTGATCAAATGAAATATTAGTATAGTTATGCATTATAGATAAATCATTTATAGTGGTATTTGTCATCCTGAAAGAAATATTTTATGTTTAACATCAAAGTTACTTTCTCTGATCAGTAATGTCAGCCATTGAAATGTGAGAAACCATTTTGTTTAGTATAAGTAAGGTATGTGTATTATTGTTATAGGGCTGACGTCGATGTAGATGTATGTAGACGATATTCAGATGTCATGAACAATAAAGATGTAAACTGCATCAGGTTTTACTCATCCCTCTGCGGTCGGTAAATGTCACTTTACCCGCTAGATGTCGCTTTACCCACCGTTACAAAATGGCGCCCACGTTGGGACCTGATGCATGACGACAGGAAGTCAACATGGATGACCGGAAGTGATCAAGCACTTTGATCACAGTGACTCTTTTTAAAGCTCCTTGGTGATATTGACTTATTTAAAGCTCCTTGGTGATATTGACTTACTTTCAGTTTTTATGAACTTCCTGTGTAAACAAAAAAATTGACTATTGAACATTGAAGAAAAATTGAGGTACCTATATGATATTTACTGCATTGGATTGATGAATACTATAGCATACTTTTATACTTACCTGAGACATTCCATGAGGTGTAGTGATATGGAACTGTGAATATTAACAGTATTATATGTAGACTATTGATTTTTTATTTTTGCTTTACATTTTCTGAAATTTGAGATTATTTTGCTATTAATTTGAGACAGGCCTGAATAGCTTACCTGATATAGCTCACATGTTACACTGTAAAGCAAGGTATATTTACACATCATATACGTCTGTCAAGAAGTCATAGTTGGTCTGTCATATAAGTCATGGTACTACATAGCTCACCTGGATGGTCCACATTATGGTCTACTTAGCTCACCTGTATGATGGATATGGTAATGGTACAACGTAACTTACCTGGATATCACCTACCAGTGTACAGTAGCAGTTCTACAGTTAAAGTATCGTATTATAAGCACTGTTTAGCTCACCTGTATTATTTAGCTCATCTGTCTGTCATCAACAAAGGTAGCTTTATATTGAAAAAGACATTTATTTATGTGAATGTTTACATGTTTTTAAACGGTACTTTGCGTTTCGTATTTTTTGTGATGTGTTTTACCGTAACCATGGATGTCATTGATGAAAATGAACATTCCGCACACGATACTTCATCACGATACTCAGACGACAGTGACAACTCGCAGTTTAATCCATTCATACCGCGCATTTCTATATTCTCGGGAAATCAAAAGAGTGCTGTGACATTTGATTTATGGCGTTATGAAGTACAGTGTCTTCATGGACAATATAGTGAAGCAACCATACATCATGCTATACGAAGATCATTGAGAGGTGAAGCCAGTTAAGTTTTACTATGTCTAGGAACAGATGCCACAGTGAATGATATAGTGACAAAATTGGACTGCATCTATGAAAGCATAGAAAGGAAAGAAAAGCTTTTGCTGATTTTTATTCAGTGAAGAAATCCCACAGAAGACAAACAGAAACATCATTATGATCTGAAATCCAGAGGTGTTGTACTAGAAGTAGGAGATAGAGTCCTGGAAAAAGAGGTAGCCTTCGACGGTCGACACAAGTTAGCTGATAAGTGGGAGCATGAGCCGTACATCGTTACATCCCAACCTAATGATGGTGTACCTGTATTTGAAGTAAGACGAGAAGATGGTCAAGGAAGGAAGCGAGTACTTCACCGCAACCTACTCCTACCAATTGGACATCTGTCAGAATTTAAGAAACAGGAAATGTCAAATCCAACACCTGCTCCAAGAAGACCAGTACCTAAGCCAAGACCGAGTATCACATCTAGGAAGAACTACAACGACAAACCGTCAGTTGATGATAAAGTTCATTCCAGCCATAATGATGACGATAGAGAAAGTACCAGCAGTGAAGAGGATATCTTTGTTGTGAGAACATTCAGAGACAATAGAGTACATCCAACCGATGTTGCTAGTGATCATGTCTCTAGAGAAGATGAAACCAGTCGTGCTCAGATTCCAGGTAGTGGAGAGGACGCTCTTCCATCCCTTGATAGGACACAGGATTCTGGATCTGAACCTCCTGAAGATGATGAAGAAAGTGAAGAAATAGAAACAGAAGATCAGCCAGATCAGCAAGCTTCTGCACCAGATGGAGAACACAGTGATCAAGAGCCTGAAGCTGAACCAGAGAGAAGAAGACCTACAAGAGAAAGACGTCAACCGGTATGGTTAAGAAGTGGAGAATTTGTTCAGTCCAATCAGGTAATTAATTCAGACTGGTCAGATAGAGCACATTTCCTTCAAACATTGATGAATCAAGGTAATTCTTCAGGTATGCAATCTGAACTTTTAAGAGCCATGATAGATGTTGTAAAGAACAAGTAAGTCAGTCAGAAGTCAGAAAGTTCAAGGACACAGGATATTTGGTTTTTGATAATCCCCAGAACTAGAAGAAGAAGGGAGGAGATCTCCAACAAGACCCCGTTGCAGCATCAACAGTAAAACACCAAAACACCCGATGCAAAAACACAAAAGACGAGTACAGCACGAGACGGAAAAGAGACACACGACATGCAAACATCAAACACAAAAGACTACACATAAACCGACGAGACCAATTGGTAACCGGTGCCGACTTTGGACGGCCATCTGTCACGCAAGTAGCAAATGGTGTGGTTATCCTGGATTACGTGCGCACAACCCTCTCACTTCTCCAATTACCCAGAGTTCTCGAAGAACGTACAATTGTGGTGTAAAACAACCTCCTCACAGTAAGATGACATCACACAAACAAGACCGCAAAACGCAGAGGCCCCAGAGACACAGATGAATATGTAAATGGATATAAAAAGAGGGCATGCGTAATACAGTCCGTGCTCTGCCGGCTGTAGCGAGCTCATGTATGTAATCACCCGAGGAGTCCGATTGACATTCAGAGAGGACAGGTGGTCGGGGCCCTGTCTTCTCTAAAGAGGTTTGGACAGGGCCCGTCATGGAGTCCCGTCGTCACAGTCAGTCAGAGTGCAAGTCTCAAGGATGCGCTTGTACAAGACTGTAGATTGGTCAAGTACCAAGCCTAGTGTCCGTCTGTTGACATTAGGATCATATCCACGGTATAAAAGGCGTTTGATGATTCTGACGCATTTTCGATGGTTATGCTGCCTACCTTTGATCCTTTTTATTTTGTTTATCATATCACCATAAAAGACAGGTTGTGTAATACCCATAGTAATGTACTCTGTTGCATGTATAGATCCGAATTTTAAAAGAAGTTGACTGTAATTTTTGTAAAATTTCCAGAAAGTCTTAACTAGTTTATGAAAGCGGAAACCTTGACCTAAAAGTTTTTTGGTAATTTGTAAATTTCTACTGTGAAAATCCAAAATATCAGTACATGCTCTAGCGTACCGGATGAGCTGTGATATGTAAATGCCGTATGACGGTAATCTTGAAACATCACCGTCAAGCCAAGGGAAATTTACTATGTTGAATCCAAAATCACCCCTTTTGTCATATACACTTGTATGAATCTTTCCGTTTACAATTTTGATATTTAGGTCCAAAAAGGGTGTTTCTGTATTTGAAAGGTTTGCCCTGTTAAGGGTTTATTCTTGTGGATAAATTTCATTCTTATATAATTCAAAAGCAGGATTGTCAATGGTTAGAATATCATCCAGATACCTAGAAGTATTATTGAAACATTTCAGCTCATCAAATTTTCTTTGCTTTTGAAGATTTTGGATAAATTCTTTTTCATAAGTGTATAAAAATAAATCTGCAACAAGAGGCGCACAGTTAGTACCCATAGGAATTCCTACAACCTGCTTGTATAGATCCTCACCAAATCTAACATAAATATTGTCCAAGAGGAAGGACAAGGCATTACACAGGTCACTACATGTCCATGATTTGTATGATTTGTAGTCTGTCGAGGAAAAGAAACCCTTCGATTCAGATGTACAAATGTAAGTTTTTCGCTCTCGATCAAAACACCATTTAATGAGATTAGATAATCGATCATTAATTTTGTCATGAGGAAGTGTGGTGTACATATTAGAGAAGTCGTATGAAGAAATCGTATTGGCTTGGAAATTTCCAGATTTCATTTTTTCAATCACATCCCCTGAATTCTTAATAGACCAAAATAAATTTACATCGTTCCTGTTTAGAACCGTTTCACAATATCTACCAATGTGTTCTTTAATAGCAGTAAGTGCTGACGTCAGATTTCTAGACAAAATTGTAGTGGAGCAGTTACTAGAATTAG
The DNA here is from genome assembly GCA_028142955.1 of Pinctada fucata. Lineage (NCBI taxonomy): Eukaryota > Metazoa > Mollusca > Bivalvia > Pterioida > Pteriidae > Pinctada > Pinctada fucata. The sequence goes on along the minus strand of AP027112.1, from coordinate 37,023,440 downwards.
CAATAAATCGAAATTTGTAAGGAGACTTGTGCAGTTTCGGTATGCAATATAGTGTTGGGAGATCCAATTTAGAAATAGAGATATTGAATGAAGACAGTTCACTGTTATGCTTGCCTAAAATGTTAGATGCACTTTCATTGCTTTTGATATATGTATTAGTAGACGAAAGTTCCGAAATCAAAGTTGATATGTAGTAACGTTTTCAAATGATAATGGTGTAGTTGGCTGCTTTATCAGCTGGTGAAAAGACATATTTTTCATGTAATTTACTTAGTTTGGATTTGAAATATCTTTCTGATTTGGAACGTGGATTTTGAAAAAGATTGATAGAGAAGAAAAGTAATAGACTTTTCATTGGTATTATGGATCATTTTTGCAGATATTATGATATTGAATTCTTGATTGCTAGATCGCGATTATGAATCATAGAGTAGAAGTGTGCAAGATTTTCAATAGTATTCTACTTAAGATTTATTTTTCATGAAGGTATGATATGCATGATTGCAAGTTCTTTATTAAGAATGACATAGTATGATTAATTATTACAGACTTTGTGATGATACTATTGTTTTTATATTTTCAACTTCATTGTGTTTAAAATTTTTGTCCTACAGAATGACGTGGAAGTCATTTTTTGTAGGCAGGGGAGTGTGTAGTAGTGCTAAATTTATAGCATTGTGATTATGTACATTTTTATGTGATTGATGTGTTGTGAAAATATTCTTTTTGTCATTGTTTAAAAATCAGTCCTAAATTTATATCAGTCAGTATTACTTAAATTATTCTTTTTGTTTCTTTTGATAAATCCATTCCTAAAAGTATAGTACATACTTGAATCTGATTGGTTAATTTAGTTTAGAGGGAATTATGATTTTTATAAGAGAGAAAAAAATAGATTGAGAGACTGGGTCATTGAAGATGTGACTTTCTGTATTTTTGAGAAGATCTATTGTTGTGAATTTGGAACATGTAGCAGCCATAGTTACAGTAAGTTTGTATAGCTTATTTTTATGCATATATCTTGTGAATTTCATATTTTTAATATATCTTTGTTGAAATGATGAAATTGTGTATGATGATCTGAGGAAATTATAAATGTGTCATTTTTAAGTTTTTAAAGAACCTTATAGCTTAGAATCATTTCTAAGATATTTATATAATTATTCTTAGGTGTGAGATTAGTCTAGAAGGGCTGCTGGAATCAGAGATTCCTTTGTGAATGTGTCAGTTCATTCCCATAGATTGGTAAGGGGAATAACTCTTACTTCTTGTTTAATTATTTATTAAATTTTATTCATTGTGTAGAAATATATGCATGAATTTGATCAAATGAAATATTAGTATAGTTATGCATTATAGATAAATCATTTATAGTGGTATTTGTCATCCTGAAAGAAATATTTTATGTTTAACATCAAAGTTACTTTCTCTGATCAGTAATGTCAGCCATTGAAATGTGAGAAGCCATTTTGTTTAGTATAAGTAAGGTATGTGTATTATTGTTATAGGGCTGACGTCGATGTAGATGTATGTAGACGATATTCAGATGTCATGAACAATAAAGATGTAAACTGCATCAGGTTTTACTCATCCCTCTGCGGTCGGTAGATGTCACTTTACCCACTAGATGTCGCTTTACCCACCGTTACAGAATCATAGAAATCTTAAAAGTACATTATAAAGTATTCATTGCCCTCCAGTATGCATGTATTTTATGACACTAGTTCAAATCGAATTTCTTCACGTTCGTCAGAGGAAAGATTCTGGCAGTCGATGTATCATTGCCACAGCACTGAACAAAACATAGATTTCAAACGTTTAGTTTATGCTCTTCTTCTTTTCTATCTTCAACTTTTGAAATCAGGTAAGAGCTATTTCAAAATTTAAAGGGTTTGAAAATAAAAGGGTTTAGGACATGAAATTTTGTATTTAAAAATCTACTCCATCATTCAATTATAGCTGCTCACTTTTTAAAAAAAATTAAATAGACTAAACTAGAAGTGATACTCCTGCTGATGAAAAAGAAACAGTTTGAGTTCTTATATTCGGAGTCCCTTACTTCTTGCATAAAATGAACTCTATATAATTCTTCATTTCGTAAATAAGGTATTTATAAATCAAATATGTATGCCAGCAATTTAAGCTTTTCATGTTTTATGCTTCATCGTTGTGTATTGGCAATAGGGAATTAATTGTTAAAATGATTTAAATTACGAAATGCTTTACATATTCTTACTGCCAACACAAACCGATGAAGCACAACAAGCTGGAAAACCATCCTCTTATTTAAAGTCGCACAACCAGCGGAGTTCCCGATGCATCCCTTGAGTGCTAATTTTAATGGGTACCAAAATTGCCCAAAATGTCTACAGAATCGGTTTTCAGAATGAACTCAAAATAAATCATTAACTTAAAGGCTATTGGTTTTTCACTTGTTCCAATGCCCCCCCCCCCCCCCACTTTTTTTTTCTCAAGTAAATTAGGCACTCATAGTTTTGAAGCAGACATGTGAATCTTGTATTAGATTTAATGGTCATGTGATCATTCAAATAACTCATTTGCATATTCATGAAAATGGTGTATTTGGAATTCAAAATGTTTAAATATTATATAGAAATCAACAGATTTTAATATGGTCTTCCTTATGACATCTACATTTAAATTCATGATTGCTATTTGAATATTAAAGGATTAACTACTCTCCTCTTTCCATTGAAATAATATGTAGCCAAGTTCGTTCAACATCGGTTGATCGTTTCTTCAAAGCATACGACAATTTGTGTTATAAATAATTCTTGAAATTTCTAAAACGTGGGCCAGGTAGCATCATATCCCACCAATCCTGCTACGTCTTTCGGTTCACTTTCGGACATACTAAATTTCAAACACTTTTGCGATATCACATTGTTTAGAATGAGTATCAATGACGAGGGTTATATAATTTAAAAGTACCCATGTCTGGTTCATGCTGCAAATTAACTGTTCTTAAATGAAACTATTGAATTTGCAGACGTTTGACATTTGTAAAACTTCATGAGATGTAGCCATGTTCGTTCAACTTCGGTTGATCGTTTCTTCAACGCATTCGAATATTTCTGTTATCAAATTTTCTTGAACTTTCTCAAATGTGGGTCCTGTAGCATCATATCCCATCAATCCTTCTATGTCTTTCGGTTCATTTTTTGAAAATGAATAAAATTCACACTTTTGGCCACATTACATAGTTTAGATTGAGGATAACTGACGAGGTTTAAGTACCCGAAACTTTATATGTTCTTAAATTATGTTATTGTCTTTAAAGACGTTAAACATTTAAAAAGATGATTCTACGATTAAAAACAAAATTATCTATGTTTATTTTAAGGAAATAAAATGTTCTATCTCTGATGCCTAAGAGAAAGCCTTAAGGAAGACACATAATAAAACACTTTTAATCGAATCGATATACATTTGAAATTGCTTTTATAAGGTCGACAAATTGTATATAGTTATATTCATCGGTTTGTGTTGTTAAAATTCTCATTGATATTTACCTAGGGAATTTATCTCTTCATCAAATTCATTTGCTCTGCAAAAATCGTGATCTAATTCATAAACGAGTTTTAATAATGCAGCAATATTATGCACCATTGCGAAGTCATTCTAATCTGCTCATAAATGTTCATTTCGGAAAAAACAATTCTCTTTGTTCTGAAGTAAAACTATTCGGCTCAAATTGCCTGCATCAATATTCACCTCATGAAATTTTCAAAGATATTCATTAAGCAAAATGAATTCTCGTTTGTTTCGAATCATTGAATTCTTAAAAACAGTCATAAACCGCCATCATGTATGTACTTTGCGACGCTACATGCAGTTTAAACTGATGTTTTAAGATTAGTCTGATAATTGATTTGGTAGTCGATGTACCAAAGCACAGAACAAGAGATGGACTTCAAATGTATCGTTTATACTCTTGTTCTTTTCTGTCTATCAGCTTTGAGATCAGGTAAGAGCTATTTTCAAATTAAAAATGTTTCAAATTAAAAGGGTTGAGGACACACAATTTGGTGAATTTTTAAATCCCATATTAAAATCTGTTGATTTCTACATAATGGTCAAGCATTTCTAATTCAAATTATCAATATTCATGAAGATGCAAATGAGTTATTTTGAAATTTAAACATCTGTTCTTCATTGTTTTACAGCTGCTCACTCTTTATAAAATAGATATACTAAACAAGAAGTTTTACTCTTGGCTGCTGATGCCAAAGAAACAGGTTGAGTTCTCATACCTCGTTCCGTATTACTCTTTATTTCGTAAATAAGGTGTTTATGAATCAAATATATAGAAATGCAAAATAAGCTATTTATGATTGCTTTTCAGGTTTTATGCTTCATCGATGTGTAATGGCAATAGGTAATGAATTAAAAAAAATTAATGTACGAAATGCTTTACATATTCTTTTACTCCTAATACAAAGCGATGAAGCAAAACAAGCTGGAAAACCATCCTCTTATTTAAAGTAGTCCCCCATGTCCCCCATGTGACCCTTGAGTGCTAATTTTAATTGGTAACAAAATTGCCCAAAAGGTCTACAGAATCGGTTTCAGAATGTACTCAAAAATAAAATCATTTACGCTATTGGTTTTTCACTTCTTTCAATGTCCCCCCATTTTTTTCACAAGTGAATTAGGTACTCAGAGATTTGAGGCAGACATGTGTATCTTATATTATTATAATGAAGATAGAGGGCTCTAGATTTAACGGTCATGTGATTATTAAAATAACTCATTTGCATATTCATGAATATTGATAATTTTAAATTGAAAATGCTTGAACATTATATAGAAATCAACAGATTTTAATATAGTCTTGCTTATGAAATCTACATTTAAATTCATGATTGCTATTTAAAGATTCAAGAAATGACAAGTATCCTCTTTCAATTGGAATAATATGTAGACAAATTCGTTCAATTTGATCAACGAATTCGAAAATTCTGTTATAAAATTTTTTAGAAATTTCTAAAACGTCGGTCAGGTAGCATCATATCCCCCAATCCTGCTACGTCTTTCGGTTCACCTTTTGACATACTAACTTTCACACTCTTTGACCATATCACAGTGTTTAGATTGAGGATCAATGACGAGGGTGAAATACCTGAAACGTGCATGTCTGGTCCATGCTGCCAATTTATCTGTTCTTAAATGATGCTATTAAATTTGTAGACGTTTGATATTGGTAACACTTGGTGAGTGTCACTCCTGGTGGACCAGGAGTCCCAACGGACACGTGTAGCCAAGTTCGTTCAACTATATGATATATTATTTGACTATTTCGGAAACTTGTCATTTCATTCACGAATATCATCCAAATTATAGGAGGTTGATATCTAAGCACCATTCCTTAAATGCAATCTTGGTAATATTTTCATGACCAAAACGACAGTTAAGCCTAAAGAATTTCGTAGGACTAGTTGATACGACATTCTCCAATTAACTCTTTATTAAACTGTTAAGGCATATAAATTGAATCGATACCATTATCCAAACGTCATTAAAATGACCCTCATCGGATGGTATTTTGAATGATGCAACAATCAAGAACAGCTTTGAAAAAGGTAGAATATGCGAAGCCATTATGGACCTAAAATCTAAGATTTAAAAAAGATTATTCTACGAATACTACATCAAATCATATTTCAAGGGAAACAAAATTCTTCTTCTTTGCTGTCATCAATATACTTCTTACTGATTGCATCATTACTAATTGGCATTTGTTTGAATGTCCGGTAAACTTGATGTTTTTATTCTAATTGGTTTGTGTTAACATATTTATGGATATTCTACCTTTTCATAAAAGACATTTACTCTGCTGTATTAATCATTTAATTTCCATTCTTATTTTCAAGAAACGAAGTATCTGAAATTCTGAGAAATTTTGTTGTACATTTGATCAACAAATTTTTTCACGGAGGTCTATTTATAGCATAGGTAATTCCTTCAAACACGATTGAACTCGTAGCTGAAAAAACCATTTGTTGAGGTTTGCTTAAAATTTCATGGCTGCAATTTTTTTACTCACTAAAAAATAACTATGAATGTAGGAATTTTTCAAACTGGTCTTTATCGTTCGCCGTTTGAATCATGAATGACAGCTGTCATAACTTGTTTCGTCTTGGGAGGCAGTTGTGTCACTGCGCAAACCCCGAACTTACGAAATATAGTGCGAGGATTGATTGTTATAAGATCCAAGAAAACAGTCTATTTTCCATAAGTAGAAGATATAAAAAGATAAGTAATTAATCTTACTTTTTTTTCTATTGATGCAGGTATCGCCAGAAAAAATGGAATGAAAACTTTTGCGTCAACGCGCTACCCGCATTGATGCAGTTTTCCGTCCAGTTTTCTGGTGAAACCTGCAGATTCAACAGAAAAAATAATTACAAGATTCATCTCTTAAGTCACTTATTCCATATCAGAGTTGTAATAGTGCAGCAATATCATCTTGTGGAATTATTCGATCCACTCATTCGTGTTTTTCCTAAAAGAACAATTAGTTTTGTTCTGAAGTAAATCATCTGCAAGAATATTCACTTCATAAAATTTCAAAGATGTTATTCGGGCATGATTCATTTATATTATCGTTTGTCATATAATTCTTAAAACGAAACTATAAAATGCATTGAGGGCAAAAATACTTCAATGAAAATATAACTTAGCTTTCTACAAAAATTAAACGAAATACAAAATACAAATTATCCCTATCATTATATGTCTATTTGTTCGATTTATTTTTTCTCGTGAAAAAAGTATCTAAATTGTTTGAAAAATTTGTACGTCTTTAGATTGTGACTTCTGGATTCCGATAACGGGCTTGAGTTTGACTTTTGTACACTTTTCACTATGCATGTATAGGGAAGTGTTCCAACCTTCTTGAAAACAAAAATCAAACAAATACGAATGCACCATACACGATCATGATAGTACACCCTCTTCAGTTGTATTTAATTAGATGCCGTAGTGATTTTCACAGCAAATTAGACACATGATCGAGCAGCGCAATGTAGTTTTATATTTTGAATTTAAATTAGTACATTTACTTTGCAAAGAGTACGCGGCTTGAAGTTTTGTGTAGGGTCGTTTCAGTTGCATACTAAAATTTATCAGACCAAAACAGAATTGAAGGGACGGTGCTAGTAGATGTAAACATTCTTTCATTTCGATGATATTAAAGATTAAATGACGAGGTTCCGAAAAGCAAAATATGACAATGAAGTCAAGTAATGTAAGTACCGTACAACAATAATTGTTGTCAGCAATATCAAAGTGCGTTGTAAGCCTTAGATAGCTATACCAAACGATGGTGTAAATAGAAAAGAGTCGAATCACATGTTATGAATGACTAGAAAACCTCATGTTGGATATTATTGATATCCGAATAGATAACTTCCAAAAAATCCTCATCTTTTTGAAAATCCAAGTTCTAAATCTGAAGGATATTTCAAATCCAAGTTAACTAATTTACATGAAAAATTTGTCTTCGCTCCTGCAGATAAAGCTTACAACAACGTCATAATCATTAACACGTTACTACATATCAAATTTAGTTTTGGAACTTTCGTCTACAAATACTTATATCAAAAGTAATGAAAGTGTCCCTAACATTTTGAGGAAACATAACAGTGAAATTTCTTCATTCAACATTTTCTAAATTGGATTTCCCTACAATATTTTGCATACCAAAACTGCACAAGCCTCCTTACAAATTTCGATACATTCTAGAAACTACTCAACTGCAATTTTGTCTAGAAATCTTATGTCAGCACTCACTGCGATAAAGTAACACATGGTAAAATATTGTGAAACTGTTCTAAACAGGAATGATGCAAACTTCTTTTGGTCTATTGAAAATTCAGGTGATGTGATTGACAAAAATGAAATCTTGAAATTTTCAAGCCAATACTATTTCTTTATACGACTTTTCTAATATGTACATTGTACACCACGCTTCCTCATGACGCAATTTATGATCGATTGTCCAAACGCATGAAATGGTGTTTTGATCGAGATGGGAAAACTTATATTTGTACATCTAAATCAAAGGGTTTCTTTTCTGCTATAGGATACAAATTAAACAGATTATTGACATGTAGTGACATTTATTTTTATACACGTATGAAAAATAATTTATCCAAAATCTTGTAAGCCTCTCGGCCTACAAATCATGTACTTCGCGTTGTGTATTTTACTTTGTCATATTTGTAACTCTGAATAAAAATCCTGGTTATAAATTTTACCGTTTATTAACATACGAAAGTAACATGTTGGTTACAGCAGTATGAGAATCATTCCAACATACAAAATCATGCGCGCAGTATATATTAGGAGCCTGGGATATTTCACAATCATATGGAAATCGCCATCGAAATTCATGACTAAATTGGAATTCAGACGTATAAACAAAGTTGCCTAAACTTAGAACAAATCCTCGCCATTTCGTCTATTGCACCCAGACCTGTGACAGGCGAACCACTATAGCTTCTATTGCTGTCAAGTGACCTAAGAACACCTCGTATTGACAGACGTAGTGTTACACTCTGGCGGGAATGATAATCATTTCTATTACATAAATTCAACACGTGATCGTAAAGTTAACGTTTGAAATTAGAGTTATCTTCTCCTAGACGATTGGAAATATCCCATAAACAAAATAAATGGAAATTAATTAAAAACCAAAATACTCAATTTGCATAATTATTGTGGGGGAGAGGCCATATGGTTACAATCTCCAAAACATGATGATTTGAAATGTTTCATTAGTACTTCTAGGTTCCTGGATGATATCACTACTATCGACAATCCTGTTTTTGAAAAGTATGAAAATGATATATATCCAAAAGATTTTACTCTAAACAAGGCAAACGTTACACACACAGACAGAAACACTATTTTTAGACCTAAGTATAAAAATTTTCAATGGAGGGATTTGTACAAGTGTGTATGACAAGAAAGATGACTTTGGATTCAACAAAGTAAATTTTTCCCTGCCTTGAAGGTGATGTTCGTAGATTACCGTCCATACGGTATCTATATTTCGCAGCTCATTCGGTATGTTAGAGAAAGTACTTATGTTTAGGTTTACATAGTACATGTAGAAATTTGTAAATTACCAAGAAACTTTTAAGTCAAGGTTTTCGCCTTCACAAACTAGTAAAGACTTTCTGGAAACTTTACAAAAATATTGTAAACTTCTTTTGAAATTTGGATCGATACAAGCAACAGAGTATATAACTTTGGATATTTCACAACCTACATTTTATTGTGACATAATTAACAAAATAAGAAGAATGAAAGGTGGTTAGAATAACCATCGATATTATGTTAGAATCAGCAAACGCCTTTTGTACCTGGGACATGATACTTCTGTCCTAAGACGGACTCTTGCCTTGGTACTGGATCAATCTACAGCCTTGTTCCAGCGCATTCTTAAGAATTGCACTCTGACTGACTGTGACGACAGGAATCCATGATAGGGACTGTCCAAACCTCTTGAAGGAAGACAGGTCCCCGACAACCTGTCCTTTCTGAATGTCAGGTGTACTCCTCGGGTGATTACATGCATCAGCTTGCAACAGCCGGCAGAGCACGGGCTGTATTTCGTATGCCTTCAGTTGTTTATATCCATTTACATATCTATCTGTGTGCTTCTTTGGCATCTTTGTCATGCTGTTTGTTCATCTTACAGTGAGGAGGTTATTAATTTCATTATGCGTTCATCGATACCTCTAGGAATTAGGAAAATGGAGATACTTACGCGCATGCAATCTAGGTAACCGCACCGTCTGCTACATGCGTGGCGGATGGCCGTCCTAAGCCGGCACAGATTACCCATTGGTCTAGTTGGTTTGTGAGTTGTATTTTGTGTTTCATGTTTCTATGGTGTGAGTTGGTGTTCCTTGTCCCTCTTGTGTCTCTTTCTGTGAGTGTCTACTCTGTGGGGTTTTTTTTTGCATTTGATTTTTGTGGTTTTAATGTGGGTGCTGCAATCGAGTGTTGTTGGAGATCAGCTTCTTTCTTGTAAGCACGTAAAACTCGATTATCCGTGTGCAACCAGGATGCAGACGAGAAACCGCGTATCTGCCCTTGTTACGTGCGTTGATGTATACTCCATCTGTACTCTTCCAAACGTCTTCAGAAAAAAAAATAAAACGAACGTAGCCTACATAAATCAGGTACGACCAAACAGTGAATGTAAGTCAAACACAAATCCCGAAATAAGATTCCAAAATCACAATCAAAAGGATTGAATTACAAATTCTTGAAAGAATATTAAACAGAACTTGCTCTTGAGAAACAAAGGAGGGGATCTCCAACAACACCAGGTTGCAGCACCCACAAAACACCCAATGCAAAAACACAAAGCAGACAAGCACAGAAAGAGACGCATAAGGGACAAGGAACGTCAACGCACAACACAGAAACATGAAACACAAAGGACTACGCATAAACCAACGAGAAAATATGACAGACAGAGAAACGGAGATAATAGCACAGCTAATGATGGTATAGAATACGAAAGATCGCGAGTACATTGCGTCAGTTCTGGTTTGCATTTTAGCTCAAATTATTGCTAAAACTTTGGGCAACTTTTATGTACGTCCGGGTTAATTGATTACCTCAAGACTATGGAGAACAATTAGAAAGTGCGCGATTACATCTGTATTACCTTGTATAGAAGTATTTATTCAAAATCTTCAAAAGCAAAGAAAACATGATGATGTGAAATGCTTCATTGGTACTTCTAGGTACCTGGATGATATTCTTACTATCGATAATCCTGTTTTTGAAAAGTATAAAGTTGTTATTTATCCACAAGAATTGACTCTAAACAAGGCAAACTTTACAGACACTGAAACACCAATTTTGGACCTAAATATCAAAATTGTCAATGGAGAAATTCATACAAGTGTATATGACAAACGAGATGATTTTGGATTCAACATAGTAAATTTCCCCTGGCTTGACGGTGATGTCCCCAGATTACCGTCATACGGTATCTACATTTCACAGCTCATCCGGTATGCTAGAGCATGTACTGATGTTTTGGATTTTCATAATAGAAATCTACAAATTACAAAGAAACTTTAAGGTCAAGGTTTTCGCTTTCACAAACTAGTAAAGACTTTCTGGAAATTTTACAAAAATTATGATCAACTTCTTTTGAAATTCGGACCCATACAAGCAACGGAGTATATTACTTTAGGTATTTCACAACCTGCATTTTATGGCGACATAATTAACAAAATAAGAAGGATCAAAGGTAGACAGCATATGTATCGAAAATGCGTCAGAGTCATCAAACGCCTTTTATACCGTGGATATGATCCTAATGTCACCAGACGGACACTAGGCTTGGTACTTGACCAATCTACAGTCTTGTACAAGCGCATCCTTGAGACTTGCACTCTGACTGACTGTGACGACGGGACTCCATGACGGGCCCTCTTTAGAGAAGACAGGGCCCCGACCACCTGTCCTCTCTGAATGTCAGTCGGACTCCTCGGGTGATTACATACATGAGCTCGCTACAGCCGGCAGAGCACGGACTGTATTAAGCATGCCCTCTTTTTATATCCATTTACATATTCATCTGTGTCTCTGGGGCCTCTGCGTTTCGCGGTCGTGTTTGTGTGATGTCATCTTACAATGAGGAGGTTGTTTTACACCACAATTGTACGTTCTTCGAGACCTCTGGGTAATTGGAGAAGTGAGAGGGTTGTGCGCACGTAATCCAGGATAACCACACCGTCTGCTATTTACGTGGCAGATGGCCGTCCTAAGTCGGCACCGGTTGCCTATTGGTCTCGTTGATTTATGTGTAGTCTTTTATGTTTCATGTTTCTATGTTGTGAGTTGGTGTTCCTTGTCCCTTTTGCGTCTCTTTCTGTGGGTATCTGTTCTGTGTTTTTTGCATGGGTGTTTTGGGATTTTGCTGTGGGTGCTGCAACCTAGTGTTGTTGGAGATCCCCTCCTTTCTTTTGCAATCTTCCGTATTATAGCGAGCGGAGCTCGTTGCAAAGACAAAGGGCCTTTATGAGCGAAGCTCGCACTTATGGTAACGCGTACACACTAACTTTATTGAAAAAAATATGCTGAATGAAAATGTGCAGTACTGTATGCTTTCAAAATGTTTCATCCCGTCGCTGCGGGTATTACTGTTGTAGTACTGGTATAGTACATCGTACCCTCAAAGATCTACTGATCATTGCACGCAACGGCGGCAGACATGAACTGCCACATGCTCTCTCTTCAGTTCCAGCAGTTCAATTAAAATCTATCTTGGATGAAGCACTGGTTGCATTCTTAAGAAACACTGATTGATTCAGGCTAAATATCATTGTTGCATTTGCACAAAATAAACTATATCCTTTGGTTAAAAACACCTCCACTAAAAGACGATTCATAAAAATTCCATTTATTAACAAAGGATTTGATCTTCTGAACATCTCTTATATTTTTCGGGATCATCGCGTACAAAGTGCCATTCCTCAATATTTTAAAAATTTAGAACCTCCTCTTATTTGTTACAAATATAAGAGACCTATTCAAAATTTCGTTTTTAACTACAACAAAGTTACACAAGATCCTAAAATACTTGAATTATGTCCTGCTTCTTGAGAATGTGCAACGTCTGTATATCTATATAAACCAGCTGGTCATATTATTACAGGTGACGTTTCAATTATCAAAGACAGGCAGCTCCGTGGTCTTCTTAAGAAAGGACCTAAGTATAGAATCCCATCCAAGATAGATTTTATTAAATGTCGCGAAGTGCTAAAGGAAGCTTTAGATACCTATACCAAACGATGGTGTTAATCGGAAGGAGTCGAATCGCTTGCTCTGAATGACTGGAAAAACCTCATTTTGGATATTACCGATATTCGAATAGATAACTACCACAAAAATCCTCAATTTTTTGAAAATCCAATTTCTAAATCTGAAAGATATTTCAAATCTAAGTTACGTAATTTACATGAAAAATATGTCTTCGCGCCTGCAGACAAAGCAGCCAACAACACTGTAATTATTTGAAAACGCTACTACATATCAACATTAGTTTCGGAACTTTCCTCTACTAAAACTTATATCGAAAGCAACGAAAGTGTTCCCAATATTTTGAACAAACATAACAGTGAAATTTCTTCTTTAAACATCCCTATTTCTAAATTGGATCTCCCTACAATATACTGTATACCAAAACTTCACAAGTCTCCTTACAAGTTTCGATACATTGCTAATTCTAGCAACTGCTCAACAACAATTTTGTCTAGAAATCTGACGTCAGCACTCACGGCTATAAAGGAACACGTGGCAAAATACTGTGAAACTGTAATGAACAGGAATGGCGTAAACTTCTTTTGGTCTATTAAAAATTCAGGGGATGTGATTGACAAAATGAAATCAAGAAATTTTGAAGCAAATACGATATCTTCATACGACTTTTCTAATATGTACACCACGCTTCCTCACGACAAAATAAATGATCGACTGTCCAAACTCATTAAATGGTGTTTTGATCGAGAAGGGAAAACTTATATTTGTACTTCTGAATCGAAGGGTTTCTTTTCCGCCACAGATTTCAAATCATACAAATCATGGACATGTGGTGACCTGTGTATTGCCTTGTCCTTCCTTTTGGACAATATTTATGTAAGATTTGGTGAGAAACTCTACAAGCAGGTTGTAGGAATTCCAATGGGTGCTTATTGTGCGCCTCTTGTTGCAGATTTATTTTTATACACGTATGAAAAGGAATTTATCCAAAATCTTCAAAAACAAAGAAAAAATGATGATGTGAAATGTTTCATTGGTACTTCTAGGTACCTGGATGATATTCTTGCTATCGACAATCCTGTTTTTGAGAAATATAAAAATGTTATTTATCCACAAGAATTGATTTTAAACAAGGCAAACGTTTCAAACACAGAAACGCCATTTTTGGACCTAAATATCAAAATTGTTAATGGAGAGATCCATACAAGTGTGTATGACAAAAGAGATGATTTTGGATTTAACATAGTAAATTTCCCCTGGCTTGACGGTGATGTTCCTAGATTACCGTTCTATGGTATCTATATTTCACAGTTCATCCGGTATGCAAGAGCATGTACTGATGTTTTGGATTTTCATAGTAGAAATTTACAAATTACCAAGAAAGTTTTAGGACAAGGTTTTCGCTTTCACAAACTAGTAAAGACTTTCTGGAAATTTTACAAAAAATATTGTCAACTTCTTCTGAAATTCGGACCAATACAGGCAACAGAGTAAATAACTTTGAGTATTTTATTTTATGCATTTTATGGTGACATTATTAACAAGATAAGAAGGATTAAAGATAGACAACATCATTATCGAAAATGCGTCAGAATCATCAAACGCCTTTTATACCGTGGGTATGATCCTAATGTCACCAGACGGACACTAGGCTTGGTACTTGACCAATCTACAGTCTTGTACAAGCGCATTCTTAAAACTTGCACTCTGGCTGACTGTGACGACGGGACTCCATGACGGGCCCTGTCCAAACCTCTTTAGAGAAGACAGGGCCCCGACCACTTGTCCTCTCAGTCGGACTCCTCGGGTGATAACATACATGAGCTCGCGGCGGCAGAGCACGGATTGTATTACGTAGGCCCTCTTTTTATATCCATTTACATATTCATCTGTGTTGCTTGGGCCCCTGCGTTTTGTGGTCTTGTTTGTGTGTGGTCATCTGAGAGTGAGGAGGTTGTTTTACACCACAATTGTACGTTCTTCGAGACCTCTGGGTAATCGGAAAAATGGGAGGGTTGTGCGCACGTAATCCAGTATAACCATACCTTCTGCTATTTCCGTGGCAGATGGCCGTCCTAAGTCGGCACCGGTTGCCCATTGGTCTCGTTGGTTTATGTGTAGTCCTTTGTGTTTAGTGTTTCTGTGTTGTGCGTTGACGTTCCTTGTCCCTTGCGCGTCTTTTTTTGTGCTTGTCTGCTTTGTGTTTTTGCATTGGGTGTTTTGGGGTTTTGCTGTGGATGCTACAACCTGGTGTTGTTGGAGATCCCCTCCTTTGTTGGATATTACCATTTACATCTTATTTCGACATTCAAGTTGACGTATATGTTCAATTCTATTTTTGTTTATAAGTTAAATGTAATTTATTCACATAATTCTTGGTGAAGTAGTTTACGAGATAGCATTAACAAACGGAATGTAAAAACCGCCTATTTCCGTCAGATTTCCCACGTGAACCTAAACGGGACGTCTCGCTCCGATTGTATTTCTCGTCCCGGTTGGTGTCATACTGTAAGAAGTCGGAATAAAGGGGGGGGGGGGGTGTTTTGGTCGATATGCAAAGAGTTACAGTGGTGATCGTAGTAGTTTACACACTGTTTTTCGGAAACTTCGGGCACACCTCGGAAACTTCGTTAGGAAAAACTGGTAATTCGGAAACTTCGGGCAAAATTCCGCCCTAAATTTACCGATGTTACCTAAAATTCCTAACTTTCCGAATTTCACCGGAATAACCTAAATAATTGTATTTACCCGAAATCCAAAACGAGGCTCCGTTAATATTTATTATTATTGTTTATTTCTTTTAATAAATATATTATTTCGAAATTGTTTTTCATTTGAAGCATCAAATGTACAACTGATTCATTTTGATTGTCTAACGAGCATCATTTGCACCATAAAGTGACGATAAAATTCATTTTCGTTTTCTATTATTGCAAACCACGGATCTGTAATTTTTTTACGATAAGTCGAGGTTAATTTCCTCAAATTTTAGAAAATAAGATATATTCTAGGATAATTTTAATATAAAATTAGACAAGTGATCCCTCTCCTTTGCCTTTAGACGTGGTCTGGGTCACCCCCCCCCCCCCCTCCCCAATCAAACACAGACATACATTTACATTTTTTCACTCACTACCGAGAAATTACATATTGCATAATGATGATAATAAAACAGCTTTATCTCTCTATCTCTCTTTTTATTTTATTTTCCCCCCTTTTTTTATATGTATAGCTCGGTTGCCCTCCACCATTATTTTGGCATTTGGCTTCATCACTGACCCCCAACCACTTGTATTCCTCATTATGGACTACCTAATGTGATGTCATACTATGTATTTGGTATCAATAGATTCAGAAAGGTTTGAATTTTTCATTTATAGAACATGTGAGTGTAAAATTTAAAATAATAGCCACACTATTTATGTTTAAATGACAAAAATATAGGGTGAAAATACATGCAAAAAGTGGTATACTACCCCATGTTTAGGCTAAGATTTAACTACGTTGGGACAATATTTCAAAATGTTTAAACCAACAGCCTTCAAGATCTTTTCAAACTCTAAATCATACTGAAAAATCAGGAGGGGCTTACGGCTCGTTTCGCCATAATCAGTAATGAACCAACTTACACGATTTTTGACCCCAGAAAATTCCGCCAAAATCAGAGTGATACACACAAAGTTGCAGTGTTTATACTGAGTACGAAACTTGGTATACAAAAAAATTCATTGTCCTAGTACAAACATACAAGCCAACACTTCTCACTCATACCAGTAGTTTTGACCCTTGCTTTATAAATGCTATCATATTCAGGGGTATATGCCGTGGTGGTTTCTTTTACCAATATTCAGTACCCCTAATTTTATACGAAATGGTGGAGTGACACCCTCTGCATTCTGTCGGATTCGGAATGTTCTAGGTCTACTTTCGGTTTCAAAACATTACTACGATCGAATTTTTGTAGCAGTAAAACTTGATGTTTTATATTTCTCCCTTGATGAAATGCACTAAACAGTCAGGGATTTCATGAAGAATGATCATAGCCGTGTTACATATTGAAGAACAGACTGGTAAATGTCAGTACTGACAGCAAGGTATCCAAGAATCTACAAGATGTGCATGGTTGAATTGTTGCATGCATGTACATGTACTGATGAATGGTACCAGGGACGTATATAGTACGTATCACAAACAACAACAAACTTGGTCCAAACATAATGAAGGAATCGCAAACTACTGTCAGAGCCACTGCTTCCAATCGAACAATCAACGATTGACGTACGGATTGCACTGGCCCCGTATTCTGGAAATTCAACGGTAGGTTAGTACACGTAGGACATGTAAAATGATCCGATGATGTTTAATATCTATTTCGTTTTGTGATTCGGGCTTGGACCGTTTTATTATGCTGCTGTTGACTGATAATCCTTACTCGGGTAGGGACTATCAGTCAATGGCAGTGTAATATAACGGTTATTATGTTACCGTTGACCGATAGTCCTTACTCGAGTAAGTCGACGGCAGTATAATATATAATTGACTGATAGATCAATCCTTACTCGGGTTAGGACTATCAGTAAATAGCAGCATATTAGAACGGTTTGTGCCTGAATAACAAAATTAAGAGATTATGATTTAAATCACTGTCCACCAGTCTTTACAAAAAAATTCAACCACTGGCCCGAAGACAAGCTAGACATTGAAAATGCCCCCATCTAAAAAGTATTTGGCTTGATTGCAAAGCAATTCCAGTCTATAGATTGACGATGTCCGCCTGTCTGTCTATCTGTCTGTCTGTCATCCGTTGTCAACATTTTGGTTAAAGTTTCTGGTTAAAGCAAAATCTAAGAAACTTAACCTTGACCTTGGACTTTGACGTAGTTAAAGATTGGACCTTTCAATTTATCTCGTAACATTTGACCTAGTGACCTTGACCTAGGGCTTTGACCTAGTTAATGATTTTGCTTAAGTGTCTGATTGAACCAAAATCTCAGGAGCTATATACAGAGTAGAAACATAATATTATACTTATTGGTTGCCTCTGACAAATCCTTTAATTTATGCCATAGCATTTAACCTGACCTAGACCCAGTTAGTGACAAAAACTTACTTTGCAATCCAGCCATACTGTCTATAGCAGTGTTTTATTTGTTTATAAAATATAATTGCATTATTGCATTCCTCTACCATATAACCATATAATTTACGACTAAGTGAGAACTATACAATGAGTCAACACATACAACATGGTCAAACAGAAGTGAGTGATCATGGATTGGTGCGGCATAGCTTCCTTCCTTCACAATTTGTGTATCTTAGACACCAGAATCAAGACAAGACGAAGAAAAATTAACAGATTTATATTGCATGTAATACATGTATGTGGAATGGCAAAAACATGTGGTTTCTGATTTACTCAGATTGAGAAATTTAATGTCGCCATATAAAAATCACTTTGTTAGGCTGTTTGTTCATCTGTCTCTGACTGTCTGTCTGTTTGTCAGTCTGTCACATATTTGTCTGTAACTTACTTGATATACATCAAACTTTTTTTTTAAACTTGCAGTGATAGTAAAGCAGGATGAGTCTCAGCAGGTCAAGGTCACTTTCAAGGTCAAAGATCATTACGAAGCATATTTAGTTAAAAATTCTAAAATTTCATTTATTTTTCATCAAAATGTTTTGAAACATTATATAATTCAAGAAATCGGCATGTGATATATTAGGGCAGGGGACAATACTGCACCCAGCCTATACAATATGTATCATGATACCCGATATCGGATATAATATGTATCGCAATACTGAATGAATTGATAAAACCTTCTCAAAATCCTATTTGATACTATTTATATTCATCATATATAAGTAGCTTTTTTTCATTCATCAGGTTATATATATTCAATACTAGCTTTCTGAACAGAAATTTTTCTGATTCCTATAACATGTACTTCATAAACCAGGAAACAAAATGTTTACCACACCAATCTTGTGCTGTACTTGGCATTTCTAACTTAATCCACTTCCCCGTAGCCATATTTCACTTTCTCCGAATGTTACTTGTACATGTACTTTTTATTTGCTCTGATAGTTATTTTTGTTTTTGGCGTGGTGGACAAAAATCCAGAAAATTCAATAAAAATTTTTTTGTAAAATTTTAACTTTGGCGTGTTTGGATAAATCGATACTTGGATAGAGAAAAAAAATATTGTGATGCATTGATGAATCAGAGTATTGTACCAGCCCTATGCTATATGTCACAGGTTTTTAGATCATGTGTCACGTAGTTGTGAACTTAAGTGAAAAGGGAGGGGGATGTTCATTGAAGATACATGATCATATATATATATATGGCTACAGTATCTATAGCTAATTGATATGCATCGTAATGAAGTATATATGTTTAGAGGCAATAGTTTAGCTCAAGGTCATGTTCAAGGTCAAGGCAATGTTTTAGGGTCAAACATGTGACAGGTGACATACCTGTTCTTGAACAGTGTTATTCTTGTACTCAGATGTAGACAGTAATTTACCATTTACTGCCATTCACACTTGCTGTCTTTTGACAGTTACAGTTGTAAATTTCTTATTGTCAGATTGATAGTATTCTACATGTACTTCATCAGTTGCAAGAAAGGAAATAAATTGTTAAGCAACTGGGTTTTGGTATCTTATATTAATTTTTTGAGCTATACCTTCTTGACCTAGAAGGTGTTGAATATTGACCCACATTATACTTGAGCTTAATAAGCTATAATAATTACAATTACAATGAAATTGAAAGGGTTAAAAATCTTTGCAAAAATATATATACACAAACATGTCAGCACAAAATGCAAAAAAAAATTACCAAGCACTTACAGAAGTTGGATCAGCCAAAGGTCTATAGATCATGTTTACACATGTAAATTTATATTTATGATGTGATTAGAATCATTAGATCACTTATTTGAATATCTGTTTATACATGATCATGCTCATCAGTTCATTATGTTACACTTCCTTTTGATTTCTACTTTACTCACTGCAAAGCAAATACACCATGCATATATGCGGAAAACTTTATTCAATGTCTGTTATTCAGTATCTATGTCAAGGTTAACTTCAAAATCAAAGTCACATATTGAGGGTCAATTTGCAACGAGCAACTTGCCCTCTCCTTGAACAAATCAGTTTCCGGTCATCCTGTTTATCAATTTTATTGTGTTGTTTGCAGAATTGTTACGTATACGAAGCACTCAAGGGTTTTTTAATGACCTGAATCTAGATTAGAGGTCAAGGTAACAATAGACTTTCTTGGCAAAACTTTGTGACAAATCTTTCCCCTCTACATGGTTTTCAAAAACATTTGACATAATTATCTCTTAGGACCCAAGGGTGTATTATGCTCTTAAATAAAGGTAAGAGGTCAAGGTCATAATATACTTTTTTATGAAACTGTGTAGAAGATTCAGTATGAATACTTTGAATGAATAGTTGGGTATAATTCATTCCTTTATGACAGATCTTGCATAGTTTTTACCTCAAGATTGCAGACAATCACAGGTTTTCGGACAGAGTCCGGCAACATATTTGTATCTCGGGACTTGTAAAAAAATTATAAATAGTGTGTGACGGTACGGTTATCGTGCCCGGTTAGCTCAGTTGCTAAGAGCGTCTGCCTCCACAGCAGAAGGTCTCGGGTTTGATTCCCGGACCGGCCACATTTTTCATTCTGCCTATCACAATTGATTAGTGCAAAGGGCTGTCATAAGATTGAGAACACCTTGGAAAGGAATTTGTTAGATATAGAGTTGTACATGTAATGGATAATGGTAGTTAGACAAGAATTTTAACAGATTTGTCTAACAAATTATAAAATATTGAGAAGGACAAAGGAACCCCATATGATTTTTATGAGGGGAGGGGCAGGAAGACTACACCCCTCCCCAAGAAAAATGTCCAGAAAGTTTGCACCTCTACAAAAAGAATCTAGCCCGAAGGGTCTGCTGAATTATCTTTGGTCATGCATCCGCTAAAGAACAGAAAAAAAAATCGGGCCCTGATCAAGGACTTATAAACAGTCCTTTCCCTGATCGATCGAGGGTCTCCAAAATAAAAAAAAACCAACAACAAAACCCTCCACGCCTCTCCATTGTACAAAATGCTGTTATTTTTAAAAGCCACGGCAGGGACGTATTATATACGTCCCCGGCTAAGGACAGCTGAAATTCTAGAAAATCAAAGAAGAAGAAAAAAAAACCCCACACACACACACACAAACACACGATGAGGAATTATTTAAAAAAACACACACACAGAAATTGCCTGAATTTGCAAACAAGTTCGATCATTTAATAGCTCGGTTTAAAGTCGGTACACAGTGTAAAATCGGCTTTTTATGTAGGAATATAATATATTACTTATTATCTTTTGAAAGTACATTAGTTTTCTCAATTTGAAATTAAGAAATCTCTAAGAATTTTTGAAAATGCCAAAGTGTTTCCACTGCGAAAAGTACAACTTCGTCGATCAGAGGAAATTCGAATTGTTTATATTCAACGATCTTTTCTTAGATAAGATCTTTTCTTTAATTCAACGATCTTTTTTTTTAATACTTTTCTAATATCGGATCTTTTCTGTTTTTTTTATTATTATTTATTGTACACAGGGGGCCGAAGCAAGGTTTTTTTTTAATATTTCAATGACTGACGTGTCCCTCTTTCCATTTAATCAGCTACGTAAGGGAGCAACCATTTGATTTTTATGGGGGGGGGGGGGGCAGGAAGACTTTGCAAAAAAAATTTCCGGATCGAAATTTGAGGGAAAAAAAATTCCCGGCCCGAAGGGCCGGCGAAAAAAATTTTCCGGATCATGAAATTGCCCCTCCCCCCTCTTCCAACCTTTCCACTGCCAAATAAACACTTTTTTGTGTATCATAAACAAAGTATAAAAAAATGTAACAAACTTTACGCAATTTGGAGTGAATAAATAAAATTCAAAAGTCATTAGCACCATATAGCCTGTCTCCGTTGAGTATCATTTTAGTAAACAGATTATAGGCACCAGTTGCCATTCAAGAAATTAAAATGAAGTGATCTGCTGGCAAGAGATGAACTCATTGTGTGTTTGATGTTTAATATGGCTGAAAAATCACGCTGAATTATTTAAACTTTAGAGTAATTTTCAACATTGGAAAATTATTTTAAAAAAATAATCCGGCCCGAAGGGCCGGCGAAAAAAAATTTCCGGCTCTTAAAATGGCTGGAAAAAATTTTCCGACCGGCAAAAGTCTTCCTGGCCCCCCCCCCCATAAAAATAAAATGGTTGCTCCCTAACGTACAGCGATTTTCCGCAGATTCCATTTATCTTTCATATATAATCTGTGGGAAATCGTTGTACATAGCTGATTAAATGAGTCGAGGGAAGGGGGGGGGGGGGGTGGGATTTTGATTGCAGAATGATTTCATGGAAATAAAAATAATCTGGCTACGGCCCCCTGTGATTTATTCAATACCAAATTTGACTTGTATACATCATGATGTATGTGCGACTCTAGACAATCAAGGGAGGGGAAGAGTTATAACAGCGTGAGCCCTAGTATTGCAAATTGCCAGTAAAAAAGTATATGACTATGTTTGGGAAAATTTCAAGGGATATACCGCCCCCCCCCCCCCCCCCCTTTTTCAATTACACCCCAGAATTTCCGAACACATGTTGCATTCCTTTTGTTTACATAATGGAAGTTTCGTTTTGTTGAAATCAATCTTAAAACTACCATTACCCCCAAAAACCCGAAATATTACACTTTTTCCTAAAAAACCTAACTAAAATACCTAACTTTCACGGTTAACCCTGAATTTCCTACCGAATTTTAATAATTCGGAAACTTCGGTCAAAGCGGTTATTTTCGTAAAGTTAGGATTCGGAAACTTAGGTAGGATTTTTCCGAAATTCGGAAACTTAGGTTAAGCCTCGGAAACTTCGGTAAAAGTGTGTAATCTCCCGCGATCACCACTGTATCTATCTTCATTTAACCTTTTTCTTACATTATTAAAATGGCTAGAAATTAAAAAGTCACAAGTAAGAAACATAAGATAGGCCTTTCAACTAAATTTTCAAATCCAAGAATATTCCTTTAAAAGTTCATCACACGTTTGAATCTGTGTCTGGAGAGCATTAAAGAAATTTGAATTGATAAAGACATGCGAATTTTCGAAAATTAATTGATTTTAAATACCAAATTCTAAATAAATCTGCTTAAGAAGGGAAACAATTCAAACTGTACTATTTGACAAACACTTGGTTCCCGGGACACCTCTTGATTTATCGAGTTTAACGGGTCCCTTTAAATTGTGAAACGCACAAGAAAAGAAATGAAAAGTAACGAAACGATTTTTTTTCTTTGGCAAAGAAATTATTTAATTGGAGATTCAAAACGTAGACAAGCATGAAAAGTAACCGGATTATTTACATGAATACGTTCGGGAATGGTATCCATGAGTTCAACCTACATGCGTACTGTAAATAATTTGAAAGGGCCGGTGCATTTTCTGTCAAGTTTCGGAATACCATGAATAGGATCCGGATTCTTCTCAAGATACTTTGATACGACTAACGAAGTTCCCTGGCCTCAACTCGAGATGCGTAACGGAAAAAAGGTTACGCCGACCAAACGCGTCGTAGAATTCAAAGAATACATGTAGGTCGTTGATGTTCATTCGCTCGAAAATTTCATGAATTTTTTGCTTTGTTCCCATAAAATTACTTAAACAAGACACTAAGGTTGGATGGAACCCCCTCCCCCCCAATACGTAACATTAAACATTACCGGAGAAAACAGACCGAACAGAGCTCTTTTAGAAGTAAGGACAAGCCTAGTGATAGTTTAGCTTTGAAATTTGTATAATTATGTTTATGACATATTGATTCGTTCAAATGACAAAGTTGAAGACAAAAAATAGGACATCGAATGAAAAATTATGTGCGGCGAGCGAAGCAAAAAGTAAAGAGATTAAGTCTGAATCAATAACTTTTGGTGAAACGGGGGGGGGGGGGGGGGGGGGGGGGGGGGCGTGCTCCCCCCTCTAATTCCGCCACTGGGTTTGATTTTTTATTTATTTATATTTCTTTTTTTTCTTTCGCGTTTTGTACTCATACATCCTTTATTTATCTATTACAGCTAGATTATTTGTAGAGTTAATCTATTATCAGGAAAGCCGTTACAAATGTACATATACTTTGATGTCATTTCGTTTACAAATAACCATTCACATTAAAAACCAAATTTCGGTGCGGTTTTTTTTTTTTTTTGGGGGGGGGTGTATGTATTACAAGACAGCTAGATACATTTTGTCTAAATATTTCTATCCCCTCCTCTTCCTCCAGATATTTCTCCTATTCTGTCAAATTAAATTACATCTTTTAAGGGTCAAGGCTTAACAGTGTCGGTATAGCATGTTTATTTCTCATGACTTTGAAAACGCAGAAGTCTCTGAAAAATAATCAAAGAGGTGAAAATAACCAAAGAACTAAACGACCCCCCAGATATAGCAAATCAAGTCTTAAATTCAGTTAAGTAGGAAAAAAAGGTTACAAAAAAATCTTTCGATTTTATTTTTTTTTTTTTTTTTGCGTTTTGTTTTTATTTGTTTCAATTTGTTTTGTTTTGTTTTTTTTTAAGATACAGTCTCCCTGAAAAAATAAATTGAATTGAAAACGTAAATTATATTCCCAAGGGTCTAGTTTGAGGAAAAAAGAATCAATAAGTTTTATTTGACAATATGCAGTAACGACATTTGTATTATATCTCTTGTAAAAACGATATACCTTGTAGGTGGCGCCAGTGGAATGAATTAGAGCTTCGCATATGGCAAAATAGCGCTCAATTTATTCATATATGCAAATGTATTCATATGACGATTATATTACGTCATATGCATACGTTTGAAACGCGCCAAATTTCAAACAAGAATGACCCGACATACCAGGAAAAGCAATACATTTTAAATGCATCAGATCAAATAAATGTAAAGAGCAGAATGCGCCCGTGGCAAAATACAACTGTTTCTAATATATTTAAGCTTGTTTATTACCAAAATATTTACCCACTCTACGTATGAACAAAAAATTATCTTTATCCTGCCAAAGCCGATAAAGTGAATCCATCAATATGATAGACCTATTTCTCAAAATATCTATTTTCAAAGGGACAGAACTAAATTTCATTTTATGATTCTCAAGTTGACAAAATCCGGAATTTGATATCGCGATATATCCGAAACCATGTGGACAAATACATAGCTCCTAAGATTTTCTACTGATAAACAAAGTTAAAATGCGGCTAGTGACAAGTTTTGGACTTTCTTAACATTGGGGGTATGGGCAGTATCGCCTCGAATTTTCACCTCAAAAATGACAGAAGTAAAAATTCGTTAATCTATCAAAGATGTGGAATTATAAATTCAGATTGTTGTAGAGGTCCTTCCTATATGTGGACAAATTTGATTGGTGTCATTAAACCGTGAGTATTCTCAATTTATTATTTGCTCCCCATAGACTCCTATAGTAAGAATATGAAGCCTACGGAATCCAATATGGCCGCTATGCAAATTAGGAAATTGAGCGCTATTTTGCCATATGGCACCCCAAATTCGAAATGATGTTTTCAAACGGCTATAACTGCGAATGTATGCATTAGATTCTTCTGAAAATTTGAATTTATACAAATGTAAACTTTCATCTGAAAAGAAAGATTTGGAATATAAAATTTTGTAAAATTAATTAATGTTCAGGGACACCGTGCCTTTAAAATGAGAGGCACCGAGTCCCATATGCCTTGAGAAAATAAATATATATAAATAAGTAAAACCTGATTTTTTTTCAGAGAAAGTGTATTTCAACATTAAGCCTTTAAATGTATCAATTAAAGCACATTTGAGGTGCTGCAGTAATTATTGTAGTACAATATCACCATTCAGAGTGTAAATGATATAATTCTGCGTAACCGATTGATAATCGATAAAATCGCACCGGATCACAATCGTTTGTAATCGATGTTCTATTATGAAGGTTCAGCTAATTCTTTATTGTCATACCTATGATTTTGAAATAAAAATCTGGAAAAGTCTCTTCTTTTTTGCAAATATCACGGCGGATGGGGTGGGGGTGGTTCAGACTACCCCCTCCCCAACCCATCACACTCTAGAGTCACGCTCGCAAGTTTAGGCGACATGTTTTGAGTGTACGTTTATTCAATTCAAACTTATAAAGATGTATATAGCGTTCTTTAAATCTATAAAGTATTGAAACAAGAAAATATAAAAATAATAAAATAATACTAAAAAATATAACAAAATGAATGTTAGAAAAAACAATGGCTATCATGTATATTCGCAGATTTTATTATTTATCGCAGGGGATAGGACGGGGGGAGGGGGGGTTACGCCCTACATCTTTAATTAGCAAAGGGTTGAATTACAAAATAATTTCATTTTGATAAGAAGATTTGTAACATGAAATATTTTCAAATACTATAACACATTATGGGATGTTTGCACCGTAAAATGAGTATTTGCCGTCCACAAACATTACGTCAGCATCTACTGTCCGCGCAGCTCACAAATCACAAAAAGTTTTTTTTTTTCTTCGTCGGCAAATGTTCTGATTAAAATTCATATAGGGGATAAATCTCGAAGTCTTGCAATTAACAGTGTAAGCCTGTACGACCAATACTTTTTATTATTATTATTTTTTTAATTCATTATTATCATTTTTTTTTATTTGTCTCGCTAGTTTCCGATGACTATCGATGCTGTCTTCGTTATGCATACTTATCGACCCATTTCATGTATTTTTTTTAACATTATGTCAATGACATTTATCTAGATACATAAATGTATATCTGCCAATTTTATTTTTAATGTTTATTTTTCGTTTGCACACCTTTTTGCCATCATTTTCCCATTTATATACGTAGAGCTCCTTCGTTGAATTTTAACGAAATCGGTCACAGTTACAAAATGTATGACTAGATTAAAACTTGTCATTTAGTTTTGTTTGATGGCCTTTCTTTAAACACAGCTGAAATGTAGATACTACAATACGCACTGGTTCCCGCGGCACACGGTAGGAGAATACAAGGGGAAATATCACCACTATTTGATCGTAAACGAATGATTTAACGGTAAAATTTATATATATTTTTTTTCGTTTCATTTCGTTTCTTTTCATTTCGTTTCTTAGTTTAACGGCCCCCGAGTTTTACAGAAATTATTAAGGAGTTACCTCCCTTCAAATGTTTTACCACATGAAAATTTTTTTTTTTCGGTCTAAAGATCGAATGTGCAAATTTGTGCTATCTTTCTTTGTCAATTTATTGTTTTAAGTACATGAAACAAATCAAAGTATTGTGCTTAATCATACCAACTTTGTCCAACAACCAAGAAGAGATAAATAAATAAGAAATTTCATGATTCGATGTGATTTTTGCCCATTATGTTTATGAAGAAGCTCGAAATGTCCCGATTTCTGATACATAGGGTACGAGTTGTCGTTACTCTCAGTCGAAACCTAGCGGTCGTTGAAAGGCCTAAATAAGAACATAGGTCGATTCCGTTTTTAACCTTGTCTGTTTTAAAATAAGACAAGTTTGAGCAAAGATGACTTCTAGCTGAGTTCTTTGAAATTAGATAGCCGATATAAGTTTCCAAGTCAGACATCTGTCTTTTCTTTTTGCTCGTATATATCTTTCCATGAATCTGACTGGAACCCCCCCCCCCATCCATCTTATTAGAGGTCAAGGCCAAAAGAACAAATACTTTTTGTTTCCACTTTCCCAAACAGCTACCTTTTTTGGCAGTCATCTAACAGAAGTATGAAATATGATAAACTGTCATAGTTTTAAAAAGATGCTAGAAAATAAAAAAGAAAGATGTTTAAGGTTTTAACCATATTTTAATATTCTAAATTCTTCCGTATTTCCACTCGCCCTACCTACTTTTTTTGGCAGTCATCCAACATATATTTTTTACAAATCTTGAAGATAAGATAAATCTTCATGGTGTCAAAAGCAAGAACATTAAAAAGAAAATTTTTTTTTGGTTTTAAAAGCAGTTAGAAGGCTTTGCCTTGATTCATATTAAATGAATGGTCAAGAATATTGAGAACACAATACACCACATGTATAAAAGAAATAAGGAATGCTGAAAATCAAAACTAAAGTGGTTCTCTCTCATGAACAGGAAATTTTACTCATGCTGATTATGTACAATAAAACAGATTCAGTCGTAATTTGGCGTTCAATTTTTTTCAATGTGATGTATTCCATATCACTGTGTTTCGAAGATAAGGTGTTTATCAATCAAATAAATGTCGAGTAAGATAAGACATTTCTGTCTTGACGACACTATAATAATATTTGATGTCTATTAGGAATTCACTCTTCCATTAAACAAAGGCAACTTCTTCCGCGACAAAATAAACGTGATTTCTGACCATTCTCTGTATTAAGCATATTTTTTATTCTCTTCAGACGATCCCTGTAGCAATGAACTAAGATGCATGGACCCCGAAACAACATATCATTGTGTTGAGTTCTACATATCAATGAGAGATTGTTGCATGGACTTGATTCAAGCCAATTTTCAAAATAACAGTTCTGTTCCAAGCACGAATTTAACTATGCAGACCGACAATAGAACAACAGCATTGGAAGTTGAAACAAAAGGCGACGAAGATATGGAAGAATTTCAGATTAAGTGCAATATTGTAAACGACTCAGCTGCTACTGAAATAAGGAAATTTCTTGAACGACTTCTGCAAGAGCAAAACACTTCTCAAAAAAGTTTCCAATCGAATGAAATGACTCAAGCCGCGTTTTCGAACAATTCTGTTCGCATCGTTAACAAAACCCAATGTTGCAGATATTGTACATATATTACATCAAATCAAAATCTTAGATGTAGCCAGAGGAATGATACCGGGGGATGGAAATGTGACACGGAAAGTTATATTAATCATCATAATAATATAAGCTGTTTACATTCAATTTTGCGTCAGGATAATTATTTCGTAGTATTTTATAAAGCGTCAGAGTGCCTTTTTCCACTGCTAGCATGCACGAATGGGTCTTGTCCTCTAGAAATATATGGACATAATGTTTTCGCCTGCAATCAGAATGCAAACGGGATAGACCTTTTAGGTACAAACTATTTATCAAAGCTGTATATCATATTTGGGTCCATTTCTGTTTTTTCATTAGCAATTGTTTTCATTATTCATATGTGCAGACCAGAACTTCGAACCCTTCATGGAAAATGCCTAATGTCATTCTGCATTCCTCTCGCGATTGCACAGACTCTAATGGTGATTCAGAAGATACATGTATTACCGCCTGAGTTATGTCGACCATCTGCAATTCTGCATCACTTCGTAGGGTTTTCCGTGTTCACATGGATCAGTGTTTTGGGGTTTCATTTTGCAAGAAATCTGAACAAACGAAGTCTGGAGCGATTCTCGCCTCAAAATGAAAACAAAACATTTGCTAAGTATTCGTTCTTCGCTTGGATGGTACCATTAATTACTGTATTTTCTTGTGCAATAGCAGATGGTTTTAATGACTGGCAGTTGTTGAGATACGGGTTCAGTGAAAGGCTCTTATGGTGTTTTATCACGTCTAATAAAGCCACTACATATGCATTTGCGATTCCTGGTGGAACCATTTTGATGTTGAACGTTTGTTACCTAATTGTTGTAATATGTGGCATTGAATCAGTCAAAAGGAGTACAAGAATTCTGCAAAAAAAAAACGGAAAAGATAAAGAAAGATGTTTACTTTACACAAAAATTTCTCTGCTATTAGGCGTAACCTGGATTATAGCGTATTTAGCTCCGATGCTGGAATTATATTGGTTACACATATTGGATACTATTATCAATGGATTACAGGGCCTATTTCTTTTGATAGCTATACTGTTTAAAGACGTCACATCACCAAGTCAGATTTTACATCGCAAATCTAAGAGATATTCCCCTAATACAAATACATGAGTATATGAAATCTAATGTTGGTACATGAAAACCATTGTCGTTTTATTTTCTTTTTCATTTATGTTTCTTTTATCATAGTAACCCATACATTGATTAATCTAGTATATGATCAACTTGAAATGCTTGTTTTTGTTTGTTAGCCTAGTCTTATATTGATTGAGTTTTGATTCTGGACAACATTTTGGTATTTGCTTTTAACATGTTTAAATTGAAACTTTTTCTTGAATAGAAGATTGACAGACCCATACCCTTTTGTTTTGGTTTTTTGTTCTCCACTGGCTAGCAGTAGTGACATAATTGTTTGACAAAGTAAAGGAAGCAGAAGTAGAAACTAAATGATCCCTTAATAATTGCTTAATTTTACATATTATATATTATTTTGATAATTCGGAAACTTGTCATTTCATCCAAAAATAACATCGAAATTAAAGAAGGTTATCAACTGAACACCATCTATCCAATGCTATTTTGGTCATCGATTTTATCTAACTATGCTACTAAATCGACTCTACAGGGAATACTGAGCCACGCCTCCTCTGCAAAGTACGAGGGGCTGGTTTGTATGTAGTGAGCCTCAGTTTTCTGGGATGAAGAAGGTATTCTGCTGATAGATTATCTCCAAAAAGGACAATATGTTATGCTTCACTAACTAGTACTTCTGACATAGTTACGGGAAAATATTACACTTAAGCATCTCGAAAAGCTACATCAGGATAATTCTCCTGTTCACAAGTATGTTACTGCCATGCTGCCATTTATGATTGTGGCTTTAATTTGATTGAGCATCCCCCTTATTCACCTGATCTTGCTCCATCAGACTCCCAAAACTGAAAGCAGATATTTCTGGCACCCACTTTCAGACCAATGATAACGTCATACTTGCAGTGGATGGCTTTCTGAACAGTCAAGATAAGGAGTCCTTAAAAAGTTATATTAAGACCTTTAAGCACCGGTGGCAAAAGTGTATAGATACCGAGGGGGATTATGTAATAGAATAATGCAAAATATCTAATAAAACTCAAATTCTTCAATACGAGGCATACAACATATCAATCAGCCCTCGTAAATCATGACATTTAATTTTCATTTACATATAAAGATACAACGTTCTATATACATATAACAAATAAGACAGTAGCACAGTAAGGTTGCGGACGTAATTCTACGAAAATACCCTCTCTTTGATTTCGATTTTAGACTTTCCATCTTAGATTGGTCGTGTACATATTTGTTTTTTGAAATTAAATTTGTGATCCGTATTCGCGTCATTGCATGAACTTATTGTGTTCGTGTTAAAATTTGCCGATATGATCTTTCTGTGGTTCGCACATTATCATTAATGGGTCCATACGGATTGGCGTGCACGTAGACATGCCAACGAAGTATCTGATTATGTAGACTGTTACTGCGATACGAATCACGACACATTTACATGTATATATACGTTGAAAGAACTCCCCAAGCTGTAAGTGATAAGTTCTCGTGTCAGCAATGCGTGTCAGTACATGTACGACATAAAACTTAGCAGAAATCATAAGTTGATAGCAACAAAAACGCACGTTTGAATACGTACAAACTCAAACATAACGTACACAATGTAGCATGGAAGCTTATTTTATACTTTCGGATAGGCTTTCAACCGCCCCTGGTACATTAATTACTTGATTGTAACAAATATGCAGTAAAGAATGGATAATAACATACATTTGTTATGTAGTAAGAAGTAGTACTTAAATGAGCTTTTCTAAAACTTAAAATTTTCCATTTTCTTCGGACGAAAAGCCCAAGTCACAACCCGCCGTGTATGCTTTTAGGACATGCGTAAAAGGCGAGTTGTGACCACCGCTTTACCATGAGCTAAGGCTTTTTCATATGTGTAATTGTTTTTATAACCTATGAATATAATATACAACGATTAGGGGATCACCAACAGGAATATTGCAGTGCCTACAACAAAACTTCGAAATCAATTGTGAAACTCAGAGTTTACACAAGTACAACTGAAGACGCAGTAAGGACAAGAACACCATTAACATGAAAAGCGACATAAAACATTTCACACAAAAGACTAAAATAAACCGACGGGACACCTATGTACAACCAGTGCCATTTAAAACATAGAATGTAATTAGTGTATCACATGATAAATACTTGGAATTTCATTGGTTAAACACGCGGAAATTATGAAACAATAATGTCCGGTACGCGGGCACTATTGTTTTTTGCTTTTTGCGAAACGCAGTTAAGTCCCTCGGCAAGCATCCTGCTACGTCTTTCGGTACACTTTTTCGACATAGTAACTTTCATACTTTTTTGGCATATTACATTGTTTAGATTTAGGATCACTGATGAGGGTTAAGTACCCGAAACGTGCATGTCGGGTCCACGTTGCCAATTTATCTGTTCTTAAATGATGCTATTCAATTTGAAGACGTTTACATTATGACGTCATGAACAATGCATGTAGGCGAAAAGTGGTAAAAATAAAGGGCATTTTTCTTTGATATTTAAAGTAGATTCAATTGATTCTGGAATACGTCATGTGATGCACTAAACCCATTAATGCCCGTTTTTGTGGGTACTATTTTTTAAGTGTTGCAGTAAGGAGACGCTGACGTTCCCCGGGCAACCGTGCCCACTTCGGAATGTTATTCCGAGGTTCGCAGCCGTTCCAATGGAAATTCTAATTATTTTACCTTGCCTTCTCGACTTTGAGACTGCTAGGCACTTCTTTGATGTTTATTTTCGAAGGTAAATGCTGCCCTCGCTGAACCTCAGGCACTATTCCTTCCACAAGCAACGCTATGAGAGAACAGTATACACACAAACGGGCATAAATAGGTAAATAGTGCAGTTATCCTGATTATGTGATCTAAACCATTTACATGTACTTTTGAATTCTAGGACTTTTAAATAATTCATTGGACGTCGACTTTATAATTGCTCCGTGTCAGAAATAAAGACTAAGTTAAACATAAGGTGATGATTCTACGAAATTCAATACAGAATCAAATCTTGGGGGGGGGGGGGGTAATGAAACAAAGTGTTCGTCTCTGCTACCAAAGACGAAGCCTTTTGAACAAAAATTTAAAATACTTTGTATAAGATTGTATTCTAAATAACGATCGGTTGATACTCATTGACATTTGACAAAAAAGTCGATAAACTGTATGCACTTCTATGGGATGGTGTTAACATTTGCACTTATATTTACCTGGGGATTTGCCATTTCATAAAAGTTATTTGGTGTGCTATATTTATACTTTATCCATTATTGAACAATGTTGTGCAATCTTGTGAAAGTATTCGAATCTACTTATAAATGTTCATCCTAAAAGAATGACCAGCTTTGTTCTGAAGTAAAACGCTTTAGCGAAAATTGCCTGCAATTTACGTTTACCTCATGAAAATTTTAAAGTTATTCATTAGGCACGATTGAAATCTCGTAGAATCATAGAAATCTTAAAAGTACGTTATAAAATATTCATAGCCCTCCAGTATGTATTTTACGACACTAGTTCAAATAGAATTTCTTCACGTTCGTCAGAGGAAAGATTTTGGCAGTCGATGTATCATTGCCACAGCACAGAACAAAAAATAGATTTCAAACGTTTAGTTTATGCTCTTGTTCTTTTCTTTCTTCAAGATTTGAAATCAGGTAAGAGCTATTTCAAAATTTAAAGGGTTTGAAAATAAAAGGGTTTAGGACATCAAATTTTATATTTAAAAATCTACTCCATCATTCAATTATAGCTCCTCACTTTAAAAAAATAAATAGACTAAACTAGAAGTGATACTCCTGCTGATGAAAAAGAAACAGTTTGAGTTCTTATATTCGGAGTCCCTTACTTCTTGCATAAAATGAACTCTATATAATTCTTCATTTCGTAAATAAGGTATTTATAAATCAAATATGTATGCCAGCAATTTAAGCTTTTCATGTTTTATGCTTCATCGTTGTGTATTGGCAATAGGGAATTAATTGTTAAAATGATTTAAATTACGAAATGCTTTACATATTCTTACTGCCAATACAAACCGATGAAGCACAACAAGCTGGAAAACCATCCTCTTATTTAAAGTCGCACAACCAGCGGAGTTCCCCATGCATCCCTTGAGTGCTAATTTTAATGGGTACCAAAACTGCCCAAAATGTCTACAGAATCGGTTTTCAGAATGAACTCAAAATAAATCATTAACTTAAAGGCTATTGGTTTTTCACTTGTTCCAATGCCCCCCCCCCCCCCACTTTTTTTTCTCAAGTAAATTAGGCACTCATAGTTTTGAAGCAGACATGTGAATCTTGTATTAGATTTAATGGTCATGTGATCATTCAAATAACTCATTTGCATATTCATGAAAATGGTGTATTTGGAATTCAAAATGTTTAAATATTATATAGAAATCAACAGATTTTAATATGGTCTTCCTTATGACATCTACATTTAAATTCATGATTGCTATTTGAATATTAAAGGATTAACTACTCTCCTCTTTCCATTGAAATAATATGTAGCCAAGTTCGTTCAACATCGGTTGATCGTTTCTTCAAAGCATACGACAATTTCTGTTATAAAAAATTCTTGAAATTTCTAAAACGTGGGCCAGGTAGCATCATATCCCACCAATCCTGCTACGTCTTTCGGTTCACTTTCGGACATACTAAATTTCAAACACTTTTGCCATATCACATTGTTTAGAATGAGTATCAATGACGAGGGTTATATAATTTAAAAGTACCCATGTCTTGTTCATGCTGCAAATTAACTGTTCTTAAATGATACTATTGAATTTGCAGACGTTTGACATTTGTAAAACTTCATGAGATGTAGCCATGTTCGTTCAACTTCGGTTGATCGTTTCTTCAACGCATTCGAATATTTCTGTTATCAAATTTTCTTGAACTTTCTCAAATGTGGGTCCTGTAGCATCATATCCCATCAATCCTTCTATGTCTTTCGGTTCATTTTTTGAAAATGAATAAAATTCACACTTTTTGGCCACATTACATAGTTTAGATTGAGGATCACTGACGAGGTTTAAGTACCCGAAACTTTATATGTTCTTAAATCATGTTATTGTCTTTAAAGACGTTAAACATTTAAAAAGATGATTATACGATTAAAAACAAAATTATCTATGTTTATTTTAAGGAAATAAAATGTTCTATCTCTGATG
Organism: Pinctada fucata; assembly: GCA_028142955.1. NCBI lineage: Eukaryota > Metazoa > Mollusca > Bivalvia > Pterioida > Pteriidae > Pinctada > Pinctada fucata. The sequence goes on along the minus strand of AP027112.1, from coordinate 36,988,415 downwards.
CCTAAGAGAAAGCCGTAAGGAAGACACATAATAAAACACTTTTAATCGAATCGATATACATTTGAAATTGCTTTTATAAGGTCGACAAATTGTATATAGTTATATTCATCGGTTTGTGTTGTTAAAATTCTCATTGATATTTACCTAGGGAATTTATCTCTTCATCAAATTCATTTGCTCTGCAAAAATCGTGATCTAATTCATAAACGAGTTTTAATAATGCAGCAATATTATGCACCATTGCGAAGTCATTCTAATCTGCTCATAAATGTTCATTTCGGAAAAAACAATTCTCTTTGTTCTGAAGTAAAACTATTCGGCTCAAATTGCCTGCATCAATATTCACCTCATGAAATTTTCAAAGATATTCATTAAGCAAAATGAATTCTCGTTTGTTTCGAATCATTGAATTCTTAAAAAAAGTCATAAACCGCCAGCATGTATGTACTTTGCGACGCTACATGCAGTTTAAAATGATGTTTTAAGATTAGTCTGATAATTGATTTGGTAGTCGATGTACCAAAGCACAGAACAAGAGATGGACTTCAAATGTATCGTTTATACTCTTGTTCTTTTCTGTCTATCAGCTTTGAGATCAGGTAAGAGCTATTTTCAAATTAAAAATGTTTCAAATTAAAAGGGTTGAGGACACACAATTTGGTGAATTTTTAAATCCCATATTAAAATCTGTTGATTTCTACATAATGGTCAAGCATTTTTAATTCAAATTATCAATATTCATGAAGATGCAAATGAGTTATTTTTTTGAAAATTGAAATTTAAACATCTGTTCTTCATTGTTTTACAGCTGCTCACTCTTTATAAAATAGATATACTAAACAAGAAGTTTTACTCTTGGCTGCTGATGCCAAAGAAACAGGTTGAGTTCTCATACCTCGTTCCGTATTACTCTTTATTTCGTAAATAAGGTGTTTATAAATCAAATATATAGAAATGCAAAATAAGCTATTAATGATTGCTTTTCAGGTTTTATGCTTCATCGATGTGTAATGGCAATAGGGAATGAATTAAAAAAAAATTAATGTACAAAATGCTTTACATATTCTTTTACTCCTAATACAAACCGATGAAGCAAAACAAGCTGGAAAACCATCCTCTTATTTAAAGTAGTCCCCCATGTCCCCCATGTGACCCTTGAGTGCTAATTTTAATTGGTAACAAAATTGCCGAAAAGGTCTACAGAATCGGTTTCAGAATGTACTCAAAAATAAAATCATTTACGCTATTGGTTTTTCACTTCTTTCAATGTCCCCCCATTTTTTTCACAAGTGAAATAGGTACTCAGAGATTTGAGGCAGACATGTGTATCTTATATTATTATAATGAAGATAGAGGGCTCTAGATTTAACGGTCATGTGTTTATTAAAATAACCCATTTGCATATTCATGAATATTGATAATTTAAAATTGAAAATGCTTGAACATTATATAGAAATCAACAGATTTTAATATAGTCTTGCTTATGAAATCTACATTTAAATTCATGATTGCTATTTAAAGATTCAAGAAATGACAAGTATCCTCTTTCAATTGGAATAATATGTAGACAAATTCGTTCAATTTGATCAACGAATTCGAAAATTCTGTTATTAAATTTTTTAGAAATTTCTAAAACGTCGGTAAGGTAACATCATATCCCCTAATCCTGCTACGTCTTTCGGTTCACCTTTTGACATACTAACTTTCACACTCTTTGACCATATCACAGTGTTTAGATTGAGGATCAATGACGAGGGTGAAATACCTGAAACGTGCATGTCTTGTCCATGCTGCCAATTTATCTGTTCTTAAATGATGCTATTAAATTTGTAGACGTTTGATATTGGTAACACTTGGTGAGTGTCACTCCTGGTGGACCAGGAGTCCCCACGGACACGTGTAGCCAAGTTCGTTCAACTATATGATATATTATTTGACTATTTCGGAAACTTGTCATTTCATTCACGAATATCATCCAAATTATAGGAGGTTGATATCTAAGCACCATTCCTTAAATGCAATCTTGGTAATATTTCATGACCAAAACGACAGTTAAGCCTAAAGAATTTCGTAGGACTAGTAGATACGACATTCTCCAATTAACTCTTTATTAAACTGTTAAGGCATATAAATTGAATTGATACCATTATCCAAACGTCATTAAAATGACCCTCATCGGATGGTATTTTGAATGATGCAACAATCAAGAACAGCTTTGAAAAAGGTAGAATATGCGAAGCCATTATATACCTAAAATCTAAGATTTAAAAAAGATTATTCTACGAATACTACATCAAATCATATTTCTAGGGAAACAAAATTCTTCTTCTTTGCTGTCATCAATATACTTCTTACTGATTGCATCATTACTAATTGGCATTTGTTTGAATGTCCGGTAAACTTGATGTTTTTATTCTAATTGGTTTGTGTTAACATATTTATGGATATTCTACCTTGGGACTATACCTTTTCATAAAAGACATTTACTCTGATATATAAATCATTTAATTTCCATTCTTATTTTCAAGAAACGAAGTATCTGAAATTCTGAGAAATTTTGTTGTACATTTGATCAACAAATTTTTTCACGGAGGTCTATTTATAGCATAGGTGATTCCTTCAAACACGATTGAACTCGTAGCTGAAAAAACCATTTGTTGAGGTTTGCTTAAAATTTCATGGGTGCAATTTTTTTACTCACTAAAAAAATAACTATGAATGTAGGATTTTTTTCAAACTGGTCTTTATCGTTCGCCGTTTGAATCATGAATGACAGCTGTCATAAGTTGTTTCGTCTTGGGAGGCAGTTGTGTCACTGCGCAAACCCCGAACTTACGAAATATAGTGCGAGGATTGATTGTTATAAGATCCAAGAAAACAGTCTATTTTCCATAAGTAGAAGATATAAAAAGATAAGTAATTAATCTTACTTTTTTTTCTATTGATGCAGGTATCGCCAGAAAAAATGGAATGAAAACTTTTGCGTCAACGCGCTACCCGCATTGATGCAGTTTTCCGTCCAGTTTTCTGGTGAAACCTGCATCAACAGAAAAAATAATTATAAGATTTATCTCTTAAGTCACTTGTTCCATATCAGAGTTTTAATAGTGCAGCAATATCATCTTGTGAAATTATTCCATCCACTCATACTTGTTTTTCCTAAAAGAACAATTAGTTTTGTTCTGAAGTAAAAGTATTAAGCGAAAATCATCTGCAAGAATATTCACATCATGAAATTTCAAAGATGTTATTCGGGCGTGATTCATTTATATTATCGTTTGTCATATAATTCTTAAAACGAAACTATAAAATGCATTGAGGGCAAAAATACTTCAATGAAAATATAACTTAGCCGTGGCCTCGAACAGTGCATGTATTTTATATATTCTTTTCATTTTCGTACATGAACATCGATGGCGGGTGCGGCTAGCCAACAGGGGATGCTTACTCCTCCCGGGCACCTGATCCCACCTCTAGCTGGCTAGGGGTCCGTCGATGCTCAATTTGGTGCTCTATTGTGAGTGCTGTTGAGATTATCGTCAGGATCTTCTTTAACTCATTAGTTTTCTACAAAAATTAAACGAAATACAAAATACATATTCTCCCTATCATTATATGTCTATTTGTTCGATTTATTTTTTCTCGTGAAAAAAAGTATCTAAATTGTTTGAAAAATGTGTAAATCTTTAGATTGTGACTTCTGGATTCCGATTACGGGTTTGAGTTTGACATTCGTACACTTTTCACTATACATGTACAGGGAAGTGTTCCATCCTTCTTGAAAACAAAAATCAAACAAATCCGAATGCACCATACACGTGTATGATAGTACACCCTCTTCAGTTGTACTAAATTAGATGTCGTAGTGATTTTCACAGCAAATTGGACACATGATCGAAAAGCGCACTGTAGGTTTATATTTTGAATTTAAATTAGTACATTTACTTTGCAAAGAGTGCGCGGCTTGAAGTTTTGTGTAGGGTCGATTCAGTTGCATACTAAAATTTATCAGACCAAAACAGAATTGGAGGGATGGTGCTAGTAGATGTATACATCCCTTCATTTCGATGATAGTTAAGATGAAATGACAAGGTTCCGAAAAGCAAAATATCATAATGAAGTCATGTAATGTAAGTACGGCATTCTAAATATAATATGGAAACCGTACAACAATAATTGTTGTCAGCAATATCAAAGTGCGGTGTATGCCTTAGATAGCTATACAAAACGATGGTGTAATTAGAAAAGAGTCGAATCGCATGTTATGAATGACTGGAAAACCTCATTTTGGATATTACTGATATCCGAATAGATAACTTCCACAAAAAATCCTCATCTTTTTGAAAATCCAACTTCTAAATCAGAAGGATATTTCTAATCCAAGTTAAGTAATTTACATGAAAAATATGTCTTCGCGCCTGCAAATAAAGTTGACAACAACGCCATAATCATTAAAACGTTACTGCATATCAACTTTTGTTTCGGAACTTTTGTATACAAATACTTATATCCAAAGCAATGAAAGAGTCCCTAACATTTTTAGGAAACATAACAGTGAAATTTCTTCATTCAACATCCCTATTTCTAAATTGGATTTCCCTACAATATATTGCATACCAAAACTGCACAAGCCTCCTTACAAATTTCGATACATTCTAGAAGTTACTCAACTACACTTTTGTCTAGAAATCTTACGTCAGTACTCATGGCGATAAAGTAACACATGGTAAAATATTGTGAAACTGTTCTAAACAGAAATGATGCAAACTTCTTTTGGTCTATCAAAAATTCAGGCGATGTGATTGACAAAATGAAATCTTGAAACTTTCAAGCCAATACTATTTCTTCATTCGACTTTTCTAATATGTACACTACGCTTCCTCACGACACAATTTATGATCGATTGTCCATAAAATGGTGTTTCGATCGAAATAGGAAAACTTATGTTTGTACATCTAAACCAAAGGGTTTCTTTTCCGCTATAGAATACAAATTAAACAGATTATTGACATGTAGTGACATTTATTTTTATACACGTATGAAAAAGAATTTATCCAAAATCTTCAAAACATGGTGATTTAAAATGTTTCATTGGTACCTCTAGGTACCTGGATGATATTACTACTATCGACAATCCTGTTTTTGAAAAGAATGAAAATGATATATATCCACAAGATTTTACTGTAAACAAGGCAAACGTTACACACACAGACAGAAACAGTATTTTTAGACCAGAGTATAAAAGTTTTCAATGGAGGGATTCGTACAGGTGTGTATGACATGAAAGATGACTTTTGATTCAACAAAGTATTTTTTTCCCTGCCTTTAAGGTGATGTTCCTAGATTACCGTCATACGGTACCATTTGGTTTGTTAGAGAAAGTACTTATGTTTTGGTTTTCATAGTACATGTAGAAATTTATAAATTACCAAGAAACTTTTAAGTCAAGGTTTTCGCCTTCACAAACTAGTAAAGACTTTCTGGAAACTTTACAAAAAATATTGTGTATTTCACATCCTACATTTTATGGTGATGTAATTAACAAAATAAGAGGGATGAAAGGTCGTCAGAATTACCATCGATATTGTGTTAGAATCAGCAAACGCCTTTTATACCGTGGACATACTTATGATACTTCTGTCATAAGACGGACTCTTGCCTTGTTACTGGACCAATCTACAGCCTTGTTCCAGCGCATTCTTACGAATTGCACTCCGACTGAATGTGACGACAGGAATCCATGATGGGCCCTATCCAAACCTCAAGAAAGAAGACAGGGCCCTGACAACCTATCCTTTCTGAAAGTCAGTCGTACTCCTCGGTTGATTACATGCATGAGCTCGCAACAGCCGGCAGAGCACGGGCTGTATTTCGTATGCCTTCAGTTGTCTTTGTCATGCTGTTTGTTTGTTCATCTTACAGTGAGGAGGTTATTAATACTGTTGTGCGTTCTTCGAGACCTCTAGGAAATAGGAAAATGGAGATAGTTATGCGCATGTAATCTGGGTAACCGCACCGTTTGCTACTTGCGTGGCGGATGGCCGTCCTAAACCGACACAGATTATCCATTGGTCTCGTTGGTTTAAGTGTGGTATTTTGTGTTTCATGTTTCAATGGTGTGAGTTGGTGTTCCTTGACCCTCTTGTGTCTCTTTCTGTTGGTCTACTCTGGGGTTTTTTTTTTTGTATTTGGTTTTTGTGGTTTTAATTTGGGTGCTACAACCGAGTGTTGTTGGAGATTAGCTTCTTTCTTGTAAGCACGAAAAACTCGATTACCCGTGTATAACTAGGATGTTGACCAGTCCGATCATCTGTTTTATCTATGAGAGTCAGAATCCTGGAGAAAATATATCCCCCCGCAAACAATCCCAATTTGAGCACACCTTTCCGTCGCAACAGAGAAGACTTCTGGATAAAAAATTTTAACACTGCAGCGCCCTATGGGAGCAACGATAATATCAGCAGTTTACGAAATTTAACAAGTCCCGGTTGTCAATCGGTAAATGTGACTAGCTTATTCAACAGACCACTAAGAAGACCTCAACGTCATGGCATTCGTAAATTTAATAGGCATGAGATACATAGTTTCTCCTTCGATGACTTGGTTCCATTTTCGAATGAGCCTCTAGGCCTGCATTATATTCGTACCAAATTATACTCTGTTTCTTTACAGAAGTTACATGAAATTTACAAACATACAAAGGACCTCACATTTACCGATACACGTTCCCCAGAACACAGACTACAAGTAGTCATCTTGGACATTTCTCCTTTTCGTTTATTTCAAGCAGTTAGATCAGATAAATCAGAGGAGAAAACAAACCGTCCTTTCATTAAAGTAAGATTTGCAAACAAAGGTATTGATAAATTGAATCTTGGTCAAATTTTGAATCACAAAACTGTCACAGAAAAAATCCCACCATATTTCAAAAGAAAAGAAATGTATTGCATTTCCTATAGCTACACACCAACAGTTGCATCTAAAATTTACAATTACAAACGATTCTTGCAGTGTATTGATTTAAGTAATCCCTCACTACATCCACTTCCCTGCGAATGTTCGTCATCGGATTCCAACTACTCTCCTTGTGGACACGTTATTACTGGTGACCTTAGTAAAGTCAAGAACGACAAGTTGAGAGAATTGTTGAAAAAGAGTCGCAAATACAGAGAAAGTATGTCATTTACATGGAACTAAAATGTCAAAATTATCATGGACTCTTGTGAGGAATATGCAAGACGTTGAGCCGAGAAAGAGGATGCACAGCTCGACACCCTTTCCCAATGGATAAAATCCATCAGAGGGTTACTTTTATCTAGAATTAACCGAATAAAATCAACTGTGAACATCAGATTTGATTCTATATCTAAAGACCCTGATGTTATCACAGAACTTACCTACCTCCAAGAACATTATGTCATCACACCAGCGGACAAAGCCTCAAATAATTACACATTTACTTGCAAAAAGTACTATTTCGACAGTCTAGTTAAAGAGTTGGGTTTAAATTCGAAACCTGGAAATCCCACTTACACCCCAACAAACCTTTCTGCCTCTGAAATAATAGATAACCACAAATCAGCTCTTGCTTCCTTTGGCTTCGACACTAACAATTAAGATTTAGATTTGCCATACTTATACTGCATACCTAAAATGCATAAGAATCCGTACAAACAACGTTTCATAGCTGGATCCTCAAAATGTTCTACCAAATCTTTATCGATTTTACTCACCAAAGTTTTATCTGAAATCAAATCTGGGCTTCAAAAATATTGTTCGACAGTATTTTCTCGCAGTGGTATCAACCAGATGTGGATTTTAAAGAATTCGAAGGAACTTTTAGAACATCTGAAATCCACTCATTTTAGTAGAGTCCATTCGATCAAAGCCTTTGATTTTTTGACACTTTACACTACAATTCCAATTTCTAAATTGAAAGAGAGACTCGCAAAAATTATAAGTAATGCGTTTACAAGTAAGCACACGGAAATGGCAAATACAAATTTATTGTTGTTAACTATGACAGAACCTACTTTGTAAAAGAAAAGTCCGATTTTGAAAATAAGTAAACTGAAACTGATATTCAAGCTATTATTCAGATGTTAAACTTTCTGATCGACAACATTTTTGTGATGTTTGGAGGAAAGGTCTTCCAGCAAATTGTCGGAATTCCAATGGGGACCAATTGTGCCCCACTTCTTGCCGACATTCCTTTACTCGCACGAAGCTGAATTCATTCAGTCTCTGAATGGAAAAGATACTTAGCTTCAGACTTCAACTTCACTTACGGATATATACAGATTTCGACGATGTGTTGTCCATCAATAATTCAAATTTCGCGGATTACCTGAGCAGTATGTATCCTTCGGAGCTTGAAGTCAAAGAAACTGCAGAGACAGATAATTCAGCATCCTATTTGGACATAATGTTGTCCTACGACACTGATGTCACATGAACACCTCACTCTATGACAAACGTGACGACTTCAATTTCAGCATTACAAACTTTCCTTTTCTGAGTAGCAACATCCCTTCATTGCCTGCTTGCGGCTTATGGCGTGTTCACATCTCAGTTGATACGCTATGCCAGAGCAAGTACCGAATATACGGATTTTGTTCTGACAGCTAGGCCTCTTTCAGATAAGCTTCTCAGTCAGGGATATGTTTGTGACCGACTAACATGAGGAAGTTCTACGGTCGATATGGGGAACTCGTCATACACTATGATGTCCCACTCTCCAGAATGGTGAATGATATTCTGTCATAGACCATTTGAACCATTCAACCATAGATTGTACTCTATGTCTTTTGAAATGGAAGTTAATGGATGTGACAATTCTACCGAATTGAAGCGGCGGGTGTTGCATGCAAGCAGAAGATGCTTACTCCTCCTGGGCACCTGGTCTCACTCTCATATCGGGAGTCCACTTCTTTTCATGTGGTGGAGGTTTTTGTTGGTTTGCTTTGGTTTCTGTTTTGTCCTGATTTTGTATGCCTTCGGTTTCTGATTTTCTGAATTATCAATTTTGTGCTGTATATAGGGATGTGGTCATTATCCATATTTGTCATGCAGACAAGAAACTACATACATGTAACTGCCCTTGTTACGTGCGTTGATGTATATTCCATCTGTACTCTTCCATACGTCTTCAGAAAAAAATAAAACGAACGTAGCCTACATAAATCAGGTACGACCAAACAGTGAATGGAAGTCAAACACAAAGATTCCAAAATTATTATCAAAAGGATTGAATTACAAATTCTTGAAAGAATATTAAACAGAACTTACTCTTGAGAAACAAAGGAGGGGATCTCCAACAACACCAGGTTGCAGCACCCACAAAACACCCAATGCAAAAACACAAAGCAGACAGGCACAGAAAGAGACGCATAAGGGACAAGGAACGTCAACGCACAACACAGAAACATCAAATACAAAGGACTACACATAAACCAACGAGAAAATATGACAGACAGAGAAACGGAGATAATAGCACAGCTAATGATAGTATAAAATACGAAAGATCGCAACTACAGCGCGTCAGGTCTGGTTTGCATTTTAGCTGAAATTATTGCTCAAACTTTGGGCAACTTTTATGTACGTCCTTGTAAATTGATGACCTCAAGACTATGGAGAACAATTAGAAAGTGCGCGATTACATCTGTATTACCTTGTATAGAAGTATTTGCAATCTTCCGTATTATAGCGAGCGGAGCTCGTTGCAAAGACGAAGGGCCTTTGTGAGCAAAGCTCGCACTTATGGTAACGCGTACACACTAACTTTATTGAAAAAATATATGATGAATGAAAATGTGCAGTACTGTATGCTTTCAAAACGTTTCATCCCGTCGCTGCGGGTATTACTGTTGGATATTGCCATTTACATCTTATTTCGACATTCAAGTTGACGTATATGTTCAATTCTATTTTTGTTTATAAGTTAAATGTAATTTATTGACATAATTCTTGGTGAAGTAGTTTACGAGATTAAAGCATTAACAAACGGAATGTAAAAGCCGCCTATTTCCGTCAGATTTTCCACGTGAACCTAAACGGGACGTCTCGCTCCGATTGTTTTTCTCGTCCCGGCTGGTATCATACTGTAATAAGTCGGAATAAGGGGGTGTTTTGGTCGATATGCAAAGAGTTATTTATCTTCATTTAACCTTTTTCTTACATTATTAAAATGGCTAGAAATTAAAAAGTCACAAGTAAGAAACATAAGAACATAGGTCGATTCCGTTTTTAACCATGTCTGTTTTAAAATAAGACAAGTTCAAACAAAGATGACTTCTAGCTGAGTTCTTTGAAATTAGATCGTTGATATAAGTTTCCAAGTCAGACATCTGTCTTTTCTTTTTGCTCGTATCTTTCCATGAATCTGACTGGAACCCCCCCCCCCCCATTCATCTTATTAGAGGTCAAGGCCAAAAGAACAAATATTTTTGTTTCCACTTTCCCAAACAACTACGTTTTGGCAGTCATCTAACAGAAAGTATGAAATATGATAAACTGTCATAGTTTTAAAAAGATGCGAGAAAATAAAAAAGAAAGATGTTTAAGGTTTTAACCATATTTTAATATTTTAAATTCTTCCGTATTTTCACTCGCCCTACCTACCTTTTTGGCAGTCATACAACATATATTTTTTACAAATCTTGTAAGATAAGATAAATCTTCATGGTGTCAAAAGCAAGAAAATTAAAATAGAGATTTTTTTCGTTTTAATCATATTTATCTTCTTTCCGCCCGCAGTTGAAAGGCTTTGCCTTGATTCATATCAAATGAATGGTCAAGAATATTGAGAACACAATACACCACATGTATAAAAGAAATAAGGAATGCTGAAAATTAAAACTAGAGTGGTTCTCTCTCATGAACAGGAAATTTTACTCATGCTGATTATGTACATGTACAATAAAACAGATTCAGTCGTAATTTGGCGTTCAATTTTTCTTTAATGTGATGTATTCCATATCACTGTGTTTCGTAAATAAGGTGTTTATCAATCAAATAAATGTCGAGTAAGATAAGACATTTCTGTCTTGACGACACTATAATAATATTTGATGTCTATTAGGAATTCACTCTTCCATTAAACAAAGGCAACTTTTTCCGCGACAAAATAAACGTGATTTCAAACCATTCTCTGTATTAAGCATATTTTTTATTCTCTTCAGACGATCCCTGTAGCAATGAACTAAGATGCATGGACCCCGAAACAATATATCATTGTGTTGAGTTCTACATATCAATGAGAGATTGTTGCATGGACTTGATTCAAGCCAATTTTCAAAATAACAGTTCTGTTCCAAGCACGAATTTAACTATGCAGACCGACAGTAGAACAACAGCATTGGAAGTTGAAACAAAAGGCGACGAAGATATGGAAGAATTTCAGATTTTAAAAGTGCAATATTGTAAACGACTCAGCTGCTACTGAAATAAGGAAATTTCTTGAACGACTTCTGCAAGAGCAAAACAAATCTCAAAAAAGTTTCCAATCGAATGAAATGACTCAAGCCGCGTTTTCGAACAATTCTGTTCGCATCGTTAACAAAACCCAATGTTGCAGATATTGTACATATATTACATCAAATCAAAATCTTAGATGTAGCCAGAGGAATGATACAGGGGGATGGAAATGTGACACGGAAAGTTATATTAATCATCATAATAATATAAGCTGTTTACATTCAATTTTGCGTCAGGATAATTATTTCGTAATAGTATTTTATAAAGCGTCAGAGTGCCTTTTTCCACTGCTAGCATGCACGAATGGGTCTTGTCCTCTAGAAATATATGGACATAATGTTTTCGCCTGCAATCAGAATGCAAACGGGATAGACCTTGTACATGTAGGTACAAACTATTTATCAAAGCTGTATATCATATTTGGGTCCATTTCTGTTTTTTCATTAGCAATTGTTTTCATTATTCATATGTGCAGACCAGAACTTCGAACCCTTCATGGAAAATGCCTAATGTCATTCTGCATTCCTCTCTCGATTGCACAGACTCTAATGGTGATTCAGAAGATACATGTATTACCGCCTGAGTTATGTCGACCATCTGCAATTCTGCATCACTTTGTTGGTTTTGCCGTGTTCACATGGATCAGTGTTTTGGGGTTTCATTTTGCAAGAAATCTGAACAAACGAAATCTGGAGCGATTCTCGCCTCAAAATGAAAACAAAACATTTGCTAAGTATTCGTTCTTCGCTTGGATGGTACCATTAATTACTGTATTTTCTTGTGCAATAGCAGACGCTTTTAATGACTGGCAGTTGTTGAGATACGGTTTCAGTGAAAGGCTCTTATGGTGTTTTATCACGTCTAATAAAGCCGCTACTTATGCATTTGCGATTCCTGGTGGAACCATTTTGATGTTAAACGTTTGTTACCTAATTGTTGTAATATGTGGCATTGAATCAGTCAAAAGTAGTACAAGAATTCTGCAAAAAAACGGAAAAGATAAAGAAAGATGTTTACTTTACACAAAAATTTCTCTGATATTAGGCATTACCTGGATTATAGCGTATTTAGCTCCGATGCTGGAATTATATTGGTTACACATATTGGATACTATTATCAATGGATTACAGGGCCTATTTCTTTTGATAGCTATACTGTTTAAAGACGTCACATCACCAAGACAGATTTTACGTCGCAAATCTAAAATATATTCCCCTAACACAAAAAATGAGTATATGAAATCTAATGTTGGTACATGAAAACCATTGTCGTTTTATTTTGATTTTCATTTATATTTCTTTTATCATAGTAACCCATACAGTGATTGGTCTAGTATATGATCAACTTGAAATACTTGTTTTTGTTTGTTAGCTTAGTCTTATATTGATTGAGTTTTGATGCAGGACAAGAGTTTGATATTTGCCTTTAACATGTTTAAATTGAAACTCTTTCTTGAATAGAAGATTGACAATCGCATACCTTTTTGGTTTAGTTTTTTGTTCTCCACTGGCTAGCAGTAGTGACATAACTGTTTGACAAAGTAAAGGAAGAAGAAGTAGAAACTAAATGATATCTTAATAATTGCTTAATTTTACATCACATATATTTTTTTGCTATTTCGGAAACTTGTCTTTTCATCCAAAAATAACATCGAAATTAAAGAAGGTTAGCATCTGAACACCATTCATCCAATGATATATTTTCGTCATCGATTTTATCTAACTATGCTACTGAATCAACTCTACAGGAAATATTGAGCCGCACACTCTATAAAGTTATTGATTTTTGATTTCGGTCTACTCGTGACTATACAGACGGCCGAGGTTAACCAATGCCTGACCAGGTCTGTAAACTCACGAGTAGATCGAAATCAAAAGTCTATAACTGCTTTGTTAAATTATCAGGATTTTATTAACATTTGCATTGTAATGAAACGCGAAGTCAAAGATCTAACACTACAAAATTCAACGCACGCGCTGGTACCATAGGCGCTAGTCCCGAATAGACCGCTTTGGAGCGTAAGCGGTCAACTCACTCTGAGGTACACTCTATCAAACAGCGTCTCCGCCAATCAGAAAAAAAGCAAATTTGGCAATAATTCCTGATCATTTAATAATCTGCAAAGTACGAGGTGATAACTGATATGTAGTTAGCCTCGGTTTTCTGGGATGAAGAAGGTATTTTGCTGTTAGATTATCTCCAAAAAGGACAATATGTTATGCTTCACTAACTAGTACTTCTGACATAGTAACGGGAAAATATCAAACTTTAGCACCGCGAAAAGTTACATCAGGATAAATCTCCTGTTCACAAGTCTGTTACTGCTATGTTGCCATTCATGATTGTGGCTTTAATTTGATTGAGCATCCGCCTTACTCACTTGATTTTGCTCCATCAGACTCTCAGCTATTCCCAAAACTGAAAGCAGATATTTCTGGCACCCAGTTTCAGACCAATGATAACGTCATACTTGCAGTGGATGGCTTTCTGAACAGTCAAGATAAGGAGTTTATAAAAAGTGGTATTGAGACCCTTAAACACCGGTGGCAAAAGTATATATATACTGAGGGGGACTATGTAATAAAATAATGCAAAATATCTGATAAAATTCATATTCTTCAATACGAGGCTCACTACATATCAATCAGCCCTCGTAAATCATGACATTTATTCTTCATTTACATATAAAGATATCACGTTCTATATAACAAATAAGACAGTAGCACAGTGCGGTTGCGAACGTAATTCTACGAAAATACCCTCTCTTTGATTTCGATTTTAGGCTTTCCATCTTAGATTGGTCGTGCACATATTTATTATTAGAAATTAAATTTGTGATCCGTATTCGCCGTCATTGCATGAACGTATTGTTTTCGTGTTAAAATTTGCCGATATGATATTTTTGTGGTTCGTACATTATCATTAATGGATCCATACGGATTGGCGTGCACGTAGACATGCCAACGAAGTATCTGATTATGTAGACTGTTACCGCGATACGAATTACGACACATTTACATGTATATATACGTTGAAAGAACACCCCAAGCTGTAAGTGATAACTCCTCGTGTCAGCAATGCGTGTCAGTACATGTACGACATAAAACTTGATAGCAAAAAAAAAAAAACCGCACGTTTGAATACGTACAAGCTCAAACATAACGTACACAATGTAGTATGGAAGCTTATTTTATACTTTCGGATAGGCTTTCAACCGCCCCTGGTACATTAATTACTTGATTGTGACAAATATGCAGTAAAGAATGGATAATAACATACCTTTGTTGTGTAGTAAGAAGTAGTACTTAAATGAGCTTTTCTAAAATTTAGAAATTTCCATTTCCTTCGGACGATGTCCTTTAAGTCCAAGTAACAACCCGCCGTGTGTGCTTTTAGGACGTGCGTGTAAGGCGGGTTGTGACCACAACTTTGCCATGAGCTAGGGCTTTTTCATATGTGTAATTGTTTTTATAACCTATCAATATAATATACAACGATTAGGAGATCACCAACAGGAATATTGCAGTGCCTACAACAAAACTTCGAAAGCAATTGTGAAACTCAGAGTTTACACAAGTACAACTGAAGACGCAGTAAGGACAAGAACACCATTAACATGAAAAGCGACATAAAACATTTCACACAAAAGACTAAAATAAACCGACGGGTTACCTATGCTCAACCAGTGCCATTTACAGCATAGAAAGTAATTAGTGCATCACATGATAAATACTTGGAATTTCATTGGTTAAACACGCGGAAATTATGAAACAATAGTGTCCGGTACGCGGGCACTATAATTGCTTTTTGCGAAACGCAGTCAAGTCCCTCGGCAAGCATTATGACGTCATGAACAATGCATGTAGGCGAAAAGTGGTAAAAATAAAGGGCATTTTTCTTTGATATTCAAAGTAGATTCAATTGATTCTGGAATACGTCATGTGATGCACTAAACTCATTAACGCCCGTTTTTGTGGGTACTATTCTTTCATAGTGTTGCAGTCAGGAGACGGCGACGTTCCCCGGGCAACGGGGCCCACTTCGGAATGTTATTCATTCCGAGGTTCGCAGCCGTTCCAATGGAAATTCTAATTATTTTACCTTGCCTTCTCGACTTTGAGACTGCAATATTCATTCCAAAAACAACACTGAGAGAACAGTATACACATAAACGGGCATTAATAGGTAAATAGTGCAGTTATCCTGATTATGTGATCAAAACCATTAACTTGTACATTTGAATTCTAGGACTTAATAATTCATTGGACGTCGACTTTATAATTGCTCCGTTTCAGAAATAAAGACTAAGTTAAACATAAGGTGATGATTCTACGAAATTCAATACAGAATCAAATCTTGGGGGGTGGGGGGGGGGGGTTAATGAAACAAAGTGTTCGTCTCTGCTACCAAAGACGAAGCCTTTTGAACAAAAATTCAAAATACTTTGTATAAGTTTGTATTCTAAATAACGATCGGTTGATACTCATTGACATTTGACAAAAAGGTCGATAAACTGTATGCACTTCTATTGGTTGGTGTTAACATTTGCACTTATATTTACCTGGGGATTTTCCCTTTCATAAAAGTTATTTGGTGTGCTATATTTATACTTTATCCATTATTGAACAATGTTGTGCAATCTTGTGAAAGTATTCGAATCTACTTATAAATGTTCATCCTTAATAGAATGACCAGCTTTGTTCTGAAGTAAAACGCTTTAGCGAAAATTGCCTGCAATTTATGTTTACCTCATGAAAATTTTAAAGTTATTCATTAGGCACGATTGAAATCTCGTAGAATCATGGAAATCTTAAAAGTACGTTATAAAATATTCATAGCCCTCAAGTATGTATTTTACGACACTAGTTCAAATAGAATTTCTTCACGTTCGTCAGAGGAAAGATTTTGGCAGTCGATGTATCATTGCCACAGCACAGAACAAAAAATAGATTTCAAACGTTTAGTTTATGCTCTGATTTGAAATCAGGTAAGAGCTATTTCAAAATTTAAAGGGTTTGAAAATAAAAGGGTTTAGGACATCAAATTTTATATTTAAAAATCTACTCCATCATTCAATTATAGCTGCTCACTTTTAAAAAAAAAATAAATAGACTAAACTAGAAGTCATACTCCTGCTGATGAAAAAAACAGTTTGAGTTCTTATATTCGGAGTCCCTTATTTCTTGCATAAAATGAACTCTATATAATTCTTCATTTCGTAAATAAGGTATTTATAAATCAAATATGTATGCCAGCAATTCAAGCTTTTCATGTTTTATGCTTCATCGTTGTGTATTGGCAATAGCCAAATTTAATTGTTAAAATGATTTAATGTACGAACTGCTTTACATATTCTTTTACTGCCAATACAATCTGATGAAGCACAACAAGTTGGAAGACCATCCTCTTATCTAAAGTCGCACAGCCAGCGGAGCTCCCCATGCATCCCTTGAGTGCTAATCTTAATGGGAATTAAAATTGCCCAAAATGTCTACAGAATCGGTTTTCAGAATGAACTCAAAATAAATCATTAACTTAAAGGCTATTGGTTTTTCACTTGTTCCAATGCTCCCCCCCCCCCCCACTTTTTTTTCTCAAGTAAATTAGGCACTCATAGTTTTGAAGCAGACATGTGAATCTTGTATTAGATTTAATGGTCATGTGATCATTCAAATAACTCATTTGCATATTCATGAAAATGACGTATTTGGAATTCAAAATATTTGAATATTATATAGAAATCAACAGATTTTAATATGGTCTTCCTTTTTGAATCTACATTTTAATTCATGATTGCTATTTGAATATTAAAGAGATGACTACTCTCCTCTTTCCATTGAAATAATATGTAGCCAAGTTCGTTCAACATCGGTTGATCGTTTCTTCAAAGCATACGAAAATTCCTGTTATGAAAAATTCTTGAAATTTCTAAAACGTGGGCCAGGTAGCATCATATCCCACCAATCCTGCTACGTCTTTCGGTTCACTTCTGGACATACTAAATTTCAAACACTTTTGCCATATCACATTGTTTAGAATGAGTATCAATGACGAGGGTTATATAATTAAGTACCCAAAACGAGCATGTCTGGTTCATGCTGCAAATTTATCTGTTCTTAAATGATACTATTGAATTTGCAGACGTTTGACATTTGTAAAACTTGATGAGATATAACCATGTTCGTTCAACTTCAGTTTATCGTTTCGTTAACGCATTCGAATATTTCTGTTATCAAATTTTCTTGAACGTTCTCAAATGTGGGTCCTGTAGCATTATATCCCATCAATCTTTCTATGTTTTTTGGTTCATTTTTGGAAATGAATAAATTCACACTTTTTGGCCATATTACATAGTTTAGATTGAGGATCACTGACAAGGTTTAAGTACCAGAAACGTACATGGCTGGTCCATGCTCCAAATCTATATGTTCTTAAATAATGCTATTGTCTTTGAAGACGTTAAACTTTTAAAAGATGATTCTACGATTAAAACCAAAAACTATCTCTGTTTATTTTAAGGTAATGAAATGTTCTATCTCTGATGCCTAAGAGAAAGCCATATGAAAGACACGTAATAAAACATAAAATATAATCGAATCGATATACATTTGAAATTGCTATAATTATAGGGTCGACAAATTGTATATAGTTATATTCATCGGTTTGTGTTGTTAAAATTCTCATTGATATTTACCTAGGGAATTAATCTCTTCATCAAATTCATTTGCTCTGCAAAAATCGTGATTTAATTCATAAACGAGTTTTGATAATGCAGCAATATTATGCACCATTGCGAAGTCATTCTAATCTGCTCATAAATGTTCATTTCGGAAAGAACAATTCTCCTTGTTCTGATGTAAAACTATTCGGCAAAAATTGCCTGCATCAATATTCACCTCATGAAATTTTCAAAGATATTCATTAAGCATAATGAATTCTCGTTTGTTTCGAATCATTTAATTCTTTTAAACAATCATAAACCGCAATCATGTATGTACTTTGCGACGCTACATGCAGTTTAAACTGATGTTTTAAGATTAGTCTGATGAATGATTTGGTAGTCGATGTACCAAAGCACAGAACAAGAGATGGACTTCAAATGTATCGTTTATACTCTTGTTCTTTTCTGTCTATCAGCTTTGAGATCAGGTAAGAGCTTTTTTCAAATTAAAAATGTTTCAAATTAAAAGGGTTGAGGACACAAAATTTGGTGAATTTTTAAATCCCATATTAAAATCTGTTGATTTCTACATAATGGTCAAGCATTTTTAATTCAAATTATCAATATTCATGAAGATGCAAATGAGTTATTTTTTTGAAAATTGAAATTTAAACATCTGTTCTTCATTGTTTTACAGCTGCTCACTCTTTATAAAAAAGATATACTAAACTAGAAGCTTTACTCTTGGCTGTTGATGTAAAAGAAACAGGTTGAGTTCTCATTCGTCGTTCCGTATTCCTTGAATATAATGAACTCTATATAACTCTATTTCGTAAATAAAGTGTTTATAAATTAAATGTATTAACAAGCAATAGAAGCCATTTTATGATTGCTTTTCAGGTTTTATGCTTCATCGATGTGTATTGGCAAATGAATTTAAAAAAAAAAGAATTAAATGTTTTACATATTCTTTTACTGCCAATACAAACCGATGAAGCACAACAAGTTGGAAGACCATCCTCTTATTTAAGGTCGCACAGCCAGCGGAGTCCTCCATGCACCCTTAGGTGCTAGATTTAATGGATACCAAAATTGCCCAAAAAAAACTACAGAATCGGTTTTCAGAATGTACTCAAAAATAAAATCATTTAGGCTATTGGTTTTTCACTTGTTTTAAGCTCTCCTCTTTCCATTGAAATAATATCTTTGGTCATATTACATTGTTTAGACTGAGGATAACTGACGAGGATTAAGTACCCGTAACATTCATGTCTGGTCCATGCTGCAAATTTATCTGTTCTTAAATGATGCTATTGAATTTGAAGACGTTTAACATTTAGTTCATTATTGTAATTCAAAAGTTTAGAAGTTGGAATTTTGCTCAGGAAATTGCTTTTTAAATTAAGATGAACTGAATACTTGATTACTGTATACTGATTACAAAAAATCTTAAAATCATAAAATCAATTATATTAAGGAAGTCCAGAATAGCCAGACTTGATTTTCTAAAATCACAATAAAAAGGATTCCAAATTCTTAACAAAAAATAAAAGACAGAACTTTCTCACGAGAAAGAAAATAGGACAGACAGACAGACGGAGACAATAACACAGCTAATAATAATATAGAACACTCAAGATCTCAACCACAGCGGGTGAGTTCTGATTTGCATTTAGCCTCTTACGGGCACCATTGTTCAAAAGTTGGGCAAATTTTCTGTCCAAGTAAATTGACGACGTCAAGAAAATGGATAACATTAGAAAGCGCGCAAATACATCCGTTTTTTTCATGTTTAGAAGTCTTTTTAAATTGCAATCTTCCGTATTGAAAAATGAATGTCATGAATATTGAGAACATAATACATCACATTCTATCAAAAAAATAGAGAGGGATGAACACGAAAATTTCTTAGCTGATTACAATAAAACAAGTCCGATGAACTTCGTTTCGTTTCTTCAACTGCATTTGAATACTTCTGAATTTCAGAATTTGCTAGCCATTTCTTAAAAGTGGGTCCTGTAGCATCATATCCCACCTATCCTGATATTTAGGACATAACTTTCATACTCTGGCCATATTTCATTGTTGGATTGAGGATCACTGACGAGGGTTAAGTTCCCGAAACGTGCATGTCCGGTCTATGCTGCAAATTTATCTGTACTTTAATGATGCTATGGATTTAAAGACGTGTAACATCATAATGTTATTTAATGTAGCCCATATTCCTTCTGCGGGCAATTCCCTCTTTCCTTTTAACATTGTCAATCCTTTTTCCGAGACGAAATAAGCGCAATTTCTTTTAAGGTTAGGGTTGCGACTACAGGGAGATAACTCTATTTTTATATCACGTAATATTTGAAACCAACATGGACGATAAATGGTATAAATCAGTTTGTTGCATTATTTCAGAAAAAAATAATACTCCTTGAAATTTTCATTGCTGAATGGGTATTTTGGGGGAAAATGCCTATTTTTCAATGAAAAATCGCCGAAAATAGGAATAAAATTGTCATTTTCGCATGAGTTCTGCTTCTAAAGATTAAAACATCAGAATAATCTTATTCATTATACTCTTTAAAAATGAGAGAAATAGAAATTTGAACTTCGAGTAAATCTCTATGTTTTTGGGTCAAAATGTTGATTTTTTGCACAAATATTTTTGCTATTGATAGAAACAGTCATTTTGCTCAAAAACGAATTCGGGTACATATTGGTTTGACTGCTTTAAGATATAGCAATACCATAGCTCTATACATAGAAAAAAAATTGTGTACCTGGCCACCTTCTAGTTATTAATAAAAATAGCAAGTTGTTGCCATGGCAACCAGCAAAATCGTATTAATAGGAAAATGCGCTCCTTAGAACTGTTTACTTTATCAGAATTTTTTAAAATAGGATTTAATTTATACACAAGCTATAAGAATCTTGAAAAACAAGGGTATATATGACTTTTTCAATTTCTTTGCATTGCACAGGTATGTAAAGTGATAATGTGGTATTCTCTAAAATGACGAAAATGTTAAAATAGACCAAAAATGGACATTTATAGCCGAAAAACGAGACGGGCAAATTTTGATTTTTTGGTCTGAATAGTTCGCAGAGATGTTCCTCTACACATGGACACATCCATCTTTCTTCTGCCTCATTTCTATTAAAAGTCACCACCCTGACCTTAAACAATTATGTGTAATTAGTACATATCTTATTCCTTTCAGACGATCCCCTTTGCAGTGAACTAATATGCATGCATCCCGAATCAACATATTATTGTGAAGAATTTTACATATTAATGGAAGATTGTTGTATGGACTTGAATCAAGCCAATTTTCAAAATAATGGTTTTATTCCTAGAACGAATTTAACTAATAGTATGCAGAGAGCCAATAGAACAGCATCACTGGAAGTTGAAACCAAAGAGAACGAAGATATGGAAGAATTTCACATGAAGTGCAAGATTGTCAACGACTCAGCTACTACTGAAATAAGGAAATTTCTTGAACGACTTCTGCAAGACCAAGATACTTCTCAAAAAGATTTTGAATCGAATGAAATGACTCCAGCCGCGTTTTCGAACAACTCTGTTCGCATCGTGAACAAAACCCGATGTTGCAAATATTGTACATGTATAACTTCAAATCAGAGCTTTATCTGTGGTCAGAATAATTCTTCCGAAGGATTGAAATGTGACATGGGACGTTGTTCTAATAATGATAATATAAGCTGTAAACATTCAATGGGGATAATTACTTCTTTGAATTTTTGGCAACGTCAAAGTGCTGTTTTTCACTGCTTGTGTCCATTAATGGGTCTTTTTGTCTACAGGGATATCACGCTTTCGTCTGCAATCAGGCTGTAAACGGGATAGAACTCGAAGGTAGAAATGTTGAGGACTATATCACAATACTTTATATCATATGTGTGTCCGTTGGCGTTGTGTCACTGTCAATAGTTTTCGTAATTCACCTGTGCATACCAGAACTTCGAACCCTTCACGGGAAATGTCTGATGTCATTTTCCATCTCCCTCGCGATGGCACAAGGTTTGATGGTGATTCAGAAAATATATGATTTACCACGTGACTTGTGCCGGTCGTCTGCTATTCTACATCATTTTGTCACGTTTTCAGTGTTCACATGGATCAGTGTATTAGGGTTGAATTTTGCAAGAAATCTAAACATAAGAAGTCTAGAACGATTCTCGCCTCAAAACGAATATAAAACATTTGCTAAGTATTCGTTGTTTGCTTGGTCGGTACCATTAATTACTGTATTTTCTTGTGCTATGGTCGACGCTTTTAATGACTGGAAGGTGTTGGAATATGGATTTAATGAATTCCACTCAGTATGTTTTATGCAGAATAACCATGCCAATATTTATGCATTTCTAATTCCTTGCGGGACCATTTTGATTACAAACGTCGTATACCTAATTGTAGTTATATGTGGCATTGAATCAGTCAGAAGGAATTCGAGAATTCTGCAAAATACAGGAGAAAATGGGAAAATATGTTTGCTATATACAAAAATTACTTTAATTGTAGGCGTGACCTGGATTTTATCCTTTTTAGCACATATTCTGAAATTTGATTGGTTACTTATCTTGGATACTATTATCAGTGGATTACAGGGTCTATTTCTTTTAATAGCTTTACTATGTTCCAAATCAATAAGACAGAGTTCACGTCGAAAATGCATGGGAAATAGACAAACAAAGACATGATGTGAAAAACTACTTACTAATGTTGTTGTATGGCAAATATGGACAATGACAAATATGGATAATGACCATATCCCTGTCTACAGTACAAAATCGAAAATTCAGAAAATCAGAAACCGAAGGCATACAAAATCAGGATAAAACAGGAACCAAAGCAAACAAAAACAAAAACCTCCACCATATGGACAATGACCATATCCAAATACACAGTAAAAATTCGACAATTCAAAAAATCACGAACAGAAGGCATATAAAATTAGGATAAAACAGCAACCAAAGCAACAAACAAAAACATCTACCACATGTAAGCCATGGTCCTTTAAATTTCATCCATACATGTAGATATATGATCAATGCGAAGTACTTGCTTTTGTTTGTTTGCTAGTTCTAACATTTTCTGGGTTTTAATGCAGGATATCTTTTTTTCGGTATTTGCACTCAAATTTTTTATTTTTATTGAATAGTTTTTTCGATCTCTTAGATTGAACAATCATTTACGTACCTTTTTGTAGAGGGAGATAATTTTGTCCATCTTTGACATGCAGTAGTGACATCAAAATAACAATAACAAAGAAACAAAAAGAAACCAGAAGCGATATCTCTAACTGAATTTTTTTCATTAACGTTACTATGGTTACACCTCACTTTACAATAGTATTCGCTATTATCTTAATTATTAAGTATGAATGTTTTGCTTCAATTTCAATTTATTAATATAATTAATTTCTTTTCTTTTTAAATAGTTACAAATGCATTAACTTGGTTCAATACTTTTCAAAAACTTACCATGCTTAATGATATGCTTTACTTTTAACACGATGTTATAAAATATCCTGGTAGGAATGTTCAAATGGTATTTATTCTTTTTTTTAAGTCAGGAACATGCTTCCATTCTTTTCCCTTTTCTCGGATTGAAGTTAAATATTACTTTAAAATAGTGGACAACAACGTTAATATTTACAGCTTTTTCCACTTTATTCATACAGTTTTCGTCAGGGAACAAACTCATATCATTGATTATCCCAATCACACCATTTCCTATGATCGTTCCAAACGAGAAACCCACAAGTCATTCGAAAGATCCGCCCATTTGAACATAGGTAGAAGTAATGTTTATCATCTGGATCCGCCATTATTCCATTCTCATCGTGCCCACAGTTCAAATCTAAAAAAACAATTAAATCAATCGTAGTTAAATAATTGTATATAGTTTATGTGTAGTTTATTTTCAACACTCATGTATTATATATTTGTATTCCATGTTATTGATACATGTCATATATACATTTTCAATGATTTAGCAGAAACATGTAATCATGGTGTCGTATTTTCTAAATCTTATTAGATTAGTCGATTTTATAAGAGCTGTTGTTGTTGACAAGGCTCCTTATGGAGTCCCCTTTTCATGGTAGGTCAGTATACTGATACACAACAGTTGTGGATGTTCTCATGATAATTACATTCCAGGAAAGACAGTTGGTTGTATTTCTACAGATTCGAGCTGACTTAATTTGATTGTTAACATTTATTGTATAGGTCGTTATATATACATATATATATATTGTATGTATATATTATGTATATCCTACGTTTGTTGCAGATTGTAATCGATGTTTGATGTTTATGTCCCCGTTGAGCATACTTGTTACATAATTGTTAGTAAAGTTATCATCCGCAAAATTGTTATTGTGTCTTTGTTACATGAAATGCAATATAAATGTTGTACTTACCAATAAAAGGGTATGCTCCTTTTAGTAAAACAACAAGCAAGATCCCTATTAATGCAGTTTTGTACATTATGTAGAATACCTCCCTACTCTAACAGCTAGACGGCTGCTAAAGTACAGTTTCGCCGAAACGTTATTTGATCGTATGGGGAAGTCAACTTCACTTCCTTTGATTGATTGCAGGTAATCATTGAAATCACCTCCTACATTTTTGTTACCTCGTTTTCTATTGTGAAGGGTCAAAGATCGCCAATTACTTGGTGATTCATTTTAAAAGTATACCTATTGTGGAAGGAAGTGCGCAAATGTCTATCAAATGGATTAAAAATAAAGAAAATAAAACAACAACAACAACAAAACCATTAAAACAAAACCGATGGAAACAAATATTGAATCAGGCATTGAATGCAATATATGAAACAAACTGGTTTTTGTTTCGGGTTATTTGATGATTTCTTTTCTTTTTTGTTTAAGTATTTTCTTTCTTTTTCTAAACACGACGGACCCGTAAATAATATACAGACAAGGACTGCATTTCAGTGTATTATACAGAACATAGATGAGTACGTGTCGGACCTTTGGGGCTACAATTCGGTTACTAGTCCGTAGCCCGTAGCTCTTAGACGACGGCGTCTGGTTTTTTTTTTTTTTTCGTGTTTCATGTTTTTATCTTATTTTATTTTATTTCTAAAATGCTTCCATTCCAAAATGAATTAGTAAAATGTTTCCCGTAGACTACTTGAATATCATAACACAGGAAGGTGGTGAATTTCAACAAGACCCGGATGCAGCTCAGCAGCACCATAAAAAAACCAAACAACCGAACACATTATAGATATACGCAACAAGAGACGTAAAAGGGATATGACCACACACATAAAAGCAATGCGACATTAAAACATCAAACACCCCATGTAAGAACACATTATGGATATACACAACAAGAGACGCAAAAGGGATATGACCACCCACAAAAAAGCGACATCAAAACATCAAAGACCCAGTGCGAGAATACATTATGGATATACACAACAAGAGACGCAAAAGGGATATGACCACCCACAAAAAAGCGACATCAAAACATCAAACACCCGTTGCGAGATCACATTATGGATATACACAACAAAGAGACGTAAAAGGGATATGACCACACACAAAAAAACAATGCGACATTAAAACATCAAACACCCCATGTAAGAACACATTATGGATATACACAACAAGAGACGCAAAAGGGATATGACCACCCACAAAAAAGCGACATCAAAACATCAAACACCCGTTGCGAGATCACATTATGGATATACACAACAAAGAGACGTAAAAGGGATATGACCACACACATAAAAGCAATGCGACATTAAAACATCGAACACCCCATGTAAGAACACATTATGGATATACACAACAAGAGACGCAAAAGGGATATGACCACCCACAAAAAAGCGACATCAAAACATCAAACACCCCATGCGAGAATACATTATGGATATACACAACAAGAGACGTAAAAGGGATATGACCACACACACAAAAACAATGCGACATTAAAACATCAAACACCCCATGCGAGAACACATTATGGATATACACAACAAGAGACGCAAAAGGAATATGACCACCCACAAAAAACGCGATATCAAACATCAAACACCCAATGCGAGACCACATTATGGATATACACAACAAGAGATGCAAAAGGGATATGACCACCACAAAAAAAACGCGACATCAAAACATCAAACACCCAATACGACAACACATTATGGATATACACAACAAAGAGACGTAAAAGGGATATGACCACACACAAAAAAACAATGCGACATCAAAACATCAAACACCCAATGCGAGAACACATTATGGATATACACAACAAGAGACGCAAATGGGATATGACCACCCACAAAACCGCGATATCAAAACATCAAACACCCCATGCGAGAACACATTATGGATATACACAACAAGAGACGCAAATGGGATATGACCACCCACAAAACCGCGATATCAAAACATCAAACAACCATTGCGAGAATACATTATGGATGTACACAACAAGAGACGCAAAAGGGATATGACCACCCACAAAACCGCGATATCAAAACATCAAACACCCAATGCGAGAACACAGTATGGATATACACAACAATAGACGCAAAAGGGATACGACTACCCACAAAAACGAGACGAAAAAGGGACATAAACGCGACATCAAACAAAGGAGGGGATCTCCAACAACTCCAGGTTGCAGCACCCACAGCGAAACCCCAAAACACCCAAGCAGACAAGCACAGAAAGAGACGCAAAAGGCATAAGGAACGTCGACGCACAACA
This sequence comes from Pinctada fucata, assembly GCA_028142955.1. Classification (NCBI taxonomy): domain Eukaryota; kingdom Metazoa; phylum Mollusca; class Bivalvia; order Pterioida; family Pteriidae; genus Pinctada; species Pinctada fucata. Next base: position 36,961,499 of record AP027112.1, on the reverse strand, counting down.
TAGCAACATCAAACACAAAGGACTACACATAATTTATATAACAACAAGACCAATCAAAACACCAAACACAAAATCAAACGAGACCAATGGTTAATTGGTGACACAATGGATTTCGATTTCTTAACATATTTGCACATGAGTTAAAGAAGATCCTGACGATAATCTCAACAGCACTCACAATAGAGTACCAAATTAAGCATCGACGGACCCCTAGCAAGCTAGAGGTGGGACCAGGTGCCCGGGAGGAGTCAGCATCCCCTGCTGGCTAGTCGCACCCGCCGTCGATGTTCATGCACGAAAATGAAAACAATAAAAAACATGAACTGCACTGTCTGAGGCCATACATGTATTTGTTTATAAAAATAAACCAGACGGCGCTAGTGAAATGAATTTGGGCGGCTTATGAAAAACACTTTGACTGGAAGCATCGCTGATGAGGATTTAATATCCAAAACACATGTCTGGTGCATGATAATTGGTTTGAAATTTTCTTCAAGAAGGTATAGAGTTGGAACACTTCTGTATTATTTTTATTATGTTTAATCAGAAACGTGTCTTGATTATTACAGTCAAAACACATTATTCTTCTATTTTCATTTGAAAGTTTAAATTCAGCATCAGAATGCAAATACATGTATATCATTTAGTCCACGCTGTTATCACAACGTTGTTCAAAATCGTTCCAATATAAGTTTAGACCACAATCGTTGATATACATCCTCCCATGTGCACACTGGAAATAGCGATGTCGATTTTTAGGATCTGCATACAGACCACCATTCTTTCCCTCGCAGGTGAAGTCTGAAAATAAATGCAAAACTTAAATGAAGAAATATCTTGTGTACACTGTACTTAACTTAAAAGATGGTATTGAATTTAAAGACATTTAACATTTGAACTACTTGGTGAGTGTCACTGCTGGTGGACCAAGAGTCCCCGAGGGCACATGTAGCCAAGTTCGATCAACTTGGGATGATCTTCTGTCTCTTCAACGCATTTGAAATTTTCTGTGACAAAATTTCTTGAAATTCCTAAAATGTGGGTCCTGTAGCATCATATCCCACCCATTCTGCTACATCTTTCGGTACATTTTTGGACAAAATGATTTCGCACTTTTTGGCCATATTACATTATTTAGACTGAGGATCACTGACGAGGGTTAAGAACCCGAAACCTGCATGTCTGGCCCATGCTATAAATTTATCTGGTCCTAAGTGATGCTATTGAATTTAAAGACATTTAACATTTGAACTACTTGGTAAGTCTCACTGCTGGTGGACTAAGAGTTCCCGAGGGCACATGTAGCCAAGTTCGATCAACTTCGGTTGATCGTCTGGCCATATTACATTATTTAGACTGAGGATCATTGACGAGTGTTACGTGTCTGGTCCATGCTGTAAATTTATCTGGTCGTAAATGATGCTATTGAATTTAAAGACATTTGACATTGCCAATTAAATATACGTTAGAAGTTGAAGACTCGGTTGTCTTGAGCTGGACGGCATTATGTTCTATTTTTCTATTCTAGCTACCTTGCTAATTAAAGTATAATAGTATTTGAGGATGGATAAGTTGACGAGTATGATTTCGTGATTGGTCATCTGACAGTGAGGAGGTTGTTTTACCCCACAATTGTACGTTCTTCGAGACCTGCGCTTGGTTTATCGGAAAAGTTGGAAGGTTGTGCTCACGTAATCCAGGATAACCACACCTTCTGCTATCTTCGTGGCAGATGGCATTCCTAAGTCGGCACAGGTTGCCCACTGGTCTCGTTGGTTTATGTGTAGTCCTTTGTGTATGATGTTTCTGTGTTGTGCGTTGACGTTCCTTGTCCCATTTGCGTCTCTTTATATGCTTGTCTGCTGTGTTTTTGCATTGAGTGTTTTGGGGATTTGCTGTGGGTGCTGTAACCTGGTGTTGTTGGAGATCCCCTCCTTTGTTTTCGAACTACTTCACCTAAATAGTTCCCTTCAGTCTGATCGATGGAATTTTAAGTAAATGCAGTTAGTCCAAACATTTCAGATGAATTTTCGATAACATTTACAACAAACGTGATTTATTATGTTGACATAGAGAAGTTGTAAAGCTTGACATGTGTTCAACTTGTGTGTCTGTGGTTGAATAACTTCTCTGATTCGAAAAAAAAAAACATAACTTGCAGAAAATGGAGAGGTGTTAGAGCTATTTGACAGGGGAGCTTGCACAAAGGAATTTCTGCAGGAGATGATGTCTCTTCCTGGGCACCTGGTCTCACTCCCATATTGGGAATTCTCTTCTTTTCATGTTGTAGAGGTTTTTGTTTGCTTTGATTCCTGTTTTATCCTGATTTTGTATGCCTTCGGTTTATGATTTTCTGCCTTATCATAATTGTACTATATGTATTGGGATTTGGTCATTGTCCATATTTCTCATCCATATTGGCAAATACAATCAGCGAAGAAGTACCTATCAGTTATTTATGAGTTAAAGAATATCCTGACGATAATCTCAACAGGACTCACAATAGATCACAAAATTAAGCATCGACGGACCCCTAGCGAGCTAGAGGTGGGACCAGGTGCCCGGGAGGAGTATGCATTATTTAGTTTCAAAGTCGAGAAGGCAAGGAAAAATCATTAGAATTTGTATTGAAACGATTGCAAACCTCGGAATGAATAACATTCCGAAGTGAAACAATGTGCCTTGGGAGATTCTGTATCTCCTGATTGCATGCAACACCCGTCGCAACAGCTCCATGAAAACTCGTCAAATTCAGTGATTGTCTCGGTGTCTTTGGTAAATGATGAATTGCAATCCAGAATGTCATTGATCATTCTGGATAGGGTGATAAAATAAGGAGATCATCTTTGTCTGACGATCGATCATCAAAATGAAATATTTAGCGGAACACACTCGCATGAGAAGAGAAGGAAGTACGGTACATCACATCAATACAACACGTCGGACACAAGGTGATTGCATAAGCTCGACTGGTCGTTGACAAGTAGAGTTAAAATTAGGCCCAGGGTGGCATAACGCTCACCTGATTCACATGATACCTACGCAAAAATCAAAATTTGAATTTTGTACGCCCCTTTTTTACATATAATATCCATTGACTTATTCATCTTGTGTTGCTCGGGCCTCTGGCTTTTGTTGTTTTGTTTGTTAAGTCATCTTACAGCGCGGAGGTTGTCTTACACTACAATTAAGCGTTATTAATGATACCTTTCGGTAACCGGAAAAAGGGGTGGTTGTGAAAACTTTGACATTTGAAAGGTATAATGATGTCATAAAAACATATCATTATTGTGGTCATTATCCATATTTGTCATTGTAGGTATTATGTGAATAAGATAAAGCTTAATTTACAGTCACATAAAACTTATTTTACATACACTATGATGTCCCACTCTGCAGAATGATGGATTATATTCTGTCATAGACCATTTGTATCGTTCAACCAAAGATTATACTTCATATCTTCCAAAATAAAAGTAACCGGATGTGTCAATTCTACCGATTTGAAGCAACGGGTGTTGCATGCAAGGAGGAGATGCTCTTCCTGGGCACCTGGTCTCACTCCCACATCGGGAGTTCGCTTCTTTTCGTGTGGTGAAGGTTTTTGTTTGTTTGCTTTGGTTCCTGTTTTATCCTGGTTTTGTAGCCTTCGGTTTATGATTTTCTGAATTATCGATTTTGTGTTGTGAATAAGGATATGGTCATTATCCATATTTGTCCTTCCAATTGAAGAGTTCAAGGACATCAGGTTACGTTATAAGATAGTTTGGATGTTTTAAACTTAGACTGTTTGTAGATTTGTTTGTAATTTTAGAGATGAGATTTGATGAGGAATAATGCTGAAAATCATCGCTTCGTAAAAAAGTGTCCTAAATTGACTTAATAATAAATCCAATATATGATAAAAAAAACCTACTTGAAATTATTGAACTACTTCATATTTAGAATTTTTTTTAAAACATAATTGAAAGTATGCATGGTTAAGAGAGGGGTGAGAACAAAATCCCAATCTATTAAATAATAACGAACAATCTAGATTGAAATTATTCTATGACACAAAAAACGTGATTTTGGCGCATGATTATGTTTATCTGTTGGTCATAATTTGAATATATAATAAGTGTGTATAAAAATTCATAAAAGTTACAATAAAGTTTACAAGAGTCTTAATTTGAAGAATACATTATACTGAGTTAATGAATCATGTCTGTCTCTTCAAAGCATTTGAAATTTCTGTTACAAAATTTCTTGAAATTTCTAAAACGTGGGTCCTGTAGCATCATATCCCACCCAGTCTGCTACGTCTTTTGGTACATTTTGGACGTACTAATTTTCATCCTTTTTGGCAATATTACATTGTTAAGACTAAGGATCACTGACGAGGGTTTCGTACCCGAAACGTGCATGTCTGGTCCATGCTATAGATTTGTCAGGTTTTAAATGATGCTATTTAATTTAAAGACGTTTAACATAGTATCATATATTACGGAACATGAAGTACATTTTACAACGGACGTCTCACATGAGGTGAGCTAAAAGATTCATGAAAATTGAAGAAAAAAAACTTACGCATGAAATAAACATTAAAGAAGAGAGGGGCTCTCCAACAAGACCCTGTTGCAGCACCGACAGCAAAACACGAAGACACCCGATGCAAAAAAAAAACTGAAGACGAGCATACCAAGGGACGGAAAAGAGACACACGACATATAAACATGAAACACAAAAGACTACACATAAACCAACGAGACCAGTGGGTAACCGGTGCCGACTCTGGACGGCCATTTGTCACGCAAGTAGTGAATGGTGTGATTATCCTGGATTACGTACGCACAACCCTCTCACTTCCCAAGTAACCCAGAGGCCTCGAAGAACGTAAAAGTGTGGTGTAAAACAACCTCCTCTCTGTTAGATGACCACACACAAATAAGACCGCAAAACGCAGGGACCCAACAACACAGATGAATATGTAAATGGACATAAAAAGAGGGCATACGTAATACAGTCCGTGCTCTGCCGGCTGTAGCGAGCTCATGTACATAATCACCCGAGGAGTCCGACTGACATTCAGAGAGGACAGGTGGTCGGGGCCCTGTCTTCTCTAAAGAGGTTTGGACAGGGTCCATCATGGAGTCCCGTTGTCACAGTCAGTCAGAAAGCAAGTCTCAAGAATGCGCTGGTACAAGGCTGTAGATGGGTCAGGTACCAAGCCTAGGGTCCGTCTGGTGATATTAGGATTATATCCACAGTATAAAAGGCGTTTGGTGACTCTGACGCATTTTCAATGGTTATGCTGTCTACCTTTGATCCTTCTAATTTTGTTTATCATATCACAATAAAAGACAGGTTGTATAATACCCAAAGTAATGTACTCAGTGGCGTGTATAGATCCAAATTTTAAAAGTAGTTGACTGTAATTTTTGTAAAATTTCCAGAAAGTCTTAACTAGTTTATGGAAGCGGAAACTTTGACCTTAAAGTTTCTTGGTAATTTGTAAATTTCTACTGTGAAAATCCAAAATATCTGTACTTGCTCTAGCGTACCGGATGAGCTGCGATATGTATACCGTATGATGGTAGTCTTGGAACATCACCGTCAAGCCAGGGGAAATCTACTACGCTGGATCCAAAATCATCTCTTTTGTCAAATACACTTTTATGAATCTTTCCGTTTACAATTGTGATGTTAAGGTCCTAAAATGGTGTTTCTGTATTTGTAACGTTTGCCTTGTTAAGTGTAAATTCTTGTGGATAAATTTCATTCTTATATAATTCAAAAGCAGGATTGTCAATGGTTAGAATAGCATTCAGAGACTTTGAAGTATTATTGAAACATTCAGATCATCACATTAATTTCTTTGCTTTTGAAGATTTTGGACATATTCTTTATCGTAAGTGTATAAACATAGGGTAATCAAAGATTACATAGATCGCCGATACAGGTTTTTGTCAGAAGCCAAATTAAAGTTTTTGAAAAGTAGGTCAAAGTCCAAGGTCAAGGTCACTAGGTCAAAGGTCATGGTCTCAAACGAAAGGTCTTGTCACAAGGTATCTACATGTGAAATATCAAAGCCCTACTCCTTATAGTTCAAGAGATATAGCCCAGGTTAAAGTTGTGTCTACGGACGACGACAACGACGACGCCGAGGGTATGCTATTGGCATTAATTAGCTCTCCGGACTTTTTCGTCCCGGCCAGCTAAAAATAAATCTGCAACAAGAGGCGCACAGATAGTACCCATAGGAATCCCTACAACCTGCTTGTATAGATCCTCATCAAATCATAAAATAGCTTATATTAAATATGACAAGTATGCAATAAATCAATGTATAAGTTGGCAAAATGGAAGAATATAATTGTCATAAAACAATTAACTTAATTGAATTCAGATGATTTAAAATTGCATATAAAGCTGACAAAATGAGACAAAATTAAAATGGAAAAAAAATCAATTGGTGTGACGGAGTCGGGATTTAGTTTAAACATATTTATTAATGAAAAGCAACATGACACGTAATACAAGAAAGCTTAAGCTGATTTGAAAATAATAAGCTGGGATTTGAGCTCACAACCATTGGATTCCTATACACATAACTATTTTTAGATTAAATAAGAATCATGCAAATTCCAACATTATAATAATTTAAGCAGTTATTCAAAACGCGTCAAATATTTGACTTCAAAGTGGAACCAAAATTAACAACACTTCTTCAGACATCCTTCTAGATCATCCTGATATTTTCGTTTGTCAATATGTGTGTCGATTTTGAAAAATGTTTGTCAAAGGAGGGTAACCCCGTGACCTGCTTTTGCCTGTGGTGGCGCCACCTATTGTTCTTCAGAACCGACACGCAAATTTCATCCAAACGAAAATCAATAACACTTAAAGGGGACCATGACTACTTCATTCCTACCAAGTTTCATCAAAAGTCCGTCGGTGATTCTATAAAATAATGTGAAAATTTAATGTTTACGACGGACGACAGACGACGGACATCGGACAACTCGTTATGACAAAACTCACTTGAGCTCTCTCAGGGGAGCTAGAAAACTGAATCAACTTGATGCTGGTACTGTTATATTGGGTGTATAAGGATCTTAAATAATCTTACCATCGTCTCCCTTTACACTCATTGAAATTATCCACATCACAAAAAGCAGTGTCCTTATCCAATTAGCCATAGTTTGCAATATTTGGCAGAGAGAGTCTCGGAGCAAATTCTTTCTTTGTAGGTATCGTTTAGAATAATAGTAGAATTATAAATCAATGCTTTGTTTTATAGAATTATATTATCCAGTAATAAATGAACATCTGAGGTCATAATTGATCATTAAAGCACAGATTGAAATGACAACAAATTGCCTTGATGGTTGATAAGATTAATTGAAAATCCATCGGAACTGTTTCAATTTATCTACAATAATGCTTTGTCTTCGAAGGCATTCCTTCGGTCGCTTTGTATAGGAATTCAAATGATGCATCAGCTCAGGAAAACTAAATGATTTATGAGTGATATTGCGCATAAATCAAATTAAGACATGGATTTTTGCAAATCCTTCCAATCTAGGATGAATGCCCTGAATCTAAAGTACTAACAGGTCCATAAGAAAACAAATATTTCTTCATGATTTGTTTCTAGATTGCTTATTTTTCTTCAAATTTGGAGTGGTGATTCAAAATGAAAAGCACTAAATAAAAATTCAAAGATTTTTCAAAAAGCATATTTTGATTTTCGTGTGGCCATTGGTAAAAGCCAAAATTTTTCACCTCTCTAAAGGACGAAGTCCTATATTTTCACTAAGGGTGTTGTACGTGAATAGGAACAGCGGCACAGAATAGAAGTATATAATAAATGCATAATAATAATTCATATTGAAATTAGTATCAAAATTAATTTTCCTCCTTTGAAAGTTACATTTACATTGATAGTTCTATACACTATGAAAAAAAAATCATGATTATTAAATTCAAATAGAATACAGAATCTGCGAAACGTGTTTGATCAGTCGTGTGTAAATCACAAACAATAATGGCGAAAAGGCATACCATCACACCCGAGTGTAAATCAATCGTAAAGAAGGTTTTCAAATATTTCGAGAAAGAAAAGCATCTGAGAAAATCCTATATCTCTCTTGATAAAAGTTATTTACGCACTGCAAAAGCAACAGGCATTCCATACAGCAGTATCTATCGTGCAATAAAATCAGAAAAAAATACAGGGGACGTTCAAAAAGATCGTCACACAAAAAGGAAAAAGATACTCGATGATTTCGACAAATGCGTCATAAGGAGGACTGTCCATTCAATGTACAAGCGTAAAATTGCCCCAACTGTGTCTAAAATTCAAAAGGAAATATCTGACACGATTCAAATTTCCAACACTTTGCTCACTTTGACTCTTTTAGAACTTGGTTTTGAGTACAAAAGGCGGAATGATGGTAAACATGCTTTGTTTGATAGTACATCTACGATAAGCGATAGATGCAACTATTTGCGCCAAATCAAAATGTATTGTGACCAGGGGTACGAAGTGGTATATCTTGACGAGACATGGGTTAATAAGACCCACTCTACCGACTTCATGTGGCTACCATCTGATAGTTCTGATGCTCCGAAAATCCCTTCCGGTATGGGTAAGCGCCTTATTGTGTTGCATGCTGGGACTACTAAAGAAGGGCTTATTAAAGGCTGTGACCTTGTGTTTGTCGCTAAAACCAAAGACGGCGACTACCACAATGAAATGAATTCAGATGTGTTCCTTGATTGGTTCGAAAACCAATTACTTCCTGCTCTTAAAGCACCAAGTGTTATAGTACTAGATAATGCGTCTTATCATAATACAAAAACAGAGCAGACGACAACACCAAATATGAACAATAGAAAGGCCGTAATGCAGGAGTGGCTACAACAACATCATATCACGTTTGCTCAGTCTGACACGAAGCCTGTGTTATATGAAAAAATCAAACGACACAAGCCACAGATCGTTTACCAGACCGATGAACTTGCTCATCAGAATGGTCATGTGGTGCTTAGAACACCTGTGCGTCACTGTGAACTCAATCCGATTGAGCTTATTTGGGCTTAAATAAAAGGAAACGTTGCTAAAAATAACACCACATTCAAGCTTACTGATGTCAAGGCCTTGGTTTTTCGTGAATTTGACAAAATTACATATAGTGTGTGGGAAAAGGCCGAGAGTCATGTTAAAAAGATAGAAAATGAATACAGAAAGACAGACGGTGTAGTTGGGGTATCTCCTATCATTATCAATCTTTGTGATTCTGATGACGACGATGACGACTGAAGTTTTTCATTGACTAACTATCTTACTCGTTGTGCAATCATTAAACATATTTTCGTTCACGACTTTTTAAAGGCTCTTTGCAGTATGAACTTTTGTTTAACGAGGGTTTTTTGTGATCTGATGAATTATTTTACAATCTATCTATGTATGATTGATTTTAAAGACAATAACACATTCATTATAAATATGTTGTTTTTATTTTTCGAGACATGTGTTCTGTCGAATTTGTTCATCAAATGAGTAAATAAGTCGAATCAATACTCACTCAGGAATTAGTTCCCCTATTTACAAAACTCAATTATTTGATCAACCCTTGTTTCATACAACATAGCTGACCGACCTGCAGGTATATTTTTACCTGAGTGAACATGGAAATTGGCTGTTGCGGTAAGTTCTCGAACATCTACGCAAGATTTTGAACTTAGAAACTTAAGGTGGCTCAATAATCCAAGAATCCTTTGTCAGAGCAAAAAAAAAATTTTTGTTTTTTTGAAATTCATGTGTGATGATTTATATTTGTAATTAAGATAACATATCATCGTTCATTTGATTGACTAGTGGTCCTCTGAATATACATGTGTAAACCAATTCCGAGATCTGTCGCAAAACAATGAATTTTGATAGATAAATACATGATATAGGGATAATAATTTCACATTAAAACCATTCTTGTGATTATTTTCACCATGATATAATCAAATATGTATATTTCTTTATAGATAATGCTTTCAAAGGGCATAGTAGCTAAAATTGTCCCCGAAAAGTACATTTTGTGCACCCCCCACCCCAAAATAAAAATCAATAAAAAAGTACCCTGTACCCTTATTTGTGATCAAAGTGATAAGAAGTCTTTGTCAGAAGTTATTTTCTTTTACATATTTCTCAACGACAAACTCTGTCCTTTAAAAAAAATTATGAAAAAGTACATGTTTTCGTTCAACCTGATTCAAAATACTTGGTTGTCATAGTAACGATTGAAAAAAGGGGGGGGGGCTAAGGTGGACAATAATGTCTAAAGAAGGGGGGCGATTCTGAAATAAGGAACTCAGTAGATGAAATTTTTAGATAAAGTTATATTATAAAAGGCGTTACCACGGTAAAATAAGCGGTACAACGATCGCCGGGTGTCGGAGATACGGAAATATGAATAAGAGAAATAGAAAAAGTAAACGGAAGCGTTTTTAAACATTTTGACGTTCAAGGTCAATAATTGGACGTCACTTACCTCCCTCGTTCTCGATAATGCGTGCACTTATCTGTAAAATGAATATATCTTTGAATAAAACAGGGTTTAAACTAAAATTCACTCGCTCAAAGTTTTTAAATAGGGAAACTTTACACGATAACATCTTGCTGCAAACTACGATAGTTGACAAAATTGTAGAAAAATTCGTATTACCTTAGATAAATAGAGATAGCAAACTTGAAATATTTTATCTATTATATTGCTAAAATCTCACAGAAATATCCTGTTTGATCATAAAACTTTAGTTTTTCTACTTGATTTTATTTCCAAGCAACACACGGTTGAATTTCCGATGATGACGTTATAAAAATAATACGTTTACGGCAATAGCAAGGGTGTCTCACTTACGGGATATTTTTTATATATAGATTTAACGATGCATTTGACTATATACATATATATATATATTACATTCAGTCTGTAGATGATAATTTTCTGGTTCCATCGATACCAAACTTGTCGAAATCCGTCAAGAAACAAGAAAATTAGAGGAGTTTGAAGACCGAAACCGCACTCGATACTATTCGAACCAGTACATGTATTGACGCCGGGAATGTGATGACGTCAAACGATTATTGAGCCTCCTTAAATGGGTAATATTTTGCGACTATTTTCAGATGTGTAGCACATTATCTGGCATATATACAGCAAAATCAAGTTAATTGTCAGCTGGTGCTTTTGGATTTGAATATTTTATACGCTTACACCTATAACGAAAAATGAAGCATTTCTTCACAAAGTGCGATTTTCCGTTTTCTTATTAGCCTGTTAGTACTTTAATGTTAGTATTGAATATTGAATTAGAAATTTGAGCATCATGAAATGCCTCCCGAGAAGATCCTTGCTTTTTCGGGACATTCGTCATGTGCGGTGACCTCATACTACTGGATCTAGCTCTCTCATTGCTTCATGTTACGCTAACACCAATATAGGAAATGTTTTACTCATTAGGTCTTCCGACTTCCGTCGGAAGACCTATTGTTTTCGTAACCGTGGAAAATTGGATCAGCGATTTCTCAAGAACCCTATAAGCTAGGACAATGAAAGTTCTCCAACGTTACGTTTGGAGTAAAAGCTAGATTGGTCTTTTTTATTTTTGGTCTCTGTTATTTTTTTTATCATGTTTTTTAGTAGATTCAAATATTTGACGGGAGCGTCGAATTACTCAAAAGGACCGAAAATTTCATGTTTTGCTATTTGTAAGCTTAAATATCTCGTATTTTGCTATCTACAATTTCCATTCTTTTTGAAAGTCGACAGCCATGCAAGATATGAAATGCTAGATGCACACTGTAACGATTTATTACGATGACGTCCTTCACCGTCCTTCATATTTCCAAATTCAGAAGTTCATAGGAGGAAGACACTTTTTTGCTTATAATAGTAAACAAAAATTAAGCTTATGAAGTTTCCTAAAAATTTCAATATTATTATTTTTTATCCATATATCTGTCTTATTTAGTCTGATTTTTCCTATCTCTTACTGTTGAAAAGATATGAGCATCGAAATTTTGAGTTGGGTATTTCGATACACCTTCTAGCCAACAGATCGGGCGCACACTAAAATTGGTAGTCCGAGTCCGACTCGAGAAAAGCAGTGTTGAGATTTTCAAATTCCGATTTCACGGCAATGATGAATATGCATTTCATAAATACATTTCGATATACACAATTTGATTTTAAAACAGTTGATTAATTTAGAAGAGATCAGCTACAAACCAGAATTTACACACAAAAAGTGGTAGTTTGATTCCGATTTCTAACCTACAAACCTGTTTCTAAACTTCAATAACTATATTTTGAACATCAAGTTTAATTTCTAATTCTAGCAAACGTTCGAACATAATTTTCGGTTGGTTTATTTACAAATTGATGAACAATTTCTCCAACATTCTTCCCTCCCCTCGTTTTTCGAAAACAGTTCTGTTTATATTGAACGATGTCGCCATGATGGAAATTCAAAATAAACTTTGAAAAAAGGGAAGGGGGGGTCCAAACTTGAACCTGCACAGCGAGAACCTCATGGTATTTATATATATATATTGAACGTAACTTGTTATTACCATTTCTCTTCTCAAGAAAATTGGTTCTACGGCTACGAGCTCGCCTTTTTTATGGGGGAAGGGGGCAGGAAGAATTTGCAAAAAAAAAATCCCGGCTCTGAAAAATGCTGAAAAAAATATTCCGGCCCAAAGGGCCGGCAATTTTTTTTTTCCCGGACCATGCAAAAGTAAGGATACATTGCATGATATGGAAATTTTTGCTGGCCCTTTGTGCCAGACAATTTAAAGTCAAAAAAATAATTAATATAAATACAAACTGTTCACATAGCTGTATCTACCAGAGACCTAATACGCATAGGCACAAAAATCTAGAAAAGGTTCTATTTAAACATCATACAATCTGTCTGAAATTCGCTAATTGCAAAGAGACATCTGAAGGAACGGTTATTAACTCATACTCTGTAACAGCGGGGAGTTTAACTTACCTTACACAGACATTCACAACATTTGACAATTTGTTTAAATCCGGCCCGAAGAACCGGCGAAAATTTTTCTCCGACTCTGGTAATGGCTGAAAAAAATGGCCTGCTCAGAAAATTGCTGAAAAAATTTTACCGGCTGGCAATAGAATTCCTGCCCTCCCCCCCCCCCCCCCCCCCCCCCCCCCCCAAATCAAATGGTTGCTCACCAACAATTATCGGTTTGAAAATTTAATGTTACTGCTATTTGAAAACTTAAATATATAATATAAATACATGTAATGTGACGTCCTTCATATTTCCAAACCAAAAATTGTATAGGAGGAAGACATTCTTGTTGCAACCGCAACAAGAAACCTTTCTAGTTATGTTTCAATTGTAAATCGAAGTATATTTTAAAAGGTCTTTGGAAAGCCAAATAGTGTTTAAAGTTTGCAAAAGTGTAAGTCTTGAAATAGACAAGTCATTTTTATGCACACATGTACAAGACTAATCTTGAATCTGTATCGATTAACACAATACCTACAAAAATCCTTTACCAGTACATGTGAGCAGTCTGTGACCAACAGCGAAACTTGACCAGATTATGCTTTTATGTTGTCAATTTTAATACCATTCCGATTGAAATCAGATTGCAATAAGAGAGAACATGATAAAAAGGTTTCATGTGACTGCTTGGCATTGAAGCACTTACACAATTATCTTCAAACTGACTTTAGCACTACCAGGTGATAGGAATGACCCATGCCAAAACATTACTTTTCATTGGTCCTTCTAATGCTAGATGAATATTGTTTTTTTTTTTAGCAATAACAATTTTGGTCTGAAAGATGAAAATGGGATTTTTTTTCTATAAAAGAACACATTACAAATTTCAAATTCATTTAATAGCCATTATGATTCTTCATATTAATTGATTAAAAATACATTGCACATCAGATTCTTAATAATGTAATAAAAATAGATAGCAAACAAATACAAATTATCTCTATCAATGTTATTATCTTATTAATGAACATAGAACACGCTTAAGCTGCTTACAGATATGCACACTTCACATGTTTAAACAAAGTAGAGACAAATTAACTTATTAGGACAATGTTGGTTTGGACTCAGAAAAGAAGCATAACTAAGTATTGCAGAAGTGATACAATGGTGTCCAATCAGTCACAATCTATAAAATTATCAATACCATATATTCCCAGATTGTGAGAGAAGGTTGGGGATCTCCAACCAGACCCTGTTGTAGCACCAACAACATAACACCAAAACACCTGATGCGAAAACAGAAAGACGAGCACAGCAAGAGACTAAAGAAAGCGACATACGATAAAGAAACATCAAACACAAAAGTGAGTATCACTTCGGCAATACTAACTTATGATACCTCAGACAAAGATAGTTCAGTATAATACATTGCCATCCATAAATAAGTATACACCATTTCTGTCCATGTTGCTGCTGGAAAATGCTGTATAATTCTGAAGATGAACCTTATAGAAATCATTTGTAACAAACTTGACCAAAACATTTGCATTTTTTGGATTTTTGTTCTTTTTTACATAAAGATAATGTTAAACTTTGGAAAAAATTTAAAACTTATAATCCTAAAATACGAAGAACTAAGAATGATTTCCTTGTTTATAAAGTTGTTCATGGAAGGCAGTGTATAATAAACAGTATAATACTTGTTACATAGCAATAGATTGTAGCGCATGGGAAAGTAGGTCAACAATACTTGAGCCAAACTTTAGCCAAGCCTAGTATCCACAATAAACCTTGGTCCAAGGTGATATGAAATATCTAGGTAATGAAAATGACACTAACATAAGAATTTAATTTGAAACTTAAATGTCATAGTAAATGCAAAATTAGGAGTTTTTTTGTTTTTCTATAATACATGAAATTAAAACAAAGAGACTCTGAAATTGGTCCTTCGTGACCGAATTCAAGAATATATGAAACAGTCTAGTCATAACATACTAATATATTTTAATAAAAACGAACAAGCAAAATGTGTTTGAGAAACACCAATGCCTATGTACTACACAAATAGGAAATGCAGCTGAGTTTAACCACCGTGACCGTAGGTCAATCTTCAAGGTCAAATTAAACATTGATTTCTACCATCAACAGCATGGAGTTGCTACAAGGAATATGCATCAAAGATGAAAGCGGTATCCATTATTATTCCAAAGTTATGCCCAATGTTATAGTTTTTTTTTCAAAAGAACTTAAAACTCGAAGAATATAATGTTGTTACATCATATTATTAAGTAAAATACATGTATGTTGGTATCCATGGAAAGATTCTCTCTTGATGAATAAACATTTGAATATGAAAACACTATCAATTACATTTAAAAAGTTACATGTATAACCAATGTCTTTCAAAAGTTAATCAAATTCCATGGTAAAGATTATCAGGTAAAAAAAATTTTTATACCCAATGTCTTTCAAAAGTTAATCAAATTCCATAGTCAAAGTCATTTGATAAAAATTTTTGGTATTTACAGAAAAAATGTGAAATTTGAAAGCCCATACAACAATAACCATTCAAAGATTATGACTAATTTCAAAAATTTTTTGTAGACAGACATATGAACAGACAGACAGAAGGACATACCAAAAACCATAATATAAGCAAAATCTTAAACAAACAAATAACAAGCAAAAAGACAGAAATGCCTTAGCAAAACATAATTTCTCCTTTTGAAGAACCATATTGCACTTTCAGACTAGAAATCAAAGATTGATGTGTACAATGTGGAAATGCATATTACATGTATTATAAAGAGGACTAATAGAATCTAGCACTACTTTGAGTTCTGGATAGAAAAATATCAGTCAAGGGAAGGATGGATCAATGTCCCAACCGAGGAGTTAGCCTTCAAATTTAAAATATGGTGCTTGATTATTTTTTTCGAACATTGAAACCCTTAAAATTCCTTTTGCTTATGCATCAGAATGACTGAACATCTAGATAAATGAATGGGTATATGAAAGAACATATGCCATTTTGTCCGTGCATCATAAAGCAACAATCATCAGTGCCGGATCACCAGTAAAGGATCTAATTTTCTCGCACACTGGATAGGCCGATTCCCCTTTTCAACGGTGCTAGAGAATTTGATCCGGCACCCCTGATCCGGCACTTTTGATTGTTCCTTTATAACGTCACAGACAAACTGACGTACGTTATTTCACGTGCACATACATTTAGCATGATGTTCAGTCATTCTGATGCGTAAACAAGCGGTCTTTGAAGGTTTCAATGTGCGAGAAAAATAATCAAGCACCACATTTGAGTTCCGGATAGAAAAATATCAGTTGAGGGTGGGATAGATCAAGTACCAACCGAGGCGTTAGCCAAGGTTGGGACGTTGATCATTCCACCCGAGACTGATATTTTTCTATCCGGAACTCAAAGTGTTGCTAGATTCTATTATTCCAGCACTGCTGAATAAGGGAATCAGTCTATCCCATGTGCAAGATAATTTGATTCCAGATCAATTTGAATAAGAGCCATATATTTCAGATACTTTTCTGACAATGTCTGATACACTCTTTTCTATCATATTTAGCACTATTTCACTCATTTGTACATTCAAAGATATGCAGCACTTTGCTTAAGCGAAAATCCAACTGGTCTTCTAAAATATAGTACATGTACAAAAATACAAAAATCAAATAAAGTGCTACTTGTTTTTACTTCTACCCAAGCTTTATGTGCTAATTAATTAATCTGAAGCTCAATTAGTTAAGGGGGAAATGTAACATAAAAAATTGAAGGAATGTCATCTTTTTGAATTCGCAATTGAACAATTGCAGCTTTGTGATACTCATGATGTAATTTTTTTTGGTCTAAAACAAAGTATTACGTACATGTATAATCCATATCAGAAAGGTATTAGTTTAGCATCTTTGAGTAAACAAAGTTCTCGCTGTGAAAATGAAAATCAGTATATTTCTAATGTATAACAAATTATCAATTTTTTGGTGGTGTGTCTATGCTTCAATTTTATATGATACATCCATATGTACCAATTAATATTTGTGACTTTGAGATACTATTTCTCAACGTTTTGCTGTTTTCATGGTTTTCTGTACAAAACAAAATAATCATATAAAATTAATGTAAATACTATACATAACAAAATTGAATTTCTTTGGCATCTTTGGAATATAATTACAAAAAGTATGTATTCCTGAATAAATATTTTAAAAATCAATCAGAGAAGGTGGATTTCCAATCTACCCTTAGGCTAACTTTTGGCATAGAAAATATCTACATTTGCACATTACTATCAAGACCTACAAAACATTCAGAAAATATAATCATTCTGCCTTTTTTTCAATGCCATTTTTATGGTAATGTGAATAATGATCCAAACATACATGTAAAATCAAATTTTAAATATGATTAAATTTTTATCAGCAACAACAACTAACATCATTAAGCATAAATTTACAAGAATTTTAACAAAGAAACCAGCCTGGAAAATCAAATTTTCCCTTATGCTAACTCTTTTTCAGAAAATATATCTACACAGCTTTGACCAGATTGGATTAGTATCGACTTAATATAATCATGATATTAACTAATCACACATGCATCTAAAGTAATTTCACTAATCTAAGAATGATGGCCATCTTTAGTTTACTGATTCATGATCAACATTAAATTTCCCCTGTGATTTCTGTGTACAATTTTACAGGATGCTAATAATGATCAAGTGGAAGAGAGTTGAAGAGTTGGTGAAAATGACTGTATAAAGTGATTTAATACCATGATTCTATTCTCTGTTTCAGTGACAATGACAAATATGGATTATGACCATATCCCTGTCTACAGTACAAAATCGATAATTCAGAAAATCAGAAACCGAAGGCATACAAAATCAGGACAAAACAGGAACCAAAGCAAACAAAAACAAAAACCTCCACCATATGAAAAGAAGCGAACTCCCGATATGAGAGTGAGACCAGGTGCCCAGTGACAAGCATGACCAGGGAACTACCAGTCCCAAAAAGCGAAACACTACAAGTGCAACCATTATAGACAAGGGAGACGAGAACTCGAAGAACCAAAGGTAAGTTTATCATTCTATTGGAAATTAGACTAAGTTAATCAAATCACTGTATACAGTGATTTCTGAGTACAATATTATAGGACAAAGACTAGATATAATCAAGTTGAAGATTTGGTGAGAATCACTGTATAAAGTGATTTAATACCATGATTCTATTCTCTGTTTCAGTGACAAGCATGACCTGCAGGGAACTACCAGTCCCAAAAAGCGAAAAACTACAAGTGCAACCATTATAGACAAGGGAGACGAGAACTCGAAGAACCAAAGGTAAGTTTATCATTCTATTGGAAATTAGACTAAGTTAATTAAATCACTGTATACAGTGATTTCTGTGTACAATATTATAGGACAAAGACTAGATATAATCAAGTTAAAGATTTGGTGAGAATCACTGTATAAAGTGATTTAATACCATGATTCTATTCTCTTTTTCAGTGACAAGCATGACCAGGGAACTACCAGTCCCAAAAAGCGAAAAACTACAAGTGCAACTATTATAGACAAGGGAGACGAGAACTTGAAGGACCAAAGGTAAGTTTATCATTCTATTGGAAATCAGACTAAGTTAATCAAATCACTGTATACAGTGATTTCTGTGTACGATATTATAGGATAAAGACTAGATATAATCATGTTTAAGAAGATGTGAGAATCACTGTATAATGTGATTTCTATGTACAATATTTTATTCACGTTGATGTACATGATGCAAGGCCATGCTGTTTGATTCCTTTGAAACCAATAAGCAATTCAGTAACAAGAAATCTTGATCTTAAGGAACTTGTGTATAGAAGCAACGATCATTTTATTAAGAAATATATTTGTTAATTTTTTTTCCAGGCAGGACCTAAAAGACCTAAGCAACGTGGCTGTGGGTGAATGCATCTCAGTTTTCCATGGAACCAAAACCCTCCCTGCAATTGTAAGTGTGTATATCTGTAAAAATCTGTAGTGCCTGTCTGCCCGTCATTTTTAACATGTTTAAGATTATTATGGTTGTCTAGATTTGGAATAATTTATGAACATGATGACATTGATTTCTTTAAACATGTTAAATGAGGAAAACTAGTATATACAGTTTGGTAAATGCTGTAGATTAGAGATATGCCTCCTAGACAATTCTTTATTATTACCAGAAACATAAATTCGACCTCCAAAACTCAGTTCTGTCATGTCTGTAGGGTCTCTGCTTTTGAAAATCCTAATTTCAACCCCTTTCAGATTTCGGGTGGGGGGGGGGGGGGTATTCAGTGTAATAATACTACAACATTTTCTATTCAAGAAATATTTTGTCATGAAAAACAAACTCTATCATCATGATCATGTCTATATTGCATAAAAATTTCTGTGTTTTTTTTTTTTTTTTACAGATTTCGGGAATAGCAGATGGTGGGTTTTAGGTGAGGTTCTTTTCCGAGAAAAAGAAAAATAAATTTTCTGTGGAAGATAAAGAATTCTATGTCCTGACAGGAGATGTAAAAGATTGATTACCTCCCCCGACCTTCTTTTTTCAAGGATCAAGATTTTTTTATACATTCTAATGTTTGATGAAACTGACTAAGGGCATGATTGGTTCTGGACTTTTCTATATACATGTACATATATACATATGTGTCTACATGCCCATTACACTTCTTCTTATTGTTTTTAGCTCACCTCGACGAAGTTGAGTGAGCTTATGCTATACCACCGTGGGTCTGCGTCTGTGTCCCCGTCCTGTCCGGTTAAGAAGTTTGGGGTAGCTCAGTATTTGACAAAGTATTGATGTTACAGTAGCCAAACTTGCACAAGTGATTCATCTTGTGATACTGAGATGGACCCATGCATCAGATGCTGCATCTGACCTACATTTGCCGCTTGAGTGACTTAGTTAAGAAGTTTGGGGTACCTCAGTGTGACTTGGTTAAGAAGTTTTGGGTAGCTCAGTATCTGACAAAGTACTGATGCTACAGTAACCAAACTTGAAAGAGTGATTCATCTGGGGATGCTGAGTTGCATTCATGCTTCAGATGCTGCATCTGACCTACTTTTTCCGCTTGAGTGATTTTCATGAAAATTGCCAATATTAAGCAAAGTTTACATAGTTCATGAACCAAACTTGCACAAGTGAATCATCTGAGGATACCAAGTTGCATCAATGCATCAGATGCTGCATCTGACCCACTTTTTCTGCTTGATTGGTTTTTATTAAAATTGCCAATATTGAGCAAAGTATACATAGTACATGAACCAAATCTGCACAAGTGAAGCATCTGAGGATACCAAGTTGCATCCATGTATCAGATGCTGCATCTGAACTATTTTTCCACCTGAGTGATTTTGATTAAAATTGCCTATACTGAGCAGAGTATACATAGTACATGAACCAAACTTGCACAAGTGAATCATCTGAAGATACCAAGTTGCATCCATGCATCAGATGCTGCATCTGACCCACTTTTTCCACTTGAGTGATTTTGCGTAAAATTGCAAATATTGAGCAAAGTATACACAGTACATGAACCAAACTTGCATATTGGATGCATCTTGGGTCAAACTTTCATATTTTGAACTTGATCTACTTTTTCCGCTTGAATGATTTTGCTTAAAATTACCAATATTGAGCACAGTATTCTTAGCACATGTTCCATACTTGCATACTGAATTTATTTTGGGTCTAACTTTCATATTTTGAACTTGACCCACTTTTTCCGCTTAAGTGATTTTCCTAAAAGTTGCAAATTTAGAGGGAAGAATAGGTAGCCTTATATTTTATTGCTAACATAAAAAAATTACATTCAACTAAATTTTTTCTTCCATGATATAATGCTGCTACGAGGTGAGCTTTGTAATCTCTGATTGCCTATGTTTGATATGTAGAATTTAGTTAACATTATCATGTTTATCTTTTAATGATGTTTGTCTATCTACCTTTTTATATTTGTTTAAGCATGTTAAGCCAAAATTGCTGAGAAATAATAAAACACTCGGGATTTAACTCTTGTCGAAGTTATTTTTTTAAGTTTTTAAAACAATTAAGAATAAAATATGAAAAGTAAGTAATGATGAAATCACTGTGACAAGTGATTGAAAAAAATTTGAAAGAGAAATAACTCTTTGTCAAAATGCCACAATTATATTTACACTAGGGGCAAGTTATCAATCACTTATACAAGTGATTCATTAGAATTTTCTGAATCACTATAAGAAGTGATTATTGAAGGAATGGTCAAAAGGAGATAACTCCTATATTTATTTAATGAGAGCAGATAATCACTTCATAAGGTGATTTTTTTTTATCACTGTATACAGTAGTTCCCCTGACTGTTAAAACATTGAGTATAATTTCATTTTGCTTTCTAAAACATACTTGTGTATAAAACATCAAGAATCTGTCATTTTAAAGCAAGCTTCTTTCCTTACAAGTCTGACATGTACAATTATGAAATATCCCCATCCCAAATCGCATGATATAAAAATATGTACTCAAAAGATTAATCTTCATGCACATGATGCAATAGACCACTTGCCATAATTCATAATGGCTGACAAAATGACGAAAAATGTTCGAGGTTGGCAATATTTGCGCTCTTTTTCATTCTTAAATATCAATAGAATCACATCTTTAATTGGTGACACAGTAATGAAAAATAATGTCAAAATACATCATGTATGTTGGCTCGGACATTTTGAGCTTTATAACAAGATCGGAAAATGGTCTATTCTATTCATAAATTGTCTGATTCACTTTAAGAAGTCTGTAGGAAAATTATTCTTCATAAAAGGAAAATATATAAAGGAAGGCCTTAAGAAAGGCATGAGGCAAGAAAATGGATAACAAAATAAGGCAAGATGATGATTGTTACAACTGGTTATTGTCGTGGCAAACTGACATGACGGGGCAGGGCTTATTTTCACCTGGTCATCGGGAAAGTTTGCTTCTGACCAGGTGATAAAAGCTATGTATAATTTTACAGGTAATGAGTATTTACTCTTATTACTAATGCATGCATCTCATAGTCTATCTATCCTAAAGTTTGATTGACTCGTTTCATTTGCCTCATTGAAGTAGCTCTGCCCAGTCAGATAACTTTGCCATGATAATAATTATAAGAGTTTACCATTTCTCATTCTATCTGTCTATTGCATTTACAAACTTAATGAAATTCTTATTCATACAAGTCATTCAGAATCTATTCTCAATAGACCTTCTTCCTATTACCACTAGACTTGCATTTTAGACACGCCAAGACCTGACTTCACAACTTTTGACGTTACAGTTAAATGTTATGTCAAATCTTATAATGTTGGGTCTGAGGATGTGAAAAATGCAGGCAAATACGGTAATGCGAAAATCATCTATAATTATTCATCGATTAACACAAAATCAATAAAGATACTAGACTTCATCTTTTCTCCTCTTTTGTGGTATCAACAGCAACACTTACGTCAGATTCACCATCCTTTCTTTTCTCAGCCTTCTCATTGTTGTTTTCATATCCATCCGGCAAATTACTGTCAATTTCACCTCTGGAATCTGCACTATTTCTGACAAAGTCTGAGCTACTTGTGTCATGATCCTTGTGTAAAGAGACTTCACTATCAGTGTCTGATTTACATTGATTAGCAGGTTCTTTATTTTCAACACGGACAGTTGGGTCCACATGATCACTAGATTTTCCTTCAATCATATTATCGGAGCACTCTTCAGTTCTTTGGTCACTGTTGTCTTGGCGACAGTTTGTGTTGTCATGGCCACCTGAAAAATGGCTGTCCTCAGGTTTTTCCTTCTCCTCTTCAGATGAGCAAGCATCACGATGATGGGCACTACTGCTTCTTTCTCCCTTTACATCATTATTTAATTCTTCAACTGTATTTGAAGAATCAGATATAACTTCCTTTGATTCAATTTTTTCTTTATTGTCAAGATATTCTTTAGTTTCATCTTGATTTTCATTTCCAAGGTCACATCCTTGGTCACCATGATGATGATCTTGGTCACCATGGTGATGTTTACTGTTGCTATGACTATCTGTTTGGGTCTCATCCTCTTCTTCACTGCTGGTAAAATCACAGTTATCGGAGTTTGGCAGAAGTTTGTGAGGTGGTATGTGAGAAGGACCTTGACCTTTGACCTTGTCGTCTCGAGTATTTATTCCAATGATCCTAAGAATTGTGGGTAATTCTTTGAGGTAGTCTTTGTGACCTTTAACCTGAAAAAGAAAATGAGAAAAAAAATCATGATTCGAGGTCTCCACAGTATGCACAGTGTACATGTGTAAGTAATACATGTATTAATTACTTTACTATACAATACTTTAAGAATCAGTTTCTTGCAAACTTTGTGGTAAAAGTCAAACAAGTAGCTAGTGGATAGCCATAATGCCAAACTACACATATTTAATATATACATTGTAAATTAAAATCAGAATGTTTGTTTCTCATTAAAAAGTTTCAAAAAATTGTGTACATACTCCTTTAACAACAATTTCTATGATATTTTACCCAAAGGAGTGGGTGCGGTAACCTGCCATATCGGCCCTATTTTCAAAGTTAATTGTATATCCATTATATGCTAGTTTATAAAATGTCAAATGTATGGTGAATCCAAATCAGGAAACCCTGTTTTGATTCCACTGTCCTGTACTGAGAAATACATCACTCAAAACGTCTAAAAACATTGAAATCACTGAAATTATCAATAAATGAGAGAAAATTCGATACAAAATCATGAAATCAAGTAGCACTCCAGGCCTTGCCCATGAATGTTTTTGTACCAATCTATGGATTTCAGATCGGCCTTTTAATTTGCATGTAATCGTAGGCGATGACTGAAGCGTAGATGAATTTTGAAGATTTGTAAAATACGATGATTTTCCTTTGTTTTGCGTCATTCAGGGCAAACTACGTCAGAATATGACATCATATATCATGCGTGTGACATTACAAGGGCTCAAAATTATAACGTGGTATTTTCTCACACATTCAACATTGCAAAAACTTATAATTGATAATTCGTTTATCAAAAGCATTTTTCGTCAAAATTATAGGGCCAATAAGAGGGGTTAGCGCACCTAGTCCTTTAGAATATTTAACTTATTTAAGTTGTACTTTCAACATCTGCATAGAATGACAGTATATATACATACTACATCGCTGAGATCAATGTTGTGCATACGTCTATTGCTCCATTTTATAGGCCCCAGACCTGCTATATGGTTAAACTCTACATTAACTGTTCTAAACAGAAACTTCAATAACCAGTCACCTCTACAAAAGAAAGGAGAAAAAATAATTCAAATACATGTAGTTCTAATGAAGTATAATATTATATACACATAGCATCTTTACATGTACAAAAATCTTCAAAAGGTACAATTAATACTAAAGTCTTGAAAATTACATTGAATTCAATATGATCATCATGTCTTAAAGATCATAAGAACAACAATATTTCAGCTAGCAGTCATCATCGGAAACCCATGGCATCTTCATCGTTCTACTACGTAAGATACCATGTGACAGTCTATTGGGAAACCCTCAGGGAATTTAAGCCAATCAGAACGAGTGTTACAAAATCCCTCCAACACAAAAGAGCTGATATTCAAATCGACTATTTCATTGGTTACAATATATAACCGTATGACGCATTTAAACAAGAATTCCCTTACAATTGTGCCCACGGCCTATAATCGTAGGGCAATAGGCTGTGGGTTTCCAATCATGGCTAGCAGTATAATGAAAGGAATCTGCAAGTTTGTACATAATATCTATACGTAAATGAACATGTGGGTAAAATGTTCATTTAAAAAATATTCATGAAATATTCACTACATGTAAAAATTTCATATCCAAACATGTTCATATAGAAAATATAAAAAACTTTTTTATTTCCGATACATTATAATGTCAAATGAGTTAACAATTTTCTTAGAAAATTAATTGCAAATTAACTGCAAATGTAAAATGTCAAACAGACATCTTGTAGAGAATGATGGTAAAGTAATTGCTTCTTCCTGAGCTTCACTGCACACACAGACAGACGCACACACTAACAGAAGAATACCTTGCATATCCATTGATAATTCTACCAGCAACTACACTTCCGATCTTTTCCCATACTTTGTTACTCCCCGTGCAAGGTGATCCTAAAATCACTACATCCTCTATGATACCCTGACTTCCTATATCACAAGTTAAAAAGATAAGGCATAAACACTCAAGGCAAAAAATAAAGGGCCTTTTCTTTCCTGACTTCTTGTATTTTAAAATTAATATTTATTATTTCTGTTAAAATGTTTAGGCCCCAACAGAAATGAATTTATGAATCTCAATGTTAAAGAGAGTGCATCCAAGTCTATAAAAGGTGGAGGTTGATCAAAATATGCCGATGGCAATGATATGACTTTGAATTTCGCATTCCATTATACTTTCAAAAAGGCCTGTAAGGCTGAAACATGGGTAAAAAGAGTTTTTTATCAGCAGTTTTTCGTTATTTGTTCCCTCTGGAATTTTATTGACTATTTTTAATATGGTATAATCTATTTTGAAAATGAAGTTGAGTTTAATATTCAGATTGATTCCCGAAGTGATAAAATTATGTCCAAGAAGTTCCCATGTTCATTATATTTTACAAATAAAAACACAAACACTCAAATACACAATTCAAAATTGTGTATCTGAGTGTTTGTGTTTTTATTTGTTATCATCCCTTCCCTCTGGAAGAAATATTTCAATCTACTGCATTATTCATACTAATTCAAAATTGTGTTTTTGAGAGTTTGTGTTTTTATTTGATATCATCCCTTCCCTCTGGAAGAAATATTTCAATCTACTGCATTATATTTAAAGCATACCTTTCCTTCTTGCCAATTCTTCTAAGCAAGAGAAGATAACTCTACTTCCCAAGCTGTAGCCAACAAGAGTAACTGGCCTATTTCCCTGAAACATTTTTGAAAATTCTATAGTCTGTGACAGTATAATCAAGCACTTTTACATACTTCTGATTTATTTACTTCCGTGTAACATATGATAAATGCATTTTAGCTGAAACAGGCAAAAAATAAAAATGTAACCTTGACCTTTTACCCTTGACCTTGAAAACCAATAAGTTTCATCATCTTTCCAAGGGGAACATTTCTTGAAGGTTTGGTGATCCTAGTATGATGATTGCTTTAAAGGATTTTATGCCTAAGTTCACTGTGACCTTGACCTTTGATCTTGAAAACAAATGTGGCTCATCTTCTCCCCAAGGGGAAAATTTCTGGAAAGTTTGATGATCCTAGTATAACGATTGCTTTGCCCTCTAAGCTGTTCAGAAGGATCGTACGCCTAAGTCCACTGTGACCTAGACCTTTGACCCTTGATCTTGAGAATCAATAGAATTCATCCTCTTCCCAGGGGGAACATTTGTGAAAGGTTTGGTCACAAACACACTGAAGCACAGCAGTAATGCTATATCCCCTCCCAAACAGAGTTGCCAGGGGATAATTAAGAAAGCTCACCTGTTCTCTAGCTAGCAGGACTTCAGCAAGTTGTTTACCTGCGGCAGTAGCTCTCTGTATACATACACTCCATGGATTATCTATAACACCAGCTACTGATAACAAAGCACCTGGCCAGGCTATAGCACTAATTATACCTGAAATTGGATACAAGTTTCATAAGTGATATACTAGGTGTGAAACGATACGCCAAAAGTAAAGTTTCCTGTAAGGTTTCTTGAAAATCTGTGCCAAAGTTGCAGAGGAGATATCTAAAACCTGACAGTCCATAAGAGCTCTTGGTGACCATATTTGTAGACCGATTAGCACAAAAAGAACAAACTTTGTAGAGGACCAAGACAATTTGCTTTCTGTAAGTTTTCCTGAATTTCTGTGAAACAGTTGCAGTGGAGATGTTGAAAATGCGTCCGCCAATCAGAGCCATTGGCGGCTATATTTGTTGACCGATCAGCACAAAAAAACACAAGTTTCTTTGAGCTTGTAGAGGAGGTGTCGAAAATGTTAAAAGATTATGTAAATTGGATGCCAGACAACTGGCAGACGCACACCAGCAAGCTATGAAAATATAGCTTACTTAAGCCTCTTACAAATAAGCCGAAAATAAAATGAACGTGAACAGAGACAAGGTAATGAGTGTACCATAATTATAATAACATTAATATCCTTTATTTAGGTTATCATACATATACATGTATATATAGCCACATTGTGATCATCTTCATTGACCTTATTTCATCATGCTAACACATTATTATCCTTCTCCTCTAACCCCCTCATTTGCACTATGTTCCTGTCGGCCACGGAGGCAATGTTTCAAGCCACCATGGAGGAAAGGTGGTGACCATGAGACAACGTAGAAGGAACGGGATCGACAAACGTAACTAGCCGTGACCTACTTTAGAGACCATAGCAAAAAGGGTCAAACGCAACAAGCTTGACAGTATGTTACAGACTGTAACAAAACTGTCCATAGCGGAACAGAAAGCAACAGTATGAATCGGTAATTTACGATCGAGGGTGAAGTTGCGTTACTGTCTGTCATGCAATTGTTATTTCTCATTTAACTGCAGCTGTTTTAGGACAAATGTGCATTTTATCCAGGTTTGCCACGATTTCTAATAGAGAGCTAAGGCGTGCGTAAGCCGTTTCATCATGTTCAATCATGGTACATCCCGGCTTGTTGTGGTTAATTTCAAGTTCTACAACGGCATGGCATGGCACGCAGGGTCACATAAGAAGTATTACAGGCCCAACCATTTTTAGCAGCGGTCACGGTTACTCACAGTGCACCATGACAGAACTTGTAAACGTGGCCAACATGATTGGGATCATAACAAGGGGTAACAGGTCCCATCAGAACATAGCAAGTCGTGAGGAAACATTTAAACGTCCGTAACAAGCTGTGTGTATTTAAATGTAGTGCACCGTCAGGTCTCCAGGATTTAGGAGTCACAGTTCGTTAAGGTTACCTTGATAGACCATGCAGAAACGTAACAAGACCTAACTTCAATACCAAGATAAAAATTGACAAAAATCCTACGGCGAGCTGCTTTTTAGGCCGCCATGACTGCCATGGTCGCCGGGAACATAGTGTAAACCTAAGGTAATAGTTTTAGTACAATTTAGTGATAGGAACAGAGCATGTACCTACCAGACAGTATTGTATATTTGAGAGCCTCCTGCGTTGCCATTGACATAGCTGTATTAAATATATAATCCATGGCAGTACCAAGCTGTTTTAGGTACTTAGATTCCCATCGTAATGTGTACTGCTCCCTGGACTCAGCTAAATGCTGCCATGGTATCTTAAAATCTGTAACAGATTCACAATACTATAGATTAAACTAAAGTATATAATACTATCATAAACATGTAGCATACTGTAAACCATCTTTAATTGCGAGCGTTTTATTTTTGCTCTATTCGCAAGATCTTCCGATTCGCGAAAATAAAACACTGCGAATATGTCCCAACACATGTGTAGTAAGATACGTACATACGATGTTGTGAAAATAAAACGTCGCAAACAAGTCACCTGACTCATGTTCGCGATCTTAAGACATCGCGAATAAAAGAGGCTTTACAGTATGTTGGATGATCGACACAATCTTTTTTCAAAAATCTTAAATTCTGGAATCTTATTATGTTGAATACATATGGCTTATCTATCTGTCCTAATGCTTGTATCTTTTAGACCTACATAAATAATGAACTGACCTGTCACATGATCTGAGAGCCAGCCAGATATCGCTATGGTGATATGTAGTTGTTTACCATACATCAACAAGGTCTCAAATTCAAATTCTTCAATAGCACCAACTCTCTTCTTCATCTTATATCCTAGATAAACATGTGTCATATCCTGAATTTTTAACTCTTAAAATCAAAGATATACAGTCATGTACATTTATGTGCATTCTATAAGTCTTAGAATAGAAATTCAAAGTAATCATAAAGTTTTGGTCTTACTGTAAAAGTAATAATTATCATACAAGCATAAATTATAACACATACTGCTACTCAGATATTCATCGACTTCTTAGAAAATAAGAATCTGTCCAAGGCATACAAATTTAAATCAGTTTACATACATGAACATCAGATATCTGAATGCAATGATACATTACGAAGAAAACTGCATTTTCTGTGTAGTAGAAAGCTCCATTCCCCGAAGTCCCGTCCCCACCATCAAATTGACAAGAGACCCAAGGGGGCCCCAACCCTCACCTGAGACCCATGTAGCCACACACCTGTAAGCCCCGCCCCCGCCACACCAAACAATGACCCGATTATAGCCACGCCTGCTGTGGTTCCCAGAGCCGCTGCCCCAGCACCACCTATGATGGATGCCGCCCCTGCTGCCACCAACGGTGCTGCCAGACCGCCTGTAAGGCCTGAAAATAGGATGGAAAGTTATAAATTAAATCATAGATTGATCAACAACAATTGGCAAGCATTTATGTAATACACAACAATTTACACATACATGTATCTGATAAAATAACAGATTGAATGTTTGCTTGAAATTGAGATACAATATTTCTTCATTGACAGAAATTATTTCAACTGACGAAAGTATTTGTCATGAAAATTACAGGTTGGATTTGAGAGGTAGGTTTGTCAAACTCTTTGTCTTTTGCTTATGATGGAGGCACAGTAGCAAACATGTAGATCTGCATGACTTGTACATGTATATGTAATTATAGTCATAAGTTTCGGCTCTTTTTTGTTATTATTGATTAATTAGTCAATATGAATAATAAAATTCTAGGTGCAAACTAACATTTCACTCATTTTAACTCACCAACTAAAGCCCCTCCTCCTACTGTGGCTAAGCCAATCAGAGCAAACCTCTTCAGTTTGGCATTTCTGGACTTTTTCTTCTTCTCTTTTAATTCCTCCCTAGAAATTCATGAATATCATCATTAAAAATTCTCATCCATGATCTTCTTTATACCAAAATTATAATGTTGATCATGAGTATTTCAATTCATAATAATTACCTAATGCAATGCTACAATTTAAGTTTTTGGTATATTGATCAAATGATGCAAATTCATATAAAAATACATTAGAATGTGAATACATCTTAGTGTGATACAGATCAGGTGCAAGTTTGGTTTTGATTTATTTATTTTTACAAGAGTTACGGTCCTTTGACTTAGCAAATTTCATTAAGTTTTCAATTTTACGCAGCATGTCAAAAGAGAAAAATACAATTATAACTACATGTACATTGTATATGCATATAATACATTTAGGGTTTAACTAAATTGACCTGTTCAAAAACATGAGGCAAAAGTTTTAGACAAAGTTGAAATTAAAGTAACCCTTCACATAGATATTCATTTAGTAACAGTAATACTCTTCTACTTTCAACTGAATATTTCTAAATATTTCTATAGTACTTAGGCCATGTAAAATAAAATCTATGTTTCTCAGACACCGCCGTGCGCTATAATTTGCCGCAGACGAGACGTTTTTATTGCAACTACAGAAAAAAATATCTGCCATGTCTCATCCTCGATTAAAAACGAAATATCCATTTATTTCATTGAACGTATATTGTCCTTTAAAATCGTCTAAACGGTACCCGATGAATAAATACTTTAAAAAGTCCGTATCATTCACGGCGCGTTCCGTATTTACGTTACGGTTAAAGACTATTGTATAGGATATACTAACAATGTGCCGACACGTGTCACGGACACTTGGACGGCCAGCTATTCGTGTGTTTAATACATCGAGTATTACATGTATTAAAACGTTTATGTAGTTTTCTTTATTGATTTCTACAGCATATGTTAATACCCATGCCGAACAATAGCAAGTGTCCATTGTATTTGTAATACTTCCGAATCTACGTTCACGTTGTAAAAAGTATAAGCAAGGATCGCCAACGAGTGTAAGAGAAACGTAGTTAAATCCTTAAATCTATGAACAAAAGAATGTATATTGTACCCAGGCCGTGTACATTATTTTACTAGATCGTGGTTAATGCTGAACACTTCATTCGATTTCTAAAGATTCCGCTTCATCCAAACTTGACAAATTTTTGACCATATGAACGGGGGGGGGGGGGGGGGGGGGGGCCAGTATATTTTCTATGAAGGAAAAAAAGGGGGGGAGGGGGCAGCATAAGATTTTTTGTCTTACATGAATAATGGGGGGGGGTTATTAGACAGGAGAGACAATTTGAAACTAGAAACTGTCGGACATTCAAAAAATCCACTGGAGATTTCCGGCAATCCGGCTTTTTTCGTAAACTCTGAAGACTTATTTTATGGGGGGGGGGGGGGGGCAGTATATTTTCTATGAAGGAAAAAAGGGGGGGGGGAGGGGGCAGCATAAGATTTTTTGCCTTACATGAATAATGGGGGGGGGGGGTTAGACAGGAGAGACAATTTTTTTTGCCTTACATGAATAATAAGAGTACTCTTAATGGAAAAAAAAACAAAAAATAAAAACCCTACCTACCTTGCCACTTTTTTTAGATCCAATTATCTGAGAAACATAGAATTTATTTTACATGGCCTTAAGAGGAAACATTTTAAGGGAACATACATGTAAAAGCAAAATAAAATGTTGATTCTGACGAAAAAGATAATTAAGATTTTTTTTTTGTCAGACTGAGTGCATATATCAACAAAGTTACTTTGAACATAAATCATATGCATGAAAATGAAGAAATGAATAAGAATTATTAGTCCTAATACATAGCACAACTTAGAACAAATTTTCATTTATACATTGTATGTATTAATATTACATGTAAAAGAACAAAATAAATCATACTTCTGTAAAATTCATGTAATAAATCAAAATATTGTAAAATAACAGAGTACATGTAAATAGATATGATCTAGTGCTAAAATACAACATCAAACTTACAATTGTTTCCTGGATACGACAAATTATATAGAAAGTATTTCATTTTGAATTATTAAATTTTGTATATTTGGTATGGTTCAAGGCATTTCTTCGCTGTATTTTCTTTAAGCAGATGTTGCCATTTGTTTCATTAGAATGTTTTATTTGTTACCTTATACAAAAGAAATTTCATTAATGCTTTATTTTCTGATTATTTGAAATATCAGACATTTGGGGATTTTTATCAGTAAAAATAAAAATGGTTTATACAAAGCTTTATTGGCAAGTGCGATGAAACACTGATATCTTAGCTACAATTATCATTATGTATAACTGACCCTTCCAATTGCGGGAAGAAAATGCAAAATTTCGTGACATCACAATGCTTTTACCTTGGACAAACAAGCTTCGAACCTTGGTCAAACATCGAAATTGCATTGTGACGTCATGGAATTTCTCAATTTTTTTCCCACGTTCGGAAGGGTCAGTTCCAGTCTAAGTACATGTGCATGCTTCAACAATTTTTCTATTTCTGTATTCTACCCGTTTGATCCTATTGTTCTTGTGACTGATACATGTACATGTACATAAATTATGAATTACGATTCCCCATTTTGTGGGAAATGAAGTAAGCATCTTCCATAACATTAAAAATGATGTTAAAAACTAAAGTGTCTCAGCTTTCAAAGATGTCACTGACATCCAAAATCATAAGACCAAAATTATGGTATCAAAGGTACATACATAATGAAAATTATTGTGCAAAACCAGTACATTTGTTGATCAAGTTATTCGGCATTTTCGAAAACAATGGTTACTTTCCATTTGGGAACAGTCATTTAACTCACTGGGAAATAACAGTATAATATTGTGTTTTTATGTGTCTCAAATGGGACAAAACTCTGTTTCCGCAAATGTTATAGCATAAATAAAGTATTCCTTGCTTTCTGAAATTTTTTACGCTTTCAATCGGCATGAAAGACTTGTGACCCCAACTCTCTTCAACTTCCACTGACATAGGAAATTATAACATTTTTCACAGCAAAAACAAACCAGATTTAGATGATTATACATAAAATGCCTAAATACTATAAGACTCTGTCATGGTCTTCTATGAAAAATACATCGGTTCCACCCAAGGGGACTCAAAATCATGTAAAACCCGAGGCTTGCCGAGGGTTTTGCAAAATTTTGAGACTCCGAGGGTGGAAACAATGTATCTTTCATAGAAGAACATGAAAGAGTATTTTTCTCTCATATCTAAGGGTCAAAAACAAAACTGAAAGAAAAGGGACGAAACTTTTAAAATGTCAAGTTGATCTATTCGAGAAATTTGCCATAATCGAATTCAGCGCCCCCGAAAATGGTTTATTCTATAAGAATAAACTACAAATATTAGGCTTTTCAAAACAAAACGCAAGAGTACATTGAAAAACGATCTTATAATCGATATTTTATTGCGACGTCGCCGCTAGCTTGTTTGTTTTGCGGGCTGAAATAATGACGTCACAATAGCGTAAACAATCAAAACAATAGCGTCACGTGATATGTGATACAGCTGTAACATGATATGTGATACAGAAGTAGCTCACGTAGCTGTATTTTATGGGCCTACTCTGTAACACATACGCGGGTATGAGAGAAAAGTATGTCATTAATGGAGCTTACTCTGACATCTCGTACTGCTTGGCTTCCAATGTCTCCGCTATAAGTGCCTCCACTTCCTCTACTTGGTCCCAGCCGACGCGTAGCTGCCAAGATACGAACTTTATCACCACACGCATCCTGGCATCATATTGACCTATACATAACAACAGCAAGAAATTTAAGACTAAATCAATGTAAATGTGTTAAAACAAAGTGACAATGTAACAATAAGGTATCAATGCTTTGATTGTCATGTCTACAGAGATGCAATCATTCATGGATATTCTTTTTTTTCTTTCTTTTTTTTTCATTTCCACTTTTAATCATACTTGGATGTATTCATGATATATAGAAAACATTTTCCTTCCTAATCCTATAAACCTTTTTGACCGATTTTTTTTTTCATATATGACTTCATTATCAAAAGCAATTCTAAGAATTAAGGATATTCAGTCCATACCATGGAATACAGCCATAGTAAGAAGGTCCGTTATTACAGGTAGTCCGTTGTTATTAAGACATTTCTCCGCGAGAAGTGAGTCGGCAAATGGCCTTCCTTCATCACAGCAAGAGGATCTTAGCATCTCCATGATGGCTGCGGCAGCCTGGGAAGGCAGGCAAATATGTTTGTTGATTGCCTCCAATGTAGACGTGCTGAACTCTCTGTAATCGTTTATGAAGGTAATAAATGATAGATTTAATCTAAACTGATACTGTAACATTGTATACATTAAAAGTAGAAATATTGTAAACGCGGAAATTTCGCGTGGGGTAATTTTCGCGACTTTCATGAATAGAGTCAGAGATTTCGCGAAAATTTTACCTGTTGCATTCTTACAATAGGAGAGACATTTTTATCGCGAATATTTCCCCCACGCGAAAAGTCTTGATGTTATAATCGCGAAATTTTCCCCTCGCAAAAATAACCACGTTTACAGTACTTAGTATGAATTAGGCTTCCCATGTTGAAAACCTACAGGTATCTACTATTGACATTCATCTTTGGTGTGAACATAACGTGCCCCTAACATCACAGCCATATGATATCAAGTGACATCAAATAAGACCAATCAAAGCATGATATAAAGAAAACTTATCAACGAATGAACATATGAAATGTTTTTTCCTTATTAAATAGGTTACTGTTACAGACCTGCCTACCTGTTTCTTTCCAAAAGTGTAATATTTCGCTTAAGAAAGTGTAATTTAGGGAAGTACAGTGTAATATAAACAATTGATTGTAACTTTGAGAAAAAAAAAGTTGTCATTTCACCACTTCGACATTGTTACAAATCTTGATCATTTACTCCATTGGGCATACATGTTACTACATTATGAAACACTCACCTTACAAAGAATTTATGTACCACGTGAATCTATTCGTTAATCATACATGTATTTCAAAGTCATTCTGCTTGGGGAGATTTGGTAGACGTAAAATTGAGCAGCAAAAGCATAGAGCATAATTGTAGGTCAAAAATTTTTGAATTACGCCAAAATTGTAAAAGTAGGCATGTCTGCTGCTACATGTAATTAGTTTGCATAATTTAATCAAGAACGGGATATATATCTTTTAAAAAATGTAAATATACGTAATGAATAACTTCTTTCATCCGTACATTGCCTTTGAACTTTGGTTGGTCCACATCCAAATTTTCTGTGAATCATTTCATAATTCATGGAATTTTCATCCATACAAATTATTTCATAACTCATGGAATTTGCATGCATACAAATCAGAGTGTAAATAAGTTATGCGAACACACCAAATTAAGCTTTCATTTCGTAAATATGCACCATATCAGAAAATATTACATGCATTAGCGTACGATCTAACCGTTACATTATATTGTATAAAATATGTAACCTTACTTGTTTTCCTCATCATTAAATAGCTGTGAGAGGGCCACACAACACAGTGCTGAGTATGAGTACAGTCCTACATCTGTTAGGTTTGCTATCAGCTTGGGATTCTCAGTGTGACCTGGATAATGAAATGTCTCATGTTTACCTATGTCTAATGTATAGAATGAATAATGTTTAAAACATGTTTTAAATAGGAACAAATTGTTTAATATTAGGATACAATGTATTTGTTTTTGTTACTAGGATTGGAGTATCAGAGATTATTTTGCATTAGTACATTGTAATTTTAATTATTACTTTACTTTCTCACCATAGACCCTTTCACATTATCTGCGGTACTAAATTTGAATGCGAGTTCTGGGGGACAACGAATAGATTGCGCATCCACTAGTGACGTAATTTGATTGTTCTAGGATGTTAAGCGCAGAATCGTGTTTCGTTTGTTCCGCAGAAAACATCTTGGAACAATCGAATTACGTCACTGGTGCATGCGCAATCTATTGTTTGTCCCCCGGAACTGCCCTTCAAATTCAGTACCGCAGATAATGTGAAAGGGTCTATTCAACTCATAAAATTAATAAAACACCGCTAAAGACGGTATGGCCGGATTGCAAAGTAAGTTTTTGTCACTAACTGGGTCAAGGTCAATAGGTCAAATAATACAGCATAAATTGAAAGGTTTTGTCAGAGGCAACCTACATGTATAAAATAAAGTTTCTACTGCATACAGTTCCATAGATTTTGCTTAAACCAGGAACTTTAACCAAAATCCTTAACTAGGTCAAAGTCCAAGGTCAAGGTCACTAGGTCAAATGTTACGGTATAAATTGAAAGGTCTTGTCATGGGCGAGCTTCATTAATAAGATAAAGTTTCTACTACATACAGTACCATAGATTTTGCTTAAACCAGGAACTTTGACCAAAATCTTTGAGTAGGTCAAAGTCGAAGGTCAAGGTCACTAGGTCAAATGTTACGGCATAAATTGAAAGGTCTTGTCATGGGCAAGCTTCATGTATAATATAAAGTTTCTACTGCATATAGTTCCTTAGATTTTGCCTCAACCAGAAACTTTAACCAAAATGTTGACGGCAGACTAGTGTTGGGCAATCGGAAACTAAATCATAATCGATAATCGGAAATAATCGGAAGGGTACAATCGATTATTAATCGATTATAATCGAAAAATTGGAAATATTCCTATCTTTTATTTTAATTTTTCATCCATAATTACATAATTGAAATTAGGACCAAATAATTAAATTTGAGTGTTCTACTTTGTGTATATCATCTTAAAGAGTTTATTTTACACCTTTACATTGCCTCTACAAGGTTATGAACATCACCGATGAGACAAATTAATTTTCATATGACAATATGCCATGATACACCCCTCCCCCCTCCCCCCTGATGACATTTCTTTTTTATGTATTATATATTGATAAATGTTTGATATAAATGCAAATCAAAGTTAAAGTAAATTTGATTGATATATTATGAAAAATTACTTGATGCAAGAAAAGTTTAAATAGAACGTAGTTCACGAAACGCCTGGGTTAAATAGCTAGGGTTCGGGGCAGAGGAAATTAGGAAATTTGGTGTTGGAACCACAATATCAATTCAATTAATTGTAAGTAATCCAGGGAGGAATATTAGTTTTTAAAGGTGCTATTGTTATTTTTGTCCTCGGGAGGGTCATGTAACCTGCACTTGCATCCATCACTGACTTTCGCATTGCACGATTTCTAAAACCAAAATATCGAAACGGACAGAAACATACGGAAAATTCGGAAATCGGCGATGTCGGCAACAATCGAGTTTGATTTTCAACATCAATTAGTAACCTCGCTGGCCATTCAGCGACCGACAAACGATTGTCGGCGATAATCGTTACATCACTACGGCAGACGGACGGACGGACGGACAGACAGACAGACGGACATCCTCAATCTATAGACTGGAACTGCTTTGCAATCTGGCCAAAAATTTGTCATTCACGATAATCTTTCATTTGCCCAATGATATTTCTTATGACATATGTGCCCGACCAGTATTACATCTTGTCATCACAGACAGTGGCGGATCCAGCACCCCATTTGCCGGGTGTTCAAGGGGCGAATTTTGCAGATTTTTACAGAAAACGGGCAAAAATACTCCTGTTTTTGGATAATTTGGGGTCAGTGCTGGGGGTGGGCGCCCCCTCCCCGCACCCCCCCCCCCATTCCGCCACAGACAGAGTAACATGCGATTGTGATATTTTATGTGCTTGCAATACAGCATTCAATGAGAAGGAATTGAATCTCTCTCACATTAAAAAAAAATAACCGACAGGCGAATGTTTCTTTGCTGCCCACTCCCCCCCCCCCCCCCCCTTCTAATCAAAACACATATTTTATCATGTCACATCAGAGGCCTGACATATTAAGCGAGAGAAAAGGAGATGAGACTATGCTATGAATTCCTTGTTCGTTAAATTACAGCTAATTTACAATCCTTAGATCATAACAAATTCTAGCAGACAAATTATGTCAAACCTTTGCTTTCGTTTTCCATTTTGAGGATCAAAATAAAAAGATTGAAAGATCCCGATATTTATTTGGCCCGACTTGTCGGCCTAATTCTTCGTTTCAGCAATACCTAAGTCAAATACAGCGTCCATTATATATTTCTCAAAATATATTTGATTTTCATCTGTATTTTTTTCCAGAGAGAATTGAGTTTGACGCTGAAAATCTTTTTTTTTTTTTTTGGTTCTATCTAAAATTAGTTTTCTTTTTAAAAATACAGATCTATGGTTGTCATGTGGAAAAATATATCTCTGAGATATACACGGATTATATAAAATGAAGAGTAAAGTTTTAAAGGATGTGCCGTTTTCAATTGTTTTTGTTTTGTTTTAGTTTCATAATGTATTTATTTACAAATGTTTTTTTTTTTTCGTTTTCAGTATTCATTGGGGGGGGGGGGGGGTGGATGCAATTGATTTGTTTGGTTCGTTTTGTTTCAAATATGTTTATGCTGCAAAGAAGTCTTCTGGACAAAGAAAAAAAAAGAAAATTTGAAAATTATGCACCAGACATGCCACGCATATTTTGGATATATATATATGGGGGTCACTTCAAGCCAAGCAGGGACGCACATTATATATAAAAAAAACACGTCATTACCGACACGTTTGTCATTACCATAACGCATGTCATTACCGAAACAGAATAAATTCAACTTTTTTTTCTTTTAAAATAATTATTTTGCCTGTAATTTTGGCTTATTCCACATTGTAACAGACAATACTATGTAACAGCTTTTTAAAACTCCGTTGAATTTGTACGTAATATTGTCCTGGATTACGTTTCGGTAATGACAAAATCAGTTTATGCCAATACCTTATCGATGAAAGAAAACCATCAGAATTGCGATATATCAGCGCTCCTACTCCATAAACGTGTTACTATGAATGCATACTAAGTAGCTAACAGCAAAAAATTGCACAATTTTGCGATTTATTTTTACCCAAAAAATATAGTGATTTGGGACATTATCTGTAGAATGACCCATATACATGTACGTCCCTTAGAGAAGCTATTTCGAAAATAATATTCAATTAAGTGGCGCCTGAATACACTTATTGGTCTCACTACTTTTATGCACGTCAATAAGGTCTTTGCTATATGTATGTAGTGTATATAATAGTCTCCTCTCACTGTATGATGGCCACACAAACATCAAGGACCCAAGAAACACGCAGATGAATATGTAAATGAATATAAAAATCAAAGGATATACAAAAACAAACCGTCCTCTACCTGCTGGAACAAGCTCATGCATGTAATCAGCCGCGGAGTCCGAGCGACATTTAAAGCGGGCATGCATGTATATGGTCGGAGTCCTGTCTTCTCTATTTAAAGTCGTTTGGACAGGGCGCGTCATAGAGATCCGTCGTCACAGTCAACAGAGTGCAATTCTTCAGAATGGTTCAAGGCTGTAGATTGGTCAAGCATCAAGCGAGTTAGCTTCAATATTTCGCCCTTCTCACACGTTGTTCCTATTTGGATATTTTTGTGTGTGACAGTAGAAACTTATATGCGTTTTGTGATTGTGACGCATTTTCGATGGAAATTCTTTCCACCCTCGATCCTTCTTATTTTGTTTAATTATGTCACTAACTAGTTTATTAAAGCAACTTTGATCTAAAAGTTTTTTGGTAATGTGTAAATTTCTACTTTGAAAAGACAACACATCTGTTCGTGTCACGCTTTTTAATAAATAGCACACCGGTTGAGTTTAGATATGTAAATACCGTGTGATGGATGGGACTTTTGATATTTAGGACTAAAAATTGTGTTTCTGTGATTGTTACTTTGTCTTGTTTTGAGTGTCAATTCACAGTTAAAAGACACAGACAAGACAGCAAAAAGTAGGGACCATATTAACACATATATGAATATTTACATGAATATAATAAGCATACATGAAAGTCCGTGCTCTGCCGATTGGAGCGAGCTAGCATGTATGCAATCATCTGAGGAGTCCGACTAATACTCAGAGATGACAAATGATTTAGCCGGAGTCTTCTCTAACGAGGTTTGGACAAGGTACGTCATAGAGTCACATTGTCACAGTCGGTCAGATACAAGTCTTCATCTAATCTCATTAAATAGTGTTTTGATCGAAAGCGGAAAACTTACATTTGTACTTCTGAATCGAAGGGTTTCTTTTCCTCGACAGACTACAAATCATACAAATCATGGACATGTAGTGACCTGTGTAATGCCTTGTCCTTCCTCTTGGACAACATTTTTGTTAAATTTGGTGAGGATCTATACAACCAGGTTGTAGGAATTCCTATGGGTACTAACTGTGCGCCTCTTAACAGATTTATTTCTATACACTTATGAAAAAGAATTTATCCAAAATCTTCAAAAGCAAAGAAAATTTGATGATATGAAATGTTTCAATAATACTTCTAGGTATCTGGATGATATTCTAACTATTGACAATCCTGCTTTTGAATTATATAAGAATGAAATTTATCCTCACGAATTAACAATTAACATGGCAAACGTTACAAATAAAGAAACACCATTTTTGGACCTTAATATCAAAATTGAAAAAGG
Organism: Pinctada fucata; assembly: GCA_028142955.1. Taxonomy (NCBI): domain Eukaryota; kingdom Metazoa; phylum Mollusca; class Bivalvia; order Pterioida; family Pteriidae; genus Pinctada; species Pinctada fucata. Next base: position 36,920,893 of record AP027112.1, on the reverse strand, counting down.
AAAGATTCATACAAGTGTGTATGACAAAAGGGATGATTTTGGATTCAACATAGTAAATTTTCCCTGGCTTGATGGTGATGTTCCAAGATTACCGTCATACGGCTTTTACATATCACAGCTCATCCGGTACGCTAGAGCATGTACTGATATTTTGGATTTTCACAGTAGAAATTTACAAATTACCAAAAAAAAACCCATTTAGGTCAATGTTTCCGCTTTCATAAACTAGTTAAGACTTTCTGGTAATTTTACAAAAATTACAGTCAGCTTCTTTTAAAATTCGGATCTATACACGCAACAGAGTACATTACTTTGGGTATTACACAACCTGTCTTTTATGGTGATATGATAAACAAAATTAGAAGGATCAAAGATAGCATCTATAACCATCGAAAATGCGTCAGAATCATCAAACGCCATTTATACCGTGGACATGATCCTAATGTCACCAGACAGACACTAGGCTTGGTACTTGACCAATCTACAGTCTTGAGACTTGCACTCTGACTGACTGTGACGACGGGACTCCATGACGGGCCTTGTCCAAACCTCTTTAGAGAAGACAGGGCCCCGACCACCTGTCCTCTCTGAATGTCAGTCGGACTCCTCGGGTGATTACATACATGAGCTCGCTACAGACGGCCGAGCACGGACTGTATTATGCACGCCCTCTTTTTATATCCATTTACATATTCATCACAGGTGTTGCCGGGGCCCCTACGTCTTGCGGTCTTGTTTGTATGAGGTCATTTAACAGTGTGGAGGTTGTTTTACACCACAATTGTACGTTCATCGAGACCTCTGGGTAATTGGAGAAGTGAGAGTGTTGTGCGCACGTAATCCAGGATAACCACACCATTTGCTACTTGCGTGGCGAATGACCGTCCAAAGTCGGCACCGGTTGCCCATTGGTCTCGTCGGTTTTTGTGTAGTCTTTTGTGTTTGATGTTTATATGTCGTATGTCTCTTTTCCGTCTCATATAGTATGCTCGTCTTTTGTGTTTTTGCATCGGGTGTTTTGGTGCAAGAGGGTCTTGTTGGAGATCCCCTCCCTTCTTTCACTAAAGCGCGCTGGTACAAGCCTGTACATTGGTCAAGTGCCATGCAGAATCTCCTGGTGACACCCGGACCATATCCGTAGTATACATTTCAATTAGTGATTCCAGAGCAAGTACCAAATATATGGATGCGCTAATATACGCTATGCCAGAGCAAGTACCAAATATATGGATTTTGTTCTGAGAGCTAGGCGTCTTGCAGATAAGCTTCTCAGTCAGGGATATGTTTGTGACCGACTAACATCGTCACTGAGGAAGTTCTACGGTCGATATGGGGAACTCGTCATACACTATGATGTCCCACAGAATGGTGGATGATATTTTGTCATAGACCATTTGAACCATCCAACCAAAGATTGTACTCTATGTCTTCCGAAATGGAAGTAACCGGATGTGACAGTTCTACCGAATTGAAGCGGCGGGTGTTGCATGGAATCAGGAGATGCTTACTCTTCCCGAGCACCTGGTCTCACTCCCATATCGGGAGTTCGCTTCTTTTCATGTGGTGGAGGTTTTTGTTTGTTTATTTTGGTTACTGTTTTGTCCTGATTTTGTTTGCCTTCGGTTTCTTCGGTTTCTTCGGTTTCTGATTTTCTGAATTATCGAGTTTGTGCTGTATACAGGGATATGGTCATTATCCATATTTGTCATCTGTAGCATTTTCGATTAAATTCTGTCTACCTTTAATCCGCCTTTTTTATAATGTCACCATAGAGGGCAGATGATGAAATTCTAAAGTAAAAATAAATATACTCTAACTGTTGCATTTATTATAGATCCATATTTAATAAAGGCATTGCAAGCGTAACATCCTCTCGCAATTGCATGTTTTATTTCATCAGCAAAATGATCTTAATTCAAGTCCATAGTGAACTTGAACTTTGACCCTTTATCTTGAAAATCAATATGTAGGGTTCATCCTTTCCTTATTAGGAACATTTGTGGGAGATTTGGTGATCCTGTAATAATTGTTTGTTCTTATATGCTGTTCACGAGGATTTTAAGCCTACGTCCATGGTGACATTGACCTTTGACCTTTGACTTGAAAGTCAATAGGGTTTATCCTCTCCCCATGGAAAAAATCGTGGAGGGTTTTATGTTTCTATGATAATTGCTTTGTATTCTATGCTGTTCACAGGCTTCACCCTCTCTCCGTGGACATCATTGTGGGAGATTTGATGTTACTACGGCGATTCCCTTGTCTTCTATGTTGTTAGATTTAATATATTTTATCGCGAAAAAGCAAAAGATCGTCCTCTCCGAAAAACATTATATAACAATGTGCTGTTCACAGGAATCTGGACACACAAACACACCCTCGCACGACAACGGTGATTATTCCCTCCGCAGAAGAGATGCAAGGGGTTAAAAAGAATGTGAGAGTACTTTTGTAAAATGTCCAGAAGGACTTCACTTATTTATGAAAGCGGAAACCTTGATCCAAACGTTACCTGCACAAATCTAAATTCAAAAAAGGAAAATGAGACGCTACTGGAATGAATCTTGATGTGTCAAAGTACCAATGATGAGGATTAAGTATCTTCAGCGCATTCGAAAACAATTGTCATCAAATTTTAATGAAATTTCTAAAACATAGGTCCTGTAGCATCATATCCCACTAATCCTGCTACGTCTTTCGGTACATTTTTGAGACAATAACTTTCATTCTCGATCTTTGGCTGTATTACATTACTTAGATTGAGGATCACTGACGAGGGAATTAAGTGTATGTCTAATCCATGCTGCAAATTTCTCTGTTCTTAAATGATGCTATTGAATTTGAAGACGTTTAACATCCGAAACACATGTCTTGAGCATTAGAATTGGTTTTGAAATTTTACTAAAGAAGGTAATGGGTTTTTATACTTTTATTGTCTTATCCTATCTACTCTGGAAATGAAGATATTTTTCTATCATTTTTGTTCAAATTATTAAAGAGAGAAAATTTTGAAAAATCGTAATGGAAAAAATTCCGCTACTGAAAAAAAAAATACGTAGTTACTGTAAAGTTTTCTTAATGATAATGGTGTTGTTGGCCGCTTTAAAATATCTTACTTTTTTATGTAAATTACTTAATTTGGGTTTGATACTATTCTCGCAGTGGTATCAACCAGATGTGGATTTTAAAGAATTCGTAGACAACATCTGAAATCCACTCATTTTAGTAGAGTCCATTCGATCAAAGCCTTTGATTTTTCGACAATTTACACAACAATCCCACATTCTACATTGAAAGAAAGACTCGCAAAAATTGTAAGTAATGCGTTTACAAGCAAGAACGGCATTTGCAAATACAACTTTATTGTTGTTAACAATGACAAAACCTACTTTGTAAAAGAAAAGTCCGATTCTGAAAATAAGTACACTGAAACAGATATTATTCAGATGCTACACTTTCTTGTGGTGTTTGGAGGAAAGGTCTTCCAGCAAATTGTCGCTCACCACCCTCTCAGTCTGCCTTCTCTTTTAATATAATGCATACGAAGAATGCCAAAACGATGCTTAAAGAATATAGGTTTATATTGTAAAGTGGCCCTCTTCTAGACAAATCCTTAAAGATTAAAGAGGTACTGAATTTTTTACTATTAGGCCATTCACTTCTTTTCTCTATTGCTTAGAATTTCAGCTTTACAATTGCCATATATTTGGACAGACGTCATTTTGGTGCTAATTTTCGACAAACTACAGTTAACTTAATATCGAGCGGGCTTCTGAACAACTTTTATAGTTGATAATTTGTTACCCTTGCATATCTTTAAAAAGAAGGGAGGAGATCTCCAAAAAGACCCCGTTGCAGCATCAACAGTAAAACACCAAAACACCCGATGCAAAAACACAAAAGACGAGTACAGCACGAGACGGAAAAGAGACACACGACATGTAAACATCAAACACAAAAGACTACACATAAACCGACGAGACCAATGGGTAACCGGTGCCGACTTTGGACGGCCATCTGTCACGCAAGTAGCAAATGGTGTGGTTATCCTGGATTACGTTCGCACAACCCTCTCACTTCTCCAATTACCCAGAGGTCTCGAAGAACGTACAATTGTGGCGAAAACAACCTCCTCAATGTAAGATGACATCACACAAACAAGACCGCGAAACGCAGAGGCCCCAGAGACACAGATGAATATGTAAATGGATATAAAAAGAGGGCATGCATAATACAGTCCGTGCTCTGCCGGTTGTAGCGAGCTCATGTATGTGATCACCTGAGGAATCCGACTGACATTCAGAGAGGACAGGTGGTCGGGGCCCTGTCTTCTCTAAAGAGGTTTGGACAGGGCCCGTCATGGAGTCCCGTCGTCACAGTCAGTCAGAGTGCAAGTCTCAAGGATGCGCTTTCTGATAGACAACATTTTTGTGGTGTTTGGAGGAAAGGTCTTCCAGCAAATTGTCGGAATTCCAATGGGGACCAATTGTGCCCCACTCCTTGCCGACATTTTCCTTTACTCGTACGAAGCTGAATTCATTCAATCTTTGGTCTCTGAAGGGAAAAGATACTTAGCTTCTGACTTCAACTTCACTTACAGATACATAGACGATGTGTTGTCCATCAATAATCCAAAATTCGCGGATTACCTGAGCAGTATATTTCCTTCGGAGCTTGAAGTCAAAGAAACTACAGAGACAAATAATTCAGCATCCTATTTGGACATAATGTTGTCCTACGACACTGATGGTCACATGAACACCTCACTCTATGACAAACGTGACGACTTCAATTTCAGCATTACGAACATTCCTTTTCTTAGTAGCAACATCCCTTCATCGCCTGCTTATGGCGTGTTCATATCTCAGTTGATACGCTTTGCCAGAGCAAGTACCAAATATACGGATTTTGTTCTGAGAGCTAGGCGTCTTTCAGATAAGCTTCTCAGTCAGGGATATGTTTGTGACCGACTAACATCGTCACTGAGGAAGTTCTATGGTCGATATGGGGAACTCGTCATACACTATGATGTCCCACTATCCAGAATGGTGGATGATATTCTGTCATAGACCATTTGAACCATCCAACCAAAGATTGTACTCTATATCTTCCAAAATGGAAGTAACCGGATGTGACAGTTCTACCGAATTGAAGCGACGGGTGTTGCATGCAAGCAGGAGATGCTTACTCTTCCTGGGCACCTGATCTCACTCTCATATCGGGAGTTCGCTTCTTTTCATATGGTGGAGATTTTTGTTTTTGTTTGCTTTGGTTCCTGTTTTATCCTGATTTTGTATGCCTTCGGTTTCTGATTTTCTGAATTATCGATTTTGTACTGTAGACAGGGATATGGTCATTATCCATATTTATCATTGTAAAAGACTGTAGATTGGTCAAGTACCAAGCCTGGTGTCCGTCTGGTGACGGACTGCATGTGAAAGTGCATGTGAATTTAAGTGCATGTGAAAGGGAAAACTTGTTCACAATCGCGCTCTTTGTTATCTCATTACAACTAATCAATTATGGCTACTTTGAAAAAAATGACAAGATAACCGCTATTTATGATACATGTATTTATGCGATATTTACGATGTCTAAAGAAAGCGAGGAGGAGTTTCTAAAACTTGTTTTCTCAAAATATAGACAATTTTTCTGTCTAAGATTGATAGCAGAATCTATTATTGGAGAAATCAAATAATCAATTATGGCTATTTTGATGAAAAATAAAATGACAAGTTAACCGCTATCTATGATATTTATACAACATACACGGAGTCTGTAGAAAGCAAGGGGGAGTTTTTAAAACTTGTTTTCTCAAAATATAGACCATTTTTCTGTCTAAGATTGATAGCAGAATCTATTATTGGAGAAATCGAATAATCAATTATGACTATTTTGTTGAAAAAAAAATGACAAGTTAACCACTATCTATAATATTTGTACGACATTTACGGTGTCTGTAGAAAGCGAGGAGGAGTTTTTAAAACTTGTTCTCTCAAAATATAGACAATTTTTCTGTCTAAGATTGATAGCAGAATCTATTATTGGAGAAATCGAATAATCAATTATGGCTATTTTGTTGAAAAAAAAAATGACAAGTTAACTGCTATCTATGATATTTGTACGACATTTACGGTGTCTGTAGAAAGCGAGGAGGAGTTTTTAAAACTTGTTCTCTCAAAATATAGACAATTTTTCTGTCCAAGATTGATAGCAGAATCTAATATTGGAGAAATCGACTTCACGGGGCCAATTTCAACAGAAACAATACATGGTCCTTTTGTAATCCAATAATTTGAGTTTACTGTTGTTGTTGTTGTTGTTTCCTGCAATTCTAATATCAGCATATTCGCAAAATGAATTCCAAAAACTTCATGGACAATCTTCAAAATTTTATTTCAAAACAAATGTCTTCCGATTTTACAAATCCAGGTAAAACAATTTTTCCTTTCTCAACAAGATATTGATAAAAAGGTTGAAGATGGAGAAAATGAAAATGCAAGATGAAGTACAATAATGATTGTTCAGATCACAAAATAATGAGTATTCTTATTGAGAAATGTTATATCAGCCAAGAAGATATGTTAAATATATAGTACCACGGTCACATTTCACAGAGAACAGTGATTAATCTGTAAAATCTTTCTGCCTTTGCTCTTTCGCAATGGTTAGTAGGGACCGATCCCTTACACAGAGGGATTCGCTATTCTTCGCCTTCCCCTCTATAAAATACAAGGCCGATCGATGTAGAAAGCGATGTTTCTAAGTAGATTAAAAATGAAATCATTAGAGATACACACAATTTTGGTAAACAGACGTTCAAAATTGATTGACAATTGCTATTTTTAGCTTTTGGAGCGATTTTGAATACTGAATCTTCTTGAAGATGTGCTTTGGTGTTAACACATCGATTGTACAATAAATAATAGGAGCTGCATGGACCTTTGCATCCTGTAGTTGAAATGGAAATAAAAACAATATTTTTCTGTCATACCCTGTTCAATTGTCTACGCGAGAGACGACATTGTAGGGGGGAAGCGGAGAGAAAACTGTTGCCCTCTGTGAACTAGACTAGACAAGACAGGGATTGGGGTAAAACTGGACCAAAAATCTCCCTATCAAGGAATATATCTGTTCATAACTGTTATTATTACAAAATCATGTGTCTAAGACCATATATCACAATAGGAACAAATCTAACATGACAACGATAACTAATAAGATATCCAAATTGGCCTAAATCGCTCATCTGATTATCTTAATAAACTACATCATTTTTTATTAAATGATCAGGAATTATTGCCGATTTTGCTTATTTCTGATTGGTGGAGACGCTGTTTGATAGAGTGTACCTCAGAGTGAGTTGACCGCTAACGCTCCAAAGCGGTCTATTCGGGATTAGCGCGTGCGTTACTAGCGCGTGCGTTGATTTTTGTAGTGTTAGATCTTTGACTTCGCTAATCATAACAATGCAAATGTTAATAAAATCCTGATAATTTAATAAAGCAGTTATAGACTTTTGATTTCTGTCTACTCGTGACTATACAGACCTGGTCAGGCATTTGTTAACCTCGGCCTTCGGCCTCGGTCAACCAATACCTGACCAGGTCTGTATAGTCACGAGTAGACCTCATCAAAAGTCAATAATTGTACATATATAGTATACCATCGAGAAAAGTTTATAAACGAAGATTTCGATCAATTACGGAATCCTTTGTTCATGTACGGTAAATCTACAATATTTTGAACACTTACGCCAATTTTTCATTGAAGGTCCACTCGTTATCATAAGTTCAAAGAGGATTATAAAGCCTGTTAGAGAACTCGTACTCTCTCGGGAATAGACAACGGATAAGTCAGCCAGAAGAAAATCGAACTAAAAATATTCAACGAGCTTAATTCCATAAAAGATTTTGCCAGATAATCATATAAGAACAGAGCTATACACGAGGGAGGTACATATAGGTTCTGAAAAAATTTTAATACAAATTGAATAAAACAACATTCATTACAGAATTATTGATATTGATCTTTGGATTCCAAATTTAGCTGATTATTCACTTTGTTACGACCCCTCGCGTTTAAGGAAAACAGACGTGTTCAATAAACTCTGCTGTCCGGAAACAACATGATGGACATAAAATTGCAAATGTATATTTCGGAAAATGAATTCTTACTATTAAAACGGAATAATAGTCATCCGCTGTACCTGTCCTGCACACCAACATACCCGTATTTCAATTGAATTCTAATATACAACAATTGGAAACGATAACGGACGGACGACACAGTATGACCATTCTCACAAAGAAAAGGTGAGCTAAATGCGCCTGAGCTACTATCACAACCTACTATGTATCAAAAGTTTCCAAACAATGGAAAATCTGCACAAACAATGAAAATTCGTATAGAAAATTCAAAATATGTACATGTTAAATATCAAACAACATGCGAAAAATTCATAAAATAAAGCAACAAAGTTTGCACTGTGAAAAACACTTTAAATGTTGGTTTTCACCTTTTTGATAGAAGGTGTTCATCACTACAACGTGTGATACTTGCCTTCCTAAAAACTTAAGTGCGTAAAGGTCAATTTATGTTTTTAAAATAGTCAACTGTCAGCAAAATGTTTCCACATAGAAACATGTAATTCAAATACAAATGGTATATGTCAACTCATTTTAAAATGCAATACATGTAGAAAAAAATATTCATCTTAATATATAACATGTACAAAATTGTACATAAATGATAAATATACCAAATTGATTTATAATCTGGTTCAAAAACACATTTTCATCAAAATCACAATACATTTCTGCTGATGTGAAACACAACTTCATGAAAAAAAAATTGAAATCGTATTTAGTGAAAACAACACTAGAGGTGAATATCAAAATTCTTAAAAATGGAAACTCGCGTCTAGTATTTCATTTTTCAGTGTATTGAAGTACACTTATTATTGTAAACTTTTTTTGAAACCGTTTAGATCACGAGAAAACCGTATCCAACAGCAGGCGGTATCATTGCTTCTCCTTTGTCGCCATTGGTTGTTTCGAACTGAACTCCAAAAACTCTTCCCTGAACCGGAAGTGAGATGAAGAAACAATCGGATCATCTCGCCTTTATCTTGTTCCGTAATCAGTAAAAACTGAGGTAGTCTGATAATCGGAACCTTGGAATTCAGGACACTCGATTTTTAGCTTCATAACAGTTTTCATTGTATAGAATGGAAAACGTCTGCCTTTCAGAACTAAAGATTATATCAAATTTATGCGATAGAAACCATCCCAAAAGACGCTTGGATATATGTTTTTCACTATCTGGGCGCTGCGACGATTTAGAAGTCATCAGTAGAGATGGATCTAAGAATAAGGTCCGATGAGTTCGGAATTTACAGCTTCATGCTACGTTCCTATGAAGACTCCCGAGAAATCTGACTGACTTTTAACTACAATGTCTAGATTTGAAGCATTGTCCACATATACAGAAGCGTACTGGCCAATCTGAAACCAAAAATACAAAAACATTTAATTTCTTTTTAATCAAGAGAACAGACAGTGAAATAATATGAAAGTCTAGAATTGAGAGCTAGGGTAACGGAGATCAGGGCCTATATACCTTGAATTGTACCAAAAACTACTGAATTTTCAAATTTAACCATAATTTTCTCACAGCCCCTAGCTAGAATAGTTTTCTAGATCTATGCTTTATGTAGAGCGATGAACATAGCCAATTAGGTTTTTGACACCCACGACCATAAAAAGATCTTTTTGAATGAATACCACGCAAAATCATTGAAACATCATATACAGACACTTATAATTATATTCATCAATTGTCGGCTTTTAAGATAATATGTCTGGGTACATGGATTTTCATTGTTGAACAATCTCATCTTGCGCATAAAAGAGAGCGAAACCAATCCTTTTATCTGAGAGACTCACGAGTACCAGTGCACTTTGTATGTCGTACAAAATCACTGTAATATGTTGAAAATTTGGGGAGCGAGTGGTACTCGACCCGAATGCTCTCTTTTCTTTTTGTATTACCAAGATAAACTATTTCTTTTGCTTTTATTTCTTTTAGTGCACTTGAATTACCGACAGCGTGTACTTTGACATAGACAAAGCTGGTATGTTATAGATGAGTAAGTTTAATTACCTGCAACTGTAGAAAACCTGAGAAACTGGCTGTAAAAATTCGACTACTGCTCTCTAATCCAACGACATGTTGTAAAGATCTGATAAATAGAATAGTGTGTTAATGTCTTAATTAGCACTGTTTAGGTACAAGGTACATGATACATTGGCTTTAGAAATCAAAAAAAAATCATCCTAATGGAAGAGATCTTTCAGCAAGACGCAAAAATACCAAAACATCAAGTAACTGTCGTAGTGTAAGCTTCAAAATTGCATTGTTTTCAGTACAAATTGTTTTCGAAAATTAATACATGACATGTATGTGCACGCTTTCTTTCATATTTAACGACTCCATATTTTGGTTTGTTTTTTTTTGCGTCTTGCTTGCGTCCTTTTTTTCAGATCTCTTCCTTTAGCATGATTTTTTTTTGCGTCTTGCTTGCGTCCTTTTTTTCAGATCTCTTCCTTTAGCATGATTTTTTTTTTGCGTCTTGCTTGCGTCCTTTTTTTCAGATCTCTTCCTTTAGCATGATTTTTTTTTGCGTCTTGCTTGCGTCCTTTTTTTCAGATCTCTTTCTTTAGCATGATTTTTTTTGCGTCTTGCTTGCGTCCTTTTTTCAGATCTCTTCCTTTAGCATGATTTTTTTTTTGCGTCTTGCTTGTGTCCTTTTTTTCAGATCTCTTCCTTTAGCATGATTTTTTTTTGCGTCTTGCTTGCGTCCTTTTTTCAGATCTCTTCCTTTAGCATGATTTTTTTTTCAAATATTAGAATTATTATTAGAATTGCGCTCTCCATGTAGATTTTCACTATTTAAATATTTTCCTCTCTATTGGTCTCGAACATGCTGATGAAATACTGATGATACATCATCTGCTGAAACGCGCATATTGTGCACTGTATTATAACGAAAAAACATTTATTCCTATATGATGCTTTGTAAGGGTATTAATGGATAATAATGCTCTCTCTCTCTCTCTCAGTCCATTTCTGTCAAACTTACGTATGATGTTGGCATAGAGAATCAATGCATATCTGTGTTGTCAACACATCTTTCCTCTTTAATTTGGATCTCTTAGGCTTCTTTTTAATTCTTATATGAAGATTCACTGAAAATTGGTATATTCCGGTGACAGGTGCACTAAAACGTCCATTTCTTACATTGAATGAATGTCCTCTATGAAACGCTCCAGCCGCGAATGGCTGAAAAAAAATAGAATTATTAATCATTTTGATTTCTTCATCTAAAGCTAGAGATAAAATGTAACTGTAAAATGCATTTTGTATAGTACATTATCTTAAGATATCATATATGGCAACTATGGAAACTAAATGTCCGATCAATTGTGGTCAGAATCCCTGTCTTCTCTGACGTTTTGACAGGGTGTGTAATGGAGTGCCGTCGTCACAGTCAGTCAGAGTGCAATTCTTATGCGAGAATACGCTGACACAAGGCTGTAATTGGGTCAAGTGCCATGCAGAGTGTCTTTCTAAGTAATTAATCAAAACTACACAAAATATAAATTCTTTCTACAATGAAAATGAAATTAAGAATTCATTCAATGAAAAAAATGTATAATTATACGTACCTGGTGAAATGAATCTATTTCCATCAGTGTTTTACCGATGATGAGTGTATTTTTTCTGAGTTTTAAGTGGAAGCCTGACGTTAACCTTGGTAAAGCCATTATTTCTGGTCTAAATCCTAGCTGTTCTTCCAAGGAACTGGAATTGATTGAACTGTCCGCACAGTCTGGACACTGGAGACATAGGAAATAAATTAATGATGCATAAGTTATAATACATTTTGTACTCATAATTACTATCCATTTTGGTAAAGTTTGAAGTCCGTTTTGGTCATGACAAATGGTGTGGGGGTATCTTAAGATTGTTTTCAGATTATTCGGCAAATTTAAGTTATCTTGATAAATTTGAAAACGTCGCTTTAAACCACAGCGGTGAGATATCATAGCTTGATCACAAACCCTTTCCCTAGCACATTTTTTTCCTCTACAAGTAGTACATGTATTTGATATTGACTCGCAGAAGAAAGGGTCTGAATGGAGGAAAGAGTTTGTGACCAAGTGATGATACCTCACCCCTGTGCTCTAAGCCGCACGCTCTAACTCCAGAAAAAGGTATTTCGGTGTTGCCGCGCCGAGTACGTATATATGCGAACTACATGTACATGTAGCGTTAGACAAAACATGCTTTGATTCCGGATTTGACATGAATAAGCTTCAATGAAATAATAAAATCGGCACAATTGTATTTTATATCATAATCGTTAAGATAAAGGAAAAGAATAGCTTAAAAAAAACCCCTCATATTTACCTTGAGTCTAACTAATTCATTCGCCCTTTTTTCTGATGCCTCTACAATAAGATATAAATGTTCTAAATAACATGTGCCCGTGTACGATTTCTGAAAATTTTCTTTTGATTAAATAATTAAGTAGCAGAGAATGAGAAATAAAGCATATCATGTGATATTTAAACACACAAGCGATTTAAAACAAATACTTAGATTGTTGTATACTGATTAACTATCCAGAGAGGACTCCACTGCGTATACAGTGTAAAAACTCCAGTTGTCATATTCTTCACCGCGTGGGATCGAAACGTATGGTGTTGTGATTCCTTAGAGAGTTTTTGTTTTTGGGTAATTTTTCATTGTCATGTTTAAACATTACAAAACTGATGAGCCGTTGCAGTAGAGCAATGCTCTTAATAAATCAATTCATATTGTCCAGGTATATGAAAAGTTCTAGTTTTTGCAAACATGCACTTCAATAGTTTGTTAATGACAGAAAATCATTCCTTTTGACGAAGTCTTGAAGTGTTTGCAAAAACTAAAGTCTTTTCAGATATATAAGCGATATGGACTTACTTATTAGGCATTACCCTACTGCAACGTCTCATCAATTTTGTGCAGTATCACTCAAATGATGAAAAAAAAACAATAAAAATTTCCGGAAGGAATCACAACATTATACGTTTCGATTCCACACCGTGTGTTTTGCAAAAGTAAGTAAGGTATCATGACTTTTAATAATACGGCTGCTTATAATAAACAGACCTACATGTGAAAAATGATGGTATCGCAAAATGTCGGACATCGCACGTGCATATGCGATATCGTACAATTATTGGTGATCCAGCACTAGTATGTACCTCAATTCCTAATTAGACTTTACCTCTTACAAGGTCTTTGAATTCGTCCATGAGGACATCTATGGTGACACGGGCGCCTTTTGGCCCCGTAGGGCCAGGGGGACCACGAGGCCCGGGCGGGCCCGGAGGGCAACTCTGGAAATCATCTATCTGCAAGGTAGAAAGAATTATATGAAAATGCCCTCGAACTATTGAGCTATATGACGGAAAGGGTTATTTTTATTATACGCATATATATCAAATTGTATGATTACAAAGATTGCCATATTGCAAATGTAGCTGTAGACATTAATAACACTTCAACGACCATAGGGTATTTTTACAAAAAACGAAAATTGCTTTATAGAAATTAAAGATATGAAGGAACAAATAAACACATAGAAATAAAATGTATGAAAACAGATGAAAGTTAATATCCGAATATCGAAAAATACAAATTATGTGAAAAGTCATAAATACCGCTATGATAGTATGCAATTACGTAACGTTTTCTCTTTATTCTTTTTATTTGCATCTTCATTTTGTTTTGTTTTGTCTTGTCTTGTCTTGTCTTGTCTTGTCTTGTCTTGTTTTGTTTTGTTTTGTTTTGTTTTGTTTTGTTTTGTTTTGTTTTGTTTTGTTTGTTTTGTTATCTTTCTTTCTGCATTTCTTTTCTTTTTATTTTCTTTTATTTTTTATTTTTAACTATTTTTCTTTTTTTTCCGTTTTCATTTAAAGTAACATTTTGTAATTGTAATCTTGTAAGAAATACCGATTATATCATGAAATAACAAAGTATGTGTACGAATATCAATATAAAGTTTCTTACCAATCGCTGCATGCGTTTGTTTTTTCGTTTTCTGTCTGTCTGTTTGTCGTTTTGGATTCTTTTGGATCTGCGCACGAAGGAGAGCCAGCTATCCTGGGCATCAACCTGTCTACGTGATCCTGAATTCTTACCCTGGTAAAGAAAATTATTATCATAAGTTAAAGAAGATCCTGACTATAATCACAATAGCACTCACAATAGAGCACCAAACTGAGCACCGACGGACCTCTACAAGCTAGAGGTGGGATCAGGTGTCCGGGAGGAGTAAGCATCCCCTGTTTGGCTAGCCGCACCCGCCGTCGATGTCCATGCACGAAAATAAAAACAATTATGTATAAAATACATACATTGCACTGTCTGAGGTTATATCTTATAGACAGTGCTATGGCGACCATGTCAGGGAAAATACTCAAAACACTTACTGTTAATAATAAGTATATAATGTACTATTTATTCATTTGACATGAGCACAAAAAGTTTCAAGGGGGTCCTGCCATCCCGGATTGATAAAGTGATATTTTGCGTCGACGATTTTGAATAAACATATATTAAGGAAATACCGGGAAAATGAATGTTTTTGCAAATTCCAGGTGAGAGGGTTCCTGACCTCTCGTATCCGCCTATAGATCTGCGCTTGCTTAATCAAAGATGAACTAAAAATATAAATCGCGGATTCGCATGTCGCCATGACCCGCCGTGAAGCTATGAATGGCTAAGCTGCACGATCATTACATGGAGGGTTTCAGGAAATGAGGGTTAAATTTTAAAAAGTTTGTAAATTTTATGATTTAACATGTAGATATATGTTCGTATCTTATCGATATAACACGGACCATTTTATGAAGAAACCATATTATTTGCTTAAGTGAAACAAAATCTAAGAAATTTTATAAGAACGTTTCATTGACCTATTTTCTCTCTAAAAATATCTAAAACTTATTTGAATAATTGGAAAATTATTATAGCTAGTCTTCTTCAAATTTCTAAAGAAAGATAATTATATAACCTACCTAGAATCGGGCATTAATACCCGGAGAGCCTAATTAAAGTAGATCATTTTTTAATACTGTAAAATATTGGTCGTGTCAAACATGACCTGAATTAATACATGATAAATATTTTGCAAACGAAACAAAGAAATTACAAATACAAAACTGAACTACATTTATAAAGAAAAAGAGTTTTGAGTAGAATTGGCAAAGAATTAGTGATGTAACTAACCTAATTATGAGCCCCCCGTCTGACACCCTGATGATAGAGCCGCGATAAAATAAGGAACGCCCTTATGCTAATCAGTCTGATGATTTTTTTATTGTAACGATCTCGTTGTCAGAGTGGCGAACGTTATCATGGTAACCGATTTCTTTATGAAATTATCTGACCAAAATCATTTATAAAAGAAGATTCATCATTTTTATGTCAATCAATATATCACCACTGTAGATTAAAATTTTCTTTTCTTTGCATATCATTTATATACTTTTTTTTTGTCTGCATTTTTTTTTGTTGTTGTAATTTACTGCATGTTTATTGGTCTGTTGCGTAATGCTTGTTTTCACTTTTAAATTCTAGCGTTTAAAGCAATTTTAAATGCTACATGAATAAACTGCATTGAACAGTTTTATGGCAAAAGTTTGAAATATTTTTAAAATACTAAAAAAAGTAATAATAATCAAAATACTAATACCTTTAAGGTAATTATAAGGATTGAATATATTTACAAATGAAGCAAATATAATTCAATATGAGTATAAGAAATCATGAAAAACCATTCAAGCATATTAAAAGAAAATTTCTCGACTGCATTTTCTGCCTACTAACGCAATTTTAATTAGAAGAAAATTTCACGGTGAAAATAAAAAAGAAAAACTTAATTTGACATTCGTTGAGAATAAATTGACTCAAAATCTCTTAAGTACAAAGCTGAGCTGCATCCAAGAGATAAAAAGAGTGCAGGAATTGTACTTAAAATCGTTTAACCTCCATAGACAACAGGTATATATTGCCCTACAAAAGTTTTATGTTCAACTCAATTAGTCGACGACTCATTCTTATTACAACTCATTACGAGAAACTGAGATGGTTAGTTTTACGCTGGCATGGAATCGTTAGCTTAGATTGATCGAATGGTATGGAGACCGAAGTGACTAGATCATTTCAAATTCAACCTTTAAATTTTGTGATTGTACTGATTATTTAACTGGTGGCTCATGCAGATTTATATCATTCCAGTAATCGTCTCATTATTAGGAAGGTAATTCTAAGATTACGAGCGCCTGTTGAATTATATCACAAACAGCAGCAAAGCTCTAGTATTATTGTAATAACTGTAAACTATGATTCCTGAATCTACCGATTTGCTCATAAAATTGACTGAAATATACCGAGTATTTCAGTGGGCTCGAAAAAAAAAAAACGATGAAGAACCATACCCTCGCCCACCAAACCAACCAACCCACCTACCCACCCACCCACTCCTTCGTAAAAAATGGGGGAAAAAAGCAAAAAAAAAAAATTCATAATAGAATAAAAACAAAACAAAAGCGGTCATCAGCTAGATATCAATACAATGAAATGTAAAAATCTTCGAAAGTCACGAAATAAATTAATAAGAAATGGAAAGTGGAGAAAATGCATCGAAGAAGTTTTCAAAAATTATTGATACTATACATTCCCATGCTTTTTCTTTAAGACAATATTTTACTATGTCTAAATTGAAAATTTGAGACAAAAATTAATTTCACCATTACTATTTAAATGTAAATGTTCGTTTCTTGTGTTAATACATCAATCGCTTTTTAAAACACTGCTGACATTCAATATAGATTTATAATATTTCTTTTTCAATAACCATGCAATCATCCATTGATCCGGTCTAGCTTTACTCTACTACAATTTCTCACTACTCGACAAAAATCTCGGGCGTGTCCGAGATTGAAATCTGCGTAAATTAAATATTTTCAGTGTTACATGGTACACCCAATTGAATTTCAAAGCTCATAGGTGGACCTAATTTTTTTTTCCAAAGGGTCCAGCCCATCTGGGAAAGGGGAGGGGGTGTCAAGCCTATAATTTTGAAAAAGAAAATATACGTAAACATGGGGAAATCAGCATTTTTGGCAAATTTGTTTTTTTTTTTTTTGGGGGGGGGGGGGGGTCTGACACCGCTAAACCCGTCTAGTTCTGCGTTTTAAAGGTTAAGCTACTATGTAACAAATCGACTGCCCCGGTCGGCGTCCCGATCAATCATTTTTCGAAACGATCTTTTCCGCCGAGAAAATAAAAACAAAAGAAACAATCGTACACCTATATCAAGTGTATATCGATATTGAAAGCTAGATTTTCAACTAAACAGCGCTATAATCTTTTCTTCTCCAGTTACAGATATGACTTGCAAGATTTTTTTCTTTAGAAGTGTCAGCAAATATGCATTTATAGATCATTAGTAGATGCATGTGACATGCACTATGAAATAAAAGACCTTTATTTTCTGATAGGAGTTACGACAAAGCAATTCGAAACAATGGGAAAATAGCTTTTTCATCCCCGTCAACAACACAAATATTTTCTTTCTAAACATATTGCATATCGTAATTATTTGTGTGTGGTATTTCTAATTTGACTCTTTAAGTATCATTAGGTTGCTATTGTATTACAAAAATCATATTTTCTTATTGTAAAATTGTAAATATATCGGTTACTTGCATCCTTTTACATCCAAGGCAATCACACATTGTTGTACTTCAAAGCATACTTGTAATATTTTATATAAAGCCAGAAATTCCATTCTGATACAGCATAAACCGGGCTAGAGCAGGGAGAGGGTCCGTTGTGCTTACCCCATTTCCCTAAGTCCCCCCCCCCCATTTTTTCCTTGCGTAATCTTCAAAATCATAGGATGACCCCCCCCCCTTTTTTTTAGCGAACTGGCCGGAACCCCTTTGACAGATTTCTAGGTCCGCGCATTTAGAGTACATTGTAAGAGCGTAGTTTTGCATGACCATGTTAACTTACAAAAATGAATCACGTTGATATAAATGAGTAATACAATTCGAATATTGGCGGTAACTTACTTTCGAACAATTTTTTTCTGACACTGATGTCAACAGCGTTCATTTGCAATAGCGTAGCTCTGCCTGAAAAAGTGGTTGGGCACAACATCCCAAAATTCCTAATAAGCAAAAAAAAAAAAAAAGGGGGGGGGGGAGGAAGAGATTAAACAAATATGGGGGTTTCATGTTCTGTATGAAGAAATTTTAACATTTCTGGCACAATTCTAAATTTTAAGTACATGAATAAATGTCTGGCGAGCAGTAGCGAGCCATGAATTTTTTTTAGCAAAATATTGACTTATCAGAAAATACTTTCTATACCCTCTACAAACATGGTCGTGCCCCCCCTCCCATTTTTCAAGGGGGGGGGGGCATGTGCCCCCGCTGCCACCCCTTCTACGCCCTTGATTTGTTCAATAGAACCATGTTAATCCGAATAGAGACAGCTTATAGACTACAACCTTGGTCACATGGTCATTCTTTTGGTCGAGATTTGTTGAGTTTTGTGACAATTCTCTGAAGAGATTCTGAAATATATGCATGTACGTTAGATAACAAGTGAAATTCACTATGCATGTAATATGGAGTCACGAATCCCAGACGATGTATGTAAAATTATGTTTTCAATGTCCGCGTAATGAATGAATTTCACTTCTTTTTGACATCAAAACCGATTTTTTTTTTGTCTGAAATCCTCAAGAAGCCCCGATTATGAACAATGTTGTTGAAACCTTTAGAGTCTATAGGGAGGTCATCAAATAATATCGTTTCGTGTTCAGAGTATTAGTTTGCGCAATGTAACAGACTATTTGCATAAAAATTCAGCTTAGCATCGTTTTCTTCGGAAAAATCCCTGGGATATAAAGTCAAAGTGCTAAAAAGTAACTTCATTCCTTCGTTCTTTTATATCTAATTAGCGAAATAAAAACGGGTGTTATAAACGGATCTGTCTGACAGACATTGAAAATCTGACGTCAGTGAACGTGCGCAAAACCAGGTTTACATGTAGGAGGAATTCATGGGTTTCTGGAAACCCTTATACTCCAGATTCCTTGAAAAAAAAAAAACATAAAAAACTTATAATTTCAAATGTTAGAAAAAGGATTTGACAACCCTCACTTCATACATCAGCCCCCTCACCCTCCCTCCCCCCGCCCCCAAAATGCCCTCTAGTTCCGCGCATGTTAAAGAAGTGGAGTCTGAAATCTGCGAATACCAACGCTGTCGCTCTCCCGCCACAATACCGCCTTTCAAACTACATATAAATATTTTCAAACCATTATTTGTAGTCTTTAATTACACTGGGTGCAAATAAACACTTCAAGACTGTAACAATGAAAACGTATCAAAATGATGTGATGTTTTCATTGACAATTAGGGAGTATTTAGTAAGTGTCAATAAACTCCCGTATTCTTGTAAGGACGGTCCAAAAGGGGATGTGTGGTCCCGACAGCCTAATGTTTACAATGTAGTACAAATATGTTTATAGATGTGAATTATGACATGTATACATCAATTAAAGGTGTTTGATTACTTATGAAACCGGTGCTTTTATGGAATACCGATACATGAGTCAGAGCTTCTCGAAATATTTCCTCTACCCTTTGATGTACATTGTACTTTTTAAAATGCGTTTCATATGAAGTTCCAATTCCATAAATAGATGAATGAAACCAAATTTGATACGAAAAATGCAATACAATCGTAAAACTTGCGGTCGCTAAAATAAGAGTCAGGTTTTGAAGAAAAAGACCTCACAAAATTAGAAAATCTCATATATGCACTTCGTTTCGTAATCGTCATCATCATCGAATCGGTATGAAGCGCAATTGAAAAAAGAGACAAAGTGGTTCAAGTGCAGCTTTGATCGAGTGATAAAAATTATCAGAAATTATATACATATACCTACCCCCACCCCCTCATTCCTTATGAACGAAAGAGCATCAATGAATGAAGAAATAACATTAAAATTGAGTGAATAATTCCGCTCTAGCTAGGAAAATAGTTATTATTCAGTTTCATATAGGTACACTATCAGTGACGTATTTACGATAAATGAATCTGTACGTACATGTATGTATGTATGTACCCAAAACAGACTATGATGAACGAGAGAAATATATCATGAAATTTGACATTGTATAAAAAATCACGATATAAGAACATCAATTGTTAGCCACCTTGTTTAAGAGATGAAAAATCGCGACGTGAAATGAGCCGTGGGGGAGGAATGTGATGGCGTGCAAACAATATATCTTGAAGACCAAACCCGAACCGGAAAAAAAGAAGCCGGCGTCTGACGTTGATTTATTTTCATGAATTGTTTCTTGCATCTTCTATCCAAATTGTATGGCACATTAAACATAAAGCAGCAAAATTCTGACACCGTATCTTGTAGAGATGAATAATATCATGAGAGAATGTATATCCATCTTGTAAGTTAGTGATAACGTGGTAGAAATAACCCCGTGTCAATCAGTTCAATTGTACAGCGGAATCTGTGATGGCGCCACTTGTATCAGTTCATGGAAGGGTAAAGAGACATGGGATGAGGCAAGAATGTATCATCTTCGTCATCATCATCATCATCATCATCATCATCATCATCATCATCATCATCATCATCATCATCATCATCGTCGTCGTCGTCGTCGTCGCCGTCGCCGCCTCCTCCTCCTCCTCCTCGTCGTCGTCGTCGTCGTCGTCGTCATCATCAGCAGCAGCAGCAGCAGCAGCAGCATAATCATCATCATCGCCATCATCATCATCATCATCATCGTCGTCGTCGTCGTCGTCGTCGTGTGTCATCATCATCGAATATCAATTCAGAATGAGTACGACTTGTGCAACTGTGTTCGTTTTCGTTCATAAGTACGTAACATCATCATCAATTTGAATTAATTTAAAATCAAAATTTTTAGTCACGTTATCCATCGTGGATGGAATGCAAAGTGTCCCCAATCATCACCCGTCTTTCATACAGAAAAAAAAACTGCTCTCATAGAATTACCATAATGATTCCAATCTTCTTCAAAGGAGAAAACAAATTAGCAGAGTTGTCGACAAAGAGTTCTGATTTGTAAAATGAAAACATTTGCCACTTTAAACACAATGTTCAATGTAGGGGACACTTCAAACCTTTTAGTGGTGGAGCCAGGTAATCGAATATTGATATATAGGATCGTTATTGATTGACAGTAATGAGAAAATCACAATGATTTATCACTTTATTTATCCAATTTTTTGTAATCAACTACCTCAAAGGAAAATGCAACAAAATCTATCGGAAGAAAAAAAAAATCCCGATTCAAAGGATGTGAATAACACCGAAATGTTAAAGGAATTGTAACGTAGACTTGTTGATTTTTGAACAGTAGAGTTTTCGTAAGTTTTGTTGAAATTATAGCTTCATAACCATGTACACTGGCATGCGTAACAATCTAGTTCCGCGCCTGATACATGTACACTGGCATGTGTAACAATCTAGCTCCGCGCCTGATACATGTACATGTATCAGAGTGATGACAAAGTGACATAATGTTGTTTAAATCTTTTTGTGTGGTATTTTGGTGTCGTGTTTGGTGTTCCTTGTCCCTTTTCCGTCTCTTGTTTTTTCTTATCCTCAAATCCCCTTGCGTAATGTTTGCTTAACATTTCTCATTTCTAGTATTTTATTTTTGTGTCGTCTGCGAAGCATAGCGACACTTAGGGATCACTTTGTCCGTTGTCCGTCTGTCTGTCACACTTGGATGTCACACACTACAAAAGTGATTCCTGAGTGTCGCTATGTTTTGCAGGCGACACAGTCAAGCATTCCTGCGAATGGTTTTTCAACATAGCGATCGCAAACATAATATTAGTTGAGGACAAACGTCATTCGAGTAATTGAAAACGATGATTCACGAACACGTACGTAAAGCTTACTCAGGTGAGTGGTATTATCTCAATTGGGCCTCTTGTTGCGGAATATCGTTCTTTAGGACCTGTATGTGCTTGTTATTAAGACAATGGCGACTCGAATCTTTATGAATTCTTTGGAGAAGCATCAATTTATCTTTGCAATAGCCTCGTCAATTGAAACATAGAGTCAGAATGGCACCATGTCTATCGGAAACTTTCTACTTCTTGTCAATAGGTAATTGTTATAAACGTTCAAACATATGTTGTGTAGACGCAAATATCTTACTTCAAACTCGCACTTAATCATTTCAAAGTGAAGAGAAATCACTCACAAGTATTGGAAGAAAGATATATGAGAAATCTTTTAAGCTTAGGTACGGATCACAGGATCACAATGATAAACATACTTCTATGGAAGGTCAGCGGGGTCAGTACTGCACTTTAGGGAAAGAGCCATCGAGATTCTTCGCGGGGAATATATTTCGTGTTTTAGTATCCTCCAATAGCATTTAACTCGCGATATCTTAATACCCTCTTTGCACATGTACTGTGGAAATCTGCTCTGATTTGGAGAAAATGTAAAAAAAAAATGATATGTTTGGCAAGTTCCATGGGACACAGGTCCTGAAAAGTAGTGGTGTAACGATTCACCGCGGTGCACAGTGCACCGCGATAAAATCCTTCGATTCGGTGAATATATAGAGCTTTCATAAGTCACACCTAACTACAACGTAATATACACTTTCACATATGTCATAATGAAACTAAATTACTGTAGCAATCCTTGATATGAATCTCGCGATAGCAAGGGATTGGTGCACTTGCTGTGACCTTGAACTGTGATCGATCTTAAAGTCCCGACGCAAAAGGTTAAGAAAAGATGGTCTTATTTCATAAAAAATATTGATATTGGTCTGAGAAGAAAGAGCAAGAAGGATATGATGAAGACAATAGTTAAAAAAAGAAACAAAGCAAAACAAAAACTTTCTTAAATTGCCGTAGTTAAATAAGATTCCACTAAATGTGACATCAGCAAAAATTGGAAGAAAGGAAGTTGTGAAATGATTCTTAACTTGTGAAATAACTGATTGAATGAAATTTCTTTTTTTCTGCATTTAGAAAAAAAAACACTATATCTAATCACTGTTCCTATTAGACATCATGAATTGCATAATGTAAAATTGTGCTAAAAGCAATATATATAGGTGTAATTATGATATTACAAATAAAAACAAACTAACATTTCAATCGTAAAATAGAGATAAGAATTTATGGTGCCTTTGCGAAATCATGCATCCTCCCTTGTAATCTCCTATATTTACAATTCATTAACATTGAAAGACCGAAACGCCAACGGAGATGCGAGTAAATGCAGTTTCGTACAAAGACCACGGAGATTATATGATCCAAATCTGTATCAAAGAATTTTGATCAAATCTGCTGAAAATATATAGAAGTAGATCAGCCGGGAGTGGGTGGGTTAATTAAGCTGAGATTTTTTTTTGGGGGGGGGGTTGTGTTTTTTTTTTTTTGTTTGTTTGTTTGTTTGTTTGTTTTTTTTTTTTCGAAAATATGTTCAGTAATCAAGGATGAAGATGGCGGAGGCAGGTTAGGACACCATAGAATTTGTAAATAATTTCTATTTTTCGATTTAACCCCCCCCCTTCTTCCGTCGTTGTTCATATTGGTTTCTTATTTTGATATAATATTTCTCTATCGGCTGATTCGTCAACGTCGTCGCATTCATTAATTCATTAAGTTGTGGTGCAAATTTCTTTTTTTTTTTTTTTCTAATCAGTAAAATATCAAATTACTGACACCATGTACATTTGACAATTTGTATAGTTCCAGTATTCAACTGTAACATGGAATTCAATGTAGATGGCGCCATTGAAGTGAAATTCATAAATTGTATATCAACGCTGAATTTAGATAAAGGGAAACAAATATTTGATTCACTGCACACTTATGGATGTCATAAACTTAATCCACGTTCAAGTCAAGAGTACATACAAGTGAATTCAAAATAAAAAGAGAAATTAAACCATCTTTAACATGTTAAAACATCCAGGACTTGGATCGTAAAATTGCTTTTTATAGCAACCTAATGTGAATTTTTTTTTCATCGAGATTGAGTTATCATGATGATAACCTACAAATAATCCTGCATGACTGTAGAATATCACTGAATAGACTCTGAAAATTAGATGTTTGAGATTGAATACGACGTTCAAATCGATTCATGCATAATCTGCAAATATCAATTCTCTGGCCCTTATCAATGGTAATCCGTGTAATAGCATGTCACTTTATTAGGATTACAGAAATTAAATATGTGAACTAGAATACCCTCATTCTTATTTTTACACGAAATGGTTTTTGCCATCATTAAAATGATATAATTCTTTACAATAAATAGAGCGACTGTGTGGAATTCTAATTGTCAGTTTTTAAGGACAAACGATTTCGAAAATGAACACGTAACAATGGTATAGCATACTTAAGTGAACTTCAACAGCTCTTTGAATTGCATGATTAAATTCCTTCCTCTTTCAGAATATCTCGAGAACTATTTCATTTTTAAAAATATGACAGATTCTGCAGATGCACTTGAAAGTTAAAGAAAATACGAAAAAATCCAATGTTTAAAGAAAATCAATATTGTATCTAAAGTTATGAAGAAGAAAATTAGATGATGGAGAGAGAGAGAGAGAGAGAGCATCACACTACTTGTTAAAGCTCCAATGTGTTTCATTTTACAAATATTGTCAGAGAGAGAGAGAGAGAGAGAGAGAGAGAGAGAGAGAGAGATGCACATTACCTGACCAGGATTAATCCGGCCTCCATGTCGAGATTTGTGGTTTTTGTGGTTTACGAGTTCATTCAAATTATCCTCTCTACTTAGCGGCAAACTTTCGTGAATTACCACCATCAAACATGCGATCTGCAACATCGAAGGCCTCATCTTATGTTGTTTTTTTTTTTTTTCAAATAAGCACGCGCCTTAAAATACTAAATCTAAATTCTCCAAAGAGTAGAAAATTAAAAGAAGTCCATCAATGCAACCGTTTGACCTGAGGCACAGTATTGTATTCTAATTGAGAAATAGCAGTTTTAAATAACAAAACTTCATTTCACTTCTATATTTCACTGTCTTGGGTTACATTACACTTTGAACACATCAGTGTCAGAAAGCAGCATTTGTAACATCTTTTTCGCTCAAGGGTCAATCGTTTTTTTTATAATATGTCCTGACTGACGGAATCCAATACGTATATTTAGTGTTGCATACAAATCTCAAATTCAGTATATTTCCTTCGCCGGTTAATAATAAATTACAAAGTTATTCAGTGCGCCAAATCTTATACATCACGAAAGAATCAAGATTTCTGTCCCCCGACTCAAGAGGCAACTGAAGTCTCTTTATGAATGGGGGTCTTTAAAACGCTCAACACCGTTAAAACGAAAAAGAAGAAAAATTCTTGAGCGCCCCCTTATTTTATTGACTCGAACGCCAATTAAACATTCGTGACCAAGAGTTCCTTTCTATTCTTTGTCCGCACACAATATATACCGCCTGTCTAGTAGGCAAACACTGAGAAGAAAGAAATAAAATCAAGCACTATTATTATATTTGTTGATTAGAGTCAGGGGCTGAGAGAATAGTAGAGTGATATCATATAGCACACGGCTGTAGACAAACACTGTTAAGTTATGTTTTTCTTTCGTGGGCGATTGCATGGTCATCCAATGCAAAGGATATGATTGACCACGATTATCTTATATTTTTCTTTCGTGGGCGATTGCATGGTCACCCAATGCATAGGATATGAGTGACCATACTTTACCAACGAACAAATGCGGTCAAGTTATTGGTCACAAAATGCAAAGATTTGCAATTGGACTCCTGGATAAGATTGACCCTACTTGACCAAGGAACAAATAAATTCCAATAGGATAAGGATGCAGGTAGTTAAAAGGAGACAAAAGTTAAATTACTGTAGGCAAACACAAATATGTTTTTCATGTACTTTCTTTAGTGGGCGATTGCAGCGTCATCGAATGCAAATTCAAAGAGATGAACGATCTTGATATAATAAATATATATATTTATAGGATTGACTCAAACACAATATGTAGAAAGCGCAAATTTAAGAGTTTAAAGTTCAAATGGTTGGAACCGTGTATCTTTCGATATTTAAGATCGATTGTATGTTCATCTAATGCAAATTTAAATAATGTTTTTCTTTTCTTAATTTTGTGGGCGACTTGCATAACTAATTCATGGAAACTTGAGAGGTGGTCAAACCAAATACATGGGCATGTCAGATTGTTTGAAACTGATCAAAACAGTTTGAAACACATAAAAAAAGATCGATGTAAACGGAATTTGAAAAAAAAAATTGAGTTTGAACATATTTTATTTCCAATTCAATGAAATGGGATCGGGCGTTAAGTTTTTACAACATTATGAAGTGCCCTCTCCCTACAATATTGATATAATAAACATAATATAATACAGTCAAGAATGACAGCATGACACATAAAACATTTTTTTATAGTGAACAGAAAGAATCATCAATACTTAATAATTATAATAAATGATGAAAATCTAGAAAGCAAAACATTTGATGATGTAAAGAGATAAAAAAAAAAGAATTGTTTAGATAAAACGCTCACTGAGTATCATAAATTTGCTATTAATGAGTACGAAATAAGAATAAATATAAATAGATATGGATTTTAGTATGATTATCATATTTGATATAAAATACAGGTGCATTAAAAATGATCGATGTAAACGGAATTTGAAAAAAAAATTATGTAGATGAAACACACACTGAATATCTTTTGATATTGATGAGTATGAAATAAAAAATGAATGTACCGGTAATCAATATGATATGGATTTTAGTATGATTATTATATTTGATATAAAATACATGTGTATTAAAAATGATCTCAAACAAGACCACATTACAATGACAGCAACTTTAAAACACGTGCTCAGGATAACCACCTTCAACGGAAACCACGCGGACAAACCACATGATCAAACATATCACGAGTAACATAAAATCAACCAATCAACCAAAAGCAGCGTATAATTAAGGCCATGGTAATTTAATAATATGTTTTACGTCTCGGACTTTTTCTGAAAGGTACCCTCCCTCAGGCATGAAAACACACAAACAGAATATCAATTTGAAGGAAATTTGAAAGGAAGATCTCGACTGAAAACATAAAAGAAAAGTATGATCTTTCTCGATTGAGATGGATAATTCTGACTTTATTTTTTAAAATGCTACTATTATCTCCTGATATTAATGATGGTATAGGGATTTAATGTTATTCAATATCATTTTCTGTTTTTTTTTTTACCTGAAAAATTCATGTTTGTGTGTGTCTGGTTTTTTTCTGAAGAATTCACCTAAAAGGTACCCGCCCGCGGACGTAAAAAAAAAACAAAAAAATATTAATTACTATGGCCTAAGGATGAAATGACATTACGTAAAAGGATGGAGACCAGTGAGCATACAGAGCCGAGTTAACACACCCATATGCTATATTAATAGCAAAAAAGGTGGTTATCCAGATTATGCGAATCCAACCTTCCACATATCCAGATACACAGAGAGTTCTTCACAGATGCACAGTTTTTTACAAACAAGAAGCAAGACAATGAATCACAGATTACCTAGTATATATAAAGGATAAGTAAACTTTTAAAGGCTTATTATGTCTTATGTGTACAAATTCTTATATCTGACGATAATGATTTAATTAAAAAGTATAGTAATTCAGTTGAAAATCGAAATAATGTGATATAACTGTTTCTAGAGGGAGAAAAAAAGAAAGATATAATGTAAATAAGTGATAGGTGTTGCTAGGATGCAGGGCATCCGATCTCTTTTCTGAGGGATTCCTTTTTTTTTCTTTGCAAAATGTTTTAGTTTATTTCTTTCTATTCTATGGGTTTTTTCCATTGTATAGAATAGTTTCTTGACGTAGTAATGGAATGTCCACTATTTGTTTCTTTGTGAATGAGTTGATAGTTACAATGCAAAGTGTTCAAAGTGCCCAACTTCTATTTTGAAACAGTAGGTTCCACCAGATATAACTAATCTTTGCATGCTTTGATATAATACTAGTATCACTGGAGTTACATACTTGGACATTGCATATATTATATGTTTTTTTCATTTTCGTCACATGAAAAGAAGCGGACTCTTGATATGAGAGTGAGACCAGGTACCCAGGAATAGTAAGCATCTCCTGCTTGCATGCAACACCCGCCGCTTCAATTCGGTAGAGCTGTCACATCCGGTAACTTCCATTTCGGAAGACATAGAGTACAATCTTTGGTTGAACGTCGACTGCGGGTGCGGCTAGCCTAAAGGGGATGCTTACGCCTCCCGGGCACTTGGTCCCTTCTCTAGCTGGATAGGGGTCCGTCGATGCTCAATTTTGTACTCTTTTGTGAGTGCTGTTGAGATTATTGTCAGGATCTTCTTTAACGCATTTGTAAATAATAGTGTATCGATGTATCGATATATTGCGATATTCAGTTCATTCATATCGTATCGCAATACAAAATGCGTATCACAATATATCACGCGTTTATAGTTTATACTTAGGGGTTACCATGCGTGTGTTTTACAAAAACTGACAGGGTATCGGCGAATCCCCTGTCAGAAATTGAGTTTTACCGCGAGGCGTCAGCCGAGCGGTAAAACGGATATTTCTGACAGGGGATTCGCCGAGACCCTGTCAGTTTTTGTAAAACATCAGTATGGTAACCCTATTCTAATGCTTTGGTCAGTAAGGAGCCAGAAAACGTCTGCTTTTAACGACGTCGCCATAGGAACGCATGACGTCATAGCAAAAACTGCAGTGAAACGTGAATCCCCTTGCAGTTTTTTCATCGCTCAACCAATCAGAATGCGCGTTACAAACGGAGTGCATTAGAATAATAAATCATTGAACTTTTTAAATTTCAATAAAAAGAAAACAGGAGATCCTGATTGCTCTTAATCCAAATGGATAATGAAAAAGAAATCTAAGAATCAATAAAAATTGAGCATCGACGGACCCGTAGTGAATGAGCGAACGAAATTGATCGAACTTGGCTAAATGTGCCCTCGGGGACTCCTTGTCCTCAAGCAGTGACACTCACCAAGTGGTACAAATGCTAAACGTCTTCAAAATCATTAGCCAAGTTCGATCAATTTCGGTTGGTCGTTTTTTTCAAATGCATTCAAAAATTTCTGTTTACTAAACTTTCGACCAGAGCCACGAACGGCAAAATCGGCCTAATTTGCCACAACGTTCATCTTTTATATTTTGATAATACCATATTTCAGCACTTCAGAAATGGTCAACTTTGTGATTTTAGGCCTTGCTGAAGCAAAATATTTTAATGTGAATTGAGGGTATGGTATATCGTTTGCGACGTCATTTGACGTCATTTTCATATATGACGTCGCATAATATCAGGACCAGTACCATGCATTACTAAGTATTAGAAATGATAAGAGATATTTCTACATTGAGAAAATGTGTGAAATATTAATTTAAAGAAAACATATTTTAAAAATTCCTATAAATAAAATATGTGTACAATCTATTATGTACAATCCGTGTTTGTTTTGCCTTTGCTCGAAATCACAGGCTGAAAATGTTCGTCCTGGAACTACAGTATGCATGTCTTCAATGTATTAATTTTAATTTTTGTATTCGTTTAAATCGCGTAAGATGTAAGCTGCATCGATCCACAAGAAATTGATGTCATTATTTATGATTCTATGAAAATAAAATTCAAAGAAAGACTTCATGTTTACCATCTTCATGAATCACGGATCCGATACGTTCAAACTATCCTAGAAGAGTGTTAGGCTGTATCAGATCAGACAAAGGAATACCATGTATGCTTCTTCATTTTTTCCGAAAATTTCTGAAATACCGTTAAATTCAAAGATTTTCTGTTGATAAAGTTGTCAGAACATCTCCAGTCAAAAGTGAATACCCCTGTACAATATCAAAACACGGTTCTACATCTGCTGCAGATCTAGATAATTAAAGCATCCACTTAATTTTGCCGTAGATACACCACTGTCAGCGATGTATGAAGATGAACATTGATGTGACTCAATTTGACATATATAAGTACTTCAAATTTGTTCCTATAAACTAGTAAGCTCAAATTACACGCATCAGTTTTTAATCCAATTTCGCGGTCAGTTGCTGGACTAAACAAGAGATAATGAAAACCCCTTCCGTACACTTCGGTGCATATGAGTCAATGACTCAACATGAATAAGTACAGATAAAACTCGAGCTGAAAAATGAGAAAAATAATGTCTTAATTCATTGCATGATTTTCCTTCTAAAATCAGTGTGTAATACCGATTTGCAGAGGCTGAGGCGGATACAGGAATAAGGGGGCGGGATATTTCTAACATAAGCGAAGCGAAGGATCCCATTCGGGTCAATGGTAGCGGACTTTGAACATAGAGAAAAAACGATGGTTGCATTTTGAATATTTCGTATTTTAAATTACTTTTCATGCTCCCGTTCTTATCATGACATATATAATTATTGATTAGAGAAATACTGTGACTCTTCTCACATGTATGTGCTAGTACTAGTATAAGTGTTGGGCAATCGGAAGTTAAATCATAATCGATAAGCGGAAATAATCGGATGGGCATAACCCATTATTATTATAATCGGAAAATTTAAAACATTTCTTTTCTTCATTTTGCAACCAACAATGAATTGAAATAAACACCAAATCATTATTTCTTTGAATAAAATTGCTTTATTGAGTAAAGCACTTTCGATCACAACTACTATGAATACCCTATCAATTCGTTCAAGCTTCTTTTTCTTGAATACCATGCAACAGAAAATGTCATACACTAGTATGTACTTTGAAGTACAAGGGAAAAAATAATAGTATAAAAGGGAAATACACGAATTTATCAAAACCAAGATACTAAATCGGACAATCCGGTAATCAGCGATGTCGGCGACAATCTGGTTTGATTTTCAACATCGATTAGAAATGTTCATCGCTGGCCATTCAACGACCGAAAATCGATCGTCAGCGATAATCATTCCATAACTACACTAGAATCCATTGCCATGACTCCCATTCTGATACATTTTTAGTGTCATTTTGTGTGAAGAGAGAACATTTTTTAAAGAGGTGTAGATCTATTTACTCCGATTAATCGATTCTCAGAGATAGAATCGATAGTCGGCGAGTTGGATATTTTAGAGACGATAGCGACGATGGCTGCGACTATCGTTACAATAATACAGCGTGTATTAATGTGAACAAGATGGAGATCGAAGTATGGAATACGAATACATGTACGTAATGGAATGAAAACTTACGTACGTTACACGAATAAGAAAACCACTGATCTAAATCTGCCAGAACAGTACCATGAATGTGACAAAACGATCTCATAGATGCACAACATTATTAATTTCTGGATCGATGGACTGTAGTAAAGATGATTAATGTTCGAATGTTATGAATTGCAGCGTTCGCGTACTTTTTAAGAATCAAAATTTTTTTCTCACATTTTTGCAATATCGGATGATTGGCGAATATAAAGGGAGGGATGAGGCCTGGGCGAGAAGGGGCGCATGTTCTAGACTCTCCCCTTTTTGCGGTCAACATTTTTTAAAGATGTGATTTTTGTTTTCAGAACTTGATGATAAAGCTTTTATAACAGTACGGTGTCCTTGAAAATTATTTAATTTTACAAAATTTTTTAATGCAAAATCTTTCTTTTCATATGAAAGTTTACGTTCTCATTTGTATAAATTTAATTTTTCAGGCGAATCTAACGCATACATTCGCTGCTATAACCGTTTGAAAACGTCATTTTTAATTTGGAGTGCGCAGCTCTAATTCATTTCGCTGTCGCCACCTACAATATATTGTGTTTTTTATATGGAGATTTAATTTTACAAATTCGACAATATTATGGTCGTTACTGCATATTTTCAAATAAAACTTTTTATGTCTCTTTTTTTTTCCTCAACCCAGACCCGTCGGAATAAATTTTACGTTTTCAATAAAATTTATTTTCAGGAAAATGGTATCTTTGAATAAATTATTATATCACGGTCTTCTATCCCCTGTTATCCATTATATCGGGCGCTGGACTTTATATTACATCAACAGAGAATTGATCCAGCATAGTCTGAACTTCAATCAAAATTCGCTGGTTCGATATCGTTCGCCAATCATCTATTTCAAATTAATAATTTGATTTCAAGTTTTCTATCTTTTTTATTTTATTTTTTTTTTTTTTGTCTTCAAATATCCCCACCTCCTCTTTAAAAGAATTTGATCATAAATGTTTCTTCCTGGGTGTCGATCTATTTTGCTTCTTTATGCTGCATTCATATAACGTCTTTCTTTTATGTTTCGAATTCTCATTATTTCGTTTTCTAGCCCTTATCTTCCAATTTCTCTTACTATCGTATAGGATAATTGTAGAAAGCCGATGCATTTTTTTGTTTACATATTTTATTCCCGTTTTAGGAACATTTTAGGAAATAACATACATATATATAACAAACAAATGAACCGAAACCCCCAAAATCCAACAAACATTATATATGCCTTCTTTAAAAGATTTTTGAATTATTCTCTTATTTTTTCCTTGTAGCATCACGTGTATACATGCCGATATATACAGGGAAGACATAGAGTGGTTCAAAAGATTTAAGTATAACGAAAATATGTATCGTAACTACTCGAGTGCACAACTTGACATTTTAGAAAATTCATAAACGTCAATTTTGATGACGTCATTGGTATAAATGACGTCACAAATATTATCTTCTATGGAGCAGTTTTCTGAAGGATTGGAATAATTTGAAATACGTGTAAAAGTAATGAACCGCCAAATTTATAAAATTTTACATAGTTTTAAAAGCTTTCAGATTATCTACTACCTATCTTGAAATACAACTTCTCATTTTCATCGTCTGGGAAGTCTTTTTCATGACGTTCTAACCATCTTTGATGAACAATTTGCCAAGAAATGTGCCAACA
Source organism: Pinctada fucata (assembly GCA_028142955.1). Lineage (NCBI taxonomy): Eukaryota > Metazoa > Mollusca > Bivalvia > Pterioida > Pteriidae > Pinctada > Pinctada fucata. The sequence continues at coordinate 36,887,739 of AP027112.1, read as the reverse complement.
GAGAACTCATAAAAGTTTAATTTTCGACTACGACCGGACCTTCTACCAAAAAAATCTTTATCGAAATAATCACAGGAATATTCAAAGAATATTTCAATACAATTACTTTTTTGGTAGAATGTCCGGCCCTATGCGAAATTATCGATCAAATTTCATGATATCTCACAAAAATACCGGAAATGCAAATCCTGGCTTGGTTTTGGGCTCTATATCTTCTTAAGACATGTCCGGAATCTCACAACTTCGCACGTTTTCGAAAGGCAAAATGTTCTCCTTTCCTTTTATTGATAATTTGGAAACATTGTCTGCGTTTGAAAATATACGAAAACTTCAGGCCGATATCGCCGTTCGTGGCTCTGGTCCTTTTCTCAAATTTCTGAAAACTGGGTCCTATGGCATCACATTCCAGCCATCTTGCCATTCATGCTACGTCTTACGGTATATTTTGGACATAATCTTTACAGATTTTGGCCATATTTCATTGTTTGGATTGAGGATCAGCTACGAGGGTTAAATACCCGAAACGCGCATGTATGGTCCATGCTGTAAATTTATCTGCTTCTAAATAATGCTAATGAATTTGAAGACGTTCAACATTCAATAACTTGCATGTGTTTCTTTCAAGTAAATGACATTGACAATGTAGATTTCAATCAGAAAATACAAATTAGTATGTAAAAACATACAAATAGGAACCCAAGCAGATTAATAGATTTAGTGGGGGGGGGGGGGGGGGGGGGCTATGAAAAACAAAGCCGTGCTCTGTCGGCTGTAACGAGTTTATGCTTCTTATCACCCGTTGAGTCTAATCGACATTCAGAGAGAACAGGTGGGCATGACCCTGTCTTATCTAAAGAGGTTTGGAGGTTTGCACAGGGCCCGTCATGAAGTCCCGTCGTCAAAGTCAAAGTCAGAGTGAAAGTCTTCAGAATGCTCTTGTACAAGGCTGTAGATAAGTCTAACCGAGTGTCGGTCTGGTGACCTGGTGACATTAGGATCATATCAACGGTATAAATGGCGTTTGGTGATTTTGACGCATTTTCGATGATCATGCTGTCTACCTTTTTAAATTCTTTAAATTATGTTTATTGTGTCACTATAAAAAGCCAGGTTGTAAAATACCCAAAGTAGTATACTCTATTTCTTTATATTGACAGTGTTTTTAATATTTTCACCTGACATTGTCGCCATAGCGCTTTCTATATAGACAGAGCCTCAGACAGTGCATGTATTTATTAGATTGTTTTCATTTTCGTGCGTGAACATCGACGGCGGGTGCGGCTAGCAAACAGGGCATGCTTACTCCTCTCGGGCACCATGTCACACCTCTAGCTTGCTACGGGTCCGTCGATGCTCAATTTGGTTCTCTATTGTGAGTGCTGTTGAGATTATCGTCATGATCATCTTTAAGTCTTTTATAGGTCCGAATTTAACAGAAGATGACAGCCATTTTTTGTAAAATTTCAAGATAGTCTTGCCTAGTTTATGAAAACGGCAATCTTAACCTAAAATTGTTTTGGTAAATTTCTACTGTGGAAATCCAAAACATTTGTACTCGCTCTCGTCCGAATGAGCGTTTATGAATACTGTAAACATGAACATTTTGCTTGGAGATAATTTTCGCGAGTTTATAATTTTCGTGAAGATGACCCCACGTGAAATCTACAACCAGTATATAAGTCCCGATTATCCCCTCGCATATTGTTGCACTGGTCATCTCGCGAAAATTTCCCCAAGGAAAATGAACACGTTACAGTACTCTGTCATTAATTTTCAGTGAGAGACAAGATACATTTGTCAGGAGACAAAGTAACCCCTATATGCCAATCTTTAACAACACAGATAAACTGAAATAAAAGATAAGAGACTATGCTGGCAGAACTTTTTATTCATGATATTAGTGGAGCATATTTATTCATATGAGGTATGTTGTTGTTGAAGCACTAACATGATGATGAACAAAACATGAAATAGAATGTTAAACGTCTTTAAATTCAATAGCATCATTTAAAATCTGATAATTTTACAGCATGGACCAGACATGCACGTTTCGGGTACTAAACCCTCGTCAGTGATCCTCAGTCTAAACAATGTAATATGGCCAAAAAGTATGAAAATCATTATGTTAAAAAAAGTACCAAAAGACGTAGCAGAATGAGTGAGATATGATGCTACAGGACCCACGTTTTAGAAATTTCAAGAAATTTTAAAACATTTGTGACAAAGAATCTATGACATAACATAATCAACCTAATAATCTATATCAATATGCTAAAACGAGATTCAAATTTATGAAATATGATACAATGTAAAAACGATGATGTTTAATTCTTAATTCAAATAGATAATGCAAAAAGGATATAGTAACTAGTGTACTCCTTATAACATGACATTTCAAACATGTATGGTATTTCAAACAATGATAATTAAAACATTCGTAAACAAAAAAAAAGTGGTCAACAATTTCAAATTTTATATGTTTAAGAAAAGCCAAAATAAATGTTTCAATTAAAAATACATTTTAATTATCACAAAATGAGCAATCATCTCGTTTTAAAGATCTGTGAGAAAGTTAATATAGAATATTTAGATAATTGAATTAGCGATTTTGACAGTAATCATCTTGAAAACAACAACAACAAAACAACAACAACAACAAGTAGAATAATGCAATAAAGGATATTCATGAACATTAATTAATTTATAATCATAAGGTAAATGTTACAGTATCCAACAAGCTTGAACAAATGAAAGACATATGGTTTGGTCAATGATTGAATGATATAGATACAATGTACAATCATATTTTAATACTTATTTTACATCATGACGTTTAATATGACAATCAAAATGGAATTAAAATAAATATTTAAAGCTCATGTAAACGACTAGAAAAAAGAACTTTTCAACAAGTAAAAAGGTATGGATAATTATACTATTACAATAGATCACAATAAATTGAAGCGACAGGTGTTGCATGCAAGCAGGGGATGCTGACTCTTCCTATATATACATCAGTTGAAAAAGAAACAGAATAAGTTTTGCTACAGATTACAGATCACAATTAATTTTGAATGTTCGTTGACCATGCAAATAGTTCCTGATTATTTCAATCCCTCGTCTTCTTACATTTAATTTCTACGACTCTTTTTACACTAGATGTTTCGTTTTTCACGTCAATGAGTCGCAGATGAGTTGAAAAAAAATATTCTAGCATGTTGAATGATACTGCATCATCCTAATCGCGGAATGACAGATGTGTTATGAGGAATTGATAGATTGTAGAACATTAGAGCCACACATACCCCCTTTCGGGTTTAAAAAGATATTAAAAGTCTACTAAGCGACAGATTTTTGCATGAATCCATTTCTGACCTTATTTTGATACTATCTAGCAGATATAAAAGTTTCAAGCAAAAAATGGTGGTGCGATTCGAGTATTTAATCGTCATATTAGTATAATTTACAAAGGAATATATAGGAAAAAATAATTGGGGTCTGATACCTACAGATAACGCTTTAACTCAAGTTTGTCATCTATTTTTAGTCATTTCTGATTTTCCGCCATTCCAAAACTGAAAGTTTTGTAATATTTTCTATAATTATGCGCAAGAATTGAAATGGAAATAATGGATATAAAGTATGGACCCTTTCAAATCTGATATCAATCACACATTACGATGTGTCTTTTACCCATCACCAAATGATATCTGTTAATTTTACTGAGCAGGCGAGAAGCTAACTTTCGTAACACTTTGGAAGCTAATAATGTATAATAACAAAATAACCTGTCATGGTTAACTTTGTACAATTATTGACTTTTGATGAGTTCTACTCGTGACTATACAGACCTGGTCAGGTATTGGTTGACCGAGGCCGAAGGCCGAGGTTCACCAATGCCTGGCCAGGTCTGTATAGTCACGAGTAGACCGAAATCAAAAGTCAATAACTGCTTTATCAAATTATCAGGATTCGATTAACATTTGCATTGAAAAGAAACGCGAAGTCAAAGATCTAACACTACAAAACTCAACGCACGCGCTGGTCAAGCACGGGCTAATCCCGAATAGACCGCTTGGAGCGTTAGCGGTCAACTCACTCTGAGGTACACTCTATCAAACAGCGTCTCCACCAATCAGAAATAAGCAAAATCGGCAGTAATTCCTGATCATTTAATAAATGAAGAAACAGTCAAAGTACCAATTTGAAATGCCAATGAAATAAAAACCGCAAAAGATGTGTTGAAACTTAAAGAACACATATTATAAAGAACCATTTAAAGACGTTTAACATTAAGATGAATTGAAACCTTTAATAAAAGAAAATTAAGACAATTTTAAATATACCAAAATATCATTGGAGGGATGTTTACCTCCTTTAATCACGATGTTACTTTTTCATAAAATGACAAGTTTCCGGAATAGCAAAATAATATGTATGACGTCGCAGTGAAAAGTTACGTCAAATGTCGTCATGTCGGGTCTTAGGATGTGTAAAATTCAAGTTAACTCCGGTAATGTGAAAACTGTCTATTTACTGAACATCTACAAGGCCCTCGTATTTAGCAGTCTATGGATGTTAAACGTCTCGTTAGCATCATTTAAAAGCAGATTAATTTACAGCATGGACCAGGACATGCACGTTTCGGGTATTGAACCTTCGTCAGTGATCCTCAATCTAAACATTGAAATATGGCCGAAATCTATCTCAGAGTGGACGAATTACTCAAGATTATGGTGACTATACATATAAATATATTGATATATATGGTTTTCAAATCTAAGTCTCACGAATTCAAAATATTACCATTTGATTATAAGTTCATTTCCCTTTTCTTTTGCATTGTTACACAACCAATGCAATTACATTATCATATATCAAACAACTACTTCTGAAGATATATAAAATCATGATTATCAATGCTCTCCAACTAGATATTTTGATGAAGTATCATGATTTAAGGAATCGGGTTGTTCCTCTTGTTCCAGTGTGTCTTCCTCAAGAGAATTTTCATATATTCCTTTTTCAAGGCCTGGGAATTTGACTTTTAATTTTTGTGCTAATTCACATTCGTCCTTGTCTATTAATACATAACATATAACGTTTAAACATGCATTCCTCGGATGGATGTTTTGGAACCACTTTCGAAATGCATTGTATATTTGTTCTTTAACATCATGAGGGTGATTTTCTTGAACCTCCTGAATTATACTATCTCCATCACGATCTGTATCTATTTGAGCTGAAATAGGTAATTCAAAACACAAATGCCTTGATATTACAATGAGTATAATTAAAATTGGTTTTAGAATCAAAGTTGTTAAACTTTCCAAAGATAACCTAGTAATGCAGAAAGGCAAGTTTTAACGCCAAGAACTTGATATGGACTCAAAAGATTTTCCCTCAATGATATACAGTTTATTCCTAGTGATACATTTTGGGTAAAGCAATTAACAGATTAACCATCGTAATGTTACTCACCAAACAAAGATCTGATTACATGTTTCCATGCCTTCACGTGGATATATCTAGCCAGATATGATATGCATTCTGTCCATTGCTTTCTTATCCTTGCCTTATCATCAGCTTTACATGCAGTAGTTGCATGCGAGGCATCAGAAACTACAATATGAGGAACATATACTGCATCACCATTTGAAAACTTAACAAGAAAAGTCCTTTTTAAGTCTAAATAAGAGATAAACGAATGCTCACCTGAAACCAAAGGCATTCTAGCCTTAACAAAATTTAATTAGATAATATACAAGTATTGCTAGTAGAAGTCGAAAACATGTCTGCAGATCAAAGTGTAGCCATCTCAACTAAATGAGTTAAAGAAGATCCTGACGATAAACTCAACAGCACTTATAATAGAGCACGAAATTAAGCATCATTGAGTAAGTACTGTAAAAAAATTATTCCAGTGTAAATAATATCCCCTTACTTATTCTATACTTAACATCAAATTTATAAAAAAGCTACGATTTTTGTGTAGACATAATATACTATTTGTCTCCAAGAGACAATATGAACTGCTAAGAGGCTATATTAGAGCTTTACCAATAACAAACGTTTAGTCCGCAACAATGTACATTTATACACAATCCAAAGTAACTTACTCATACTGGAGAAGAATGAAAAATAACCAGAAATGTTGGAAACTGATTTGAAAAAAAAATGGTTTGTTCTTAATTTCAGTAAACTTCTGGCATCTAATCATCATCTCTTTTACAGGTTCAGCATGCTAAACTGGATATTTTATGAATATTCGTACAGTGAAAACCTCTTGCTGTTGGTAAAACTTTATTTCAGTGTTAAACCTTATCTTATTGGTAAACAAAAATCAATCAAACAATTAAGGACAAATCCGGCACCCAATATTTTGAGTCTTCACATCGAAGAGTTTCCCAAAGTCATATACATATAAAATCATAAAGAAATAATGTTAGTTTACATTATATTACGGACTGAACATGTTGTACCTGTTTATTCCTACCTAATAACACTGCATTGTTTTTTGTTGTTGTTGTTGTTGTTGTTGTTGTTGTTGTTGTTTTTGCAATATTTGTTTTTAAGATATTGATAAAGTCAAATTATGCTTCAATTATAATACAAAAAGTATTGAATTTTCTTTTGAAATGAAAACGTGTGTAATAAACAGGTATTATTTTGGAAAGATTCTCTATTTCTGGCTTACAAGAAAAATAACGCCAATTTGCATTAAGAAGGTATTTGAAAAAAATATTTGAAAATCTGTATGTCATTTTTGACAAAGTTATATGCGGAAAAGTTTCAATTTTTCCGCTTCAATAATTAAGTAGTATATTCAATATTTTGTATTCCGAAAAGGAAGGAAAATCATCCAACAATAAAAAATATACATGTATTGTGAAATATTTTGAATTCATCATTGTTGACAATGGAAAATGATTGCATCTGTCAATCTTGGAAGTACTCAGAACTTCAACTTTTCCTATGGTAACCACATCAAGTGTTATTATGTTTCGTGTAAATATACTATTTTCCCTTTTCAAAAAATGGAAGATAGATTGAATATATCATCTTCACTCACAATCTCTTTGTTGGACAGGCATATGTGCATAATGTGATCTTTCCTTCACAAGGTCTTCCTCTGTGTAGACACGTTTCGATGACTCAATTTCTCTAAATCCCACAGCTTCATCTGATGGTTTGATATCCGTAAATGATCTTGATTCTTCAACACCACTAACTGTCTCTGCACCCCTGCAATGATGAATGTTCTGAATTGTAAATCAGTGAATGCAAGCCAAAAACAAAACCAAAAATATCCATATTTTCATGACATATGGTTACTTCACCCCTGTATACATGTTGAACTGGAAGATAGAAGTGTTCTTATTCCCAGTCATCCGACACTTTAACAAAATCCAAATTTCACTTCGGTGTTGTGTGTTCAAATTGTAAACAATTAAAAACTTAAAAATACATTGGAGAAAAAATTTCTGGCAAGTATATGATACATATACATCAGCTATCGTGGCAGTGCTCGTCTTTCACCCATTTATTATTATTTATTGATTTTTGTAGAATGTTTCATCCTGCATTTCAGTTTTTTTTTTTTAGTTCAATTGGCTTTCCATTTTCCTAATATATATCAAAGGAAGTCAGGTAAGAAATCCTCTAATTTCTGTCTGCTGTTGTATTGCTTCATTAAACAAAATCGGTTTGATCTGCCCGGATGTAGTTCAAAACGATGATTAATCGCATTGCACATTACCATAGTTTAGCCAATGGGAAAGCTGATTCATAATGTGAATTGTTATACCCTCAGATATTTTCCCCTTAATTGTAAAAAAAAAATAAATAAACAGGGGGCTCGGTCAACAGCTAATTTGTTGGACCCTTGGATGAACTCGGGATACGGCCTCGGTCAATAGTTCATCCTCTGGTCAACAAATTAGCTGTTGACCTCAACCCCAGTCAACAACTGTATAATATTGTTCAAATCCATCCAAGGCTAAAATGTCGACTTAAACAACATATATTACATGTATGTAATGTGGCACAAATCTTTGGTTTACTACCTCAATATTAACGTCTTCAAATTCAAAAGCAACTTCCAAAAACAGATAAATTTGCAGAACGGATCAGACACGCACGCCTCGGGCACTCAGCCCCCACTAGCGATCCTCAGTCCAAACAATGAAAATTGGCCAAAGAGTGTGAATGATATTATGTCCAAATATGTACCGAAAGACGTAGCAGGAGGAGTGTCAGAGGACCAAGGTCATAGAAATTTCAAGAAATTCTAATAACAGAAATTTTCGAATGCGCTGAAGAAACGATAAACCGAAGTTGATCGAACCTGTCCAAGATATGCATGGGAAACCATTCTTGAGATTTTGTTAGAATCCTGACCGGGGTTAAAGAGAAAATAGCCTACACACGATTGATGGTCAGACAGATAGCGAACGAAAGTTGTTACATGATGCACATATTCCTATATATATATACATGTAATCAAAATCAAAGTGACATAATGACGATTAAATTTGTTTATTGCACTAAACGTTTTCGCCTGTTGGCTCTTCAGAGTTGCAATGAATATAAACAATAACAATAATAAATTTTCGATTGCGCTATTATTATTAATTTATTATTGGTTATTGTTATTGTTTATATTCATTGCAACTCTGAAGAGCCAACAGGCGAAAACGTTTAGTGCAATAAACAAATTTAATCGTCATTATGTCACTTTGATTTTGATTATATTGACTATACCGGGAATGGATATTTATTATATACATGTATATATACATTTCTATTGTGAAGAATCACAAACTTACCTCGATGATTTTCTTCTACATAGACGATTAGATGTAAATTTGACTATATCGAAAATATCGCTCCTTTTGAGGTAGTAAAGCACAATAGCTGCAGTGAATATTACAATCAAAATGACGGCAAATGCTACAAGTATCCATGTCCATGTACTGGTTTCTTCAGGTTGCCGGTCAACTGGATGTGTCATATCCACTAAAGAAAGATGAATATAATGAAGATTAATATCTTTGGTGTTTGAAACAATATTCAATAGTATCATATATTTTGAATAATATATTTTTTCCTATTTCATTGCATTTAATACTATCAGCAATTTAGTTCATCTACGCAAAAAGATGATAGGTGTACAAATATATCTGAGATCAATGATGCGAAAATAAAAGATTATAACAATTGTTATAGATCGTCGTTTTTACACTTGATAAAGGCCAAGCGGCCGAAAATTTGTGTATTTGAGTGATTGTGTTTTTATTTGTTAAAAGATTATAGTTAGATGACAAATATAAACAAGAACCGTACACAAAATGAAAAATTCGAAAATCATTAACTGAAGGGCATACAAAATCATGATAAAACAGGAACAAGTAATAATTATAGTTTCCTGCTCTTTAAAAGTATCTAGACATGTTTCAGGGCTATTTTCTAACTCTAGGTATTAAATTTGTTAATCTAATGCTATTTTGGCTATGGGCATTCCATGTTAAACGTCTTCAAATTCAATAGCATCATTTAAGAACAGATTTGCAGCATGGACCAGAAATGTACGTTTCTTTAACTCATTTGAGTTAGGATTTTTTTCTATATATGTGATACAAGTTATTGTTTTCATGAATAACGTTGTTATTTTCTTTTATATTATTATTTTTCTTTGTTAGTTAATTGCATATTCATATCTTATTCAATATGTTGCTGAGTGTTCCTTAATCTTTTAATTTCTTAATCGCCTTCATGAACGATGCAAACATTTTATTTAAGAAATGACTGTCTTACTTTTGGTGTTCATTAGTGTATAATTCTGGTTGGTCACGTGCAAATTATGTGAATCGCAAAGCGATTCTCGAAAAATTTGCACGTGTCCAACCAGAATAATACACCCATGAACACCAAAAGTAAGACAGTCATTACTTATATTTACAGTTATTCTACTTATCGGTCATTTTTATTTGCATGCACTTCGCACATTTTGCCTGTAACAGCGTCAAATGTATTTTATACGTTGGTAAATTCTCCCTACATGCAAAACATGAACGTGACGTCACAATAGCAACCCAAGTTATTAGAATATAATTGTAGTTGCCTAATGGGCGTTTAACATGGGGAATCTACTGGTAATGTAAATATTAACAATTAATGCACGTATAGAGAAAAGTCCAAATTATGATAAAATACATATGGATTGTTTTCTTTCCACAACCGACATTTCAGTAGAACATAATAAATGAATAAAGACCGATAAACGATGAACTGCAATGTTAATATGTCAATGTTACTTAAATCTAATAAAGCCCCATTGATAAGAAGATCAATAATGGTCTATACCCTAGTTAGTCATTGTTAATATCCTCTTCCATCAAAATGTTCTATGATAATAAATCTGGTGATCGTTTTTACCTAATTCTCTTAAACCTTTTGACTATAAAATCCTATAAATGTGTAATTCGGGATCCTTTCCCGCTCCTTTCTTCTTATTTAAAAGGATGAAACAAGGTAAAAAAAATTATAAAGAATGTTGCTACATGCAGAACAATTCATTCATACATTCATATTTAGTTTAGTATTCTGAAAGGAGGTTGGTTCAAATGAGTTAAAGAAGCTCCTGACGATAATCTCAACAGCACTCACAATAGAGCACAAAATTAAACATCGACGGACCCCTAGCAAGCTAGAGGTGGAACCAGGTGCCCGGGATGAGTAAGCATCCCCTGTTGGCTAGCCGCACCCGCCGAGGAAATGAAAATATATAAAATTCATGCACTGTCGGACGTTATGTCTATAGAGAAAGTGCTATGGCGACAATGTCAGGGAAGTATATTCAAAACACTTACTGTCAAATCCTTCGCGGGGAACTTTTTTACGAGCTCCACACGGTAAAGGACATAAGTGTGACACAAATGAGTTAAAGAAGATCCTGACGATAAACACAACAGCACTCAACAAAGGGATGTTGGAGATTCCCTGGTTCCTTTCTTTGTTTCTTTTATTTTAACCCATTTAGGCATATATCGGTTTGTTGCTAGGAACCCTGTGTATTGTGATTTGTGGACACTTCACAGAAAGGAAGCTATAATATACATCAATTTTATTTTTATTGAGACCTCTGGGAAAAAGGAGAGGGCTGTTCGCAGGTAATCCGGATAACCACACCATTTGCTACTAACGTTGTAGATGGACGTCCTAAGTCGGCACCGATTACCTTTATAAACGGTTTATCTGTAGTCGTTAGTGTTTAGTTTTTTTTATTTCGTATTTGTTGCCCCGTGTCCCTTTTCCTACTCTTTCTATTTATGTCTACTCTGTATGTTCACATTCGATATTTTCGTGTTTTACTGTGGGTGCTACAAGTAAGTCGAAGTCTTATCGGAAATCCCCTTCTCTCTGTTAACTAGCAGTTGGCATTTTATACTAATGATATAATAATAACAATAATATAGTAATGAATTAGTCTTCTCCATTTAAATCGAAATCCAATGGACCAGCAAAATTTATTAATTTCATAAGAATTTAGAAATATTTTATGTGATATCTAGACCTACAAGCATGATTATCAACCTAACATAATTCCAATACGTTAAAAGAGATCATGAAAGAAGTTCCAAATAATCAAAATTATAAGAGATTTTTAAGTCTTGTTCATAATCTGTTTGTACATCATACTGCTTAAGGTCTGGGTTGCGACTGCAGGGAGATAATTCTATCTTCATTTCACGTAATATTTGATACTGACGATAAACGATTTATGGTATGATCTCAGTTTGTACCATCATTAAAAAAATTAATACTCCTTGAAAAATTCATTGCCAATGCAAATTTTGTAGAAAAAAGTTTTTAGTGAAACATTTAAGGAATGTTTCTAAAATTATTTTGGTTACCGGAAACAACCTCAAAAAGCCGATGCACAAACGTATCGCGTAATTATACCACAATAGTGCATCGGCCTTTTGAGGTTATTTTCCCATAACCAAAAAGATTTTTGAAACATCCCTTATAATTCAATTTTAGGTCATATAGTACATTTTGTGCATCTTATTAGATCTTGGGATCGTGAAAATGCTCCAGCCAGTACACAATGCAAAGTGCCTGCGTAAAGATTATCTCCCTGATAACAGCAGACAGTACAAGAATGGAGGCTGGAAGTTGAAAGCGCCGGCGTCAGATTTCATACTTTTCAGCCCCAGTCATTTGATATATTTTAAAAGATGAATATAGAATGACTCTGGATTGGATGGCAAATCATCTGACAATCAGGTATATGTTAAACAAATTCAATAGCATCATTTACAAAACTGATAAATTTGCAGCATGGACCAGACATGCACATTTCGGGTACTTAACCCTCGTCAGTGATGCTCAATCTAAACAATGTATTATATGGCCAAAAAGTATGAAAGTTATTATGTCTAAAAATGTACCGAAAGTCGTAGCAGGATGAGTGGGATATGATGCTTCAGGACCCACGTGTATATTTGATAGTGGTAGATTTGGATTAAAATGCAATTTTTCAACAGCGAGACTTAATTTCGCACAGACGCGATATGTTAACCAACAATCTCTTGGTAAGCACTTCATTAAATCGTTTACGTGTTTTACTCTTGATTATTTTGTATATCAAAAGATGAAAATGACATAAGTAATGTGTATCTTGTCTTCAGTCCTCGTTCTCGAAGTAAAATTTAGTGTATTAAGTTTACAGGATCCGCCATTTTGGTTAATACTGGGAAGTAGTTCCAGAAGAGGGGCCATGTCCTTATTTTTAACCTCAACGTTTACAACAATGAAAATCCTTGTTACATGCAAAATTAAATTATTTACAAACAACACCCAAAATGTCAAATTCATGTGTAAAACATACCAGGACAGTCTGTAGGCCTACTTGGATCACATTCTTCTTGTTTCCTTGGCCTTGAACATGATTTATTGTACTCCTCTGAGTAAGTCTTGGGGGTATCCTCACAGGATTTACACACTATGTCACTCTCAGGGGTACCTATAGCACAATAAAAACTAAAGATATTTTTGCAATAGTTGAAATATTGACTAGCGTCATTTTGTCATGTTCGTTTACTTTAAAATTTCCTTAAGCATGTAAATTGTTGGGGTTTTTTATTTAGCCAGTGGCACGCTTTTTGATTTATATTGTCCATATTCAACCTATACATTCCAAAAGGCTTTTCTATAATTCTTACAAACCAGGGAGCATGATATCAAAACCGGATCAAATTTAGTCACTAATTTCCAGTTCAATTAAGCAATCTATATTTGAAACCGACCTATTAACTATTTACGGATCTAAATCCATAAGCAATCAAACGTTGACTAAACTCAAAGTACAGAATTTCATAATAAAACGTACAGTACTAAAATTGCTAAACTGACTAAATTTTACCTTTCTTGTCAATGTAGAACCCCTTGGCACACGTAGTGTATTCTATACAATCACCATCTCCATTTGAGCCCGAGCGTGGTTTGAAGTAATGCCGGTCCTTACATTTGCAGTCATAGTTTGTAGTCATTGTGCAGTTCTGTGTGAATTCTATGTTGGGTCTACTGCATTTAGGTGGGAGCGAGCAAAGAGAGCATCGTATGGCCTGATTTGGAGTGCTACTGTAGTGCCCTGTCCCACATGGCATGCAAACAGCTTTCTCACCACTTACACCACAGTCGCCTTTCTTGTAAAAGCCTGGATCACAGCACTGACAAAACTTAGTGTCGTCCACTGGGTAAACGGGATCATTACCAGGAATATTTGCAGAGCAAGGATCAGCAGCACGTCTATAGATGTCAGCGCCATATGAAATGTCCAATGTCAATATATAATACACGAACAAATGAAGACAAGACATCGTCAATAACTTGGAAGACACTGCAACTGCCATGGTGATGTATGAACTTCTTTATGGAAAAGAGCGTTCACTGGATTGTCAAAAACTGTCTATTTTGCTATTCGTCTCACTGAAAGAGAACTTCAAGGTATATTGTTGGCTCTACTTGTTATTGGAATACGTAAATTGTGCGAGAGTAAACTTTACCGGTATAATAAACATGTAGATTGAATAAAGCATGAGCAGATGGAATATAGCAAGAGGTTTTCTTTGAAATTCTAATACCTCTCCCAATTCATTACAAATAAATGACGGTATATATTTGGATTAGGCTTTTTATTTTGTCCCGACATATCTATTTCTAGAAACTCCATAAAAACAGTGAATTGATTTGTATTGATATATGTAAAAATTCCTTTGTAGTGGAAGAGTTAACTGTACTATCCCTTTCTTAGAGACAATGAAGACAAGACGTCAATCCTCATGCGCACTTTTGTCACTTTGGCAATAAATCTATGATTTTTTCAGCATACATCTTTCACTTGGAAACTCGGAGCACAACATTGAAGTCACACCGCACCGATTGCCAATTGGACTCGTTGGTTTATGTGTTGTCAATAATGTTTCATGTTTCTGTGCGTCTGTTTCGATTGTTTTGTAAGATGTTCTAGTGAATATTGTTGCGTCTTTTTGCGGTTTGTAGTTTTGTCTTATGTCATTTATGTGTCACTTTCTTGGGTGAATGCAGGGTGATCATGCTGGAGATCCTTCCCTTTTCTTTGTTGTGTGTTCTGCAGTCGAGTCAGGTTGGAGAGCCCCTACTTTCATTGAAAAAAAAGTTTTGTTTTCTTCGTAAAATTGTGTTATTCAAATATGGAACAACTATGAAATAAAAGCATATACAGGTTTAACTTCAGCAAAAACTGCTACAAACATAAATTAAATGACGTCAACTCTATGTTTAAAACAATTATTCTCGAATACCCAAAATAAAATTAATCGAATGGTTCTTCAAGACCTCACAAAAAGGATCGGTCCGAAAATAAATTGGGTCGTTGATATTATAAACACTGGTTTATTATTACTCGAACTTGGACCTGTTTTATTTTTTTCAGACACAATAGTGTCAATAGTAAAAGATGTGAGAAATCATTCAGATAAGAAAATCTGTTAGATACATGAAAACTTTTATTGTATCGTGAGCATAGTGTATCGTTGCAGCCCTACTTGTCGCAGTTTTTGGCTCTGAAGATATGACCTTGATCATGAAATCATATTTTCATATCTTCATAAAAGTGTAGACGTTAGATAGTTTCTATCTCTTCATCATTACCTTGACAGTTAAAGGATAATTTAGGTAATTATACATCTGAGATTTTTTTAAAATACAACCATGCATCTCGATGTCTTAATGATTGCTCAATAATACGCCAATTTAAAGAACCTTCTTATTTATTTGAGTTATCTTTCTTTTGGGTATTTTTCTTTTGAAAATGTTGAATATCTTCGGATCATTGTATTTGAAATTAATTGAATGTTTCTTTTTTTTTTGGTAGCACTTTAGATTTTAAAGACCCCATTTACGGAAGGAAAATTAAGCCCTCTTCGTGCATAACGTCATACAAGACAGTAAACAAGGTGGACAGGGGCGAAAATAAGCCATGGAAAGCCCCTAGTCTAATTATATAAATACGTATATGTCATACGACTTACCTACATGGCGTATACCCCTAGAAACTTTAAAACATTATTGTAGGTAAGTTAAAGAAGATCCTGACGATAACCTCAACATGTAAGTGTGATATATATTTATATGCGACAAGATTTCACTCCCATATAGGGAGTTCGCTTCTTTTCATATGGTGGAGGTTTTTGTTTGTTTGCTTTGGTTCCTGTTTGATCCTGATTTAGTATGCCTTCGGTTTCTGATTTTTTGAATTATCGATTTGTGCTATATACAGGGATATGGACATTATCCATATTTGTCATTCTTTATTCCTACTTATTTTCACCTAAGCCAGTTCATTCTTATTTCGAAAGGACATACTTATAAATAGAGTTTCAAATTAAAGAAAAGAAGCAAAAACTTAGTTGTGCAAGGAAATAGTGGACAACATCCAAATTGAGTAAAAATGATGAAATAATACAAAAAGATGCAGTATGATTCCATGGAAAGTAATAATGACTATTTGATGCTCGGATATGAATATGGACAGTTGAAGGAAATAAAAACACTTTGAGTTTTTAAACAACTTTTGCTATGCTGAATACATGTACCTTCCCCTTTTCAAATAACAAACTAGAACCATGGAACTTTCTCCTGATATCTCATCGTGAGTGAGCTATTTACAGACCTTATTTATTATCAAATGTTCACGATATGATACAAATCTAGCACAAAGAATAAATACGGATCAACTCTGATGATGTACAATATACTTGCTCAAGTCCTGTTATCAAATAAAGGTATGTGAAGAGAATTGCATCTATTGTTTAGAGTTTTCAAATAGAAAAAAATGCCCTTTACTTTTAGAAATATAATCAATGAGCAATTTGTTGCAGAGATCACAAAACAGAGATGAAAAGTTTTTGAGATTTCACGCTATGAATAAAAAGCGATTTAAATACATTAAATTTCAACATTAATTTGATATAAGGAAGTCTAGAAACACGAATTAACGAATGCCAAAAGATAATATTTGATTACTAGAGATGTACGTAGTTCTACCTAGAACATTTTTTTATCATTTAAACAAGAAAAAGTTGTATATTAAAATGAAAAGATCTAACAATAAGCAAACTAATCTGAAACGCATTAAATCAAGAAGAAAAATACATGCATTAGCTATATCCCAACTAAATGATGACATAATCCCGTAAAACTTGGTACATACTAAATGTGTGTACATGTATTTGATTAGGAAGCCATGTATTATATGGATATTTTTTTTTCTTGTAATCATCATTTTTCCATCAGTGCAGTATATTAGAATAAAATCGTAAATTGTTGATAGAATAAAGAGTTGTCTAAATACGAAATCAAGCATCATCAGAATGACATCAACATTTGTAGAAAAAAAAATATTTGAATAATATTGAAGTTAAAAAAAATTCCTTCCCCTATTAGTCTGTAACCCCTTTCCCCTTTATCTTTCGTTTTTCCTTCGTTAAGGGTGCAAAATAAAAATAATAAATTCACTTTGCTATAGCATACCCTTTCAAGAACCTACCCAGCACTGGTCCTCTCAGACCCATATAGCACAACCTCCTCCCTCCCTCGCTTTTATAGGTATTTGATTTATTAACTCTTTCCTTATTCTCTTCCTCACTAGTTTATTAAGAAATATTTAAAATATGTTTACATATCAGCCTCTTATGACATGCATTTGTGCTACATAGTATTTGATAGGAAAGGGCCGTTTCTAATGTTTTCAAAACTTGTGGCCCAATCCTTTTCAATGATTATTTATTGAATAAAACATGTTTAAACTTATAGAACCTACCTAAACAAACTGTGCCCTATTCCAACGACTCAATGTATTTCATTAACATACATAAATGTAAAGGAAAACATATATGTGAAACAAAACACACTTATCATGAAAATGATCGTCAATCACCTATCTGATACTGTTCCCATTGCTACTTACCTAACTTAAAAGTAAAAGCCCATCATGGTCAATTTCTACATTTTCTGAATTTCAAATTTACCTAGATTGTGTAGGCATAACACAAGGAGGTGATGATACTTTCATTTCAATACCTACATGCATCTTCTTTCTCATCATCGGAAACCCAAGCTCGGTCACTCAAGCTCACCTCCCGTGGGTCATAAGGGCAGAATTTTCGCTGGATAGCATTGCAGAAATTTAATGCGAGTACTTGCCAGTGAATGAACTATCTAAAGCCAATATAAATGAGTTAAAGAATCTCAACAGCACTCACAATAGAGCACCAAATGGAGCATCGACGGACCCCTAGCAAGCTAGAGATGAGACCAGGTGCCCGGGAGGAGTTAGCATCCCCTGTTAAGTCAGATTGTTTTTGAACTCTTAAAATTTGCAAATATGAACCACTGTCATAATTGATAAGATCATTTTTTAAGATAAAATATAAAATAGATCATGCATTTGCTATCGATAACACATACCATTGCATGTACTAGCATTAGATTTTTGTAATGCTATCCAGCAAAATTCTGCCTTTATGATCGACGGGAGGTGAGCTTGCGTGACCGAGCGTGGGCTTCCGACGATGAGAAAGGAGATGCATTTCCGACGATGCTCCTTTCTTTTTACCTATGTAAAAAGTTAAATGATGTTACGGAAGGACAACACCATTCGAGTCCTTAGACGTATCCAATTATGCAAAAATTGTACTTACCAACGCATCTAGATATTCCAATTTTGTGGATGATCTGTCAAAAATTACATCGATAAGGTTAGAAAAGGTGCTCACTAAGTGCCCTTATGCTTCGCACGCGACACAAAAACAGGATAAGGAAATTAGTATAAATCTAATAATATATAAGTTACACTTTAAACTAAATAGCCCTAATACACAGGATAATACTAAAAGAAATCGAAGCACTCCTCACATGCAAAATAAGATAGATAAGTAAACGCACGTGTAGAAAAGGTCCAATATCTTCTTCGTTAAAATCCAAAAACTGCAAAGTCATTAATCTTTTTATACCTTTATACATCTAGGACATGCTATTCATTTAATTTACCTGTATGGCGCACCCTAAAATTCCTTTAAACTTATACATAATCCTTTTAAACGTTTTCCTTTCTTTTTTATCTACGATTAAATTGACTTAAATTCATTCCGATTTCAAAGACCTGTGCACCAAAAACAAGAAACGATGAAAGAAATAGATAAATAATTTTATATAACAAAACAATACTGGGTCGTGGTATAACCAGGCTATGTGATCAAATGGAAATGAGTTAAAAAGTTATATGTAAAATAGGATGTGCGGATATACAAAGTCCTTCTAAGGTCCTTTATGGGTGCTCAAAGATAAGTTGCAATTTCGATCTTAACAAATAGTTGAATATTAACATGCAAAAAACCACGCACAATCCTCGTATTGTATTTCGAAAGAAAATGAAATACATGTATGTTTCAAATGGTCTAGCATATGATTTTGAAGGAAATAAATCACGTAAAAACGAAAACTGAGCATTTATTGCAAATTCCAATTGGAGGCTAGGACCCCTCCCCTTCGACTAATAAAAAAATCTATCAAAGAATGAAGTTCAAACATAAAATCCGAAAACAGATATCAAAAACCACAATCGAAAGGCTTACGAAAACATTAAACAGAGCTTTCTCACACGAAAAGCAAACAGACGGAGACAATGACATAAGCTCCACAGAAACACGAAGAACAACTTATCCAGTGCAATTACATGACGCCATCAAAAGTCAACGCATACATTGGAAATGCATATTTAAAAGTCCGATAGAAAATTTTCATATGGACAGAATTTAACACAGGGAATATCGGCGGAATATTTGCGAAATGTTGAACTTGGCGTCCAAGTTCTCACAACCTCCTCAATTGATATATGTTATTTTTTTTTTATCCAAAGTAGCATCTTACACACGATAGACCTTATTCACATGACCGTTTCCGAAGGTAGTGAATATATAAATTATGTAATGGGAATCCCCTAATCTATTTATAAATATCTACATACCTGTACGGCACACCTTGAAATCGGCAAAGGTATTTATTATGTCCTACAGAAACTTGTAAACATTATTGCTAGCGTGGACAAAGGTCTGTATAGGACAATTTCTGTTTTGCCTTTATTTTTTTAATGTATGAAACGGAATGAATTAGATCATTCCTTGTCATTAGGTAGCCATAGCTAATAAGAAATAAAGACTTGTATGAGCAAACATAATTTCAGAAATAAATTGAATGAAAAGTAAATAAATGAATAAATTAATTTCTCAATATATCAAATAAATAAATAAATAAATAAATAAAAGAATAAATGAATTAATAAATGAATTAATAAATCCGAATGATACCTATAAACTCTGCAGTATCACTAGGAGTTTTTTTTTCCCATGGAAAGTGGCTTGGAGTACTAGATGTGCGGACATGCAAGGATCTAATCCCTTAGGGTATCTATTCGAAAGTATAATCGAATTCTTGATCTGAAATCCTATCCAATCTATGCTATAGGACACCGTCTACACACAGCAATATCAAGATTATATATGCTTTAATCATCATTTTAAAAGAAGTGATATTATTTTCATACATTTCGACGTTTGACCTTTTCGTAAAAGTTATGATAATATTAACTTCAAATAAGGTAATGAATGAAATTACCTACCTTTCATATCAATTTGATTATCATGCATTTTGTATATTTGCAAAGTCGCCCCATTCATGTGGTGTACTTTAATTTAAATCTTGAATGAAGCCAACGCCTATCAAATCTTTTTAAAACCTGTTTACACGTGTATGATCTCTAGTAACAGATAACGTAGTTATACGATTGTTAAATGAATAGTGCATTTAATTAATATTGAACTTAACTAGAGGGCGCTACTGAAATGAATTTTAGCGGCTTATGAAAATCACTTTGGCTGGAAGCATCACTCAGACGAGGATTGTACTATACGAAACACGTGTCTGGTGCATAATATATTGAGCAAACTCTTGGTCTTTATCAATAATGTCGAAGGGCTCCAACTCTCTACCTTCTTGAAGAAAATTCCAAACCAATTTACATGCACTAGCTACGTGTTTCGAATATTAAATTCTCATCATTGATGCTTTCAGCGGCTCCACATAGAATAATTTCAGTAGTCTTTTGAAGTTAGATTTTTACATTTACATTACAGAGAGCGCGCGGCTCCAAATTTCCTGTAGGGTCGATTCAGTAGCATATCCAAATAAAATCTATGTTCAAAATAGCATTGGAGGCATGGTGCTAAGATGTTAAACTCCTTTAATTTCGATGGTATTTATCGGTGAAATGGCTAGTTTCCGAAATAGCAAAAAAATATATAATTGATGTCACATTGATAAAAGGCCAAAACAAAGCTTCTTTCAGGTGACAGAGCTGGAAAGAAGTAATTAATACACTTGACAAACATCAGACCACGGGGAACGATTTTAACTGCTCCACACTGCAACGTGAAATAAGTGTCTATATTAATAATGTCGAAGGGTTCCAACTCTCTACCTTCTTGAAGAAAATTCCAAACCAATTTACATGCACCAGACACGTGTTTCGAATATTAAATTCTCATCAGTGATGCTTTCAGCGAAAGAAATGATGATAACTTTGGACATAATAAATTGGTTTGAAATTTTCTTCAATAATGTATTGATTTGGAATCCTTCCGTGCTATTGACCATATAATAATCTAGAAGTGTTCCAACTCATTAACTTCTTGATGAAGATGTCAAACCAACTCTAAATGCACCAGACACGTTCAATTTTCCATTCTTTGAAGAGCGGACATGTAGTAAAAGATAGGAGGACTAAAGTGCAACACTGAGAGCAAAAAACAGGCGGAAACAAAGAAAAGAAAAGACACAAAAAATGACACGGAAAGCTCATTCAAAGGACCAACTTTGTCTTAAATGGCTGATTTCTCTTCAGCTATATAGATAAATCGTCTTTTATATTCATTTGATATAGATATACACTTTGTCTTAAACGGCTGATTTGATGGAGGTTTTTGTTTGTTTGTTTGTTTGTTTTAATTCCTGTTTTGTCCTGATTTTGTATGCCTGCGGTTTATGATTCTCTGAATTATCGATTTTGTACTATATGGTCATTATCAATTTTGTCATTCTTTTCATCTTCATCAGATTAATTCTCTTTTATATTCATTTCATATTCAAATATTAATACTTGTATTTATAACATCATTGCATGGCTAAACGACATAATTATTTCCATTTTGTATATATAATATATTTATTTTCATTCAGTTGTCATTCTATGTGTTTTCATTTTATCATCAATTTGCTTAGATTCTTTTTTCGGGGCCTTCCATGACTTATCCATCTGTGTGTTGCATGGGCCCCTGCGTCATGCTTTCTGTTTGTATGAATGTACATCTTACAGTGAGGGGGTTATTTTACACCACAATTGTGCATTCTGCGTGACCTCTGGGTAATCTGAAAAGTGGGAGGGTTGTGCTCACGTAATCCGGATAACCACACCGTCTGCTACTTGCGCGGCAGATGACCGTCCTAAGTTGGCACAGGTTGCCAATTAGTCTGGTTGGTTTATGTATGGTCTTTTGTGTTTCATGTTTTTGTGTAGTCATTTGTGTTTTATGTTTTTCTGTGCTTTGACGTTCCTTGTACCACTGCGTCTCTTTCTGTGCGTGTCTTCTTTGTGTTTTACAGTGGTTGTTTTGGGAGGTTGCTGTTGATGCTGCAACTAGGTGTTGTTGGAGATCCCCTCCTTTCTTCTATAGTGTGAGTTGGTGTTCCTTGTCCCTTTTGCGTCTCTTTCTGTGGGTGTCTGCTCTGTGTTTTTGCATGCGGTGTTTTGCTATGGGTGCTTCAACCAAGGGTTGTTGTAGATCCCCTCCTTACTTTTATGTTTTTGTTACATCTTCCTTTCTTTAGTAAAAGCAGAACATTCCATATACTCTCATTTTCACGGAGAGATTTCAAGATGGTGAATAATGATCTCATGATAAAACTTTCGAAAACACTCCCAACATATGTCACCTTTCTGAGCAGTACAAAGTCTCATACACAAACACAGCAACAAATTTGGATCGTCGTTTTTCTAAAAGGAGGCGGAGAAAAACAAACTTTACCTTGACCACAAAATGTACAACAATGTTAAGTACTAGCGTTCTAACTGCACACGGGTATTTAGGTATTTGAACTATAAATGTAAGCACATTAAAGAGATTACACATTGATACGTTTTCACTATAATTAAAGCATGATGTTGATATTAGCACCTATAAGAAAGGGGTGCTAAGCCCCATCGTCCAAAACATTTTTTGAAATTGAATTATGTTTACAGAATTTGTCTTTGAATAATTTTGTCTATTTTAAGTAATTTTAAAATAAAAAAAGTTGACAGCGTGAATATTTGAAATATGTTCACATATCATAGACTTTTAGAAAGAATGCATCATGTAGTATTCCATTAGTTACTGAATACGGATACGTCACTTCAACTCTATTTTGTACTGCTGTATATTTTGGTTC
The DNA here is from genome assembly GCA_028142955.1 of Pinctada fucata. Classification (NCBI taxonomy): domain Eukaryota; kingdom Metazoa; phylum Mollusca; class Bivalvia; order Pterioida; family Pteriidae; genus Pinctada; species Pinctada fucata. Next base: position 36,864,651 of record AP027112.1, on the reverse strand, counting down.
CTAACAAGAACTAGGGTTGACCTAGTTAGCTAGGTAGTAAGTGAGTTATGATCACAGATTGCGGTATTCAGCTAATTTTATATTCAGGCTCATATATTATATCAGTTAAAGAAGATCCTGACGAAAATCTTCAACAGCCCTCACAATAGAGCACCTAATTGAGCATCGACGGACCCCTAGCTAGCTAGAGGTGGGACCAGGTGCCCGGGAGGAGTAAGCATCCCCTGGTGGCTAGCCGCACCCGCAGTCGATGTTTATGCACGAAACTGAAAAAAATATATGAAATGCATGCACTGTCTGAGGTTATGTCTATTTAAAAGTGCTATGGCGACCATGTCAGGGAAAATATTCAAAACACTTACTGTCAGTATGTACTAAAGTACTAACAGCCAGTTAAGAAAACAGAAATGTTTAATTTACGTGAAAACGCTTTGAGATTGACACATATGAATATCGAGAGAAATATTCAACTTTTAGAACACTGTTCGAAAATGAAATTTTATTTTGGTATCATTTTTGCGTTTCCCCTCTACACATAAGAAAATAGCATAGGAAATCATCTTTTCCGTGCACTAAGTCATTAAAACCTACACTGGTCAAGTTTGATTAATGTAATAGCCATAATCATAGTTGTACACTTAGATTTATGCCTGAATGATCAGTGAATATCTACCTGTATGAATAGATATTGCCGTTTTATTTGATATACTCGACCCTTGTTTAGAAAAACGACTTAGATCATTTCTGAGCGTAAAATGTTGCTATTTTCCTATGAGTACACCAAAAAGGATGTCTTATATGGTTAAAAAAGCTTGGTTTTTGAATAGTGCTTTTCCGTCTGCATTACCATTTAAATTTTCTAGTAATAAGTTTTTGCCGTTTACAAATAAAAGGGAAATTTCCGTTTTCTTAAGAACCTATTAGTACTTTAGTTAAGTTTTGCCTTCCTGAAGTACTCGAGTCGGTTAATTTTAAGAGGAGAATTGTGCACACGTAATTAGGATAACTACACCATTTGCTTCTAACCTATGAGATGGTCGTCCAAAGTCCTCATCCATTGCCCATCAGTCAAATATATGTATAGTCTTTTGAGTTTAATGTTTTGACGTCGTATTTGGTTTACCTTGTTCCTTTACGTGTCTTCTCTCTGTTTTACATGGAGTGTCTTGATATTCTGATGTGGACGCGCTGCGTAAACATTCAGACCTAATGACTTTCGGACTAGTTGACATTCGGACTGGTTGACTTTCCATATTGTGTAATCGGATTAAAACCGGAAAACAATTCGGACTGGTTGACTTTCCATATTGTGTAATCGGATTAAAACCGGATTACAATTCGGACTGGTTAACTTTCCATATTGTGTAATCGGATTAAAACGGGATTACAATTCGGACTGGTTGACTTTCCATATTGTGTAATCGGATTAAAACCGGATTACAATTCGGACTGGTTGACTTTCCATATTGTGTAATCGGATTAAAACATATAATAATACGACAGGAGGCGTGTCACTTAGATTTCTTATCTTATATAACTAATAGGTGGGCAATGAAAATAGATTTACTCTTATCTCCTCTTGTTTTCATTGAAGATCTAAATAGAGTGTATTATCTAAGTGAAATCTAGAAAAAAAATGTTGCCTATCTTTCATATATATAGATTTATTTCATTGCGCAATGTCTCTAAACTGAAAATGACAACATCATCATGCAATGTAATACCAATTGAAAAAAAGTCCAATATCTTTTGTCATTGTACTCTCACATTATGCCCCTTATCATTATAAAAATGTATACCTCTTCAACTCCTAGTATCAGGCCCATCGGTCTCGGTCCATGAAGGGAAAACAATTGAATTTATCTCAAATTATGCTAAGATCTTGCCGAACATTAAATGACAATTCCATCAAATTTTTGCCGTTTCTCATTGATTTTTCCCCGACATGGTCTCCATAGGACTTTCTATATAGATATGACCTCGGACAGTGCATGTTCTGTTAATATTGTTTTCATTTTCGTGGATGAACTTCGATTGTGGGTGAGACTAGACAAACAGGGGATGCTTACTCCTCCCGGGCAGCTTGTCCCACCTCTAGCTTATACAGAGATATGGTCATAATCCATATTTGTCATTACTAGGGTCCGTCGATGCTCAATTTGGTGCTCTTATTTGACTGCTGTTGAGATTGTTGTCAGGATCTTCTTTATCTCGTAAAAACTGGACCAGTGTGAGAACACTAAAGTTTTAAGCTGTCAATTTCGAAAATAATACGGAAGTGTTCCGACTCTATACCTTCCGAAGAAATTTTTATATGCACCAGACACGTCTTTCGGATATTGAATCCTTATCAGTGATGCTTCCATCCAACAGCTAAAATTATAGTAGCGCCCTCTGGTGTAAACGTAATGTATAACAGGATAGATTTTCTAGATATTTTCTACAATTTTTCGACATACATGTATATAGCGTCATGTAATGAAAATGGAAATTAAAAATTCTCAAATAATTCAGATTGTAAATGGATTGTTCTTTTCTGTGACTTCCACCAGTGCGTGATATTGAACGAGGATTTTTGAAATGTGTACAATGGTACGAAGCACCTAACATAATGTTGTCCTACTACACTGATGGTCACTTGAACACTTATGACAAACGTGACGACTTCAAGTTCAGCATTACAAACTTTCCTTTTCAGCTGAGTAGCAACATCCCTTCATCGCCTGCTTATGGCGTGTTCATATCTCAGTTGATACGCTATGCCAGAGCAAGTACCAAATATACGGACTTTGTTCTGAGGGCTAGGCGTCTTTCAGATAAGCTTCTCAGTCAGGGATATGTTTGTGACCGACTAACATCGTCATTGAGGAAGTTCTACGGTCGATATGGGGAACTCGTCATACACTATGATGTCCCACTCTCATGAATTGAAAGACGTTTAACATCTCAAGAATGGTGGATGATATTCTGTCATAGACCATTCGAACCATCCAACCAAAGATTGTACTCTATGTCTTCCGAAATGGAAGTAACCGGATGTGACAGTTCTACCGAATTGAAGCGGCGGGTGTTGCATGCAAGCAGGAGATGCTTACCACTCTTGGGCACCTGGTCTCACTCCCATATCGGGGGTTCGCTTCTTTTCATGTGGTGGATGTTTTTGTTTCTTTGCTTTGGTTCCTGTTTTATCCTGATTTTGTATGCCTTCGGTTTCTGAGTTTCTGAATTATCGATTTTGTGCTGTATACAGGGATATGGTCGTGATCCATATTTGTCATGATCACAACAACGCATGATGAGAGTAAGGAGCAAACACAGTCTAACCAACTTCATAACAACAATGTCATCTTTCCCATGTGGATTTCAGTGATTATGTTTTCCTTCCAGGGGCATCTTAAGTCATATTAAGCACATTTATTTCGGCTCAATCTTGTGAACAGTAACATATATTTTGCAATGCACCTCCTTGTAATGTTTCATTCATCAACAGCAGAAATATTTAAATCCATTTGACAGTTTTACGTCATCGTCATATTCAACTAGTTGTGCGTTGTGGCAATAGTGTGTACGCTAATCTAACGTTAAAGCATTTCGACTGTCTAGTTTTGCAAATGCGTGTTTATTTCTAGTGCGTCTGTAGATGTTTGAAGCATTTCTTTCATCATTATTCTTTAAATCAATTTTAAAAAATAGATCTACCACGAATTTGGGACAGCAAACGATTTAAAACGCAAATAGAAAATAATTTGTAACTAGAACTACATTCTGAAAGTGATTAAGTTCATGGTGCATCATACCGATGACCATGCCCCGTGTGCATACATGCAACTGCACATTGTCAACCAACAAATATAAACATGACGAGGTAGAATCTTTCATACTGTACAAACTTAACCATTCATTGTAATCTTTAGACCAATATTTGAGATTTTGACTAATTATAAGAAAAATCTTCATAGTGACTGTTTATTTTTATGAATTATCCCAAATTTTCAAATTCCATTTTTTTTTCAATAGACTACCTGATTAACAATTTACCTGATAATTAAATTACGATTAGGCAGATTGAATTATGGACAGGTCTTGTAACTTCTGACAATTATACAGTTAGATGCTTATTTTATAATTATCGAAATCTCATTTTTATATGAAAATAGTTAGAGTTACCTTATGTGTCAATGTAGAGGTTTACGTCTTCGTTATTAATCTAGAAATGATACACACTACCGACACCTCAGCTTTAATATTTGTCAAAGCGAATCTATTCTATGTTAAGGCATTGATCAACACTTTTTCCATCAATGAAAATCCGCCATTTCACCTCAGAATTATATTTGTTCATATTATCTCATGATCATTCATTGAGTTCACTACTAATTTAAAAAACAGACGGACTATTATATATGTGACGTTTACAGTATGTATAGAATTTGATGACTGTCTTATCTGTGGTTTGAGTTTATGTTGACATACCTAAGTGCTATAACATTATGTAACTTCCATTCTCATGATACATTTGAGGTATTTCTCTTCTACTATTACTTCTTGCACGACATTTGCCGTTTCAATTCGGCAGTTGACGAAAAAAGACATAATTCTTGTGAAATAAATCAGCGATATAAAAATGAGTGAAGATTCCTTTCTGAGGACTCCTGTCTATTTTAGGTGGGAGGGGGTTATCAAATATAATATCCTTTCATCTGTACACCATTTCTGTCAAAGTTCATAGTGAACTGAGTACGTACAGCCATGTAAATACATTTACACCATTCTTTTATTCTTATTTATTCGTTTTATGTTATAGGGGTGGGGTTCCAGATTCCATGCCTTACCTAATATTGAGACAAAACTTAACAAAACTCAAAATTATGTTTATATTTAGTAAAACTGCCCTTACCTGAAATTATCTCCTTGTTATTAGCTTTCGTTGCTTTGACAATAGAAACTTAATTTTAAACGAGGCAGATTGACGTCCAAAGTCGGCACCGATTACCCATTAGTCTCATTGGTTTACATCCAGTCCTTTGTGTTTAGTGTTTTAATGTTAAACGTCTTCAAATTCAATGGCATCATTTAAGACCAGATAAATTTTCAGCATGTACCAGACATGCACGTTTCGGTTACTTATCCTCGTCAGTGATCCTCAGTTTAAATAATGTAATATGGCCAAAATGTGTGAAATTATTTTGTCCAAAAATATACCGAACGATGTAGCAGAATGGGTGGAATATGATGCTACAGGACCCATGTTTTAGGAATTTCAAGAAATTTTGTTCTCTTTTAGGTATTTCGGTGGTTAGCCGTGGGAACTGCAACCGAGTCTTGTTGGAGATCCCCTTCTTGTATACATTCCTACTACCTGCAAACCTTTAATTTGTTTATTTGATACGCACGTGTAAATGCTCATTTTAGACATTTTTTTAAGTTGGCATACTTCGGACTTCGCACTTTAGGGGTCATATACAAGAAATCAGGTGCGTTTGACAAAACAAAACGACACTTGAAAACTACATATCTATTTTCACACACGAAAAGATATAACTTTCCTATATGAAAAGAAATTACTTCTTCCTGCAAAGTGTCCTGTGTCCATTTGGAATAAGATGAACATTTTACTTTTGTGACACAGTCCCTTCGACGTGTGTCCGAAGTGTGAAGTCCATGAACATGAAAAATGCCCATTACTGACATTCTTGAGATGAATCTATTACATGTATCTAGATATACTTTAATGGGGTCACCTTTAATCTGATTTTTGAATAGTAACTTTCAAACCGTTTTTACATGTAACGTATGCATTCTCATAATTAATAAATGCACGTTGCTTATGTAAGGGAGAAAAGGTGAAATGACAAATATGGATAATGACCATATCCCTGTATACAGCACAAAATCGATAATTCAAAAATCAGAAACCGAAGGCATACAAAATCAGGACAAAACAGGAACCAAAGCAAACAAACAAAAATCTCCACCATATGAAAAGAAGCGAACTCCCGATATGGGAGTGAGACCAGGTGCCCAGGAAGAGTAAGCATCTCCTGCTTGCATGCAACACCCGTCGCTTCAATTCGGTAGAACTGTCACATCCGGTTACTTCCATAGATCCGGTTACTTCACATCCGGTTACTTCCATAAAACTATTCATTATGTCAGAGAAAGTACTGTTTAAGGCCTCTTAGGGCCGAGATAAGTTCTTTCCCTATCATAATGAATAGTTTTCGACTTAAAGCAACTAAAACATATGACACGTAGCTTGAATTCCTGGCCAGTCAACCGATCATTTGTTTTCTTAATACTGGACACGTTTATGTCAAAGTCAATCACGAAGTGGTTTAGAAAATATTTCATTACTTTGTAGCCACGATGTACAACGCCTGTTTGTATTGACTTGTTGAACTCGTTTCTTTTTTATCTATATCTACGCTGACAAAAAATGATTACTTCGTTTAGTAGATTTCTTTGTCTTACTTCTATAGGTATTGATTGTGGTTTTACAATTCTGGCTTTGGCTTCGTTTTTTATTTTAACACAATGATTAACGAAACGTTTTCCTTCTTCAAAATTGCTCACATCCGTACTTATTGGTCCTTCCAAATGTAGATTATACTTGCGCTACTGAAACTATTTATGGTGGCGCCGCTGAAAGCATCACTGATGAGAATTTAATATTCGAAACACGTGTCTGGTGCATGTAAATTGATTTGGAATTTTCTTCAAGAAGGTAGAGAGTTGGAACCCTTCGACATTATTGCATTTTCGGTTTACATTTCGGGTTATTTCAGAGAAACAATAATAAAAACATAAACACCTAAATGTCCTACAAGATGAAAAGTAATTGCTGAAATATTGATAATAACAATTTGCTCCAACTCTTTACCTTCTTGATGAAAATTTCAAACCAATTTTAATCTTTATTTTGAGCAACCGAAGTAATACAACCAGCCGCAAAATCGAAGGCCAAATTACATATTGAAATTATTGTCACAAGAAAATAGACTAAATCAGTAAAATTGATTGATACTCCCCGAACACAATAATTCTAATACCAAACGATTTATATTCTTTATATTCTGAGTGTCTTTAACCTTTCAAAAATTATCATGAATGACCCGTCCTATACCTAATGTGACCTTGAAGACCAACATCATATAGAGCATTTTGTGAATTTTGAACAAATTATCCCCTACTTAGAGACCAAAATTGCACCTGGTCTCACTTCGAAATGTTGTTCGTTCCGGGGTTTGCGACAATTCCGATGGGAATTTTCACCATTTGGCCTTGCCTTCTCGACTTTGAGACTGAATAACTGTTAGGTTCTTCTTCTAGGGCTCATCCAGAAACATATATAGATTACCAAAATCTTCAGACACATAAACAGACAGACGGTCAGACAGAATGCAGACAAACACCTGGATACAGGGGAATAAAGAACAAAATTTCACTTGCTCAAAGATTTTATTGACGGAATGAAACAGGAATAACAAAATGGAAGATGTGGAGAAAAATCATAATGTTTAACAGTAAAACAAAATATATTTGTACACATTCGGCCATCCATTTTAAGAGAGCATTCATTTCTTATGTTTTGCACCTTCTGAAAATGAAGCAGTTTTATTGTATAAAACACCAGTAACAATTTTTAAGTCGAAAATACAACTAATTGAGCAATCGATGTTTATACATACACTGTACCTGGTGTTACTGACAATCAACAAAAATACATGCAAAGTCATGGAATGCATAGATTATGTGTTAAACGTCTTCAAATTCAATAGCATCATTTAAGACATGGTAATTTTATAGCATGGACTAGACATGCACGTTTCGGGTACTAAATCCTCGTCAGTGATCCTCGGTCTAAACAATGTAATATGTGTGTAATGCCATATTTCGCAAGCAGACAACGCGAATGCTGACATTGAAACTTATGTATAGATAGAATATTAACATACATTATCATATCTATATAAACGTAAAATTATGTAGTATGCAGCAGAAATTTTTCAAATTAATAATGTACAGAAAAATATAAGAAACAATACAATGATTTTGTCTATCTCAAAGGATCTATATGGCAATATAAGTTTGAAACTGTTTAAGAAGCAAAATTATCGGCAGAAAAGTGTGTACTAGATAAAATCTATGTGATTATTTCACAAAGTAATGTCGCAAGAAATTGACTTGCATATATGTCTTTCATCCAAGATAATAGAACAAATAAAGGTCAGCGATAACATTTTTTCTTATTTTGAGAAAATACCATTGATGCCTTTACAACATTCTCTGTAGAGTATTACCTTTCATCAATGTAATATCACACCCTTAAGTTTTTTTTAAGATAATCTTATGTTTAATATGATAAAAATTCATTGACCTGAAAAGAGTTATGTACATACAGATTGTTTCTTCTTCTGGTTAAAAAATGTCATGAAACATCTTTAGGTTTTGTAACAATAAATTAAATAATATTTTCATAACTTCTTTATGTTCAGAATCACCCTTTTGATTTAGGATTTGCAATGAAAATATAAACTAAAATATTTTGAGCACCCTGTTTGTATGGGTAATGATATACAGAAATCAAGTGTCAAAACAGAGACGAAAACAATGTAGAGTAACAATTTATACATTAATCATCACAGATTATAATGTAAGATATGCATAATGCTTTGTGAAATATGAATCAGGATAGTATCAAGAATTTGAATGAAGAATCTTGTATTGCAAATTTCGCTTTTTTTAAACATGTAATATACAATATTTGTGAATATGACAACGATGAAAGACATATTATATAAGCATTGAAAAAAAATTATTAGCAAATAATTTTTCAACATATATAAAGATGTTAAAATTTTTTTTCATTATTAAGATGGGGTCTATGGAATAAATTAATACTAATATAATAAATCTGATTCTCTAAGTTAAAGCTCAAAATATTATGCATGACTAGAATGAGTTGCTGACTATTCTAAGGATTTATATGACGATTTTATGTCAATGAAGAACACAAAAATAGTAGGCGTATATGCACCACGTATGCATCCAATAAGCATGATCTTTAGAATAAGTGCAAGAGATTACAATATTTGTAAATCTAACTAACACTATATACAAATGAAAATTGCTGCAATATTTTGCATGTTAACTCGTTGTATCTGAAGGAAGACCTTCGGAAACCCACGCTTGGTTAAGCAAGCTCACTTCCCGTGGGTCATAACGGCAGAATTCTCGGTGAATAGCATTACAAAAATCTAATGCGAGTACATGTCATTGTATGCGATATCGATAGCAAATGCATGACCTATTTTATATTTCATCATCAAAATGTTTTAGTTAATAATCACAGTGGTTCATATTTGTAAATTTAAAGAGTTACAAGACAATTTGACCTATATTGGCTTTAAATAGTCCATTCACTGAGATGTACTCGCATTAGATTTTTGTAATGCTATCCAGCGAAAATTCTGCCGTTATGACCCAAGGGAGGTGAGCTTGAATGACCGAGCGTTGGTTTCCGACGATGCTGATGGAAGTAACCTCTTTTGATCATGGGCTCAAATATGTATCTTTATGTTCCTTTGATAATGTGTTTTTTAAGAGAGAAAATCACTGACCATCGAGCATTGCATGGAAACTTCAAAATTTTGATTTTCCTTTTTTCACCTTTTTTGTAATCATTTTGATGCTCCTTGACCATTTATAGCAATAAAAGGGTTTTTAAACTTTTTAAAAGAATATTTGCCCGTGTTTTAGTTGTTACCATGGAAACCTGCCAGTGAGACAAAAAAATTCTATAAATTTGTAAGATTTCCAACGTATTTTTTTCATGTTTCCCACTGCTCAATTAAATTCAATTAAGTATCAAACAAATGTCTCATGTAAAGTGTAAAAGAAAAATTGAATAACATGCATTAAATTGAAGTGACTCCGTTGCTATGGTAACCTGAAGTAGGCCTATTTTCTAAATTTTGAAAAATTGAAATTATGTCTCTAAAACATAATTTAATATTTCAAATCTGCAACAGTCAGGACATATAATACAGATTGCGTATGATTAACCAATCATAGCTTTATTATAATCATTAAAAAAATCGGGAAGCCTTTTTGAGGAAACACGGAAAAAATTGTTTAAAAAAGTCCCTTTTTTCAGTAAAATTCAAAATTTATTATTTTCAATATCAAATAATTTTAAATAACTTTTCATATTTACAAATGAATTTTCCCTCTTATTTTATATAAATAGACTAAGGGAGACATATTTATATGTAATATGGGAAAAATCCTCCATAGCAACCGATTTTATTCCATAGCAACCATTTTCAATAATTAAATTTGATTATTTATTTAATTATTGAAAATGGTTGCTATGGAATAAAATCGGTTTTAACTTGTTATGTATATGATTTTTTGTTTGGCTCATATGAGGATAATTTCTTATGTTGCAAATATTTCATCTTTTTCCAAAATTTTTCAGAAATTGTCCATTTTACCCAGCAACGAGATATACACCTTAGTAACCATACCTTTCAGCTCCGTAGATGCATAATACCGGTTTATCTTATATTACCAAGTATGGATATTTCTTCCATACTAATGTATTGAAAGTCTTACAATGATAAGCAAATTACAACACATGAGAAATTCTATACATAAGATGTGATAAATCCTCCATAGCAACCAATTTTATTCCCTAGCAACCATTTTCATTAGTTAAATTTTTCATTTTATTACTGGCTTCTATCTAGTTATGTATGCAATTTTTCATTTAGCTCATAAAAGGATATTTTCTTATGATCCTAATAATGTATCTATTATCAAAAAGGTCATTAAAATTGCCCATTTTACCTAGCAACGAGATATACATCTTAGTTACCATATCTTTCAGCTTCGTAGATGTATAATACCGGTTTATCTTATATTACCAAGTATGGATATTTATTCCATACTAATGTATTGAAAGTCTTACAATGATAAGCAAATTACAAAACATGAGAAATTCTATACATCAGATAAGATAAATCTTCCATAGCAACCAATTTTATTCCATAGCAACCATTTTCATTAATTAAATTTATCATTTTATTACTGGCTTCTATCTAGTTTTGTATGCAATTTTTGGCCGGATTGCAAAGCAATTCCGGTCTATTTTGGCTCATACAAGGATATTTTCTTATGATCCTAATAATGTATCTATTATCGAAAAGGTCATTAAAATTGCCCATTTTACCTAGCAACGATATGTACACCTTTGTACATCGTAGTTACCATACCTCTCAGTTCAGTAGATGCATGATACCGGTTTATTTATATTCCCTTGCATGGATATCTATTGTATACTCATTTATGGTAAGACTTACAGTGATATGCAGTAACATGAGAAATTATATATATATATGATGTGAAAAATCATCCATAGCAACAAAATGTATTCCATAGCAACCATTTCAAAGAATTGAAATTAACTATTAACGACGGGGCTTTATCTAGTTATATGTGCGATTTTTTAAGATGGAGTTTATCTTTTATCTAAAATGTCACAGAAATTGCCCGTTTTACATAGCAACGAGATATACACCTTAGTTACCATACCTTTCAGCTCCATAGATGCATAATACCGATTTATTTCATATTACCAAAAATGGATTTTTATTCCATACTTATATATGGAAACACTTACAATAATTGGCAGATTACAAAATTCTCCATTGCAACTAACTTTTTACCTTAGCAACCATTTTTCGTTTTTCTGCTATGCACCGTCAGATGGAATTTTCAAATGTAAAGTGTTTCCTTTTTGTAAAATTATGTGTACTATTGTATGATGAATGGAATAAAGAAATATCATTGTATGGTAATAATTCATCTACCTTGATGATTAGTAGGAAATGACAGTTCTGCGCCGCAAGCCCCTCACATGTTAATGGGAAATATAGGCCTCCCTCACCTAAAGGTGAGAGACCGATCGATGTCTTTTATAGAAATAGTGTCAGATATAAGATGGTCCGTGGATCACTGAAGCATATCCTCCTCCTCTTCAGGATATACTTCAGTGAACTCCAGGACGAGCCTTACTGGCTAGTCAGAAGCTTCAATCGAAATTGTGACATCATAGATGTATACAAATATTTTAAACATTTCCAATCTGTGACCTTGACCTTGAAATCAATTGTAATCTTACACACGTCATAAGCAATAAGTGTATGAAGTCTGGTCAAAAAATGTACCCTCTACACAGTATACAAAGATTTTAAACATTATCAGTCTGTGACCTTGACCTTTGACCTGAAAATCAATTGTGTACTTTCTTTGTCCTAAGCAAATATTGTACGAAGTTTGGTGAAGATCCAATCAAAACTGCAACCTTTGATCTGTATACAAGGATTTTAATATGAATTCTCTGCAAAAAACCTACAAAAAAATCTGACATGCTTGGCCATGACATGTCTCAGATTTGGGATATTTTTTGTGTACAAGGTGTATATGATGTCCTCAGAACGAAATGACCTTCCATTTTTTTCTCTGACGTTCCGTTGTCATGTTAACCAAGGTTTTGTATAAAAAAAAACTTAAAATAAGGCAATTTTATGCATCCCTTTTCCATGGAAACAAATGTTGAATGTATATGCAATTTTCTTGACAGATTATTCAAACCCTCTTAAAGTTAATATAATTTGATTAGTCAATGCTTCTTCTTAATATACTCCATATTAACTTCAATTTCAAGAAAATTTGCTTATTCAAAATGTGCCATTTTAGGCCTTCAAAATGTGTCATTTTAGGCCAATTTAGACCTGATTTTACCTGTATTTCACTTAATTTTGACATGAGTAATAATGCAGTTGCACAAGATTAGAATTACAGTTGCCTATTTCCTTAATAGCACTATCCTAGGACTACAAGGGAATCGAAGGAAGTTTATGTAGAAATGAGATTTTTCTGGTTTTTTTTTTTTGCCTTTGAAATAGGTTACTATGGTAACATTTGGAAAATACATGTCATAAGTAAAAAGCTAATTGCTAAAGATGTATCCCTGCTATCGTTACAAAACTTGGTATGTAGATGTATTAAAGATAATTTGATGCTAACAGGACCTTGAGAAAATGTCAAGGTCATTTGAACAATTTTCAAGGTTATTGAAACATATTTGCTAATTTCAGGCCAAATGATGTGATTTTTCACTAAAAAAGGACATGATTAACAGTAAACGGTATGGAACAATCAATAAGGGGTCAAAGTATGATAACTGATGATTTGTTAGGATTAGTGTAATTATTATCGAATACCGGTACCATTGAAGACTCAAATAAATGTTACATATTTTATGAGAAAATTCTAGAAAATCTCAATTTTATGCTCTTATTGAAAGTATGTCATACATAGAAGTGAAATATAATTTAACAAAACTGTGATGAATTCTACTTCTTTTGATAGATTGTTCAACTGTCAATATTCAAAATCAAAATATCTAATGAAACAAGTTAGAGAAATCAATTCAAAATAATTTGAAATTTGAAATAGACCTTATTTTTAACATGGTTTCCATGACAACAGAATGCCACAATATGTCTTATTTCTCATATATCTGATGGTGTCATATAGATAGACCCCATTGCGATGGTAACCATGGTTCAAATGCAATAATATAGTTTGTTTTCATTGTTTTTAGATCAATTTTGATAATTGCAGAAAATTTAATCAAAATCCATGACATGCTGTGGCCAGCTGTTTTAAGTTTTTACAGGGAATCCATATTAGATATTTACAACCTGTGACCTTGACTTAAAACCTTGAAAATCAATAGGGTATTTACTCTTGCCATAAGTCATAATTGTATGAAGTTTAATACAGATCCAATTAAAAGTGCAATCTTTAGGCTGTATACTATGATTTTGATTATTTCCGATCTGTGACCTTGACCTTTGACCTTGAAAATCTTAAACTTCAACAGTGTTTTCAATGTTTATTTTCTGCAGCAATTTAATTATCTTAAAAAGGTTATCGATTTTCATACGTAATATCAGTTATTCTTGATCTTTATTCCCAGACATATCAGCTTTTGGTTTATAAAGAGTCATTATAGCCTTTTGTTTTACACTCTAATCCGTTGCTAAGGACATATCAAATACTGATTATGAGGGCATGCGGGTTAATTTGCATCTTTTATGAAGTCTTTTAAAACGTGTATGGTACAATTTGGCTAATAGAGATTTAAGATTGTTAGAAATATGGTTACATCGCATATGATTAAAGAAACATCAACGGTTGCTATGGGATATTCATGGTTGCTATGGATGCCATGAATGGTTGCTATGCAGTGCGTAGGTTGCATATCACTGTTTCACTATAAAAGGCATAAAACAAAAACACAATCTATATTTTTGGTCTCTAAATCTCTGTTGAACTCTTATTTTGAGGAGTTGCTATGGAGTAAATGGTTGCTATGGAAACAAAAAAATATATAAAAGGATTCAATTATTTCATTCAACACCAATGCAACATTTATAAATTGATTTTACGGCAAAATGACGAATGAATCCAGTCAATACAGAAGAAAAAGAGAAAGATATCAGTTTTTGTCTTTTTGTTTTTTTCACAAAATTAAGAAAGTTTAAGCTTCGTTTCCATAGCAACCGTTAAGAGGCTTCCCAATTTTATTTTTCAAATAACTCAATCAACTTTAGCACTATACTGAATAAGTTTATTTTTGTTTGTACCTTGTTGCAGATTTGAACCAGCTGACCCTAAAAAATGATAAAATTTTGTTGAGGCCTTTTATGAAAACTAGGTCAACTTCCGGTTACCATAGCAACATATTCAATATATGCAGAGAATTTTTCTATAATCATATTTAAAGACCAAACCTCAAATTATGATATCACATTTCAGAAATAATGACACCTTTCATTTAAACTAAAGAAAACATAGTGTAAATTTTGCTGTTTTAGACATTTTGATATATACAAAAAAGCGGTATCCATGGTAACAATTTTAAATGCCATAAAAACTATGAAAAATTGACTAAATATCAATATCATGCACTGTTTTGTTTAAGAATCCTACATTTTCTTTCAATGAAATAAGAAAATTTCAAATGTAAATTTTTGCACTTTCCATGATTTTCATAGGGAATGCTCGATGGTATGTGATTTTCTCTCTTAAATGAATTTGACGATTTAACATTATCATTTTATTCATCACCTCATTGTTAGTATGAACAAGAGTAACTACTACTATATTCATTGTGGCAGTATATTATTTCTGTTAAAAAAAACCTATAAAAACAATTGTTCATTCTGTATGTAAAGAATTCGCTGAAGTGCCAAGGATCATACTATTGAACTTACATAATAGAATTTCATAATGACAGTGAACAATTGAAAACGAGTTTTCAATGTTTAAGCATTTTCTCTGTAAAAATATGGAAATTTGCATAAATATGAGAAAACAAAACCATTTTCATTTTCCCCTGATTCACAACGCATTGAAATGTTAGCACCAGCATATATAAAAACATCAATCACTAATTTGAAAAAAAACAACTTCAGGACACATGCTGATAAGTCAATAAGCAAAGATAAATGTCATACTACATGTAACAACTAAGAACACAATTGAGTGTTTTGATGTATATGTTGAAAACAATCTTTAGTTCCTACAGAATTATGCATTAATGTTATTATTCATATAGTTTACTATGCATGCCTATAAAACTGATGTATTACTTGGCACATGTAGCCAAGTTCGATTGATCGTCTGTCTCTTCAACGCATTTGAAATTTTCTGTTAAAAAATTCCTTTGAAATTTTTAAAACGTGTGTCCTGCAGCATCTTATATCACCCATTCTGCTACGTCTTTTGGTAAATTTTTGGTCATAATAATTCTCATACTTTTTGACCATATTACTTTGTTTAGACTGACGAGTGTTTAGTACCCGAAATGTGCATGTCTGGTCCATGCTGTAAATTTATCAGGTCTTAAATGATGCTATTGAATTTGAAGACGTTTAACATAAAGTTATCCAATGTATAAATAAATATCAAGTGAATTTTACTGTTAGAATAATGACATATTAGTATCCTTAACAATAACAAAATAATAAAATCAAATTGTATATTTCCTAAAACACAATAAGTCAAACATCTACGTCTTCATGAGAAACAAATTTTGATGGAGTTTCGTGATTAAAAGATTCATCCTCGTGCACTATATTCGAATTGTCTCTAGAAGAGTCTCCTGGATTTCTTTTCAGCAGGTCTGGATATTTTTCCTTTAATTTTTGTGCAATAATACACTCTCCCTTTTCTTCTAATGCTTCACATATAACAAATAAATCTAATTTTTCAGGGCATGTCATTTGATACCAATTCAAAAATGCATTGTATATTTGTTCTCTAACATCGCCAGGATTATTTGCTACAACTCCATCTATAATTGAGTCTCCATCCTTATCTCCATCCATCTGAGCTGAAAAGACCAAAAAAAACAATGATTCTAATAGTACTATTAAGAATGCGTATTCTCACACCCCGGACAGAGATATGTACAGATTTACCCGTTCTGAGACAACTCTGTCTCGAACCCCCTAATGTGACATCATAGACGTTTACGTATGTTTAGCAGTATTTTACGTCACATGGAGCAACAATTTACGCAAAACAAGCAATGTTTATTCATGAATTATGTAAAAATATATGGGTGAGAGAAAAAAAATCAATCACCCCTTTGTATATGGACAGGGAAATCCCATCCTCGTATCAAAGATTTGCGACGTCCACGACTCGGCAAGCCTCGCCGTGGACTGCAAATCTTTGATACTCGGGTGGGATTTCCCTGTCCCTGTACAAAGGGGTGATAGATTCTATTATTCCGTATCGTTTTTACTTGTTACAGATGAGAAAATGGAACGGTTGTAAGTCGTCACCTCTTAAAAACATTTTAATCCTTCAACAAATAACATCAATTCATGTGAGGGATGTCTTTTTGTTCATTTAGTAGCTATATGACACATTTCTTTTGTGATAAAAGCAGATGTTTAATATTTGATATCTTAGTACAATTTGTGCTTTAGATATACATTTTATTATTTTATCACAAACTCCTTCTCTGTAGAAAATACAAAGATCTTTTTACTGCATTTTCTTACCAATTAGGTTCCTTATTACATCTCTCCAACTTGGTATATGAATATTATTACTTAACCATCTTAAACATTCTTTCCATTGTTTTCTAAGGCATTCTGCAAGTAAGATAAAGAAGCACAAAATATAAGAATTGAAAATAAGCTCATTTCTGAATAACGAGAGTTATGAAAATATTTGCTACATAAAAGAACGTAGAGTATGACGCTGTTGCAGCACCCACATCAAATCAACACAGCATGAAGACCCTGCAGTGACCACAGTGTAAGACGTCCGAAAGATTGTAACATAAACAATCATTTAACAAATCGACGTCAACAAATACAAATGTTACAGGACTTCAACACCTAGACAGAACGAACATTCTGATTTAAACGGAGGTAGTGCAGTCAAAGAATACTGAATCTCATCTCATGAAATTGTTTCAAAATCTATCACTGTGTCTTTCGAACAAATCTCATCGTAAAAGTGAAACAAATATAAGCATAGAGAGAAATAGTAAAACAATTTTAAATTAAGAATGGCAACACGCGGTAAATCTAGATTGTACATGTGTGGCTTTTTTATTTTAGTGATTTGATTTTGTATTGTGTATTCTTTGTCCTGTTTGCGTCTTTTGTTGTGCCTGTCTCCTCTGTGTTTTTGTTAAGCAGTGAGACTTCTTAGCGAGAGCAGTAACAAATCGGTCCACAACGCCGCACAGTTGTTATGTATGTAAACCTGAGCACATTTGTAGTAATACGAAATGGGAAATGAAACGAACATGAAATTTGTAACTTTGTATCTGATTTTTGATTATTGAAAGTAAAGGTAGATTAAAATTGTTATTATCATTAAAGTTACAAATTGTCTCGTAAAGATCAAACCATGAATTAAGTATTTTGCGTCAATTTTTTCATGGAAGCGAGTCTAACTTACTTAAAATTAAAAACTAGTTGGTTACATCAATTACCTATGCCCTCGTTAGCGAAATAAGCTAAATCATTATCCCTTCGCAACATAGTAACGTCGTTGTGAGTGTGTAAGTGAGTGTGAGGGAGGGAGGATGCGTATGTGCGTTTATACGTCACACTTTTATATGCAGCCTAGAGTACACAGTTTTCATCGGATCTTTCGACCAAACATTATACACTGTACACTTATTTCTTATAGCAAGAAAGAGAATCCTATTGATTTCCAAGGTCATATGTCGAAGGTCAAGGTCACAGATTGAAAATGGCTAGAATCCCTCATATACAATCTAGAAGACGAAGTTCTGGTCGGATCTTGACCAAACTTCATACACATATTTTTATGGCAAGAGGAAGAACCTGACTGATTTTCAAGGTCAAAGATCGGGAAAAGTCTACACTCCTTCTATACAGCTAGTGGACACAGTTTTGATCGGGCCTTGATGAAACTTCATACACGTATTTGTTATGACAAGAGGAAGAATACTATTGATTTTAAAGATCAAGGGTCAAGGTCACAGATTTGAAATGGCTAAAATCCTTGTATAAAGCCAAGAGGATACAGTTTTGATCATACCTTAAAGAAACTTTATACAGTTATTCCTTATGGCAAGAGGAATAATACCATTGATTTCAAAGGTCACGGATAGAAATGGCTTCAATGATTGTATACAGCCTAGATGGCACAGTCTTGATCGGATCTTGAAGAAACTTTATACACTTATACCATTGATGTCAAAGGTCACGGATAGAAAATTGCTTAAATTATTGTATACAGTTTAGAGGGCACAGTTTTGATCGGATCTTGATTTAAATTCATACAGGTATTTCTTACGACAGGAGAAAGAATCATATTGATTTTCCAGGTCCTGGGTCAAAGGTTAAGGTCACATATTTTAAACGGCTAAAATCCTTGTTTACAGACTAGAGGGCAGAGTTTTGATCGGATCTTGTTGAAACTTCATACACGTATTCCTTATGACCAGAGGAAGAATCCTATAAATTATCAGGGTCATGGGTCGAAGATCAAGGTCAAAATTAGAATTGGTTGAAATCCCTCTATTCAATCAGATTGTCTTTTAAGGTCATATGTCAAATGTCAAAGTCACAGATTAAAATATTTAAAATCCTTTCGAAATAGTTAAATTCCTGTATACAACCTACAGGGTGCAGTTCTGATGGGATCTTTACCAACTTTTATGCACTTCTTGCTAATGACAGGGAGAAGAGGCCTATTGATTTTCAAGGGCATAGAACAAGGTTACACATTGGAAATAAATTGTAGTTAAAATCCTTGAATACAACCAGTGAAAGCAGTTTTATTGGATCTTTACCAAAAGTATTACATTTATTGCTTTTGACAACAGGAAGAGCCCTTTTGATTGTCAAGGTCAATCATTTATAGAGGAAAGTAGAGGAATATGCCAACCTGTGTACTGTGTTGAATCCCTATGAAATGTCAATTGATTGAATGAATTTAGTTTACGAATACATATTATATTTACCAAATGTTTCACATTGCAATTGTATTGCGTGAAGTTTGAAGTTTCCCTTCAACTATCGGAACACGAAACATATATGAAAAACGAAATAATAGCTTTATTCAACGTTGACCTGCTATTTTCATGGTTAGAGACAAAGTAAAATTATGTATCCTTTTAAATTTTTATATGGGGCATAACTTACGAATTCAAATTATCAATATATGTTTCAAAGGACACATCATACATGAAGGTGTAACAAGCGTACGGTCAGGAGATGCCAACTTTTGGAGTTGACTTCTGTCATGTCTTACTCCTTATTTGTCTATTTGTAACTGTTTGTTTATGATTATCTGAACTATGATTTTGCTTTACATTTGTATGATTGCTTTGGGATTTATTAATATCTTACGTGCAATCCTGGCCTTTGATAAAAGTCTTTCAGCGATGATTAATTTATATACAAGTATTCAAAAAAGTTTAATCGAAAGCAATAGTTTTCTCATAAAACAGCTCCTTTTTAAAGGGCTTTTTTCCGAGCTGACAAAATTCATGTGTGTCTAGAAACTGAATTTCGCTCTTCAAAGCAACAAGTAACTTCCACTCAACTCTCACACCTGAAAAGAATCCATTAACCTTGCCCACTACAAAGAGGTATAGACATGCATAATCGAAGTTGAATATTTTGATGTCGTTTATATTTTCGGTAGCGTAGCAAAGCGTATGCAGATGCTTGCAGATAGTCATGCAAAAACTGCAGACCATGAATTTAAAAAATGTGCACAAAGGGTAATCTAAAATGCAGAAAACAGCCCTGGAAATGTGTGCAATTCATTAGCCTCGGGGCATTCATTTCCTGAATTCCAATCAGGGCCTAGTCGTGGACATATTTGGTGCCTCATGGCAGCTCCAAAAACCCCTACCTACATGTATATGGTGATTCCACTTGAAAAGTACTCTGGATACTCGCCCGTTTGCAAGAAATGAAACGATTTTTTTTTCAATTCAAACGGACTCGACTCTGCATTAATATGAGTAATTTTCATTGCCGTACTTTCTAAGTAGTAGTAAGTTGAATATTGACTCAATTTTACACGAATAGCTTGATAAACAATGTATAATGAAGGGATTAAAAGCAGTTTTCTTTTATTTTACAATATCTTATGTCGATGAAAAAAATAATGACTGTTCCCCATCTTATGTCTTGTTAGGTATCGGTACGTGCCATTAGGTTCGTTACGTTACGTACGTTCTTAAACGAAAGATCTCTATTATGAAGAATTCATCGCTAGGCTATGGCCTCCTAGTAAACTTCTATCGATTATTATCCAAAACGTACATATCTGATACACCGTGTTTCAAATTTGTTTCCAAATGACTGTTGCCTGATAACAAATGTCTGGTCCTTGCTGCAATTTTATCAGTTCTAAATGATGCTATTCAATTTGAAGACGTAAACATTGAAAACTTCGCTTATTCTATCGAGGGAAAAAGCAACATCCGCCTAACAGATGATTGGATTTTCATATTGGTTGATACGTGACAGAAGAATCTAATGGTGTAAAAAGAACCTTAACATACCAGCATTCGGGCGTATTGGTACCTCAGCATAATCGAATCTTCCGTCAAATGGACTTCTTTGAAGTGGACGTATAAATTCTTTGTCTTCAATACTTGTATTTAGATATGGAATAGTTTTACATTTTCGACTTGTTTGAAGTGGAATTGCATAAATAATTTGCTGATTATCACCATTCATTGTTTCTGTATCTCTGAAAAATAAAAACAAAATGTAATTTGGGCCTTTCAACGATCACTAGGTGTCGGCCGGAAGAAACGGCAACTCGTACACAAACTTTAATATTAACGTAAATCGGAGTTTTTTGCACTTCTTCATCTTTAGCATACGACGTACGTATTCCATTTTATCGTGATTTTTTCCTGTCTATTAATTTAAGGAATTTGATGGATGAGTTGGTAACACTTTGTACATTTAAAAATTCTTCGCCGAAAATGAAATAGACAGAGCGAAGGGAAAATTAAAAAAAAATTGCACACTCGAGGTTTGAAGCTCTCAAATTTCATGCATTTCCATGTTTTACACTTTTGTGAAGACTGATCGTAGAACAAAAGGAATTGAATAGTTTGAATTGCAAATAAATAGTACAAATTGCCTCTCTTTGTAAGTTTATTAAATTCGTTATTCGCTGATTGTTAGTTCAATTACATTTTCAATTTTAAAATAGCAATTTTTCTTCGTATTTGTAATTTAGACACAAACTCGAAAGTTCTTAATTATTTTGAAAGGAATATTCTTGGTTTTGAAAAATAAATGTAGTTTGAGGACATGTATATTTATCGTCAGTGCAGCAACACATTGGAACTAGGCACACGATATCCACAAGACTTGTTCACGATTCAGTAAAACAATGTGGCTTTAAGGTGTGTCATTGGTCACGATTTTTTTACTATTCTAGCACATCTCCTGTTAAACACTCATTGAGCTTGACTTTTATAGATATTTCAATTCTTTAATTCATTAGACACATTAAAGCGGCCAAGTCTGAAAATTTGATCTAAAATGAATGAAGTATGCGTAAGAAAACGCTCCGCGGTAAATTCTGTTATAATTGACGTGGTGGTACTTTTTTAACTGTTCGGATTTCTTTTACGTTAGTAATACATGTAACTCATGAATTTTGTTTTGCGTATGGAATATTATTGATTTAAGCTTTTTTATAAGGTATGGCTGATGAATACCGAAATTCTATAAATTGTATAAATTCCACCTAAAATAAGGCAAATTTTCAGCTCTGATACTTTTTCAAGAAAACCACAAAATGACAATGACTTTTTGGGAGCGTCTGTTCTCTCTTACTTGAACACGGACATATACTTTTTCTTCAATACTTTGAAAAAGTCCTCCCTAGGAGCACATGTTACTGTGTGTTTGGAAAAATCGTTGAAATTCGGTATCTCTGAAATTTTTACCTGAACTTGGATGATTTTCGTTATTTTTGTGTAAAATCTCGAAAATTTTAGATTATCGGTGAAGTTGGTACCTAAGGTAGCACTTTATCAAATTCTACTTTTATACAGATTTTCTAACCTGTTTTATTGTATAATAACAAAGAAAAGTAAAATAAAAATCATTTTCAACACTTTTTGTATTTTCTTTACAAATGTGCTATTTTTAGCAACAAATTTCCGGTATTTTTTACTCAGTTTTCACATAAGAATAAATCTTTATTTTCATTAGGGACCTATTAATTTTCCTTCATAAAATGATTAGGTGACATGAATACTATATTTTCATATGGTCAACAAAAAATCGTTGAAATTCCATAATTCAGAGATGACATGCCTTAAATCATGTCGACACATAATTAATTTCTTAATTAATAACTTAATTTCTTGTCTTAATCTGGCTCTTTGGTAAATATTTTAGGCCAAGTCAAGAATTTTATTCTTGAAATATTCATAATTTTGGAGTATTTCGGCCTCGTACATCATTGATGATACATTAGTTGCTGAAACGCGCATATGATGCACTGACATGTTTACTATAGAACATATATTTCAATATTGATAAAGATAACGTTCACTTTTATTTGTAGAAAGTATGTTATATTCAATAGGAAACTAATTCTATGTATAAAAGCTTTAATTTTGAGGAAGCAGTAAAAAAAATTAAGCTTTATTAGTCACTTAAAAGAGAATATTTCAAACTAAATTTATTTTCAGTTCTCTGGGACACTTTGCAAAACAATCACTTTATTCAGAAATATGAATTAATGTTTTACTGAAAAAACACACAATATGCGACAAAATTAAACAGCTTGATATCAAAATAAAGAGTTTGGGGAGCTACATGTAAAAGTATCATGTCTTTGTTAATGCATGTTGGTGTATTTACGAAATCAAATTCTTAGGAACAATGTTGACGGAGAATATACATCGAGGATTCACCATTTGTTAATACTCAGCGTCGTTGACTTTTTCCTACTCGTGTTTTTTTTATAGTAATTGTATACGTTAAATCAAGAATTACCCAATCTGCGGTTCCTTCTTGCATGATGAGAGTACATCAAATATTCCCTTTCTTCTGAGGTAATAAAGAACTATGACTGTAAGGAACATTGCAATCAACAGTATTGCAGCTACTGCAATGATCCAAATCATAACCCTCTCATTTTTTGTTCTATTATTTCTTCCTTCTTTTCTGAAATTACAAAAGAATGTAGAATTTGGTTAGTACAAGTGACTGCAAGTCAAACGCTAAACATGTATGTAATGGTATTTCATGGTTTGCAACATAGCCATATCAAAGTCCGACACTGCTATTTTAATTTATCCAGCAGGGTTATCTTGCACTGACCGCAGCAGAACTCATCTGCAAGGAATAATCGACCAATGAAATACAAGGTCGCATATCAAGTGATACACAAACGATATGTTCCAGGGGAATCCTATCGATTTAACTAGGTAAATATTGTCTTTATCTACTGTACAATTGTATATGAATTCATTTTAGACCTTTCATATGACCATCATTAATACCAATTATATGGTTTTGATCAAGAATAGGGTTATATTCAGAGAACACTTAAACCGAAATTTTAGATGCTCACCACATGTTATGATATGGCGCACAGACAGCGACAAAAATTTCTGTGAATAAACGTCCTTTCTTGACCAGAATAGATTAATACCATCATATAATTGATAATGACTAAAAATGCCTATAACAAAGTCATATTAAGTAGATTAAGACAGTATTTACTTGATTTATCAAAGGGTATATTTTCATGGAACATTTTATTCGCGTATCACGTGATATGTGACCGTGAAACATATATAAAAAAAATGATGAAAAAGGGACTTACAATTACATATAGATTACGGGCGTCATTTTTTTCTCAAAGAAAAAGTCTGTATATAAAATATCAAAGTTTTTTCCATCATATTTAAGATATTGAACTGCTAACTTTATCATTTACACAAACAAGTCTTTAATTTGTTATGACAAGTATTTAAAGACTTTACATCATGACGTGTAAAAGCCAATTTGTAAAACAAGAGCCCCAGTGGGATCACAACGCTCGACTGATACCCATGCACACTCTTAGCCTACTGATATTGCATTATGATAGTGTCAGTGCCAGAATTTGAACCCACAACCCTGGGACTATATACAATTAAACTTTTTTTTTCAAAATTCAAAAATAGAAGATTTAGGCATGAAATATATATCACAGCAATCATGGCAATAAGAGACTTGAATATGTCAAATGCACAGTGAAAGGTTGTGCAAAACGGAAAAAAGGAAAATGAAAGAAACAAATTTTTTTTTGTCAAAAATGAAAATAAAGGTATTCAGATAATTTAGAAGTGCAAAAAAAGGTGACAATATTGAAAAAAAATTAAAAAAAAAAAAAAAAAAAAAAGACAACAAAATTTGGGTGCCGGCGCCGGGACTTGAACCCCCAACTCTTGTGTCCATGTGCACAGTAAACATGTCTAATCATATTTTAGAAAATTCATTAAAATTCCAAAATAGAAGATTATAGCATTAATGTGTATCAAAGCAAATAGTAATTTAAATATGACAAATAGGAACTAAATGAGGGCACAAAACCATTCATTTATAGCGTTAGTAAAAGTCCAAAAAAACGTGAAAAACGCGTCAATATTTTGACTTCGATCTGGAACAAAAAACAATAACACTTGGTAAGACAGCCTTCTAGACTATCCAGATGCTTTCGGTTGGTCGATATGTGCTTCGGTTCTGAAGAAGAAGTTTGTCAAAGGAGGGTACCCCCGTGACCTACTTTTGGCTGTGGTGGCGCCACCTCTTGACGGATCCGGACGAAAAACAACAACACTTGTAGGGGACCATGAGTTCTTCATACCTACCATGTTTCATCGAAATCCCTTCAGTGGTTCTTGAGAACAAGTTGAAAATGTGGAAAAATTACGGCGGACAGACGGACGACGGACGCCGCGCTATGACAATAGGTCTCTTGAGATTCGCTGAGGTGAGCTAAAAATATATTTGTATATTTTATATCTTTTATACAATAACCTCATTGCGAAGTTTGTTCAAACTAGGCCAGAAAATTTAAGTAAAGCAACAACTTTTTCATATACTTTCATTCCTCATCTGAAAAAAACCCCTTTACATTAAAAAAAATATATATATTTAAAGAAGAAGTCTACATACACCACAAACCAGAATTATACCTTGCAAAAAAATGTAAGAAACCTCGATCCTCATTTGACAAGTCTTATTGCAGCTTATTTTGATATCTGATCACAGAGAATGTTTGAGTCGACCTCCTTAATTATCACTTTAATGCATATTTTACATGTATGTTCTGATAATTTAACAAAAGAAGCACTTCAATCAATATGTTTTAAAATGTTACATATGTTAATATTAATAAAGATATATACCTTTGCAATGCATAAGGATCGGAAATTTGTTCGATATTCTTTACTTTTGATATCTATATCAGTGTACTTCTTTCCGCATGTTTTCACTTGTAGTTAAGTAACATAAAGGATCCCGATCCTTAAGGCCCCCTTTTTGATCACGGATAAACTGAATAATTTATTGTAATTTGTATGAACTGTTAGATGAAATGACAAATTGAAAAAAACATTTTATTTTAAAAAATCCAAAATTAAGAAAAATATATGAAAAAAAGACATTCCCTTACACAAGTTTCACAGTTAATGTGACCTTGACCTTTGAAGATTAAGTCTGAAGGAAGTAGTTATGTTTGAAAGTATTCTAGTCGAAACATCGTATGTCTAAGGTGGAATTTTGCTTTTCGGAAAGATTGTTCAATTGACAATGTTAAACGTCTTTAGATTCGATAGCATCATTTAAACCCAGATGAATTTGCAGCATGGACCAGATATGCACGTTTCGGGTACTTAACCCTCGTCAGTGATTCTCGGTCTAAACAATGTAATATGGCCAAAAAATTATAATCATTATTTGTTTTAGATCCTTGATCTTAATCTGTTATTGGTTCTACTAGTTCAAATGAGTTAAAGAAGATCCTGACGATACTCTCAACAGCACTCACAATAGAGCACCAAATTGAGTATCGACGGACCCCTAGCAAGCTAGAGGTGGGACCACGAGGAGAAAGCATCCCCTGTTGGCTTGACGCACCGGCCGTCGATGTTCATGCACGAAAATGAAAACAACATTTAAATGCATGCACTGTCTTAGGTTATGTCCATAAAGAATGTGCTATGGTGACCATGTCAGGAAAAATATTCAAAACACTAACTGTCAAACTGTCAAAGTATTAAAAGATGTATCTAATGTTTCCGAATGCATTTCCTTTTTTCCAATGGAATGTGTTCAAGAACACATGTATAACTTACCACAGATTATAGTTCAAATGGTTAATTTATCAATTATGAGTAATTTTAATTAATATTAAGTAGATATACTTTCAATTAACCAAACCAGTCTCTATTAAATATTGATTAAACAAACAAGCAATTGGTTGAATACTTCATGATTATAAAATCGTTTAATATGGAAAAAATAAATTGATAGCTACAAAATCTTTTCAGGTTCTTAATTTTTGAAATCTCATCTGTAGTCCTAGAATGCATTTTGATTCCTCTAATTTAAATTATTTCAGATTTGTTTCAGAATAGAAGAAATAAGATAAACATAATCTCCTCAACAACTAAAGAATGTTAAACTCCTGAGTGGCTATGATGACATTTTTTCATACCCTTGTTACTTTTATGACGAATTCTGAAAATACAGAACAATCGATTTATACATTTTGCATACTTGAATAAAAGAATACTTTAGAAAAGCAATAAAATCAAAATATGACATAGATCTAAGATTTATCATATTGCAATCCATGCAATATATTTGTCAAATAACGTCCAAGGTCACGATAACAAGATCAAAACTTTGGTATAAACATAAAGGATTTATCACAAGGAATACACATGAGTCCTATCATCTACCATTCAAAATAATGCCCAATATTAAAGTTTTTACAAAAGTAGGTCAAGTTCTAACGTCAAAGTCACCAGATCAAAAACCTAGGTATCAGCATTAAGGTCATGTAATAAGAAATACACATGAAAAATATTATGTCATATCATCTAACATTCAAACGTTATGCCCAATACCAGATTTTTTCAAAGATACTTCAAATTCTAAGTTCAAGGTTACCAGGTCCAAAAATTTGTTATATACAGAAAGGTATACATTTGTGACATATCAACTTCCTATTGCTTACAGCTGACGAGCTCTGGTATGCGACAAACAGACAGACGGACAAACGCCGGACAACGTGCTCATTAAGTGTCGAAGTGTCGAGGTAGAGTGGTGATAGCCAAAAAGTTATTCAAACAGGGTTTCATAAGATTGTCTGTTTCTATTTTTCTTGGAATCAATCTGTGGCATCATCAAATATACATTCATCAATATGACAAAGAAAATTTACTGAATCGACCCTACTTGAAATTCTCTTTGCAAATTGCATGAATTGAAATTCAAAATATTAAATTAGAGGGAGCTACTGACATGATTTTTTTTTTTTTTTTGCGTCTGATATATCTTTTTTTAATATCACTTTAGTTGGAAGCAGCACTGATGAGGATTTACTAATCGAAACACGTGTGGTGTGAGTTAAAATTGGTTTGAAATTTTCTAAAAGGTAAAGAGCTGGAACACTTCTGTTTTATTACATTTCGTATATATATCATAATTGAGAATCCTTCTCCATCACAATTTTTTGCATACCACTGTGTGATTATATCATGAATCAACTTAAAAATGCCTTGTAAAATCAAAACAAATGTTATTTTGCCACTCTGTGTTATTGACTACGTAAACTTGTTAACTCATTAAGTTTGATATATCTTTAATGAAGAATTGCTACTTGAATAAGTTGGTCTTGAATTTGGTTATAAATACTGGAGGTTGTTTACCTTTAAATAAGTATCAGAGGTGATTTCGTATGTATCAATAATAGACATTATATTCTGTCGAAAGACGTTTAAGATACGCACTGTACTCACAGGGATTTATTGCGCTTCCCTATTGCTTGATGTTACTTAGTTGTGAGCACGTAATCCGGATAACCACACCATTTGCTTATAGCAGATGGCCTTCCAAATTCGGCGCCGGGTGCACATTGGTCTCCTTCCTTTTATGTGTTGTTATTGATGTTTGATGTTTTTGTACACCTGTTTCGATTGTTTTGTATGATGTTTTAGTGATTGTTGTCGTGTATTTTTTTTTTGTGGTATGTAGTTTTGTCTGATGTCATATACGTATCATTTTCTTGTGGGTTTGTTTCGCTGGGTGCGTGCAGGGTGGTCATGATGGAGATCATCCTCTTCTCTTTAGGAGTTACCACGCGTGTGTTTTACAAAAACGAACAGAGGACTGCCAATACTCTGTCAGATTTTGTACAACATCCGTATGGTGACCCTTTTCGAATTCTTTGGTCAGTGATAAGGTAGGAAAAGTCTCATTCTAACAATGTCGCAATATTAACGAATGATGTCATAGCAAAAGCTATAGTACAAACTTGAATCCCCTTTTTTCAATCGCTCAACCAATGAGAATAGGGATTGCAAACATAGTACATTGGATAACCCATAGTACCAACAAAAAATAACGTAGCGCGATAAATCCCTGTGAATGTCCTTTGAACAAGTTGACTGTACCTATATGCCATGACAGATTTAATTTTCTCTTAACACTATTTGATGCACTAAGTGTTCCTTTTTAGAAGGGAAAAAATGGAAAAACAACTTACCAGGACAGTTAATATCATCGGTTGGAGCACATTCTTGTTGTTTTCCTTGGTTTGAACATGAGTTATTGTAGTCCTCAGAGTCAGTCTGGGAAGCATTTTCACAGGGTCGGCAATCTGTATCACTGTCAGGGGTACCTAGAGTACAATTGAAATATTTCAGGAATGAAAAGTTTTTATTAACATTTCATAAGTTTTCAGTTTTTGAAGTCTATTAAAAGATCATTCCTGTTTTGTGATACTATATACACACTTTTTAATTCACAGCTAGACTGTATTTTTTATACACTCCAATTTTTGCATCACAGCTTTTGATTCATTTTTTATCATTATGACGTTTATAGATATACACGTCATAGTAAAACGTAACGTCAGATGTTGTGATGTCAGGTCTTGGTCTGCACTGTGGTCAATTGTCGGTTATTTGATATTAATGAAACATTTTTCGCAAATTGTCCGTCTCCGTAATTAAAAAGTCAAATGTATGATGTAGTCCTAAACTGAGAGGTCAAATTCTCAAGTGTACAGTGTGTGAAAGATAACATGTGAATAAGGTAGTTAGATCTTTGTGAGTTGATTTCTACCATTAAATACTTCATATATTGCTTTAAACAACATGTCCCTTTGTAAAATTTGAGTGAATAGCAAGCTTGGACCTATTGAGTTTAAGCAAGCTGGGTTTTCTGTTTTATAACAACTTGACAATTCATACCACTACTAAGTGTAAGTAGATCTATCAAGTCAGTAAGATATTTTAGCTAATATCCCTGAGTATAGGTAGTTTACAGGAGTACAAAACCTTGTGCACGAAATATATGATGTAAATTCTACCACTATTCCACATGCCTGCCCAATTCATTCAAATCTAACCTTTCTTGCCAATGTACATTCCTAGAGGACACAGGCTGTGCTTTTTACAATCACCATCTCCGTTGGATCCTGAACGTAATTTGAAATGATATCCATCCTTACATCTGCAGTCAAAGTTTGTAGATCTGGTACAGTTTTTGGTCAATTCTGTGTTGGGCCTGCTACACTTTGGTGGTAGAGTGCAAAGAGAGCACTGTGTAGCCTGATTGGCAGTGTTGCTGTAGTATCCGGCTTCACATGGCATACATACAGCCTTCTTTCCACTTATATCACAGTCAGCTACTTTATAAAAACCTGGATCACAGCACTGGCAAAACTTAGAGTCGTCCACCTTGTATATAGGGGAGATATTTCGAGGAGTGTTTTCTAGGCAAGAATCTGCTGAACGTTTATGAACAATAGAGCCGTATGACAATCCTAACGTTAAGGATGAGAACATGAACAACATCAAAGAGGAAGCAGGTAATAATTCGGAAGACATAGTAATGTTTGAGCAGATATATCTAGGATAGCTCTTCTATCTTCATATGCCGTCTGTCTGTAAAAGAAAAGATAAATGTAAGTATACAGGTATATGTATTTGCTCTCATATGAAGTTAGAGAGAAAACAAAGGAGTATTGGTTTCAAAGGGCAATCTTTGTTCAAAGTTTATTTTAAATACATATACACATGTAGGGAACTTGAATGTCAAGTACTCAGTATTCTAGTTAAAGAGGGTTCTTGAGTCTTCTTTATCATTTTCCTCCCAGAGTTATCGCTCCTTAACATGTGCGCTTATACTTAATTATCATTCCGAGGTAACAGGTAGCGGGGATCTTGTCTAACAGTAAACATATAACGTTCCTCATTGTTCTTCCTTTCTTTTTATAGTTTTATATATCTACATATGCCCAATCATTTGTGTAGAATTTACTCTGTGATTATAGGAGTATAACCGCGGTGGCGTGATATGAACCAAGACGTCATAGTTCTTCAGAGTGAAACAAAAAACAACAACACTTATCAAAACATCTCAAACTCTAGATCTTCCTGATACTTTCGGTTTGTCGATATGTCCTTCGGCTCTGAAGAAGTAGTTTGTCAAAGGGGGTTATCCCCATGGCGTTCTTTTGCCTGTGATGGCACCATCTATTGACGGATCAGGACGAAAAACAGCAACACTTGTAGGAGACCATAGACCTCTTACATACCAAGTTTCATGAAAATCTGAAAAGTGGTTATGTAAAAGAAGCTGAACATGTATGAAAATCAACCCCCCCCCCCCTCTTCCTTTTTACATAAGATAAAAGTTCATACAAAATCAAATAGTTCAAATTTCAGCATAAAATACATATGAAAGCATTTAGTAACTTAAATATGGCAAATATGCAGTATAGAGTGTGTAAAATCATACATTTATTGAGTTATTTAAAGAAATAGTGCAAAAATTTGCAATTCTGATTAAGTCCGAAATGACGTCAAAAACGTGTCAAAAATTTGACCTCGGAGTGGAACTGAATTTAAAAGTATTTCTTAAAACATCTCTCTAGATCATCATGATACTTTCCGTTTGTCGATACATGTTTCGGTTCTGAAGAAGACTTTTGTCAAACGAAGGTATCCCCCGTGTTCTACTCTTGCCTGCGGTGGTGCAACCTGTTAACGAATCCGGACGAAAAGCAACAACACTTGTAGGTGATCATGAGTACCACATACCTACCAAGTGTCCTGAAAATCTGAAAAGAGGTTCTGGAAAAGAAGCTGAACGTGTATAAAAATCATCCAAACACACCCCTTCTCCTTTCCTTTTTGTATCAGAAAAATATCATAAAGAATCAAAACATTAATATTCTAGCATTAGATACATATCGAAGCATTTAGTAACTTAAATATTTAACGTCTTCAAAGTCATTAGCATCATTTTAGAGCAGATAAATTTACAGCATGGAACAGACATGCACGTTTCGGATATTTAACCTTCGTCAGTGATCCTCAATCTAAACAATGTATTGTGGCCAAATTCTGTTAAAATTATGTCCTAAATATTCCGGAAGAAGTAGCAAGATGGCTGGGATATGATGCTACAGGACCCAGGTTTTCGAAATTTGAGAATATTTTGTAAGTAGAAATTTTCAAATGCGTTTGAAGAAACGACCAACCGACATTGATCGATCTTAGCTTCATGTGCCCTTGGGGACTCTTGGTCCACCAGCAGTGGCACTCAACGAGTGGTACAAATGTTTAATGTCTTCAAAGTCATTAGTAACATTTTGGAAAAATTGACAGCGTGGACCAGACATGCACGTATCGGGTATTTTACCCTCGTCAGTAACACGCCATTTGTTACTATCGTGGCAGACTGCCGTCATAAGTCGAAAATGAACTGTTCCATTGATTTATGTGTAGTATTTTGTTTTCAGTTTTTATCATTATACTCCACACTAAAATACTACAATCATTTATTATTGCGCTTTTTTCAAAGTATCATTATTATCTATTCATGGACATATTTTAAAGTGAACGATTTTCTCGTTTGATTTATCGCAGTTAAAAATTGTTTGTTTCAAGTGAATGTCTATTGAAGGTGCCTTCAGATCAGATATATGGTACAGCCCATGATTTAAAAAAAATAAGAAGTAAAGTAGGTTAACATTAGCCGACAATAGAATTTTTGACAAATAGAGACACAAATAGAGAACTGACTATTCACTGTGCGCACCACCGAATCCCTCTCTTAGATCAGAATATCTCATCCTCGTACAAAAGGCTTGCTACATCCAAGAATCGGCAACCCTTGTCGTGAATTGCAAATCTTTTACACTCAGATGAGATTCTCTTGTCTCAGTCGCAAAGTCGTGATAGACTCTATTAGTCTCGCGTTTTACGAAAAAATCATAACAACTGAAACGTAGTGATGTGTCATTTGTGTATGATTGTGTCATTTGCTAACTTTCAGTTCTGAATAATTTAAAGTGAGGACATGACTACTAGTCTTCCCACGGGATTTTAAAAGACATTCATTATATATCCCTCTTCCCTTGTGGTGTTGTACCCCTCTCAGCTAAAAGGCACGGATTGACTGGAGGCTGCTAGATCTTGATTGGCTCTCTGTAAAAATTGAAGAAAGTCCGAAATTAAAAGTTTCGTCTATAAAAGCGCACATGAAAAGTCCGTCATTTAGAATACAAGACATGCATGACACAAATTCACCATAAATTTTCACATTCAACTTTTCTCACATAGAATACAATTTCAAAGTTAACAATGCCAAAATGAGCAATGATTCAAGTTCAAGGTCAAAATTATACAAAACTCGATGTCCATACAAAATCAAGGTCAATTTCGATAACAATCAAAAGCAGTAATCTTAGTTCAGTTCGATGTCAAATACAGAAATAAAACAAAAGTGCAATTATCAAGTTCAAGGACAAATACAAAAATCTTAAGGTCAAATACAAAACTCAAGGTCGAATATAATAACCAAAGGTCAAATACAAAACTCAATGTAGAATATGAAAATCCAAGGTCAAAGACAAATACAAAATAAAGGACAAATACAAATAGGGATATCAAGGTCAAATGCAAAAATTGAGGTCAAGGACACGCTATTATGTCATAAAGGGGTCATTTCATGGGTACAATTTACAACCTACAGTTTGATACATCAATCAGCATACTGATTAGTCAAGGTCATATAACCTTTTGTTATACCCTTCTCAGTTTCTCTATATATATTCGAATATTTGACCGAGCGGTCAATATTTACATCAATATTGGCCCTAGGGCAATATTTCAAAAAATATTGACCGATAAACGGTACATCGTTTGTGACGTCACGTCATTGATGACGCTATTAACTCTATCTATTTTTTCCCCGCTCTTTCTCTTATAGAAGACAATGAACGTAAACATGCCGGGCTAATCGGTTCGTTGCTGCAGTATTGATGTAAGGTATAACAAAACAATTATTGACTGGGAATTCAGACAATATATGATTTGTTGGACCTGAAGATAAAATATTGGCCTCATTCCCAATCAATAATTGTATACTATCACCCCGAAAATGAAAATAACATTTTATACACAAATATCAATATCACTGCACAAATTAATATTCAAGACAATTCATAAATCTGGCAAAACCACATGCTATCCCACCCATCCTGTTACGTTTTTCGGTAACGTTTTGGACATTATCATTTTCAAACTCTTTGGCAATATTACATTGTTTAGATTGAGGATCACTGACAATGGTAAGTACCCAAAACGTGAATGTCTGGTCAATGCTGAAATATTATCTGTTCTAAAATGGTGCTGTTGAATTTGAAGACGTTTCGCATTTGAACCACTTGGTAGTATCACTGCTTGTGGACCAGAAGTCCCGGAGGGCACATGTAGCTTCGGTTGATCGTCTTCCGGTCCATGCTGTAAATTTATCAGGTTTTAAATGATGCTATTGAATTTCAAGACGTTTAACATTTTAACTACTTGGTGAGTGTCACTGCTGGTGCACCAAGAGTCCCCGAGGGCACATGTACATGTAGCCAAGTTCGATCAACTTCGGTCGATCGTGTGTCTCTTCAACGCATTTGAAATTCTCTGTTACAAATTTTCTTGAAATTTCTAAAACGTGGGTCCTGTAGCATCATATCCAACCCATTCTGCTACGTCTTTTTGGTACATTTTTGGACATAATAATTTTCATACTTTTTGGCCATATTACATTGTTTAGACTGAGGATCACTGACGAGGGTTTAGTACCCGAAACGTGCATGTCTGGTCCATGCTGTAAATTTATCAGGTTTTAAATGATGCTATTGAATTTCAAGACGTTTAACACTCTTAAACGGATTTGAAAATTTCTGTTACGAAAATTTATCGAAACTTCTAAAACGTGGGTCCTGTAGCATCAAATCCCACCCATCCTGCTTCGTTTTTCGGTAACGTTTTGGACATAATAATTTTCAAACTCTTTGGCAAGATTACATTGTTTAGATTGAGGATCACTGACGACGGTTAAGTATCCGAAACGTGCATGTCTGGTCCATGCTGAAATTTTATCCGTTCTACAATGATTCTATTGAATTTGAAGACGTTTAGCATTTTTGAAGGAAAGGGGTGACCGACACGTTTTACGCGCAACACACCGACATTGTCATTGCCATGATTGTGTTGTTTTTGATATAGGTTTAAAAGTTGATAAGTCATGTACAGGTGATCAATTCAAATGACAAATATGGAAAATGACCATATCTCTACATACAGCACATAATCGATAATGTAAACGTCTTCAAACTGAATAGCATCATTTAAGAACAGATAAATTGGCAACGTGGACCAGGCATGCACGTTTCGGGTATTTAACCCTCATCAGTGACGTCTTCAGAAAATAATAATCGAAGTGAAACGTCATGGTTATATTCAAAAGCAGCTTCATTCGATGTTGGCGTAGGTTGCACGGAAGGGGATATCCACGGAAGCATAGAAGGGACATTGCGGGGAAAAAATTGCTCATGACTTAGTAACTCGTGCGCACGACTTAGTAACTCGTGCGCACGACTTAGTAACTCGGGCGCACGACTTAGTTACTCGTGCGCATGACTTTGTAACTCTTGTTCACGACTTTTGTAACTCGTGCGCATGACTTAATAACTCGCGGTCATGACTTTGTAACTCGTGCACACGACTTTTTGTTGTCATTCCATTGATCAATTATCTCGTGCCTATGACTTTGTAACTCGTGCAAACGAGATAATCGACCAATAGAAAACTACGATCAAGTAAAATTGCGACAATTGACAATGATCATGCATGTTTCGTCTATCAAAAGTTCAGTAAACCTTATTCTTATGCTGTATTAAGAAATCATCGGTGTTGTGCTCAATACAAAACGTATTTTACAACAGTTCCCCAAATTAATTCTTGGAAGCACACGGACACCCTCGGAAACCCCCCCCCCCCCCTTGATTTCGTAAACAGAGAGAACTTTATTAAAGAACAAACGCTAGTAATACAGTACCACAAGTCAAATGCTGGGCTTGACGGACCCTTCTCAGTATGGACAATTTCTCCAGTTTTTATGCATATCTTTTTAAATAAAAGGTGCGCCCCCATCCCGATGGGATGGACCCCTTGAATATTTTCCAGATCCACACATGAATGATACATGTACATCATTTCTTATGGGGAAGGGACAGTCAAGCCGAGCAATCTGGTGAACTTAGATTACCCCTTCGACCCCTCTTTTAACTTTACCAAATTCATGGTTCCGTCATATATATCAATATGTTTGTTTGCTACGAACCACGTTTAAGTACATTTGAAATAATTCAGCAAAAATGAAGCGCGATTGGCTCAATTTCTACATGTTCTAAGCACGCAATATGTGGCAAAATTCATTACATTTTCATGTTCTCTATTTTCAAAACTGTCCTGTTCTCTTCTAAATTAAGTTATTTACATGAAATAAACTGTGTTGTCTTCCTTCAACTTTGATCTAAGGATTGTTCAAATGCAAAAACTTCATACTCTATTTTTAGAATTTATATGTTTACTCCGAGACGCCCGAGAAGGATGAACAATATGTAAAAATTGTGTAAAATCAACCAGAAAAAAATCTGGGCTTGTATTGTAATTCTTTTCCTTGTTTGACACAAATGAGATAAAGATCCTGACGAAAATCTCAACAGCACTCACAATAGTAAAGCACCAGAGTTCATGTAGGTGGCACTGTTAGAACGCGCCGTACTAATTAAATTCAGATATAACATAGATCATGTTATAAATAAATCTAATGTAAGTATAGTATCCAAGTAGGTTGGACCGAAAAAGAAGCTTAAGGTCCATCCAATTTTTTTCTGAATGGTTGTACCTTTTGCTAATACGTACATATAAAACTGAGTAAGAACATACCTAATGAATAATCAAACCTTTCGCACATGTTCATATTTAGATTCCAGTAAATTCTGTCTATTAATTTTCAAAATCTACATAACATACTACTTTTTGTGGGCTCGGGAGGTATTGGTGACAATCTTAAGACTTAACCCTATTTCATTTCTACCTACGAAAGTTACAAAAACAGAAATAAATAGAAAGATCTAGAGGGCACACATTTGCGTATATGCGATTTATGAAGATTGGATATAATGTAACTTGCTAATGCATCTAGATATCTTAATGAATTGGAAAACCTGTCAAAATACCAAGATGTTGTAACAAAAAGTTTTTTTTTTTTAGTTATCTATCTTTTGAATCACGTTTCGTTCAAAATACCTGTGGTAACAAAAAGTTTTTTGAGTTATCTATCTTTTGAAGCACGCTTCTTTAGGAATTTATTACATTTACCTTTTAACTCAATAGACCCATTTCCAAAGGGATTGATGCTCGTCTCACATAATGGAATTTTGATTAGTAAACAAGTATCATGAGTATGGGAAAGAACGAATATAGTTATGGATATGTGGTATCTAGGACATACATGTATACCTGTACTGTGCGTACGACGCATCTATGTCGATCAATCCTAGGACTGGTGCATTTTATCGTATCCTATAGAAACTGGCTTAAATTATTCTTGGTGTCATATGTATTTATGTGGGACGACTTCGCCTTCAACAAAAAAGAATAATAAATGGGCCTATTTAGGACCGAAATATGCTGATTTTCCGACGTTGCATGAAATCTTTGAACTTTGTTTATCTAATACTATTAAGGATGTATATTAAAAAGTTATTTTTATGAGTATTTGATATACCGTGCATTTCTTCTAACATCAATAATGCCTGAAAAGTCGGTCAAGACACAAATATGTACACACTTTGGTCTATTATGTAATACTCTAAAGATCACGTTTCATTCAAAAAGTGGAAGAGTCCGGAAATATTCGTGTCAAAGACGGAGAACAAATGAATTAATCAGTCATAAAGTCAAGGTAGATTCATAGTATTACAGTTGCTTTTTAGGGCTAAATAAGGGGTTGACACATTTGTATCATATTTTATATCACATTATCATTATTTTGAATGAATTAAGGTATCTTCGTCTATCCGAATTAAGAACATCAAAATCCTATCATATGAAATCGGTCTAACGTATCTGTGAATTAAGCGGATCAACGACTAATTTTTCTTGAACAAAACGTCTGGTGAAACTTATATATAGACATGATAAAGACCATAATTAGGTAGTTATGAAGGAAAGAAATTTGCCCGATAACATGGTATTACAAATGTAGGTACTGTGAAAATTAGAATTGCTTTACTTCACAATATGACCATATGTAAATAAGGGGTAACATAGGTAATGGTGTCTCATGAATAAGATGAGGTCAACCCCTCCTTAGCTCCTTGTTAATATTTCGACACCTTCTTTCTAATAAGAAGACGTCGACCTTTTCTAGAAAAAGTTCAAAACAAAAAAATGCTTCTTTAGATTGAAATATTTCTATATTTAATATTTATTATGCCTCTTTACTTTTTCCTGAAACAAAGCAGGCGTTAAAAACATGATTTTTGTCTTCTACGGAATATTTCAGTATATTAATTATTCCGGTAAGGTGTATTTGATCAGGGGACCATTTTAAAGCAGTATCATCAAATCACTTCACAACAAAAATCTACAGATACTTTTTTCAATCAAACCGACACTCTGCATATTGCTACCGTGTTATTTTTTAAAAATCTACATTACACATCTGTCATTTTAATTAATAGAACTTTAAATAAAATTTGTGTTGGCGTAGCCTAAGGATGACTTGGTGCGCCCATTATAATATCAACATTTATCTCTTATATCATTACCTAAGAAAGTTACATGTAAATAACATACAGGGAGAGATAACTAATTCAAAAATTGAATTATGTCAGAATGAATCTTACCTACATCTCAATGTGTTTAATATGTAGTAGAAAGATTGCTAATGATCTCTAGTGAATCAAAGCACTTAAAAATAGCTTGATGTGATAACAAACATGCTAAACTTACAGTTGTTTAAGATAGTAAACAAGTGTAATAGGAGGCGAAATTATTTTCAGTGCGTACATACCTATATGGCGCACCTGCAAATACGTAATTGACTGTATCCCTATAGAAACTTGTAAACATAAGTGTTAGTGTGAAATAGGTTTATTGCTGACACGTTTTTTTTTTCAACCAGGTCGGTCCATTCTTATTTCGAAAGTACGTACTAACCATTTTGGATTCATATCATAATAAAGAAAAAAAAGGCTTTCTTCTACAAAGAATAAAGATCAAACTACACAAAATGATAATTGAATAATACAGAAAGAAAAGAAAAAAAAAATTAAAACTGAATGAATAAAACATACATTTCAATACTGGTTTATAATCTGAATCACAAGGTTGGTATTGATCATGTTGATCTTTGATCTAGTCGCCGAAGATATCATTCGCCTAGTGTCACAGTGTATCGGCACTTAAGTCGAAACATATGCCTATTTGTAGTGCTGGTAGCGTAATGGTTAGCTCGGTGGATTCCAAACCCATAGTTCGTGGGTTCGATTCTCACCTTCGCCGGGCATTGCAAAACAATTGTATCCTTGGGCAAGTTACTTTACTCTCTACCCAGGAGTAAACCGGGTGCCTGGCACATGAGACGAGTTGGCAATGCGAATGAAAAGAATTAGCACCTGAACGGTAGCTCTGCTTCTAAACTTCAAAGGGCCGGGTTAGCGCAGTGTTAGCGCGCTCGCTTCTCACCTCTATGGCCCCGGGATCGAATCTTAGATTCGGCGAAAGGTCTTATGTGGGAGGGTAGGTGGTCCCCCATCCAGGCCTCTGCAGGGTTTTTTTCTCCGGGTACTCTGGTTTCCTTCTGCTCCTTGGACCCCCTCACGCCAATATCTGAGCCATTGTGATACATTAATATAAGTTGTGTAACTTGTTTGTTAAACGTTGTAAAATAAATAAAGTTTAATTTTTTTACTTCAAAGGGAGTTGAGAATGCACTGGATTGTACAGGTCTCGCTAGTGTCGCGTGAGGCTAAAGTGAACGAGACTATAAACCACTACCTTTACATTTACTTATTTGTCTATACTCTACGTCACCAAATTTTTGAAATATTTTAGGATTAAGGGGCATCTCCCTGAAGAAAAAGTTTTACCCTTTGCAAGATATTATTTTAAAGAATTTCACTCTTTGTAAACACGTGCCTGGTGCATTGAAACTGGTTTTAAATTTTCTGCCAGAAGTTACAGAGTTGGAACACTTCCGTTTTATTGAATTCATCCAACGATAACTCTCTATTGTGTCCATTGAAACCCTTAGTAGTTTTGGTCCTCGAATGTACACAGACCTAAAACTACTTTCTATGAGATCATAGAAATTTTGCAATCATTTGCGATCATAGAAACTTTGCAATCATCTCACTTCGGAATGTTGTTCATTCCGGGGTTCGCAACCGTTTCAATGGGAATTCTCAATATAGATATATTGCATGTCAACATACCTATCTTGCATGTTCGCATATATGAGTCGCATGTTGACATAGAATAAGTTGCAGGTTGATATAATATATGGAAAAATATCTCGCATATTGGATGCAGATATATGTACGGAAGGGTATATATAGGTATATAGGTATCATACTGTTGTTGTGTTGTAACTATATTTCTCGATATACAATTTATCAACTTATAATGATATATGGTTACAAGTCGCTTTACTTATATCAATAAATGATATATTTTATTGCCATTTCAGCAATTTCTATGTTGCATTGTCTAGTTAATCTTAATTTATGAGCACAGCTTTTATCAACTTTTAGATTAAGTTGATGAAGCTATACTGTCATTTTTTATAATACCGCGGGAATACCAAGTGGTATACAGTGAATACAGGAAGGAACGAACGTGTAGACCTACCCAGACCCTGATTCTTAACGCGGGTTAATTTCTCATTGATTAAGGAGTAAACCTATAACTGCGACTGATTTTTTTTTTGTGTTGCTTGCGATGTATAACGACACTCGGTGATCATTTCTTTGTCTGTCTGTCCATCTGTGTGTCCGTCTGTCTGTATATCCTACTTTAAGTGTCAAACTCCATACATTTGTAGGGCGTTGCCATTAATTTTGATTCCTGTATTCCGTATGACAAGGCCTTTCTAAGGGCGTCGGGTCGTTTCGCCCTTTTCCCCCTTCGCTCCCGGGTCGTTTCGCCCCTTTTCCCCTTCGCCCCGGGTCGATTCACCCCATCAAAGTGGGTCCATTCGCCCCTCAAGGTTGGTCGTTTCGCCCCTCAAATGTAAGTCGTTTCGCCCCTCAAGGTGGGTCATTTCGCCCCTCTAGATGAGTCGTTTCGCCCCTCAAGGTGAATCGTTTCGCCCCTCTTTTTAGGAATTCTCTCTCTGCATGGTGAGTCGTTTCGCCTTTATTTTTATAGTTGTTATTTGTGGGTCGTTTTGCCCTCATTTGAAAATTACTTAATTACGCTATAATATTGGGCTTGAGTTGTGACATTAATATTTGTCTATTGGCGGCTTTTTTGGCTTGTTGTTGCTTATAGACATAAAAAATCTTCTAATTCAGAATAGAAGGGCGAAACGACCCACCATTCAGAGAAAGTGTTCTTAAAAAAGAAGGCGAAACGACCCGCCATTAGGGGCGAAACAACCCACGATGAGAGGTGAAACAATCCATCTTTAGGGGCGAAACGACCAACCTTGAGGGGTGAAACGACCCACCCTGGAGGGGCAAAACGACTCACCCTTAAGGGGCGAAACAACCCACCTAAAGGGGCGAAACAACCCACCTTAGGGGCAAATCGACCCGGGGCGAATCGACCAGGGGCGAAGGAGAAAAGGGGCGAAACGACCCGGAACCCTTCTAAGGATACTATGCAGTTTTGACCTTGTGATTAAGACCTTTGCGTTTGACCTACTTTTGAAAATCTTCAAAAAATTATCATAATTTTTTAAGAAAGATATAAACAGCATCCGAAGAACAGACACATTTGAACTCAGTTTGCAGGTAATACTAATCATCAAAATTCATGTTAATTTCATACTCAAACCTGTCTCGATATTGTTATTGAAATTGGATAAAGCTATTAGAAAACTAGGCTATACTAGTATATTATCTAGTCCAGGAAAATTATCATATGTATCAAAGTCAGCCGATTTGATATAAAATGCATGGAGGCTTCGAGACATGAGAAAGGCACTATGAAAACGTAAGTCTTGTTCCGTATTTAGTCAAGAGAAACTGGTCGTTGCAGCTATTACTTGATGTTTGTCAATAATAACAAAATAATGAATCAAAATTCAAAGTATTTTCGACGGACGGTAAACATTTGATGCTCTCGATCGGAGATGCTTAGTCCTATGGATCCGTACATGAATTGAAGAATCCAGGATCTTAGTATAAAAGCAACCGTTTGACTTTTGTTGTTGGATTGGGGGGGGGGGGATCTGCACGTTTTTTGAGCGACATTACCCATATTAAGCGACTTGACCTGTATTTCTTGATGTAAAAGCTATATCCAGGAAATGGATTGAATATATGATTTTTTTTCCTTTAACTGTCCATAAACAACAGGTTGGATAGAAGGACGGAAAGACGTATATACACGCGGACGGACATGTGCATCATCATATACCCCCGCCATTTTTGACGGGCGTATAATAACACTGCAAAGTGAATCTGCTAAATTCATTTCTTAAGACTAAGGTCAATCGAGAAACTAACTAAAGGTTATTTTCAGAGTGCAGCAGTGACTTTGATTTTTGGATCCAAAATTCAATAGCCTACTTCTTCTGATGATAAAAAAAATTACATCAATTGTTTGCAAAAGAAAGGATGGAATCTCCAACAACACCCGGTTGTAGCACACTTAGCAACACCCCAAAACACCCAATGCAAAGCCAGAGCAGAAACACACAGAAAGAGACGCAAAAGGTACAAGGAACACCAAATCACAAAGAAAAACCAAACACAAATGACTACACATAAACCAAAGAGACCAATGGACAATCGGTAGAGAAGTTTGATTTTAGAGCGTCTGCAATATTTTCTTTCCAAAGTTCAGTAGTGTCTTGAATTTTTGCTCACAAAAGCCTCATAAAGTTCTCATAATTATTTTTGTTGCAATGGAGGTATCACTTGAAGCAGAAACATAATCCCCAAATGCATGTCTATTATCCAACTATAGAGTGTTCCAATGAGATAAAGAAGACGACAATCTACACAGCACTCACAATAAAGCATTAGCTTTAGCATCGATTGACCCCTTGCAAGCTAGAGTTTGGACCAGGTGCCAGGGAGGAGTAAGTATCCCGTATTTGCCCAGCCGCACTCGCCGTCGATGTGCACGCTTGAACATGAAAACAATATCTACAAAACATACACTATATGAATTTATGTCCAGGGCTATATGTCAAACAGGTAGGTCAAAATCATAATGCCAAAATACTTGGTATCAACAGAAAGGTCTTGTTACAAGGAATATACAATGTACAGAAATATGAAATTTCTTATCACCAATAAAATATTTATTACCAATATTTCAAAGTATTTCAAAAGTAGGTCGAACACAAAGGTCTAGGTCACAGGGTAAAAAATGCATTGAATCTGCAGAAAGGTCATGTCACACGAATGCAGGTATGAAATATCAATGTCATACGTCCTACCAAGGTATGGAAGTGATACTAAAAGACAGAAGGACGGACACGCACATGGACAGACAGACAACAGAAATGTTCACTGTGTGTCGATATGCTTCGCAGGTAACAAAAAAAATCAGTCGCAGTTATAGGTTTACTCCTTATTCAATGAGAGAATAACCCACGTTAAGAATCAGGGTCTAAGTAGATCTACACGTCTGTCCCTTCCTGTATTCCCTGAATACCACTTGGTATTCCCGCGGTATTATCAAAAAATGGCAATATATCTTCATCAACTTAATCTAAACGTTGAAAAAAGCTGTGTTCATGAATTAACATTAACTAGACAATGCAACATAGAAAGTGCTGAAATGTCAATAAAATGTATCATTTATTGATAAAAGTAAAACAACTTATAACAATATATCATTATAAGTTGATAAATTGTATATCAAGAAATATAGTTATAACACAACAACAGTATGCTACATATACGCTTCCGTATGTATGCCACAATACCGTTGTATTTTCAAATATTAGAGTTTTATCCGATCGACACATCCTTAATACTATAACGTTACCTTTACAGTAACGAAATATCTCAAAAAATTTTCTTC
Source organism: Pinctada fucata (assembly GCA_028142955.1). Classification (NCBI taxonomy): domain Eukaryota; kingdom Metazoa; phylum Mollusca; class Bivalvia; order Pterioida; family Pteriidae; genus Pinctada; species Pinctada fucata. The sequence continues at coordinate 36,820,169 of AP027112.1, read as the reverse complement.
CGTCAATTATGGAGGTAAAATTAATTTCAATATAGAACAGTTTATGTATGAACGTGATTGTGATTCTTATAGATGGTACCATTTCAAATTCCATACTAGCATCATCACCACTACATACCAGAATAAAATAAAATTAGATCGAGACGACAAATTCAACAGCTACGGAAGCCGACTAGTGCCAACCTAAGTGAAATTTTTAAGTCGTAATAACAACTTAGTATGTCATTATTACGACGTAATATGTCGTAATTACGACATAATATGTCGTAATTACGACATAAAATTTTCACTTTGGTTAGCACTAATTGGCTTCCGTACAACAGCACTCACAGTATAACACAAAGTTGAGCATCGATGGACCCCTAACAAGCTAGACGTGGGGCAGGTGCCCGTGAAGTAAGCCTTCAGCCCCCTTCACACTTTCAGGGATCGAGCCACGATTCCGCTACGACTCCAAAAAAGGTCTATCCGTGGCGAGTCGGGACGCAAATTGTTCGATGAACCATGAACCTACGACTCCAGTACGGATTGCTAAGGGTTGATACGAATCGAGTACGGATAGCTACGGATAGCTAGGGATTGCTACGGATATCGTCCCGACATTGCTACGGATTGCTACGGCACGCATACGATAGATACGGATTGCTACGACACGAGTACGGATAGGTACGGATTGCTAAGGATTACCACGACTCGAGTACGGATAGCCTCGATTCGCACAAGGATAGCTACGACTTCAGTACGGATTGGTAGGATAAGCTTGAATTTCCTATGCATTTTTAATCTATAATTTTTTACTAAAACACCGAATATTTTCAAATTGAGATGGTCTCACTTGTTTTATAACAGTATTGAGGTTTTATACATGCCTTTATATCATGACCTGAAATTGAATAGTTGAAGTATTAACTCATATATTGACCGCAAAACGCACAGAAACCTAATAAATTTGAAGTTTATATAAGACACAATCCTTGGCTATCCGTAGCAACCCGTAGAAGAGTCGTAGCAATCCGTAGCAAAGTCGTATCAATCCGTAGCAGAGTCGTAGCAATCCGTAGCAGAGTCGTAGCAATCCGTAGCAGAGTCGTATTGCTATTTTTATCACAAAAATGGTCCCGGATTGCTACGGATGCGCTACGGGTTACTACGACTCCCCTACGGATAGCTACGACTCCACTACGGGTTGCTAAGACTCCCCGACGACTCCGCTACAACAAATCTATCCGTAGCGGAGTCGTGGGAAATTTTGAACATGTTCAAAAATGTTCTGTCTCACCCCGGATAGCTACGGATTGCCAAGGATAGCTACGACTTGTCACGACTAGTGCCGGATCGAGCTACGGATTGCTACGGATAGCTACGGATAGCTACGGATGTAAAATTTTTCTCGATCCGTAGCTATCCGTGGCCCGATCCGTGAAAGTGTGAAGGGGGCTTTCATCAGATACCGAAAGTCCAATATATACCTATTAATCAACAGTTAAAAGTATGAGGGATAATAAAGCAGGAAAACAAAACATGCTTACCATAAGATAATTAATATAAGGATATTAATAATCCAACTTATACTGTGCTTAATGCAACTGCGTGAAATTCAGACCTATACATAGGGACTTACCTTTAAAATAAAACTTTTCGCATGTCATTTCTACCATAGAAAATTCAAGACAGTGTACTTAGTTTGTGTAGGCGTAGCGTAATGTAAGGAGGCGTTGGTACATTGTATCGCACAATATTATCGATCTCTCTTTTTACCTTCGAAAGTTAAAGGACGAGCATATTTTGCACTCCTGAGATTAATGAAATTTGCCAGATAATAACTTTTAAGTGCGTATGTCGATGTGTTTATTTACATGTACAAAAAAGTTTATTCCGTATTCATGTTCTTCACGCGCTCTTGTTGCGGATTTATCTTTATACCCTTATGAAAATAAATTATTCAAAACCTTCAAAAGCAAAGAAAATTTGATGATTTGTAACGTTTTATTGAAATTTTCTGGTAAATTTCCCCTGCCTTGACGTTGATGACCAGACATGCACGTTTCGGGTACTTAACCCTCGTCAGTGATCCTCAATCTAAACAATGTAATATGACCAAAGAGTGTGAAAGATGTAGCAGGATGGATGGGATATGATGCTACAGGACCTACGTTTTAGAAATTTCAAGAAATTTTGATAACAGAAATTTTCGAATGCGTTGAAGAAACGATCAACCAAAGTTGATCAAAATCGGCTACATTTGCCCTCGGGGACTCCTGGTCCACCAGCAGTGACACTCGCCAAGTACATGTATATGGTGTACCTGTAAATCGGTTATCCTTTGTCGCGCTTATGTACAGTATCCTATAGAAACTTTATAAACACTATAACACCTTGTGTTTCATGATAGGTTATACGAAATACCAATAGACCAACGGGAATTATTTTTTGAATGGCACCTACTCACCCCGATTCTTTTTTTTTTGTAGAAAAAGGTCGAGATAAATCCGAATGTGTTGACATGAAACGGGAAACATTTTGTATATCATTTCCTTTCAAATGGCAGATTAAATTACATAGTTCGAAGTTGCAATATAAATTGTAATTGCTGTTCAGGTATTTAAATGAGATTTTCAGAGAATTAAAAAAAAGTAACATTACGTCAGTGTTATATTTATTTCTATCATGTTATGATGGTTAATCTACTACACATATAGTAAACTTACATGAGGTGATATCTATATTAATAATATTAAATGACGTTTGTTCTTACTATATTAAGAATGACGAGCGCAGATATAATCTTCTGATAAGGGACTCATGAATGTTAGGGGTTAGGTAAACTTCAGGAGGTTAACATCCTAGCAGCTTCCCTCCTATTCTATTTTGAATATATATTTTATTTGGATATGCTACTGAATCGCCCCTACAGTAAATTTGGAGCACTCTCTGTAAAGTAAATTTACAAATCTAAATTCAAAACAGGGCACCTGGTCTCACTTCGGAATGTTGTTCATTTCGGGGTTCGCAACCGTTTCGATGGGAATTCTCATGATTTTGCCTTGCCTTCTCAGCTTTGAGACATAACGGTTAGGTACTTCTTTGATGTTTTATATTAAAGAAAGTGTTACTGAAATGAGTTTTGGTGGCTCCGCTGGAAGCATCACTGATGAGAAATTCATATTCGAAGCACGTGTCTGGTGCAGGAAAAATTGGTTTGGAATTTTCTTCATGAAGGTAAAGAGTTGAAACACTTCCGTATTATTCAGAACGTCTTAACTTAGCCCCTTTGTTGATTTTTAAGGAGGTAGGTAGGGTTCCTGTAGACGGATCAAGACATGGCGAACCCCCTCCCTTATACCTTCCAATGTTTCTAGATTGTTCAAAATCAAATATAATTTATTTACACTATTGGTGTTACAGCATTACATACATTATATATGATAACAAAATACGTTAATAGTACTTTTGAAACTTAAAAGTTGATATGGTATACAAATAAATCTTCAGATATCATATTTTTTTCTTCTCGTGTGTGATTGTAAATGAGAAAAATGACACGGAAAATCTGGAATTTGGACAGTTTTTTTTTGCAACCAAGAGGGTAAGATTTTTCGTTTCCATCTTTTTCTGTGTCAGAATATCTATTTCCAAAACGTACCAGCCATCTCCCTCAGAATCATTTGATCATCACTAATTTAGTGTTTGTTGTAAAATGGCGGAATCTAGACTGGTTTTTTTCTACGATACATCCTATGATATTCGACAATTTATTTCAAGGTTGTCAGTCGGATACCCCTCCCTCCTTTCAGAATATGTCTAATGTTATGTCTTCGAAGCATCATTTACGGCATGGACCAGACATGCACTTTTCGGGTTCTAAACTCTCGACAGCGATCCTCAATCTAAACAATGTAATATGAACAAGACTGTGAAAGTTATTTCAAAACGATACCGAAATGTGTAACAGGATGGGGTAGGATGGATGGGAAATCATGCTATACATGTAGGACTCATTTTACAGAAGTTTCAAGAACATTTTGTGAACAGAATTTTCGAATGCGTTTGAAAAACGATCAGCCGAAGTCGATGGGAATAATTGACTCTTCCGATCACGGGAAAAATTTGAGAAATTCCATGACGTCACAATGCAATTTCAATGTCTGACCGGGGTTCGAAGCTTGTTTGTCCGGGGTAAAAGCATTGTGACGTCACGAAATTTGTCATTTTTTCCCGCAATCGGAAGGGTCAATTAGCTACATGTTCCCTCGGGGACTCGAGTCACTGGAAAAAATAATCCACCGACTCTGCGTTCAAAATAAATAATCTCCCCCGAAAACATTTGCCACTCCCCCTCACGATCAAATGGTCCATCAAACCACGAATTAGTCAAACATTTCTCAGAGGTCATCAATCTTGAGAATTTTGAGAAATTTTGTCTAGGAGGAAGAGGTCCGCATCAGAATTTTGAGAAATAATAGTAAAAGATGTTTACATGCCCATCCAACTTTTCTATACTTCAAACTTAAATTAATACTGGTACATGGTATTAATGCCCTTAAACAACTCGTGTGATTCTTGTTTGGAAAATTGTCCTTACCTCGTCTTACATGTGTGACAAAAATGGTTAGTCTCCCTATCCATGAAATTAGAGTAGCTGTCTACACGTACCCCTATTGGAATAGCTAGATGAGATGAATGAACGAAACTACGTGCGTGTAGGATTAATTGATCATTATACATGTGAAAAATCATCCCATGAATGAGCTGTACTTTAATTTAAAACTTGAATGAAGTCAACACCTATCAAGTCTCTTTAAACCTCTTCACATGTATGCGATCTCTAGCAACAGGTACGTTAACGCATTTAATTAATTCGATTATCTAAGTAATCGGTATCTTATATGAATATTGCACATGACAAAATACCTTGTACGATATTTAGTCAAAAGATAATTCATAATCATAAATAGATAAGTATTCATTAATCATCTTTTTTCTTTCTAATTTATACTGATAAACTAAAACAACACGCCATGGACGACAAAGCGCGTTCATGGGACACATATTTTCTAGGGGCTGACAGGGGTAACCCACTTCCCCTCCTGCCCCCTCTCACCCCTTTCAACCATTCCGCCCCCTTTCTCCGGTCTTTCTCCCCTCTATTTCACCCTTCCCTCCCATCCCTTTCATTTTCCTTCCCCTTTTCACCCTTCCATCCCCTCCCGCCCTTCTTCTCCTTCTGCCCCTTCCCCTCCCTTTCACCCTGTCCATCCCCTCTTCTATGACCTATAAGTATCGTCAATAGTATTGTTTGGATTGTTCGATCTAAATACAAAGGAATAATCCTCTTAGAAAGCGTCAAGCATATGAATAATTAATTTTTAAAAACCCAGGAAATTTTCGAATCGGCATTTTGGGACAAATTCTAGGGGTGTTCTGACCCCCACTCCCCTTCTTAAATCGCTTTTATTAAATGATTCCCTGGGCTGAATGTCAATTCAATTCAAGATACATGTAATAGTAAATCGACATTATTTCGTTGCATTCATACAAAATAAAATCACATCAATATCTCAAGAAGACGTGATTCTTTGAGATACAAAAATCGCCAATGAATTAAATCTTACTCCAATGAATAGCAATATTTTAAAAAAATATGTTTATTAGATGGATCTCTTCAGATGGTAACCATTATCAACGTCTTACCTTACCGAAATCTGTCCTTTCACCCATCCCCTTATTTCCCCTTTCAAATCATAACAAGACTTTATTACAAAAGATTCACAGCAAATACAATTTATCGAAATCATCAAAAATTAAATGAGAAGGAAACCAGGTGCAACCACCTTGACCACAAAAACGTCTACTGTGTTGGCTAATGATGGTATTTGCATGTAAATCTGTGTGGGCATGAAGTACTTATATGCATGTAAGAATCATACACAAATGACACATCATTACGTTTCAGTTGTTATGATAATTTCGTAAAACGCGAGACTTATAGAGTCTATCACTACTTTGCAGATGAGACAAGGGAATCTCATCTGAGTATAATATATTTGCAATCAACGACGACAAGGCTCGCCGATTCTTTGATGTAGCAAGCCTTTTGTACGAGGATGAGATATTCTGATCTAAGAGGAGTTTTCTGTGGTGCGCACAGTGCACAGTCAGTTCTCTATGTGTCTCTTTTTGTCGAAAATTCTACTGTCGGCAAATGTGAGCCTAGTTAACCGCTTATTTTTCTAAATATGGGCTGTACAATATCCGATCTGAAGGCCCCCTCAATGGACCCTTACTTGAAACAAACAATTTCACCTGAATCATTTCAACTTTTTTTAAAAGCAATAAATCAAACGAGAAAATCGTTCACTTTAACCTTTTAAATATGTATATGAATAGATGATAAATATTATAATACTTTGAAAAAGAGCGCTATTGTAGTATTTTAGTGTGGAGTACAATAATAAAAACTGATAACAAAATACAATGTACTACACATAAATCAACGGGACAATTCATTTTCGACTTATGACGGCAGTCCGTCACGATAGTAACAAATGGTGTGTTTATCCGGATTACGTTCGCACAATCATTTCAATTATCAGATTACCCACTCACATTAAAAGCTTGTCGTTTCATCCGGAAATATCATCGAAATAATGGAGGTTAACATTCTAGCACCATCCCCGATACGCTATTTTGGTAATAGATTTCATTCTACCATGCTTCAGAATCAACCCTGCACAAATTTTAGCCGCGCAGATTATTAAAATGAAAATTCAAAATATTCGAAATACGTGGGGTTTTTTGCATTAAAATTGGTGTGAAAATATTATTGAGAAGTTCACGAGTTGGAACTTTTCAATTTCCCATGCTTTAAAGAGAGGATATGGGGTAAAAGAAAGAAGTGTAAGAGGACTAGAGTGCAACGTTGAGTGTAAAAAAGACGACAAACCAAAACGCGAAAACACAGAGAAGACAAGACCAACAAGAACAAAATGATATTGAAGGCTAAATTATATGTACATGTAGATATGATAGTTTTTTTCGAACGCATTCGAAAATTTCTGTTATCAAAATTTCTTGAAATTTCTAAAACGTGGGTCCTGCAGCATCATATACCATACATCCTGCTACGTCTTTCGATACATTTTGCACATAATAACTTTTCCACTCTTTGGACATATTTTATTTTTAGATTGATGATCACTGACATACGAGCCTGGTCCATGCTGCTTATTTATCAGTTCTTAAATGATGCAGCTATTGAATTTGAAGACGTTGAACGTTGATACACGACAGTGGGTTGATTTGGTTGTTATTCAGAAACACATTCAAAGGACCAAAGGGTGTATCAAACGGCGGATTTCTTTTCAACTACAAAGATAAATTATATTTTATATTCATTTGATATCAATATAAATTTTGTCATACACGGCTGATTTCTTTTCAGCTAAATTAGATGAATTATCTTATATTCATTTAAAAACATCCCCAGCAAATGTCGACTTTCTGAATAGTATGCATATACTCATACACAATTTATTTGTAAAATTTACACAGCAAAAGTTTGGATCATCGTTATTCTAAAAATCTAAAACAAATTTTACCTTGATCACAATGTTAACTAAAACATTCTTACTTCACACAGATATACAGGAAGTTAAACAATAAATGTACATGTAGGCATATTATAAAAAAATTACATATTGATACGTCTTTACTTTGATGACTGTCCCATCTGTGATTTGAGTTTATGTTGATATACCTAAGGGCTTTAACATTATGTAACTTCCATTCTCACTGTGCATTTGAGGTATTTCTCTTCTTCTTATATTACTTCTTGCACGACATTTGCCGTATCAATTCTGCAGGTGACGAAAAAAGACATAATTCTTGTGAAATAAATCAGCGATGTTAAAATGAGTGAAGATTCCTCTCTGAGGACTCCTGTCTGATTTAGGTGGGAGGGGGTTATCAAATATAATATATCAAATATAATATAATTATCTTTTCATTTGTACACAATTCCTTTCATAGTTCATAATGAACTGAGTACATACAGGCATGTAAATACATTTATTCTTATCTATTTATTCTATGTTTTAGGGGGTGGGGTTCCAGATTCCATGCCTTACCTTATATGACCAAAAATTAACAAAACTCAAAATAATGTTTATATTTAGTAAAACTGCCCATACCTGAAATGCTCTCTTTGTTATTAGCTTCCGTTACTTTGACAATAGAAACTTAATTCTAAACGAGGCAGATTGCCGTTCTTAGTCGGCACCGATTACCCGTTAGTCTTATTAATTTGGTTTATATGTAGTCCTTTGTGTTTAGTGTTTTAATGTTAAACGTCTTCAAATATAATAGTATCATTTAAGACCAAATAAATTTACAGCATGGACCAGACATGCACGTTTCGGGTACTTAACCCTCGTCAGTGATCCTCAGTCTAAACAATGTAATATGGCCAAAAAGTGTGAAATTATTTTGTCCAAAAATATACCGAAAGATGTAGCAGAATGGGTGGAATATGATGCTACAGGACCCACGTTTTAGGAATTTCAAGAAATTTGGTAACAGAAAATTTGAAATGCGTTGAAGAGACAGACGATCAATCTAAGTTACATGTGCCCTCGGGGACTCTTGGTCCACCAGCAGTGATGTTAAATGTCTTCAAATTCAATGTTGTATTTAATGTTCCTCTCTTGTCTCTTGCTGCGTATATCTGCACTGTTTTTTTTTGGGGGGGGGGGGGGGGGGTATTTCGGTGTTTTGCCGTGGGAACTGCAACCGAGTTTTGTTGGAGATCCCCTTCTTTCTTGTATAGATACCTACAAACCTTTAATTCTTTTATTTGATATGCACGTGTTAATGCTCATTTTAGACATTTTTTCAAGTTGGCATTCTTCGGACTTCGCACTCCGCACTTCGCACTTTAGGGGTCATATATAAGAAATGAGGTGCGTTTTTAAGATCTAAACGACACTGGAAAACTTAAAATATGTATTTTCACACACGAAAAGAAATAACTTTCACATATGAAAAGAAATTACTTCTTCCCGCAAGGTGTCCTGAGTTCATACAAGGGTGTATGACAAAAGAGATGACTTTGGATTCAATATAGTAAATTTTCCCTGGCTTGACGGTGATGTTCCTAGATTACCGTCTTATGGTATCTACATTTCGCAGCTCATCCGGTATGCTAGAGCATGTACTGATGTTTTGGATTTTCATGATAGAAATTTACAAATAACAAAGAAACTTTTAGGTCAAGGTTTTCGCTTTCACAAACTTGTCAAGACATTCTGGAAATTTTACAAAAATTATTGTCAACTACTTTTGAAATTCGGACCCATACAAGCAACAGAGTATATTACTTTGGGTATTTCGCAACCTGCATTTTATGGTGACATGATCAACAAAATTAGAAGGATCAAAGGTAGACAGAATTACTATCGAAAATGCGTCAGAATCATCAAACGCCTCTTATACCGTGGATATGATCCTAATGTCACCAGACGGACACTAGGCTTGGTACTTGACCAATCTACAGTCTTGTACCAGCGCATCCTTAATACTTGCACGCTGACTGACTGTGACGACGGGACTCCATGACGGGCCCTGTCCAAACCTCTTTAGAGAAGACAGGGCCCCGACCACCTGTCCTCTCTGAATGTCAGTCGGACTCCTCGGGTGATAACTTACATTAGCTCGCTACAGCCGGCAGAGCACAGGTCGTATCACGCATGCCCTCTTTTTATATCAATTTACATATTCATCTGTGTTGCTTGGGCCCCTGCGTCTTGCGGTCTTGTTTGTGTGTGGTCATCTGACAGTGAGGAGGTTGTTTTACACCACAATTGTACGTTCTTCGAGACCTCTGGGTAATCGGAATAGTGGGAGGGTTGTGCGCACGTAATCCAGGATAACCACACCGTCTGCTACTGACGAGGCAGATGGCCGTCCTAAGTCGGCACCGTTTGCCCATTGGTCTCGTTGGTTTATGTGTAGTCATTTGTGTTTTATGTTTTTCTGTGATTTGACGTTCATTGTACTACTGCGTCTCTTTCTGTGCGTGTCATTTTTGTGTTTTACAGTGGGTGTTTTGGGAGGTTGCTGTTGATGCTGCAACTAAGTGTTGTTGGAGATCCCCTCCTTTCTTTTGGAATAAGATGAATATTTTACTTTTGTGACACAGTCCCTTCGACGTGCGAAGTCCGAAGTGTAAAGTCCGCGAACATGAAAATGTCCATTACTGACATTCATGAGATGAATCTATTACATGTATCTAAAACTTTAATGGGGTCACCTTTAATCTGATTTTTGAATAGTAACTTTCAAACCGTTTTTACATCTAACGTATGCATTCTGATAATTAATAAATGAACGTTGCTTGTGTAAGGAAGAAAAGCCGAAAACAATTCATTATGTCAGAGAAAGTACTGTTCAAGGCCTCTTAGGGCCGAGATAAGTTCTTTCCATATCATAATGAATACTTTTCGGCTTAAAGCAACTAAAACATATGGCACGTAGCTTGAATTCCTGGCAAGTCAACCGATCATTTGTTTTCTTAATAATGGACACGATTATGTCAAAGTCAATCACGAAGTGGTTTAGAAAATATTTCATTATTTTGTAGCCACGTTCTTGATGTACAACGCCTGTTTGTATTGAACTCGTTTCTTTTTTATCTTAATGTACGTTTTTTTTTTAAAAAAATGATTATATCGTTTAGTCTTACTTCTATAGGTATTGATTGTGGTTTTACAATTCTGGCTTTGGTATTGTTTTTTCATTTTAACACACTGATTAACAAACGTTTTCCTTCTTCAAAATTGCTCACATCCGTACTTATTGGTCCTTCAAAATGTAGATTATACTTGCATTTTCGGTTTTACAGATCGAATTTACATTTCGGGTTATTTCAGAGAAACAATAATAAAAACATAAACACCTAAATGTCCTACAAGATGAAAAGTAATTGCTGAAATACTGATAATACCAAATTGCTCCAACTCTTTACCTTCATGATGAAAATTTCAAACCAATTTTAATCTTTATTTTGACCAATCGAAGTAATACAACCAGCCGCAAAATCGAAGGCCAAATAACATACTGAAATGATTGTCACAAGAAAATAGACTAAATCAGTAAAATTGATTGATACTCCCCGAACACAATACTTCTAATACCAAACGATTTATATTCTGAGTGTCTTTGACCTTTCAAAAATGATCATGAATGGCCCCTCCTATACCTAATGTGACCTTGAAGACCAACATCATATAGAACATTTTGTGAACTTTGACAACATTATCCCCTACTTAGAGACCAAAATTGTTCAGAATAGTCCACAAATATGGTGCCCAATATGTTTAATCTATATTTTATGGAATTCTGCATACGGCTCATCCAGAAACATAAATAGATTAACAAAATATTCAGACACATAAACAGACAGACAGACGGTCAGACAGAATACAGACAAACACCTGGATACAGGGGAATAAAGAACAAAATTTCACTTGCTCAAAGATTTTATTGACGGAATGAAACAGGAATAACAAAATGGAAGATGTGGAGAAAATCATAGTGTTTGACAGTAACACAAACTATATTTGTACACATTCGGACATCCATTTTAATTGAGGATTCATATTTTATGTATATGTGCAGTTTTGCACCTTCTGAAAATGAAGCAGTTTTATTGTATAAACACAAGTAACAATTTTTAAGTCTAAAATACAACCAAGTGAACAATCGATATCTATACCTGATTCAACTGACAATCAACAAAAATACATGCAAAGTAATGGAATGCAAAGGTTTTGAGCGTAATGCCATATTTCGCAATCGAACAGCGCGAATGCTGACATTGAAACTGCTGTATAGATAGACTATTAACATACATTAACATATCTATATAAACGTAAAATAATGTAGTATGTAGCAGAAAATTTTTCAAATAAATAAAGTAAAGAAAAAACTATGAGAAACATACCATGATTTTGTTTATCTCAAAGGATCTATATGACAATTTAAGTTTTTTAAAAACTTTTTTTCATATTACAACGTTTAACAAACAGGTTACACAACTTATATTGATATCTCACGTTGGCTCAGATGTTGGAGTGAGGGGGTCCAAGGAGCAGGAGGAAACCGGAGTACCCGGAGAAAAACCCCCTGCAGAGACGTACCCTCCCACATAAGACCCTTCGCCGAATCTGGGATTCGAACCCGGGAATTTAGAGGTGAGAAGCGAGCGCGCTACCACTGCGCTAACCCGGTCCTGAGAAATATAAGTTTGAAACTGTTTAAGAGGCAAAATTATTGGTAGAAATGTGTGTATTAGATAAAATCTATGTTATTATTACATACTCATGTCGCAAGAAATTGACTTGCATATATGTCTTTCATCCAAGATAATAGAACAAATAAAGGTCAGCGATAACATTTTTCTTATTTTGAGAAAATACCATTGATGCCTTTACAACATTCCCTGTAGATTATTACCTTTCATCAATGTAATTTCACACCCTTAAGTTTTGAAGATAAAATTATGTGTAATATGATAAAAATTCATTGACCTGAAAAAAGTTATGTACATACAGAAGATTTATTCTTCTTAATAACACATATAACACATATACAAACTTGGTTCAATGTTATGAAACATCTTTAGGTTTTGTAACAATAATATTTTCATAACTTCTTTATGTGCAGAATCACCCGTTTGATTTAGGATTTTCAATAAAAATTTAAACTAAAATATCCACCCTGTTTGTATGGGAAATTATATACAGAAATCAAGTGTCAAAAACAAGGAAAAACGATCAAGAGTAACAATCTATACATAAATCATCTCAGATTATAATGAAAGATCTGCATTATGCTTTGTGAAATATGAATCAAGATGGTAACAAGAATTTGAATGAGGAATCTTGTATTGCAAATTTCGTTTTTTTAACATGTAATATACAATATTTGTGAATATGACAACAATGAAAGACAGATTATATGAGCATTGAAAAAAATATTAGCATATAATTTTTCAACATATATAAAGATGTTAAATTTTCTTTTCATTAATATAATGGGGTTTATGGAATGAATTAATACTGATATAATAAATCTGATTCTATGAGTTAAAGCTCAAAATATTATGCATGACTAGAATGAGTTGCTGACTATTCTAAAGATTTATATGACGATTTTATGTCAATAAAGAACACAAAAATATGAGGCGTATATGCACCACGTATGCTTCCAATAAGCATGATCTTTAGAACAAGTGCAATGTATAACAATTTTTGTAAATCTAACTAACACTATATACAAATGAAAATTGCTGCAATATTTTGCATGTACACTCGTTGTATCTGAAGTAAGACCTTCGGAAACCCACGCTCGGTCACGCTTGATTACGCAAGCTCCCTTCCCGGGGGTCATAATGGCAGAATTCTCGGTGGATAGCATTACAAAAATCTAATGCGAGTACATGTCATTGTATGCGTTATCGATAGCAAACGCATGACCTATTTTATATTTCATCATCAAAATTTTTTAGTTAATGATCACAGCGGTTCATATTTGTAAATTTAAAGAGTTACAAGACAATTTGACCTATATTGGCTTTAAATAGTTCATTCACTGACATGTACTCGCATTAGATTTTTGTAATACTATCCACCGAGATTTCTGCTGTTATGACCCACGGGAGGTGAGCTTGAGTGACCGAGCGTTTGTTTCCGACAGTGCTGATGGAAGTAACCTCTTTTGATCATGGGCTCAAATTTGTATTATTATGTCACTTTGAAAGTGTGTTTTTAACTGAATTTGTCGATTTAACATTATCATTTTATTCATCACCTCATTGTTAGTATGAAGAGTAACTATTACTATATTCATTGTGGCAGTATATTATTTCTGTAAACAAAAAAGAACTATAAAAAAATTGTTCATACCGTATGTAAAGAATTCGCTGAAGTGCCAAGGATCATTCCTCTGAACTTACATAATAAAATTTCATAATAACAGTGAACAATTGAAAACGATGTCACATTAAAGCATTTTCTGTGTAAATTAACATATGGAAATTTCCATGAATATGAGAAAACAAAACCATTTTCATTTTCCCCTGGTTCACAACACATTGAAATCTTAGCACCAGCGGAAAATAAATATACAAAAACCAATCACAAATTTGAAAAAAAAATCCAGGATACAAGCTGATAAGTCAATAAGCATAGATAAATGTAATACTACATGTAACAATTAAGAACACAATTGAGTGTTTTGACATGTATGTGGAAAACAATTGTAAAATCATGAAGAATTATGCATTCATGTATTCATTCATGTAGTTTACTATCTATATCTACATAAATCGTTGTATTACATTAAGGTTTTTTAACTAATATTCATGAACTGGGTACTACGGTTTGAAAATGAGATAAATATCAAATGTGCATGTACATGTATATAAGGAGGACTTTAAAACATCAGACTTGACGCAACCAATAAAATTTATAACCCTCAAAGTCCAGAGATAATCTATGAATTACAATGGCAAAAATATATGAATACCGTATATTGGGTAATGTTGCCGCTTTTAAAATTGGCGGATTATTTGAATTATCCGCTTAAATTGTAATGGTATATTCATGAGCGTCTCAATGTTTTATCACCGCATAAACGAACATTAATTGCCCAGAAACCTACTAGTATCTAAAAAAAAAAGCGCTCGATACTTTACTCATAAAAACAAAAGACAATGACAATTAAAAAGGTCGTTTAAACACCACAATAAGAATATATAGACACTGTTCTAAGAGAACTAAGAGGTGATTATACAGTTAATGTTTCGGAATCTGTTTTTAAAAAAATTGTAAATACGTTCGGCTATTTACGGTCACGACCAACAAGCTCGAAGGTCTAAAGTTTCACACCCTATTTACCCCTCAATAAATGCAACCCGTGTTTTATCTCTCTAACGAATGCGTGGCAATTGTCCAGAGAAGTTATGGTTTTTATTGCATTCATTGCTAATTAGATAAATGGATTAACACAGGGGTAAATGACAATTATTTGGACGTTTATTGTTTCTTTGTGGGTAAACAACGATACCTATAATTACGACATGGTCAAAAGATGTCAGAAAATGGTAAAATACGGACATTACCTTTTACAGTGGCTTATTTCTAGGCTTTTATGAATCGAAGACTTGGTGCTTCTAAATTTTGCGATTTTTTTTTCTTTTTTTTTTTTAATTTATTTTATTTTGATTTTTTTTTTTTTTGCATTCGGCAACAAAGTCAAAATTTCCGTCGCGCCAAAATTACCCGATACACTTAGTGTATTTTGTTCCATGAATAATTTAAGTGTTCAATGTTAAAATACTTTGCCTGAAGTCATTTCAATCTACCTGTAGAGAAGGTAAATCTATCATAAGTGTTGTAGCTAAATCTCTTAGACAACATAAAGCAACAGGTAGGTAAAGGTCAAAATATCATATGTTTTGAATGTTACAAGAAATGCATTTTTGATAATTTCATAATATCAACAATCCAACAAATTCAGATCGGAATTCATGCAAAGTGTAAAGTCCCCTTGAACCAAAAACTACATATTGACTATATATATCACATAATAATTGGGCATTGTTAAAGAAATATCATTCAGATAAGCAAATTCATTTGAATTCTTGTTAAACTGCTAAGGTACAAAAATACAGTAACAAAATACCTGAATCAAATTGTAAATTTCCTAAACACAACAAGTTAAACATTTACTTCCTCATCAACACCATATTTTGAAGACATATCTTCATTTACAGATTCATCCTCATGCCATGTATTACTTATTGAATATTCTATAGAGGGGCTTTTCGAATTTCGTTTCACAAGGTCTGGATATTTTTCCTTTAATTTTTGTGCTAGACCACCTTCTCCCTTTTCTTCTAAGGCTTCACATATAGCTAATAAATCAACATTTTCTGGACCTGTCATTTGATACCATTTTAATAGTGCGTTGTATATTTGTTCTCTCACATCGTCACGATAATTTACTACCACTTCTTGTATTATACAGTCTCCATTGCGATCCGCGTCTACTTGAGCTAAAATGGAACGACAAGAATAAAGCAATCCGATACCGGCTTCATTTCTTTATGTAAAACATACTATCATGTTTCTTTTATTTAACCTTCTTGTTGTTAAGCTAAACCCCATTGCTAATACAATGTTCGAGCAATGAAAATGACGGAAATGAATGTAGAATCTTTACAGTCCCTTCAATATATCAATGTATTGATACCAAGAATGTCCATGATGTAAATATAGATTTTACGATAACGTAATGCGTTGTATAAGAGAAAAAGTAAAACAATGTATTAAAAATATATTTATGTTTCGATCGCTTCAGAATATTTTATCATCTCGAACACATAAGGTTTATTCATATACTTACAAATCAAGTGTCGAATGACAAATTTCCAGCTTGTTACATTGATGATATTAGACATCCACCGTAAGCAATCCATCCATTGTTTTCTTGTTTCTGCTTTAAAAAGGTATATCGAGGCATCACATATATGTTACATGATAAGTTATGGTTCATCTCGATCGAAATAAAATAAAACCATTTGTACTATAAGTGATTGAAAGTAAATCACAATAATCGATGTCAGATTCCAAGTGTCACACTCAAAAGGCTTACAAATTCTTGAAAAAATAATTTTCACACAAAAAAAGAAAAATTGGACTAACAGACGGAGACAACAACACAGTTTCTATAATCCCGCACCGTTAGATACACAATACTGACAAAACAAAGGAGGGGATCTCCTACAACACCAGGTTGTAGCGCCCACAGCAAAACCCCAAAACACCCAATGCAAAAACACAAAGCAGACAAGCACGGAAAGAAATTCATGTACAGACTTGAGTTGCATGCATCGCTTGATTATTTTTTCTAAGAATAAAGGAATACTTAAAACTGGCAAAGTTCACCAAAAAGGAACAATCTTATCTTAGGCAAAGAATTCAAAGTATTGGATTTCCAAGACCTTGATTTTAAAGAGAAGGGAATGATCTCAAGCATGACCACCCTGCATTCACCCAGCAAAACAAACACACAAGAACATCACACATAAATGACATCATACAAACTTCGAATCGCAAAAAGACACAACAATATTCACTAGAACATACAAAACAATCGTAACAGATGTACAGACACATTAATCATTGATTACAACACATAAAAGGAAGGAGACCAATGTGCACCCGGCGCCGACTTTGGACGGCCATCTGCATTTAGCAAATGGTGTAATTATCAAGATTACGTGTCACAAACTATCAATATTTTGAAAGCCTTATACAATGCCAACAATTTATATGTACCATAAAATTTTAGACAGACAAATTATCAAAGCACAAAAAATGCCTGCTGATCCTAAAACTTTAACTTCATATTTTTACTGGATATTTCAGACGTCTGGAGATGTGTACAAAACAGATTAAATGAAGAGTTGAATTTAAACAGCCTAAGCATAGTAACAAATGATGGTTATAGATTGTTAAGGTAGAGTATCCCTCAGGTCAGAATTGCTGGTAATTTTTTGCCTGGATACCCTATTTGTTCTCTTCAGAATAATTTTCAAATTATCAAACTAATATGCTTATGGAAAAAGAAACATTTTTAGTTACATTTTATCACCTCTAAAAATTGATTTTTCCTACTTTTCCCATAGGGTCCAATGTTTAAGTTCAAACGGCTAAGGTCTCGGTATAATCATGACCACGAAGTATATTTTGTTTGTACATCAGGTTTAACATAAATTTTGAGTATATGGAAATGGAAATATTGTTAAAGTTGTTACTTTAGAAATATGAGCATCTGAGACCTGAGGGATGCTCTACCTTAAGAACACTGATGGATGGTGGACAAAAAGAAGTTTTGCTACTTTGTCAGAAAAGAAAGGTATGATCGTTACTCCTAGAACACTCACCAGCGTTTGGGTAGATGGTGACAGGCATTGCAACATAATCAAAATCAAAACTTCCATCAACAGGACTTCCCTTAAGTGTAGGTATCACTTCTGTTATAGGGATATTTGAGGAGTCCAAGGCTCTTCCCTCTGTACCATTAGGAATGAAGTAAATCGTTCCGTTATTAGCACTGTCGAACCCCTCTGAATCACTAATAAGAAACAGTTATTGATACATGTAGGTACATGTATTTGAGATACATAAAAACAATTTCTCACCCTTGCGAATTGAATAACGAGATATTTTTTAAATCTTACACATAATATCATTTATATATAACGATATACAGGTAATTTTGGAGTTCCAGATCGACTTGTCAGGTCCGGATCAAACCTTGATTTTTAGTTATTGAAGACGGAGGATAATTTTCAACGAAAAATATCTCCATTGAATGATGAAATAACTAATAAATCGGAAAATTAGTTCCAATTTTAAAATTACTGTTTTTTGCGGTCAAGAACTCCCAAATTGCCCGTACTTTGCAGTTTTAAATAAAAAGAGCGCAGTATAGATAATTTGATTAATTTATAAGGGCACAAGTTTTCACTATTTATGAAATATTTTGTTTTTCAAAGTCAGATGGGAGGTTCACAACCATACATGTGTCGGACGTTGGTTCCTTTTGGCATACTATCTTCAGGAAACTATAGTGCACAAATTATCATAGTATTTAAAGAAATATTAAATCATATACTAGTACCTTTTATGTAATAAAAATCAAAAGAAAATTGTATAAACAAAATTAATCATGTATTTAAGAATACATAATATTTGACACACCTATTCTGCTGTTCTTTTTTACATGATGAAAATATATCAACAACATTGTGTTTTCTGAGACAGTGAAGAACTACAGATGCAGTAAGCAATATCGCAATGACGACAACCGCTGTAATGATCCCAATCGTTATATCTTTAGATTGTTGTTCTATGAGCTCTTTCTTTTCCTCTGAAAATATAGTAGAATGTAAAACATGGTTTCATTGGTACTTCTAGGTACCTTGATGATATTCTGACTATCAGCAATCCTATTTTTGAAAAGTATAAAAATGTTATTTATCCATAAGAATTGACTCTAAACAAAGCAAACGATACAAACACTGAAACATCGATTTTGGTCCTAAAAATCAAAATTGATAATGGAGAGATTCATGCAAGTGTGTATATTAACAGAGATGATTTTTGATTCAACATAGTAAATTTTTCCCTGGCTTGACGGTGATGTTCCAAGATTACCGCCATACGGTATCTACATTTCACAGCTCATCCGGTATGCTAAGGCATGTACTTATGTTTTGGATTTTCAAAGTAGAGATTTTACAAATTACGAAGAAACTTTTAAGTCAAGGTTTTCGCTTTCACACACTAGTAAAGACTTTGTAGAAATTTTACAAAAATTATTGTCATCTTCTATTGAAAAACAAACAACAATTTATATTACTTTGGGTATTTCACAACCTGCATTTTATGGTGACATAATAAATAAAATAAGAAGGCTCAAAGGTAGACAGCATAACCATCGAAAATGCGTAAGAATCATCAAACACATTTTATACCGTGGATATGATCCTAATGTCACCAGACGGACACTAAGCTTTGTATTGACCAATCTACAGTCTTGTACCAACGCATTCTTAAGACTTTCACTCTGACTGACAGTAACGACGGGACTCCATGACAGGCCCTGTCCATACCTCTTTAGAGAAGATAGAGCCCCGACGACCTGTCCTCTCTGTATGTCAGTCGGACTCCTCGGGTGATAACATACAAAAAATATACTGCTTCCTACAGCCAGCAGAGCACGGACTGTATTACGTAGACCCTCTTTTTATATCAAATTACATATGTATCTGTGTTGAATGGGCCCCTGCGTTTTGCGGTCTTGTTTGTGTGAAGTCATCTAATAATGAGGGGGTTGTTTTACACCACAATTGTACGTTCTTCGAGACCTCTTGGTAATCGGAAAAGTGGGAGGGTTGTGCACACGTAATCAAAATAACCACATCGTCTGCTACTGACGTGGCAGATGGCCGTCCTAAGTCGGCACTGATTGCCTATTTGTCTTGTTGGTTTATTTGTAGTCATTTATGTTTAATGTTTCTATGTGATTTGGCGTTCATTGTACCATTTGCGTCTAATTCTGTGCGTGTCTGCTTTGTGTTTTTGCAGTGGGTGTGTTTGGGGTTTTGCTGTTGGTGCTGCAACCGCGAGTTCTTGGATATCCCCTCCTTTCTTGGTTAGGCAAAAATGTATTCACATCAGAATCGGACAATTAATCTACTAAATGCAATCTATTATTCAACTCCTTTCCAATTTTGTAATTATGATCGTATAAACTGGTATCTGAATGTTTCTTTAACGGCATATGGTGCACAAAATTATTACAGTAGAACATATACTTCAATTTGATAATAACTTTGTTGTGTACATGTGCAATTATTGCCTTATGTCTGTATCGTCTTTCTGACGTCTTTATACAGATATCAGCTCAATAATTTCGAGCATTAGTTCAATGATTATTATATTATTATGTATCATATTTTAAAACATTGATATGACGTCATGCCTTTGTTCGAATAGTCCGAAATTTACTTTTGACTGTCCAATATCAAATCTAGGTCGCGTTTATTAGAAGAAAATATACGCGACCTAGAGTAAATATTGGACAGTCATAGGTAAATGTACTTTGACATCTACAGGACAACCGTTACAATCCTTATTTAGAAATCACGTGACAAGAATTCCATGTATCGTGGTACTGACTATTCCAATTTTTGCCATTTTTTCCGGAATTGACAAATTCTAGCACAATCTTATATATCTAAAGAATCGGCCGTTGAGTCGGAATTGATAATGTAAGAGGAACTATAGTTTAGTCCAATTTTTTTTTTTTTTTTCGGTCTTAATTTTCTTTCTCCATCTCTTAAATTTTACTTATAATTAAGACTTTTGCTCGATTTCTTCTAGTCCGAAAAACCTTACCTAAATCCAGCCCTTGACGGTTATTATGACCCAGCCCCCCCCCTCCCGGTGCAAATAACCGAAAAGGGCTGGATTTAGATAAGGTTTTTCGAACTAGACTCCTTCAAATATCTTCCTGAATTGTTTCTTTCATTTAACCTTGCATATAGTAAGTTGAACGTCCCCATTGATTTCTTTTCGGTATCTAAAGGCACTATATTATTTCTTGCTTGTCCGGAAAACGACAATTTTAGAGACATGTCCTTTTATTTTATATATCCAAAGAAGCTTCAACTAAATTGTCATCACGCAAAGTATTCTCGTTGATTCTTTTTCCAAAAAGTGCATTCAATTTCGTCTTGGTTTACGGAATCCGTGTCATAATTTGTCACAACTTTTTGAATTGAAAATTTCATCTCCATTACATTTTTTTTTTTTTTTATAAACGACTCAGTACTGCGAGTAGCGAGAATGTTAGAACCTGAAGTGATTACATTTCGTTACAGTAAAGGCAATTAACATAATAAGAACAAAGTTAAAGGTCATGCAACTTTGAATAGTGATCAATGTGAATCAAAGTACGATATACGCCTCAAACAATTTATTCTTAAAGATATTGGACAGTTTTCGGCCCTGCGGGCCTCAAACTGTCCAATATCTTTAAGAATGAATTGTTTTCGGCGTATATCCAATACATATGTAATGCACTCATTCAAAAATCAATCTAATTACTCATTGGTCTCGTTGGTTTATGTGTGGTCTTTAGTGTTTGATGCTTCTATGGTGTGAGTTGGTGTTCCTTGTCTCTTAGGCGTCTCTTTCTGTGTGTGTCTGCTGTGTTTTTGCATTGGGTGTTTTGGGGTTTTGCTGTGGGTGCTGCAGTGGACGCTGCTGTGGGTGCTGCAGTGGACGCTGCTGTGGGTGCTGCAGTCGAGTTTTGTTGGAGATCCCTACCTTTCATTTAATAACTTTGTCTTTAATCTTCGCAATCATTTAATTTTTTTTTTTTTTTTGGAATTCTTTCTTTCAATTTTTAATGATGTATCCTTGCATAAAGAAAACAAAAACCGAATTCAGATGTTCTTGGTATGTTTTGAATTTGTGTTAACCTCTTTCCTTTGATACTGTTTTTCTTTCAGTTAAATTTCAGAGAAAAGTTTCATTAAAATGAGTGGAGCAATACTAGAAGCCAGTTATAACGCTGGATAACCTTTTGACATGTTCAGGTATCTGAATATATATAACATAGTTGGGTCAGTCACGTAGCTTTTATGAAAAGAAATTAATTTCCATTTGATATGTGGTTACTATATGATTTGCTTTTCCAAAGATAAGTTTATAATCAATCAAATCTAAGATGACAGCATGATACATATATTCAGAGATTAAATAGACTCATTTGACTCACATTCTTTTTCCGTCAATTGATTTATAACTTCGTAACGCCATTCACCTTGTTAGAGGGCTATATTGTTTACTTTTACCAAATTAACCAAAGTTGCAGAGACACTATTATCAAGCGTCAATTGTTCTTTTCACCTTAAGTAACATTGAATTTCTTAACCTATTCAAAGTGTGGCATAAGAATTTAGGAAAAATAAAGCCAACTTTTGTACATGCACCATAGATATAGTTAGGAATTTTAAAGAAGTATGCTTAAGGACTAAGAGCCATCCTATTCCATATCCCTTAGTAAACCCTTATTCAGTATGGTGTATTACTTACTTATATACTGGTGCCTGATTGATTGCCTGTAATATTTGGTGAGTATAATCTATGTCAATAACTTTCCGAAAGTATAAGAAATCATAATCATGATACAAGTGGCACTCAAAAGATCTTATAATTATAACAGTCCTGTTGCTATTTCCAGTGTGAATAAACATTATCACACTTTCCCAACTTCTCATCCAGATTATTTATGCCTTTGAAATACATGGATCCATTGCAACATTTACCTTGTATTAATGTGACTGTGGAATTATCAAATTTCAAATTTGAATGTGTATGCAGTAGGTCGAGTACGAAAAGAAGGTCGGGCTTATCAATTTTTTTCAACATTACACTCATTCGCTCATGTTCTATCCTTTTGTAAACCTTGAATTGTATACAAAGCATTTTAGAAGCAATATACACTAGTTCAATTTCTCCTTTTTTATTTCATTACTTGCGCGTGTCACTTTTTTGAGATGCTTTCTAAGATCTCCACTGAAAGTTGATAATTTATTTAACTATAAGTCTTCTATTCATCACGGCTAACTTATGGTTGTTGTTGGGTTTTTTTTCCTTGCAGGTGTCAGCCTGGTGCTTTCAGTGCATAGACTGTCTTTTTTTCTGGATGCCTGTCGGGAATCAATGTTTAATCATCGATTGATATAGAGCAAAAAAGCTTCAAGTAGTTCTCATTGTCAAATAGAGAGAAGGCCCCTATTAGACTGAAGATTTGGAAGTGGTCCTTCATATGGGGAATTGGTAGAACCCATCTAGCAGGTACCTATGATATCCTAAATTTTCATATATAATTATCTAATACCACCTTCTTTAATAAACTCCTGAATATTGTTATCAATAGTAATTAACCCTTTATCATCATCACCATCATCTCCATCACTGCCATTGAGGGGATTATTCTTTAAGGTCATTCAGACCAAATGTCATTCTCAATGCGTCTTTTAGGCTTTTATACAGTTGATCATTGTGTCACTAGGCGGGAATAGATTGGATTATCATCCCTACGTAAACCTCGATCATTTATTAGTGAACATATTTTGAATTTCACCCCTCTGATGAGAAACATTTTCACTCTTTACTCAGCTCATCGATTTTCATGTCCCGCGCAAAATACTTGAAAAACAACAAAGAATCTCAAAAATAAGAACTGAAACGTGACCTTTTTGAGCAATGAGTAGTTAGCACAGAAATGGGGGAGAACATAATGTATGAGGACGTCTAGAAAATACTGCATACACTTCCATAAACAAGATCAGTGAAGGTCACACAAAAAACACAAAATCAGATTCTAAGAGTCACATTCTAGAGGCTAACGAATTCCTTTAAAGAAAATATAAAAGAACTTCCTGGAAAAAAAAGGAGAGAGAAATCGGACAAACAGACGGAGACAATAACACAGCTCTAAATATAGAATACGATGATTGTCCTTATATAATGAACAATATCCAGAGTCTATACGCAAGTACGGGATGTATTGCAGGTATTCTTCAAACTTTTGACTACCCATCATACATAAAATAACAGCAGTGGAAAATACTTTGTTCAATACTTTTTAGACTATTTCACAAATTCTATGTTTCCATTTCAAAATTTGGATGTAAAACACTAACCAGGGCAGGTTGGATCACTGATTGGATCGCATCCTTGGTCTTTTCCTGTATTTATGCATTATTCATTATAGTTAATATTTTGATGTTTACGCATGAAAATGAAAATAATATCTACAAACCACGTATCGTCTGATGTTATGTCTGTATAGGATGTGCTATGGCGACCATGTCAGGTAAAAGAATTAAAACACTTACTAGGGCAGGGTGTATCACTGGTTGGATCGCATTCGTCTTGGCCTTTACCTGGGTTTATGCATGATATATTATAGTCCTCTGAGTCAGTATGAGAAACATTCTCACAAGGTTTGCATAGTGTGTCAATCTCAGAGGTACCTATAATATAGTAATAATTTATTTCAATGCATACAATTTTGATTCAAATCTACTTCATCTTAAATGGCTGGAAATATAAGTGTTTTACTTTGATATTAAATGCCATTTTGTGCCGCAAAATTATAAGTTTGAAACATTTTTTCCTATTACTAACAGTGAGAACTTGTCAAATAATGCTATCATTTACAGAATGAAAATTTTATAAGCATTTGACTGCGAGTCAGTAGGCTACTGTACTCAGCTTTCTAAGTCGTAGTCCATTTACCTGGACGTTTAAACCATAACTTAGTATATATGATTCAGTCAGTTATTTTGAATAAATTTTGAATAATTCATTTTTCTAATAATTGTCTTTGGAGTACAAAAAGACATTACAATGTTTATGCTTTCTGATGTATCTTACAATAATAACTTAATAACTAACATGCTCAAGATAGAAAAGTAACACTATATAATATGCTAAACATGTCAGTCCCATTGTTTAATTCTTACCTTTCCTCTCCATGTACATCCCTTGAGGACATGAAGAGTGCTTTTTACAATCACCATCTCCGTTGGAACCTGGACGTAATTTGAAGTAAAATCCATCTTTACATCTGCAGTCAAAGTTCGTAGTCAAGTTACAGTTTTGGGTCATTTCTATGTTAGGTCTGCTACATTTTGGGGGATGATAGCAAAGAGAGCACCCTATGGCCTGATTTGGCGTGTTACTGTAGTATCCTGATTCACATGGCATGCATACTGCTTTCTCACCGGTAGCATTACAATCATCTTTCTTATAAAAACCCGGGGGGCAGCATTGACAAAATTTAAAATCATCTACAGTGTAGAGCGGGGGAGTGTTACTTTCCAGACAAGAATAGATATTGGCAGCACTATCTGATACGTATAATGTGAATATTGATAAGAAAGATATGTATTTTAAAATGGAAGACGTCGATGGCAATTTCATGGAAGACTTGCACATTGTGACAGTAATTCGTCAGCAGATAAGACTACGTGCATGTAGGTGATTTTGTCAGGTTTTCTTTACAGGATTTATAGCAGCCAAATTTTGGTATCTGAAAAAGAAAGAATGTTAAATGCATGACTTTATTGTAGTACATCTGTATCAGAATAAAAGTCTAATAAAAACTGTGTTTGTAAAACACGGAAGCCCACGTTTGCATCTTTGTCAGTTTAAACACCATTTTTTAATAGATACGTCAAACTCAATGGGTAAGAGATAATGGTAAAGGTTTCCAAAGATAGGTCAAAGGTCAAGGTAAAGTTCACGAGGTCAAAACCTTTGGTATCATTGAAAAGAATTGTCATAAGGAAATACACATGTGAGATATGAAAGCGCTATCACCTACCACACGTGTCTAACAAAATTGAACATATATTTCAATATTGACAATTAAAAAGTTAGGACCATTGTTAATGTTGTTTTTCAAAAGTAGGTCAATGGTAAAGGTCACGTTCATAAGGTCACTTTTGGTATCAATGAAATGGTCTTACGGACCGCGCAGCTCACTTCAAAAATCGAAAAATTGAAGTTTTGTCTGCGTTTTTTTTTTTTTTTGGCAATTTTTCCGATTGAAATTTATATAGGGGGATAAATCTCGATTAATTTTGACATGAGAAAGGTACATCAGCATAAACATATGTTAAGTTCTTTAAACTAACGCAATCGTTGTTAGTTTTTACCCTATATTTGACATTTTCTTTTAACTGTTAGTACCCATACCTATTCAACCCGTGTTAACAATGTCTTTCAACAAAATACCTAGTTCTAGACATTTTCTAATACAATGTACTTATTTTTTATACTAACCACCTTTCACCTAAAACGGAAGGACAGCGCATAATCGAGAGATTCCAGAGGTAAATCAAGTCTCTATCTTGACAGCTCATTTAATCAGTACGAAAATATCACGTTGTGCGCAGTTAGAAATAAACAAATGATAACTGAACAATATAGTAATGTAATATATTTATTGCTGTAATAATACAATGTATGTTCATTTTGTCATCAACTATTCTCTCCGACGTTGACATTTTAAAGTGATGGAAATTCCCTAAGCTATATATAGGTACCCTGTACGAGATGCATGTAAACAATGATCATGCGGCACAAACATATTTAAAACAGACCTAGCACGAAATACAAGAATATCGTCGTCCTCGATAATTTCACAATCCGGCTCATTTATGTCATCAACTAAATTATCAAAGCCATCAGTTTTGTCATTCGATTCATCCTCCGAATCTGTAATATTTTCCAACTCGTCTTTTTTCCGCTTTGTGTTACTTGAGGATGGTTCATGAGGATTAATTTTCCGCTTTTGCGGGGTACTCTGAGGTTTGTGTTCCTTGTCGTTTTTTAAAACTGCTACAGTGTTAGCAAGAGAAGCGATTTGCTTCTGCATTTTAAGCATCATTGCCTTCATGCTAAGTTCGTCCTTTTCCTGTTCTTTTCCAGGAATAACTTCCTCAGTTGAGTTAGAACTCATAATGGCGCTTTGCGCACGTATGCAGTTCAAGAAGCGCCTTGCACTCTATTTTACGCTGTTACCAGCAAAAGTTTCCAATTCTGATACACTGTATAAATGTCAAGTTTTGTTTCAAATGTTCCACAAAATATTCTAAATATAAAAAACCAAATTTAAAGTTCCAAACTGTAAAATATTTCACCAATTAAACCGTTATTATTTCCCATATATAAAACGCTGCTGTTTCTGAACCACGCTAGTTTATCTATGATTCACGTGGTAAGCTTATCATCTCATTTGGTACTGAGGCACCAATTGGGAGAAGAAATAAAATAGGATGAAGCAAATCGGTTGCTACTATCCAGAGCGTATTTCAAAATAATCTCTATTGATCTTATTGCATCATGTAAAATATATAATGAAATAAAATAATGTTAAACCTCCATAAAATTTGCCGTTTCATTGACCGGGCATCTAAATTTAAGCTAATTCTCAATACTGATCCTGATTCAGTCAAAGCATTAAATTTTTAAAGTTATCATAAACTTATATTTTTTCTTTAATGGAAATAAGGAGTATGTAAAAAAAATGTATGAGATGTGGAATGTCACCTAGTATAGCATAAGTGTATTATATTTAAGAAAAAGAATTGCTGAATTTTACGGACAGATATATAATTATGTAATTACCATTTCTTATTTGCATTGTTCATATAATATTAAAATGGTTCTGAGCTAATCACTGATATCGCGTTGTACCATTAAATATTGTCTTGTCTTTATCAATCTACGGGTTATGAATACCACGATACAGCACAAGAAACGATGGCAGGACAAAATCTACCTAAAATGAATTAACATGTAAAGAATTTGATTTCATAACATGCATGAACATGATGAAAACCTTTTTGAAAATAATACAGACACCGGTGCGTAGGGCGGTAAGCCGTAAATATAAACAGTGTAACAAGAAGTAGCATCCTAAACACTGTGCAAAGTTCAGAGGCAGAGCTCGTAATTTTGAGACCAATACATTTCGCGGTAGACTAGATATTGTATTTCAAATCATTACCTATTAGAATCATCGTGACTGGTGACTTTTTATCTTAAGGATTATCCACAATTTCCCAATCTGATTTCTATCAAAGGATCAATATAAACATCAAAGAAGTACCTATCAGTTATTCAGTCTCAAAATCAAGAAGGAAAGGTAAAATCATTTGAATTTCCATTGGAGCGGTTGCGAACCTAGAAATGAATAACATTCCGAAGTGAGACTAGAAGCCTGGGGAGAGTCAGCGTCTCCTGATTGCACGCACACCCGTCGCAACAGCTCCATTAAAACTTTGCGATTGTCTCGATGCACAACTGTCAGGGAAATATTTCTTGTTGGTGGACGATAGACATTCAAACGCAATCAAGAATTCACTGATCATTCTGGAAAGGGGAATCTTATATGCTTATATTCTTTATATCCCCGTAGCGACAGAAGAACCTCCCCAATGATGATTTCAGCCATTGTGTAATATAACCCCGAAGAAGTAGCTTACAGTAATAATGCGGAAGGGTTCCAACTCTGTACCTTTTTGAAGAAAATTTCAAACCTATTTATTATGCACCTGACACGTGTTTTGAATAATACTTATCATCAGTGATGCTTCCAGCCAAAATGCTTTTTATAAGCCGCCAAAATTCATTTCACTAGCTTCCTCTGGTTTTATTTCTAGAAATTATGCGGTTCCAAATTTTCCTGTAGGGTCGATTCAGTAGCATGTAAACGTCTTCAAATTGAATAGCATCATTTAAGAACAGATAAATTGGCAACGTGGACCAGACATGAACGTTTCGGGTTCTTAACCCTATCCATTTAAAATCTATTTTCAAAATAGAATTGGAGGGATGATGCTTAGATGTTAACCTCCTTTAATTTCGATAATTTTTTGATGAAATGACAAGTTTGCAAAATAGCCAAATAATATGTATGATGTCAAATTGATTAAGAGCCAAAACAAAGCTTCTTTCAGGCGACAGAGCTGGAAAGAAGTAATTAATTCACTTCAAAACATCCAGTGTCACGGAGAACAAGCTTAACTGCTCCACACTGCGACAACTGTTTATATCAATAATGCGGAAGGGTTCCAACTCTGTACCTTCTTTAAGAAAGTTACATGCACTTCCAAGCCGTCTGGCTATGAAATTTTCATATTTGGAACATGCCCTGGCGTACCGTATAAGCTGAGAAACTAACACGAAATAAGCAGGAGAAGACGGAATGTTGTTACTTATGAAACGGAAGTTAGTTATGTGGAAGCTGAAATCGTCACGCTTGTCATATAGTGAGGTTTTCAAATGGCCGTCTGTGTCGAAAGATAGAAGTATATCCAAGTACGAAGCGGATCTGTCGCTCTCGGTTGTTTCCTTGGTCTCCAGTTCATGAGGATATATTCCATGTAGATGGTAAATGTCAGAATGACCGGATAAATTAACGTCATAATGACATGTCGAATGGTAGACAATTCTCGTAAGTTCAGACCGTTCCACACTTGGCATATTGTGATATATTATTTTTTGAATACTTTATTTACCTACCTTATAAATGTATTTATGTACTATTAAGTTTCGAAATCATAATCAATCTAGATATAATACACACATTTATCCGGTGCAAAAACTTTATAATTTGTCGCAGTGGTCCATCTTGATGTATAGGTTCCTTGCCATTACACATGTCTTCACTATATAAGCTATCATACGCATGGCTATTTTAAAAATAACATTAATAACGCCTAATAAAAGAAAAAGCTCGACTGTTTGATAAGAGATTAGATTGACGGATCAGAAGGTTATAGCTAACTTCCAATCCTACGATGCATTTTAGAAATTCTCCTTCTTCTTCTTCTTCTTCTTCTTCTTCTTCTCAAAATGTCAAAATGGTGGTCCCCCAAGAACAGTGATAATGCAATTGCAGTATATTTGAAAAGGGCTTATTCACAACATGGCCAGTTGCTTATCTACGCTTCAGATAATATTATTTTAAAAGTTTGTCTACTGTTTGAGAGACTCACGTAACTTTCATTAAAATGAGTTTATCTATCAGATGCGGATTCAAGGGAGGCGTACGGGGCCTACGCCCCCCTCCCCACCTAAAAATTGCAAATCATAGGTAAATTTTCCATCTAAAGATGAGTAAATATTTGTACATATTAACTACCTGTTAATTAATATAATTGTCAAATGCTCAACTTCAAATCTTTAATCAAATACAGTCACGAAAATCGGTCCTAAAAGGCTGAAATGTAAGAGGTTCCGGGGGCTCTGCAACCCCCCCCCCCCCCCTTGGTCTCCCTGCCAGGGCTCTGCCATGGACCTGCTGGAGAGCTTGGTTGTCCCCAGATCCCTCACCAATTTTACGCCCCAAACTCAAAACCTGGATCGGCCACTGTCTATTTGAGTCGTAGTGATTAATGGTATAAACTGCATGTTCGTAGGCATGATCCTACGTACAGACGTACACTTTGGAAATATTTATTCTTGGACCGATCTAAGATCAGAGATTATGCGGAATCTATTGTTTACCGCTGCATAAGTAATATTGCTGTCAAAAATACAATTATTCATGTTCCGTTTGTCATCAGTTCGTCTTACCTTATTTCTCTTCACATGCGACATTCCCGTTGAGCGATGGGAATCCCCTAAGCTATTTATAGATCAACTCACCTGTTGCCGGTTGCACTGTTTCATAGAGACGTGTAAACAATCAGCCACTGCTTTTTGAAATTATTGGAGGGGGACAAATATATATTATTTTGGACCTACATAAATTAAATTGAAGCAAATAGATGGTATCTGTATTTGGACGTAATCTACATAGGCGTACCCCGATTCATTGCCAGCAAATGTTGTAAAAGCTAGCACAGACCAATTGGTGGCTCTTAATGTAAAGTGTATTTACAAGTATTCAATTTTCAGCATGAAGAATTTAATGAAAATTGTTAGGTTGGCGGAGTATAAGGCACTACCCCGTTTATACACCCTACTTAAATAAGCATTTATAATGTAGCATACCGGTATTTTCGTCATTGCACAAAGTTAGGTAGATGATGTAATCTTAAGACAATTTTTTTATTCGCAATAGATTAGATATCGAACTTTAAAATCTTGACCCCTTGACGAAAAATTGTGACAAGTGACTTTTTTTTATTTACGAAATTGACATAATTTTCAAATATACCTTCTATCAACAGATACATAATTTTGAGGAATATCTGATATACTAACTAATACCCTAATGACATAAATCTCGCACGTTCTGACCATTACTTACAATGTATATTACGTACTTGGAAAATTTTGGTATATACCGCGGTAATTAAAACACTTTGTTTTACCTTATGTCTTCGTAGTCTTAATCTATTTTGACAAAATGTGCACTTTTCCCGCACCAAAGTTTTTTATACTTGTCACAGTAATCCTATCCGATCTTTAGGCGTTTTCACTTTTTTATTCATGAAAACCCGCCACTACACCTCAGAATTATATTTGCTCTCATTATCTCATGGTTGTTGATTAGAGATAGCTACACTATCGTAGTATGTTTACAGTATGCATATATAATTCGATGACTATCCAATTTGTGGTTAGATTGACTAAAGCAACATGTAATTATAAATTCCATTCCCACGATGCATTTTAGAAATTCTTAATTTCTTCTTCATCAAACGAGACGTAAACAAAACTACATACCTTTTACTTGTTTATAAAATATGCACGTGCAAATGTTCTAATTACTGACATGCATGAGTTGTACCTATATTTAAAGCTTAGATGTTACATTATATTCAAATTTAGAATAGTATATGTCAAACCGGTTATACAAGTATACATGTATAATAATAATCATCTAGTCATTGTCAGATAACGTATGCACTCTGATTAATATAGATTCTCTTGACCTTGTCATCGATCATAATAGATCAATATAGACCAAAGCATAAATAGATATATAAGAAACAATTAAAATCAATTGAACATGATTTTTAAAATTATTCCATATAGGAAGGAACGCAGTGTCGATATATACATACATAAAGGCTATTGACGCACTCAAATCAATATCTTCTCATCAAAACCATCGTACTATCTAATATTTAATCAATACAAAATAATTCCCAATGTGAACATTACAATGCTCATGTGCATTTATCTATTTTTTTTTTTTTTTTTTTTTTAATTTTTTAATTTTTTTTTTTTTTTTTTGGCCTCGTACGTCAGATCCACATAGAATGGTATTATTTCTTGCGTCTAATGCTGATGTTATTGTATTCCCAAAATTTTCTTCTCCTTTTATTGCATATTTTACATGGAGGAGTGGTTGGTTGAAAAAAATTAAGGGACCAGTTATTTTATTTTCTTATTTAATTGGGGGGTAACTGATTTATGATATAATATGAATTATGGCAAAGCCCTAGAAGCAAAGCGACGTCATTTTCGATACATCGTATATGTTACCGTGTGTTGGGGGAGGGGGTAATATTTGCATATCATGCTGAAAAATGATGAATGGGCCATAATAATAAATCTCTTGTTCAATTGATAATAAAAATAAATAAATAGATAAGATAAATAGATAAATAAATCTTTATCTTGACACAACGCAGACAATCAGTAAATTCCCAAAGCCTCTTATTATATCCATTACATATTCTTCTGTGTTGCTTTGGCCCCTGCATTTTGCGGTCTTGTTTGTATGTGGTCATCTTACAGTCAGGAGGTTGTTTTACACCACAATTGTACGTTCTTCGAGACCTCTTGGTAATCGAAACAGTGGGAGGGTTGTGCGCACGTAATTCAGCATACAGTAACAACACCGTTTGATACTGACGTGTTAGATGGCCGTCCTTAGTCGGCACCGATTGCCCATTTGTCCCGTTGGTTTATGTGTAGTCAATTATGTTTAATATTTCTATGTGATTGGGCGTTCATTGTACCATTTCCGTCTCATTATGTGCGTGTCTGCTTTGTGCAGTGGGTGTTTGGGGTTTTGCTGTTGGTGCTGCAACCGGGTATTGTTGGAGATCCACCGTCTTTTCTAGTAGACAAGGAATACTTCTTGTCATGTATTTTATTACATGTAGCATAGCGAATCGAGCAAGCGGGCACGGATGGTAACATGTACATGTATATACGAAAAAAGTGGGAAAATGCAGATAAACATATGGTATTATTTCTTCCGTATAATTCTGATGCTATATTCGATAATTGTATCCCCAAAATTGCCTTTTCCTTTTATTGCATATTTTTCATCGGGGGGGGGGGTGGTTGGTTGAAAAAAAAATTAAAGGACCAGTTATTTTATTTTGCTTAATAGGGGAGGGGGCACTGATTTATGATATATTACAATATGAATTATGGCAAAGCCCTAGAAGCGAAGCGAAGTCATTTTCGATACATCGTATAAGTTACCGTGTGTTGGGGGTTATTATTTGCATATCATGTTCAGAAATGATGAATGGGTCATATCAATAAATTTATTGATAAATAAATAATTTAAATAAATAAATAAATGGATAAGATAAATAAATAGATAGATACATAAGTAAATAAATCTTTGTCTATCTTGATACCATGCAGATAATCAGTAAATTCCCAAAGCCTCTTTTTATATCCATTTACTTATTCTTCTGTGTTGCTTTGGCCCCTGCGTTTTGCGGTCTTGTTTGTGTGTGTGGTCATCTAACAGTCCGGAGGTTGATTTACGCCACAATTATACGTTCTTCAAACCTCTGAGTAATCAGAACAGTGGAAGGGTTGTGCGCACGTTATCCAGGATAACCGCACCGTTTGATACTGACGTGGCAGATGGACGTCCTAAGTCGGCACCGATTGTCCTTTGGCATCGTTGGTTTATGTGTGGTCATTTATGTTTGATGTTTCTATGTGATTTGGCGTTCATTGTACCATTTCTGTCTCATTCTGTGCGTGTCTTTTTCGTGTTTGTGCATTGGGTGTTTTGGGATTTTGTTGTTTGTGTGCAACCGGGTATTGTTGGAGATCCCCTCTCTTTTCTAGTAGACAAGGAAGACTTCTTGTCATGTATTTTAATAGCGAAGGGAATCGAACTAGAGGCCCCGAATGGTAACATGTACATGTATATACGAAAAAAGTGGGAAAATGACAGAAAATTACGAAGGAAAGATGCTTTCAAAAACCTTCAACAAGAAAGTTTTTAATTTAACGGGAGTCGCCATTTTTGAAATACGCAGATGATTGTTGCCGAATTTTACAAATTCTTCAAGTAGATTGCTGAATCCTATTGTCTTAGTAAAAAGACATTTCAAGAAACCACCTTGAATTTTAACGGAGAGACCAATTTTTTTACCATTGTTATACGGTCAATGAAAATTATTCTTCCATGATCGTAAGTCTGCACTTACGTTGTGCCGATCTACTGTGAAGTGACTATTGAATTTTAAGACGTTTAACATTTTCGTGTACAAGTTCAATTTCATAAAGACCGCTAGCAAACAAGAAAAACAAGTGTTTGGCAGTGCTTACCCATACAGAATTACAATTCTTGATAACAACATCTGCATTGATCATGTTCAAATCGTCAAAGAGATCTGTCAAATTTTAGATATAAGTGCACAAATTGAAACAGAAAACCCCGAGAGTTATCATTTTTCAGTTTAATTCTCTGTATTCTCTGTATATTATAATAATTATGTAATATTCCACAAATGATATTAGCTTCTATTTTTACGAAGAATTTTATTTCCTTTATGTTTGTTGGTTGTTTGGCGTGTCCTGATCAGACCGATAGAACTATTTCAAATGGGATTTCGATCGTAGTTTTAAAATGAATGCATGTTAAACAAAGGAAGGGATCTCCAACAACACCAGGTTGCAGCACCCACAGCAAAACCCCAAAACACTCAATGCAAAAACACAAAGCAGTCATAGATTCATCGTAAGCTATAAATAGTACATGCGAATGAATAGATTTATTTATTTTATGTTGACTTATGACTAAAGCCATAACAAGAATATTCATCAAAATATCGTGCTTTTGATTAAACATTTTGGGATGAAGTGAACAGTCAAATATCAGAAAATACCCCAATATTGCACCCAGATGCAAAATGTAAAATTTTGATTGAATTACAAGTGAATTACAAGATCTCTCGTATTTGAAAAAAAAGTTTTAGCTTCTATGTCTTCATCTGGTATATCTTTTCCTTTGGTTTATTTTTTTACGATCAAAGTTTCTTATATGCTTACATTTTTACTTTGAAACACCACTGTTTGGTGAAATTTGTAAAAATAAGAATCTCAAAGGAAGGAGTCTGAATCAGACTAATATACATTACTTATTTGTCTTTCAGTTTTCCGGATATTTTTTTTCCAACTCTGTTACAGATATTTTGCCAATTTTATGTTTGCTGGCTCACATTGATAAGCTACAGATCAAGATTGCGTTTAGTTTTTATTGACTTAAATTTGACAGGGTGACGTCTCTTGGACTTTCATAGCATTTTCAGTTTTTCGGGATCTGTTTCAACATTGTTACAGATATTGTGCTGCTTTAATGGATGCAGGCTACATGTAACAGTGATGAGGTACACAACCCATATCTAACCGAGTTTTGGCTCTTGAACTCACTAAATTTCATATTTTTGTCCGTTTTAGGGGAAAACATCTCTAAGTTGGATTATTTTCATAGATATTAAATTGAAACTTGGTAGAATTTTTAAAATATTGAGTTGCATATCAAGTTCGAGTTTCATTCTTTTGACCTATTTAGAGCAAAGTTATCACCCATTGACTTATTTACTTACACAGTGTTTATATATGATTATGAGTTTTTATATGTTTTCTTCAACTTTGATTAATATTGGACACAGTTGTGACCCTTTGACT
Source organism: Pinctada fucata (assembly GCA_028142955.1). Taxonomy (NCBI): domain Eukaryota; kingdom Metazoa; phylum Mollusca; class Bivalvia; order Pterioida; family Pteriidae; genus Pinctada; species Pinctada fucata. The sequence continues at coordinate 36,784,098 of AP027112.1, read as the reverse complement.
TCCTAAATTGCAAAGTATTTTCAATTTTTCAAAAATGTTTTAACACTTTTACGGATGGTTTGTTGATTTCTTAAATGCAGGCTTAAAGCAATGAGTGAATGTTACACAATGGTGTGAGTTGTTTATAACTAAGTGATATAAATTTGATGCTGCAACAGCCTTTGGATATAGACATTTTAATAGAATTATATTCTATTCCAGACAATTTCCATAGCCCTTGACATTAAAGAATGTACTTAACACATGTATATGGTATACTATGGTTGCCGCGGGTGGTAGTCCCTTCGGACAGTTCTAAGTACACTTCTTTATAAACTCCTAAAGTTTAACGTATAACATAGATCCAAGATAATGTTTAAAAAAATTGGCTAGCGGGGGTATGCGTTCCGTTAGGGTCAAAGATATAGTTTTCACTTTCCGTATTTTATACTAATTAGAAAAAATTGAATAAATGAAATAATCAAACTTTATCAACGTCCATGAAAAGAAAGGACGACATAAAGATTTTGTCAACATTTCTAGATGTCTAGCTTACTTCATTTTTGAGTTGTTTCCACTTAGTGGAAGGTAAGCCTTATTATTAACTTTATACATGATTGATTCAAGATTAGTTATATCGTCATATAGGTATGTTATGCATATAGATGAACAATTTCAGCTTGATATAAATATCTGGTAAGCATTTCATGCAAGTATTCCTCTTCTTTTATTTCAGGCCATTGTTCCAATTTCGAAGTTGCAGATTGTACACTGATTATCTTGACTCCGTCAGATTGGTGTATATAGCAGACCTGCAAAGGTATTCATAGAATAAACTGTTTATAATTCAAAAGATGTGTACATATCATTTCATGACAAAGGGTCAAATCGGCGTTTAAAAGAGGTGAATATCTTCAAAAAAAGATATTGTAAAGTCCACTCTTAATTACGTAATCTATTTGATGTTAAAGAGAAGTTGATATTTTTAAAGAAATTATTACATAATAGATAGAACAAGAAGTGTACTTATTATGGAGACGTTGTCATATACCACAATGACAGCTGGAGAAGCAACATTTTGATGTACGTGAAAATAACGTAGAAAAGCAAAATATTTCAATTCATATTCTTCCTATCCTACTGAATTCTATTTTTGACATACTCTTTTGAACGACAGACAACTGGTATTGACGATATCTTTATCACAGAAAATGAAGAATATAATAAAGCGATCCAAAGAGCATACTGTAAACATGGAAAATTACGCGGGGGGTAATTTTCGTATTTTTCGCGAATCAATGATATCGCGAAAATTTCCCTCTCGCGAAAATATCCCCGCTACATTGTTAAGATAGAAAAGACCTTTTTATCGCGAATATTTTCCACACGCGTAACGTCTTGATCCTATGATCACGAAATTTTTACCCAGCGAAAATAACCACGTTTACAGTATGTATCTCATTTGGATCAGCAAAAAGTGTCTTACCTGCAACGCAAGCTGTTAGAAGACTTGCCATGGTACTCACTACAAAAGCGCGAATCGAAAATCTAGTAGCTTCGTTTAATCGTTTAGGTGCAACTGACGAGAGGACACCAAGGGCTATGCCGATATTAGGTAAGGCTGAGAATCCACATAAGGCATATGTCCCGATTAAGACGCTTCTATCCTGTTAAATGAACAAAAACGAAGTGTCCAAATAAGATTGATTAAAAATATTCATATTGAGATATTGGGAACTTAACATTGGTCATGTTTCTATGGTGTGGGTTGGTCTCGTTGGTGTATGTGTGGTCTTATGTGTTTCATGTTTCTATAGTGTGGGTTGATGTTCCTTGTCCCTTTTGCGTCTCTTTCTGTGGGTGTCTGTGTCTGTGTCTGTAGTGGTCGTGTGTCATGTGTTCTACATGTGATGGTGGTCGTTGGTGATGTGTTTTACATGTAATGGTGGTCGTGTGTCATGTGTTTTATATGTAATGGTGGTCGTGTGTCATGTGTTTTATGTGTGATGGTGGTCGTGTGTCATGTGTTTTACATGTAATGGTGTTCATGTGTCTTGTGTTTTATATGTAATGGTGGTCGTGTGTCATGTGTTTTATGTGTGATGGTGGTCGTGTGTCATGTGTTTTATGTGTGATGGTAGTCGTGTGTCATGTGTTTTACATGTTATGGTGTTCATGTGTCATGTGTTTGGCTAAAATCATGGTATCATACAGCACTGTTGAAGATATTTCCCGTCTTTTTTATACTACACAACATGCAATGTTATTACAACGGTAAATATCCAACTCCTTCAAATTGTCAATATTGAAATATATGTTCTATACTAAACTAGTGTGAAAGTAAGAACAATATGAAGCAGAGACAAAATATTATCTAATATTCTATTTTCCAGAAAATACATATGGCCGCTTTAAACCTTGATTTTATATGCACAGACACAAGGCATCACCTCATTTTGCAACATTTCTAATTGTGACGTCATATTTGATCGCGTTGTAATGCTTTCTGTTATGATGTCACTATGAAAATAACGCCAAATGTTGTGATGTCTGGTGTCTGTCCGCCTAATGAATCTACTGGAAAATCAGCTATTTATTTCAAATCTTCGACCGTTATAGATTTCTCTGAAGTAATGCATTTCTTCTCTGGATATCCGATTTATATCAAGCAAGTTTATGTCTGCTGAACAATACAGGAAATGGCTTACCTGCAAAACGCCTCCTTCTAATGTATGATTCCACATCGGTAGAAATATATCACCATTTGACTTATATTCTGTATCGTTATAGATGGTTTTATACTCAACAAGCTGCTCTTTGTTTTCGACATACTTTCCCATCTGTATATACGCTAATCCAACCCCTAAAATGGCTCTTACACCAAGAAAACGACCGATTATAAGGCAGTCGTGTGATGGAATTCCAAGTATAAAGGCGACTGGCCAAAGGATAAAGGCAAGTAGTTTCTAAAATGAAAGAATAGAATATGTAAAAGTATTTTTACATTAATTTGTTCAACATTTATTTATAACTAATGTGTGTATGAATTTACCGACTGTTACCGAATGTGAACATCGACAGTGGGTGCGGCTAGTCAAACAGGGGATGCTTACTATTCCCGGGCAGCTGGACCCACCTCTACCTTGCTAGGGGTCCGTCGATGCTCAATTTGGTGCTCTATTGTGAGTGCTGTTGAGATTGCCGTCAGGATCTTCTTTATCTAATTTGTGTCACATTTATGCCCTTTGCCGTGTGGAGCTCGCAAAAAAATGACATGGTCGCCATAGCACTTCCTATATAGACATAACATCAGACAGTGCATGTTTTGTGGATATTGTTTTCATTTTCGTTAGTGAACATCGACGGCGGATGCGACTAGCAAAACAGGGTATGCTTACTTCTCCCGGGCACCTGATCCCACCTCTATCTTGCTCAATTTGTTGTTCAACACTGGGTGTTGTTGCGATTGTCGTCAGGCTCTTTAAACTGTATCATGATTTTTCAGCATTTGTTTAAAAAATAGAAATGTATACTGGCAAAGACAGAATAACATACAGAGTTTTCTGAGGAGAGTGTCATCCAAGATGAGAGTTCATTTGAAAGAAATGATGAGATATCCTACAGGACTCTGATGTAATACCTACAGCAAACATAAAAAAAATCGAACAAATACGAAACTCAGAGTGCATAGGCACATTAAGAGACAACAAAGATACGAGTAAGGCACACACTACAGGCAACAACAAATGACTTAACACAAAATATTGCACATAAGGATACGAGACAAATGGACAATCCGTTCAGACCTAGGACGATCATCTGCCACGCCAGAAAGGTGTTGATATCCGTATTACGTGCGCACAACCCTCCTACTTTTCCAAATACCCAGGTCTCGAAGAACGCACAATTACTGTACATTATACCCTGCTCACAGTGGTTGACGGCACGAAAAAGACGGCAACATTCAGGAGGCCCAATTAACAAACAGATAAATATTCAAATGGATATCAAAATTATAAGGCCGGCTAAAACAAGCGAATGCATGAAATCATCATAAGATTCTGACCAACTTTAAGAGAGGATCACTGCCTATCCAGCGAGGTTTGCAAAGGTAGATATGTATTCGCATGCTCATTGCTTTCGATATCTAATCAGAAAGGTTTCTTTTATGATTACCTAGAACCCCCTAGAACCCCCCGCATGCGTAATTCTATCTTATAAAATGTGCACGAAGGCTTTTTTTCCTGAACAGCAGGTGTTCTTTTGAGACCTCTGTATATCCGGATAAGTTGGAAGTTGTTCGAAGAAGTCGAAATTGAATGAATATTGGACTTCTTCTACTCTGTGTCTCTGTGTGGGTGTTGCTGTCTGTCTCTGTGTGGATGTTGCTGTCTATATCTGTGGGTATTGTTGTCTGTGTCTCTGTAGGTTTTGTTGTCTGTCTCTGTGTGGATGTTGTTGTCTGTCTCTGTGTGGGTGTTGTTGTCTGTCTCTGTGTGGGTGTTGTTGTCTGTGTCTTTGTGGTCGCTGTTGTCTATGTCCTCGTGGGTGTTGTTGTCTGTGTCTGTGTTGGTGTTCTTGTCTGTGTATTTGTGGGTCTTGTTGTCCCTCTCTGTGATGGTGTTGTTGTCAGTCTCGTTGTCCCCGCTATTTGTCTGGCGTTCGTTGTATCGCTTCATGCTTAGTTGGTGAAGAATGATCTTGCTTGATATCTCTTCCATTTGTTTTTTGAATTTTAAAAATGGCTGTTTGCCCTGGAGCTACAAGGCAGCAGAGTTAGAAATATGGCGTCATCAACGAAGTTCATTACATGCTACATGATTAAGACATTTCAGAAAATCATAAACTCATATTTTCCCGTCCTTGGGACGTGTTGCATGTGTAATTGTTGGATAAAGTCTAGAACATTGCTCATATGCATTTTATCATTCAATTGACTTTTCTTATACTTAGTGCCACGTGCTGTCTCGCCGATATTGCAAAATAACAATTTTGCACTTTAAGCCGGTAACTAAACTTCCATTTAGAATTCAAAAATTGACCATGGATGGACGTGTGCCAATTATAAGGTACAATGACTGCTTCTGGTACCAATAGAATTGACAATTTGAAATAATAATCTTCTAGTTTGCTTTTTCAAAAATTAAACTGTTACAGCGATTACTAAGCGTTCTATTTGTCATACATGTGGCATGTATTCCTTTAGTACGAGGAGAAATGTTACATGTAAACCTCATTTTTTAACCCTGGGTATAGACTGTTTTGATATTTAGGTTTTAGGAGAAAGAAATACTTACTTCGAATGACAAATCATCGATAGCAACTCGATTACCAAACCAATTTACTGTTGAATTCAAGAAGTCCACCAGCGACAGATATATCAACATATGCACAACTATTGATACAACTAATGCAGTTCCAAGCTGGGTTCCTTTAGTTATTGCCTCCAGAATATTATTCGATCCACTTAATCTAAAATATAGTTTCAAAATATCTAAAAAGGTCGATACATTTCAGATGTAAGGTGTGTTGCTGAAGACTTTCATATATCTTAAAAGAACAGAAGTGTTGTTTTATACAATTTTGCCGCCAATCAGCAGCCAACCCGAAATACATAAATTCTGTGCTTAAGAAATGATTATGAAGCATGAATGATTAAGAAAAGCCAAATTGATGTAATTTCTCCGCATCCCCTGTATCATATCAAATGTTTGTGACAGCATTTATGTCAAAGCAGGAGGTTCCAGTCTTTGCGAATGGTCTACATTGTATTACAATGCGTAATAGAATGTAAACAGTCTCATAAACCATTTTACATTCAAATGAATTAATAATTGAAGAGGGTTTCATTAAGAATCGAATTCATGTTATTCCTTGCGTCTTTGAATACCTATTCTAGATTCAAAAAGGACGTCAGTCATAACATGATTGGAGTGTTGTCAACCAAATCTTCGCAATGATAACTCTCCTACTTCAAAAATGCAAACAATTATGAGATGGAAGGAATGCTAAATGTACTTGCATGATCTAGTGCGGATTTCTTATCGACATACAAATACATTGATATTAGAACTAAAATTCACATATGGTCTTCTACTACTCTTCTACTTCTATGTGTATTAAAAAGGAGGGGATCTCCAACCTTACTCAGCTGTAACACCCACATTAACGCACCAAAACAACCAATGTGAAAAAAAAACAGAATAAACAAGAGACGCAAAGGAGACATTCGACATAGAAACATGAAATACAAAAGCAATGATACTAATGAGCAATCGGTGCCGTCTTAGGATGGTCATTTGCCATGCAAGTAGCGTTTTGAGCAATCAACCGGATTACGATAACCAAGAGGTCTCGAAGAAAGCACAATTGCGTTGTGAAATAACCTCTTCAGTGTAACATGACCATACAAACCTACTGAATGACGCAGGGCACAAGAAACACGCGGATGGATATGTAAATGGATACAAAAAAACAGAAGTTGTACGAAATACAGTCCGTGCTCTGCCGGCTGTAGCGAGCTCTTACATGTTATCACCCGAGGACTTAATCGAGGCACTGTCCTCTCTAAAGAGGTTTGGACATTGCCCGTCATGGAGTCCTGTCGACATACAGAATAAGAGTGCAATTCTTAAGAATTCGCTGGTACAAGACAGTGTAGATTTGTCAAGTACTAGGCCAAGTGTCCGTCTGGTGACAACAGGATCATATCCTCGGTATAAAGGCGTTTGATGATTCTAACAAAATTTCGAAGGTAATTTTGTCTTCCTTTGATCCTTTTTATTTTGTTCATTATGTCACCATCAAAGGCAGGTTTTGAAATACCCATAGTAATAAACTCTGTTGCTTGTATGGGTCCGAATTTCAGAATAAGCTTACAATAAAATTTTGTGAAATTTCCAAAAGTATTTTCACGTTTGCGAATGCGAAAACCTTGACGTTAAAGTTTCTTGGTAATTTGTAAGTTTCTACTATGAAAATCCAAAACATAAGTACCTGCTTTAGCATACCGGATAAGCTGTGAAATGCAAATACCGTATGACGGTATAAATATAATGGGCGAGAAGGAGGCCTAATAATGAAACGTAAATATATACACATATACTATATAATATATTTATTATCCATAAAGCCGGGCTTCTAGAAGAGAATGAGCTTCAAACAGAGGCATTCGTCACATTCGTGTCACATTCTTATTACTTCTTTTCTTGACAAGACAAGGGTACTAATGCGACACGAATGCAACACGACAGTGATGCGATTCAACTGCCAATGAGACAAGACTAGAAGAATGCAAGACAAATGCGCTACGATGTAAAACATTCAAGAGGAATGTGACATGAATAGAGAAGATAATTATACGAACATGAGCCGACAGTGCTACGAGCATGACACGAATGTGAGAAAGCCAAAATCTGACATGATTGCTGATTCTGCAAAACCAGGCTTTGAACAATCATATTCGAAGATTAAATTATTTCACGATCCTAATTCAGCGGTATGATTAAGATGTACAAAAAAAATATAAATCCATTGTGTCACATTCGTACCGTTGTCGTGGTAGATTCGTGTTGATCTTTTTAATCTTGCTTCATTCGTATCTCGATCGTCTCAAATTCCCCTTTATCGTGGCGCATTCTTGGCAGAATCGTTTTCATTCGTGTTTCATTCTCCTCATTTTGACAAGAACACACACGAATGCGAGAAGAACGCGACAAGAATACAGGAAAACACAACACGAATGCGACATGAATTTGAGGCAAAAGAAATAGACACGAATATTTCAAACAGTTTGAAACATTCGCGTCAACCCGAAGAACAGAGGAGATTGCACACGAATGGGACGAGAACGTTAAAAGAATAAACAAGAATACACACGAATGCGAGGGGAATGAGGCACGAAAATGAATTTTTGCCTATTCGTAGCTCATTCCTTTCTGGATTCGCGAGAGTGGAAGCTGGGCTTATCACATATTCACTGATATTGTTCGTTCAATGTAAATTTAAGCCGACGTTCCTTGTCCCTTTCGCGTCTCTTTCTGTGCTTGTTTGCTCTGTGTTTTTGCATTGGGTGTTTTAGGGTTTTGCTGTTGGTGCTGCAGCCTTGTGTTGTTGGAGATCCACTCCTTTGTTTTATTAATTATAATGCCTTCGCACGACATAGATAGTCATGTAATGAACGAGAATTCATGAGAATCTGCAAAATAAGATATCGCATACATGTAAATCTTTGCAAATCTTTGTGACAATTGACCCTTCCGATTGCGTGAAATAAAATGCAAAATGTCGTGACGTAACAATGCTTTTACCTCGGACAAATAAGCTTCGAACCTCGGTCAAACATCGAAATTACATTGTGACGTCATGGAATTTCTCAAATTTTTCCCGGGTTCGGAAGGGTCAATACTAGTGGAAGATTAATGAAATGTGTAATGAGGTAAATTGTATAACCTACTCTTTGTCCTCGATATTGACGCCATTGTTAATTTCTTCTTTTTGTTCTCCAGTGGTACTGTTGTGATCGTGCTCATCTTCCTCCTCTGGAACATTCAGCTTGGCACAAACCAGAGCGGCAGGTGCTGACATCACACTGGCCGTTATCATCTGTGACATCGGAACCTTCATGCATAACAATAGAGTCATGTGCAAATGAAATGAGAATCATAAAATTTATCTCGAAACAATTGAACTTAATTCATTAAAAGCATGCTAAAAAAAAGACAGAATCTAGCGTACTTTGAATAATACTATACTAGATCAAAATAAAACGAAATAAAAATCAGAAACTTTTCAAAATTTGTCAAATTATGCTCCTCACTCGCAGTAGACAAGGAAAACTTCGCGTCTTTTCTTTATCTTATATTCTTTTAAAATGATATCGATGACGGTTAAGGTTTAAGAAATACAAACAAGTATGCAATTGTAACGAACGGCAACTTGATTAAAAACGTTATCAAAATTATTGCACTAGTCAAACATACATGTTTCGGACTGCTAAATCATCAACTTTAAACTGTCAATGTCTGCTTTGACAATCTTATTTCAAACACCTAACCCTTGCGAGTAGCCTCCTCCAAATGTTACATGTACATGTATATAACTATGAATATTACACAACCTGCCTTTATGGTGATATGATAAATAAAATTAGAAGGATCAAACGTAGACAGCATAACCATCTTAAATGCGTCAGAATCACTAACCGCCTTTTATACAGTGGATATATGATCCTAATGTCACCGGACGGACACTAGGCTCGGTTCTTTACCAATCTACAGTCTTGTACCTGCGCATTAATAAAACTTGCACTCTGACTGACTGTGACGACGGGTCTCTATGACTGGTTCTGTCCAAACATCTTAAGAGAAGACAGGACCCCGATCCTCTTTGAATCTCAGTCTGACTCCTTGGGTGATAACATGAATGAGCTCGCTTCAGCTGGCAGAACACAGACTGTATGACGTAGCGCCTCCCACCCAAACTTTTTTTTTAATATCTATTAACATATTTTGGTCTCTGCGTTTTGCTGTCTTGTTTTTGTTGTCATCTAACAGTGAGGAGATTATTTACACTAGAATTGTGCGTTCTCCGATACATTTGTGTGACCGGAAAAGTGCGAAGGTTGTGCGCACGTAATCCGGATAACCACACTATTTGCTACTTGCGTAGCAGATTGCAGTCCTTAGTCGGCACCGGTTACCCATTGGTCTCGTTGGTTTATGTGTAGTATTTTGTGTTTAATGTTTCAATGTCGTATGTCTCTTTATCGTCTTCTCTGTGTTTTCCCATAAGACGTTTTGCTGCTGGTAATGCAATCGGGTCTGGTGGGAGATCCCCTCCCTTCATGTATGAACGACATATGGTAAATTATTGATTAAGTAATATCACACATACCCCAAGTGTTTGATAGAACAGTAGTGCGGATCCCGACACACTAGCAAGTCCACAGACCATCATGGAAAACAGTTGGGATGTTGATATGTCGTCAAGGTATACCCTCACCATCATAAATGCCTCACTCTAGTATAAAATACCGTATGGGTACTTATCTCAGTGGGAATCATATTTATGCTGAGTTAGCGCTGCTTAGACTGCGCTAATTCAAGGATATGCTTATAGATGGAAGTGGAGAATAAGTTTACTGATCTTATTCATGATAATGCTGATATCCGTATTTGCCAGAGGAGCTGTTAAGATAAGGCGTAAAATCTGCCTTGAAAAGTCGAATTTTCAAAATGAAAAAAATTGAGGAAATTTTTCGGTAAAAATAAGAATTAACTTAGTTCAGATATGAATCTTCTGTAATGTTGGATAAATTATGCAAAATATGACCGAATTGATTTGGGTCAAATTAAGCGTTTTTCCCATAGAAATCAATGGAAAACGGAAAAGTTTTTCTACAACATTGCCCCCCCCCCCCCCCCCCTCGGTTCAGAATGCCATTTTCACCAAAGGTGTATATCCATAAAACACATTTTCTGACCGAATGGGGTTCTGAACCGAGGGGGGGGGACAATGTCCCAAAGGCGAAAAACGAAAAAATAGGGGGGATCGATTAATATTTTAGAATCGGTCTTTAGAGCGGTAGAATAAATTAAAATTGCCATCTTTTCCTTTAATATTATGTAAAAATGTATTCAGAGTGTGTTCCGATCAAATATTAACCGTTAGGTAAGAAATAAACGAGAAAGTTGTCTATTTCTACACTGTGCGTATTTCGCGCCTAAAAGTTACATATTTGGCTGATAAATACGAAATATAACCGTTTTCAGTTTCCGGATTGCGGATTTTGCCGATTATATTGATATAATAACCTCAAGGTATATTCCTCTTATCCAATTTTGATATTAAAAGGTATAGAAGTATAATATATAAATCAAATTTGTGTAAAGTAATGCAATTTTTGTGAATTTTCGCTCGATATTTGACATTTTCATATATCAGTACCCCTACCTCTTCAACTCGTAATTATAACATCTTTCACTAAATCTATTTAAATACAATTTCTACTTGGAATCTTCTAATACTTTATTTTATAAACCCGACCACTTTTTTCCTGAAATAAAAGGACAGCGCAAGAGAAATAATCGAGTGATTACAGGGCTAAATCAAGCCCTTATCTTAACAGCTCCTTTTCCCCTGTTTCTGCTTAATTTGCATGCGCTTAAAAAGTACACATACAGTATGTCAAAATGCATCACACAATTTTGTTTTTTAATTAGAATGAGATAGAGATACATCTTTTTGTATGTAGGACTGATATAGAAATTTTGTTTAGAAACGAGTATCAACAGAAAGCATAATGAGAGTATTAATATACTTGCTTTTTTGTAAGATACTCCCTCAATAAATAACAAACTAAGATACGTATTATAGTACATACAGCAAATTGAAAAATCGATGTATCTTAAGAATTGAAAAACGAAACTTTGCTAACAATTGCCATAAAAATATTTGCTGCGGCCACCATGGATTCTACAGGTCTAGTGCCCAAACAGAAAGCCAGGAAGCTACCAAACGTCTTCACTAAAAAGGTGGTAACGCCGAGGTACTGAAGAACGTTTATCGTGGTGACAAACTAAAGTATCTGGGGCATTGACTGCAAAACAAACATAGAGGTAAAAAGTATCGCATCCATAGAGACGTATCTAGCACTTTTTGATATGCAAATAAAATTTTAAACAGGTAATTAGTTCGATTATCAGAGTCGACATTACTACGATTATTAAGATTGAAGGTCTGGATATGAATACTGGTAATTGCGTTTCTGGAAAAAAATTGTGTTTTCACCGGAAAAAATTGTGTGTTTCTTTTCAGATACATTCTAAATGTTTTATATTATACAATTAACGAATCGACTTAGTCTGTCTGTCCATCTGTCTGTCTGTATGTCTGTCTGTCTCTGTCCGCAAGTCATACCATGTATCTCTTTCTGAATTTTTATAGATGGGAAGGACATTTCATGTTCTAGTGTGAAAATATATATGTGGCCTTGGCCGTGAAGTTTGAGCTTCTCAAAAACTTATTCATAAGTCCTGAATAATGTTGATATACATTCCATGCTTAATATATGTATCACTTTTGATAAAATCAATTTCGTTTCCGTAACTGATAATTTTTTTCATTTTTTTAAGAATCTTTAATAGGAATCTTAAACGATCTCACCTGAAATATGATCTGAAAATCTTTATACTTCTCCGTAAAGACGAATTCTGCCCCGGTATCAGAAAAAGATGTAAACTCTAAAACTCTGTCAGATAGATATTCCATGCTGGCTATACCCACATCCGTACTGACGAACAGAATTCCAAGCAAAAGCTGAACCATGAGACCCCAGTAGACCGTGTGCCAGTTTACCTTAAGGATTGCAGTAAGAGACAATTCCAAAAACTATATAGATATAAATTATACAATACCTAAATACGATATTGACAGAAAAAATCCCATTTAAAAAATTTAATATAATTATAATGAAGTCCAAAACAATCTTTGATAATGGGCCAGAATGTTAATGTAATTTTATAATAATTCATCTGTGTATATAACTTAAGTGATTTACTCACCTTTTTCCTGTTTGTTGAGGTTGCATACATTAAACAAACCAATACGACTATGCCGATCAAGGAAACGAGATTTTCGGTATTGTCAATCAGAGAGAAAACCACTGTGTAAGCCAAAGCTGCTCCACCAACAATGACGTTTAAAACCCTAGAAAATTAGGGGGGCAATTTTGAGAAAGAATGTCAATGGAAAATTCGGAGCATGATTAAAATTATTGATTTTTTATTCTTGATAGGGATATTAAAGGGATAAGGGGAGTTTTTGGATTGTTTTATTTCAAAAGCATGTCGTCCATGGTGACGACAACGGAGAATTCATTACATGCACTTTTCCAGAATCTTTTTTTAACCAATCAGAATCGTTGTAACAGTTTTAAAAATTCCGAGATGAATCAATGTATATTGTTTCAAAATAAACAGCTTTAGTGATTATAAGTACGAAACATTTGTCAGGGACTAGAATTTTAAAGTAATTTGATAGTGTAATGTTCGTCAGTTTAGTCTAGTGCTTTTATTACTTGATCGTTAATATACACACAAACAAAAGTTAGCAACACTTCAATATTTCGGAGACCTTACCCTTTAATAATAATACAGAGATTTTTTTTTTATAAAATATATCGAATACCAATTATTTCGTAGATGACTTTACCTCTTTTGTTAACATATAATACTAAAATGATATCGAAATTGAAACATTTGGCTTAGATAGATCCGCAAATACAAATCAGGCATTTTTAGGAAAAATGAAGAAGAATAAAGTTTGAAGAGGAATGCTGAAAAGATTATGGTGACAGTTTCTTAAAGACCGACGTTGGCAACCACACGGTCATTAATATGGATACCTGCGCACTTAGGCTTGGTAGGCGTGGTATACCGTCCTTCAAAGACATACCGACAGGTAATCCTTTATCATGCGTAAGAGATACCCGAATATTATCTGTTTTAAGCTGTCAATCAAAATTGATAGGGGTAAAAGGATTAAAAGGAACCAATCAGATACCAATTAGAGATGTTAACCCTATAGCGGTCAGTGTGGAAAATTTATCTGTCCCTTTATATAGTCCTCTGTCGGCGATTAAATAACAGATAATTTAGCACCACATTACGCTCAAGATTCAAAAATCCAATACGGTTTTCTTTCAAAAAGTTAGTATTTTATTCTTTCAGTCGACTTCCAGTTGAGGTTTATTCCAACGATCCTATTTCATTCGCTTATGTTGTTAATTGTAGATGATTCTCGCTATATGCAATTGCGCTATATACCATGTTCATCAATGTTAATGATGACTTTCAGACAAATTATGCCGCATTTTGGTCGAATGAGATGCATATCCAGTTTTTCATTTCGACATAAAAAGAGAAATTTTATGATTCGAATGAATCTTTTAACCGGAAGCATGTTAGCTGGTGATTGCCCTACATACAGAAATATATAGGTCGAAATGTGGATAAATAAAACAAGAGGCCCTATGACCGCGATCGCTCACCTGAAAACTACATAAACTAAGCTTATCAAACAATAAGATGTTTGTCAAAAGACAAAAACTTGACTTTGAAATGGAACAAAAATTTTAAACACTTCCTAAGATATCTTTCTAGATCAACCTGATGCGTTCGGATTGTCGATATGTGCTTCCATTCTGAAGAAGAAGTTTGTCAAAGGAGGGTACCCCCTGTGACCTACTTTTGCCTCTGATGGTGGCGCCAAATGTTAACGGATCTGGACGAAACATAACAATACTTGTAGGGCACCATGAGTACCTCATGCCTACCAAGTTTCATAAAAATCTGAAAAGTGGTTATGGAAGCTTAAAATGTATTTTAAAAACCTTTTTACATAAGCAAAAAAAAAATTTAAAACTTAAGCATGAAATACATATCAAAGCATTTAGTAACTTTTAAAAATATGATAAATATGCATTACGTGAGTGTGTAAAATCATACATTTATTGAGTTATTTACATAAATAGTTCAAAAATGTGCTATCCTGACTAACAAAGTCCACAAAGATGTCAAAAACGCGTCAAAAATTTGTCTTTGGAGTGGAACCAAAAATAACAACATTTTTAAAGAAATCTCTCTTGATCAACCTGATGCTTTCGGTTTGTTGATACGTGATTCGGTTCTGAAGCAGACGTTTGTCAAAGGAGGGTATCCCCGTTACATACTTTTGCCTGTGGCGGTGCCACCTGTTGACAAACCCTGACAGAAAACAGCAACATTTTTGGGGATCATTAGTACTTCATTCCTACCAAGTTTCATCAAATTTCCTTCAGCCATTCTGGAGAAGAAGTCGAAAATATGAAAAGATTCCGACGGACGGACGACGAATGGCACGCTATGACAATAGCTCACTTAAGCTTCATTCAGATTAGGTAAAAAATCAAGAAAATATTTACCTAAAAGGTGCTAATTTAAAGAAAAACAGAAAAGCCATCCAAAAATATATCTTTGTCAAAAGTTTATTTCTTTGAAAAAGTAGATGGTAATATAAATACACCCAAATTTATCTTATTCATGGTCTAAATTTTTGTCTGATAATAAATTCAGTTCTACCGTTACATGAGCACCGAACTGCACTACAGGTTTCATGGAAGCGCTTTTTGCATTTTTGTTTTATTCCAAATTTGCTAAAAAGATATTTATTCCCAATACCTAAAAGGTTATTTACAAAATCTGAGCATTTTGAACTCATATTCAGATTTCAATTTCTTTGGATTAACAATTTGAAGTTAAATGTCTAACTACAATAGTTATTATACATGTACCCACTTCGATCCCGATTTAAGGTAAGTTGCATATATAATACTATTTTGTTCTAAAAATAAGTTAATATTGTCTACGTCAAATGTCAAATACGTATCATGAAACATAATTTTCAAATATTTTTTATCAAACCAGTATTTTGCATTAAAAACAATTTCATAGCTTTTCACTTACCATCTTAAAACTTTTCGCAAGACCTTTTTCGTCCAAAATACAGTACATCTTTTAGGAAAAATCTGTCCACTAAGTCGAGTTTTGATGAATCGCCAAAAAATCAGAAGGATTCCAAATAAAGTACAAACAAGAAGTCTGATCGATCCCTCATCACCAAACTCTACGTACAAGGAGTATCCAACATAACCGAGAAAAGATATCAACAGGAGTGCTTTAACAAACTGAAAGATTTTCAGCTTGTGGGTTCTGTAAAATGAAGTCAAATTGTTCACAACTGTAGGCTCAGAAAAGGTTAGAATTTCTTGAGATTTTCCGTCCTGCAACTGCTGATTGGTTCTTTTGCACTCAACATGGCATTTCACATCCGACATCTATGGAAAATGAAATATAGTTTTTCTCACTTAAATTAAAATTAGATTTGCAGCCGCGATAGAACCAATCTGTAAATATATGATTTTCAGGCAATCAGACCTTACTTCTTATTTCATTTCACTTTTAAAATAATTAATTAGAAAATACTTTAAAATGGGAAAATTCGTTTCACTTTTCAAATAATGGGATATGGTTTTCTAAAGATATTTTAAAAAAGGAGATTTCGTTTTGGGTTTTGTTAAGTATCCGAAACGTGCATGTCTGGTCTTTGCTGCAAAATCTATTCTTAAATGATGCTATTGAATTTGAAGACGTTTAAGAATTTAACAAAGAAATAAGTATAAGAAATTTCATTTTTCGTTTACCTCCGACATATGAATTTTATCATTATTCTCCATTTTCTTGTTATTCTTAGTGTTGTACTAAAACTTCATCGAATTGTGTCTTCTTCATATGTCCATTAATAAGACGCTTACAGTAACATCACTCGTTTAACGTCTACAAGCTAAAGCAGCAAATTATTTCAAAATATCCCAAATAGACTCAAATTTCCAAATATCCCGAGCAAATGCTTTGTAGATTTATATGATAAAATACCATCATGTGACGAATATGCTAATGCTTCATTTGAATAGTTTACTTGATATCTATTCGATTCAGCAATAATCGCCGTCGAAAATTAGAGAAATGAAATACCAAAAAGAAGTGGATTTTTCCAGAACAGAGTATATGTGCTATATTGCATAAAAGTTAAACGTCTTCAAATTCAATGGCATCATTTAAGAACGGATAAATTTTCAGCATGGACCAGACATGCACGTTTCGGGTACTTAACCCTCGTCAGTGATCCTCAATGTTAACAATATAATATGGCCAAAAAGTGTGAAAAAAAGTGTGAAAGTTATTATGTTCAAAAATATTCCGAAAGACGTAGCAGGATAGGTAGGATATGATGCTTCAGGACCCATGTTTTAGAAATTTCAAGAAAGGTGAAGGTCCACTTGTCCCTAAACTTTGCCGTGTATTTTTCGTCTAAAATAATTTTATGAAAATTATGATTTTCTATCTTTAATGTTTCATTAGAATATGTGCGAATATACAAGGTTCATATTTCAAGTAGTTGTAAAGTCACGCAAGTAAGATATGACATCACATTGTGACGTCATTTGCTGTGGATAAAGGAAAATGAAGGAAATCACCGTGTGTTAGGCAAAAATTCTGAGTATATTCTGAGTATATATATATTGACTTAATTTAAACATCAAAGAAGTACCTATCAGTTACTCAGTCTCAAAGTTGAGAAGAAAAGGCAAAATCATTAGGATGTCCATTTTAACGGTTGCGAACCTCGGAATGAATAACATTCCGAAGTGAGACAAGGTGCCAGGGGAGAGTCAGCGCTTCCTGATAGCATGCAACACCCTTCACAACAGCTACATGAACACTTCGGTGATTGTCTCGATGTACATGTTGATGTACATATCAGGTAATATGTCTTGTTTGGTGATGATGACAGTTATTCAATTGCAATCCAGAGTATCTCTGATCATTCTTGAAAGATGGATCTGGTATGTTTTTATCATATCTCCTTAGCGACCGGAGAACTTCCTCAATGATTATTTCAGCAGATTGTGCAATACAATCGTGAACTTACAAGCTGTCTAGCTCTAACGAGGAAATCTTCATATTTGGAACATGCCCTGGCATACCGTAAACACCATAAGCAGGAGACGGAATGATGCTACTAATGAAAGGGAAGTTAGTTATGTGGAAACTGCAATCATCACGCTTGTCATACAGTGAGGTGTTCAAATGACAGTTTCCGTCGAAAGAAAGAAGTCTATCCAAGTACGAAGCGGATCTGTCGCTCTCGGTTGTTTCCTTTATCTCTAGTTCAGGAGCTCGAGGATATAATTTATGTGGATGATCCTTAAAGTTTGGGTTATCAATGGACAACAAGTCATCTATGTATCTGAAGGTAAAATTGTACTGAGATACTGGGTACTTTCGTCCAGTCAAGAACAAGTTCTGGATGAAATAAGCTTCGTATGAATATAAAGATAAGTCCACTAGAAATGGGCGCAATTGGCACCCATGAGTATGCCAACTATTTGTTGTATTATGTTTCCTCAAAACACCACAAAAATGCTGTGAATCAAAACTTCAAGCACCCAGATGAAATAGTCTTCTGTATACTTTTTGTTTGAATAAGAATGTTTCTTCACGAAATAAGTATCCTCCCGCCCTATGACAAGGTATTTGTATCTCCTGTTCTCATTTTTATTTAAAGAGAGGTGTTGCGATATTGGACGGTCTGCTTATAGCTTTTGGAGTGGAATGGTAGTACGTGTATCGAGCGTGGAGAAGTCGAAAAACCTCATGCTGGTAATATTATTGAAATTGGTGACTTTTAAATTTTCCTAAAGTTACTTAGAATTCTTTAAGATCCACATCTGATTGATTCCATTTTTGGAATATGTTGTCTCGCATTATGTTTGAAGACATTTTCGTAAGCACAATGGATAGAGGTTTTGCGGAGCACCTGGATGAACCGGCAATGAACCGGTGTGTGAATAAGGATTTTTGTGCATTTTGGTAATCCAGTAGATATAAGGTAGTTCAAGATCAGAGTCATCAGCATAAATACCGAAGGACTCAAGAACAGATTTGTGGTTGTCAAGTATTTCAGATACATATACATTTGTAAGTGTGTATGTATCTCCTCCCTTCTTTTGGATTTCCAGGTGCTGAATGTAACCCCAGTTAATATACAGAAAGTATTACAATAGAGAAACAGCTATATTAAGAAATTGCACGTAATAAACGTGATTGTGTAAACGAAATTCGTTGAGGTGGCGCTACCTTGGATAAGCTTAATAAAGAAATAAAGACGCACACTATAATTCACTAATAAAATGATACCTGCTAGATATATTTTTTGTGCCACCTGCTATATCAAAATGGAAATACATAGAATCCTGAAGACTTAGTCTACATCACCAACAAAACGAATGGAACATGGATAAAACATGTATCATATATCATAACATGTATCAGCACTGATGAAGTACCCTTGAGAAAAGCCCCTTGTATCTCTGTTATCTTTATCTTTTACCTTGATCATCAAAAGAGGGTTTCTTCATGTTGTTTGTACCAACTGTATGAAGTTTGACATGATCTCTTGATGAATGACACTTCGAGAATCTATTCTAGGATTTCGACAAATTCCAAGATTGACCATTGTATACAAGGACTTTGACAATTTTCAATATTTTACAATGACCTTTTACCCAAGACCTTGTTAATCAACAGGGTTCTTCCTCCTATAGCATGCACTCAATGCGTGTTTGAAATTTGTTCAAGATCCAATGGAAATTGTGCCCCCTTGGCTATACACAAAGATTTTTACCATTTCCAATTTTGGATTGACCTATTACATTGAAAATTGATAGGTTTCTACCTCTTGTTGTATAAGCAATATGTGTATGAAGTTCAATCAAAATTTACCCTCTAAAATATAATGAAGGACTTAACATTTCAAATCTGTGACCTTGATCTTTGACCTTGAAATTAAATAGGGTAAATTCTCTTAAATAAGCAACACTTGTTTGAAGTTACAAATTATTGCTTCTTATAAGCTGAAAACTAGGATATCGATTCTACAGATTTCAAATATGTGTACTTGACCTTTGACCTTGAAAATTAATAGGGTTCTCCCTCTTGTCATAAGCAATGGGTGTATAAATTTTAGTCAACAACCCATCAAAATCTGCCACCTAAACTGTATACAAGGATTTTAAAAACTTCTAATCTGTTACCTTGACCTTTAACCTAAGGCCTGAAACATAGTGAAATCAAAGATTACGAAGCTCACCTCGTGGCAGCAAAGTTCAATTTAAACATATCTCTAAGTACATGTATATTAAGAAAATCACTCAAGTGGAAAAAAGTAGGTCAAGGTCATTTCATGAAAGTTTAATCAAAGATACATCTAATATGCAAGTTTGGTACATGAAGCACTTATACTTTGCTCAATATTGGCCTCTAAAGGCAAAATCACTCAAGCGGAAAAAGTAGGTCAAGGTCATTTTATGAAGATTTGATCAAAGATACATCCAATATGCAAGTTTGGTACATGTAGCACTTAAACTTTGCTCGATATTGGCCTTTAAACGCAAAATCACTCAAGTGGAAAAAGTAGGTCAAGGTCATTTTATGAAAATTTGATCAAAGATACATCCAATATGCAAGTTTGGTACATGTAGCAATTATACTTTGCTCAATATTGGCCTTATAAGGCAAAATCACTCAAGTGGAAAAAGTAGGTCAAGGTCATTTCATGAAAGTTTGATCAAAGATACATCCAATATGCAATTTTGGTACATGTAGCACTTTTACTTTGCTCAAAATTAGCCTTTAATTGCAAAATCACTCAAGCGGAAAAAGTAGGTCAAGGTCATTTTACGAAAGTTTGATCAAAGATACATCCAATATGCAAGTTTGGTACATGTAGCACTTAAACTTTGCTCAATATTGGCCTTTAAAGGCAAAACCACTCAAATGGAAAAAGTAGGTCAAGGTCATTTTATGAAAATTTGATCAAAGATACATCCAATATGCAAGTTTGGTACATGTAGCACTTATACTTTGCTCAATATTGGCCTTATAAGGCAAAATCATTCAAGCGGAAAAAGTAGGTCAGATGCTGCACCGATGCATGGGTTCACCTCAGCCTCCCAAGATGAATTCCTTGTTCAAGTTTGGTTACTGTAGCATCAGTACTTTGTCAGATACTGAACTACCCCAAAAACTTTAACCAGACAATGACAAAGTCATTCAACCGGAAAATGTAGGTCAGATGCTGCATCTGATGCATGGGTTCACCTCAGCATCCCAAGATGAATCATTTGTGCAAGTTTGGTTACTGTAGCATCAGTACTTTGTCAGATACTGAACTACCCCATAAACTTTAACCAGACACTGACAAAGTCATTCAACCGGAAAATGTAGGTCAGATGCTGCATCCGATGCATGGGTTCACCTCAGCATCCCAAGATGAATCACTTGTGCAAGTTTGGTTACTGTAGCATCAGTACTTTGTCAGATACTGAGTTACCCCAAAAACTTTAACCGGACGCGGACGGGGACGGGGACGCGGACGCCGGGTTATAGCATAAGCTCATCTCAACTTCGTCGAGGTGAGCTAAAAATCAATAGGGTTCTTTCACATGTCATGTCACAAGCAATTAGTGTGTGAAGTGTGGTAAAGATCCAATCGAAACTCCATCCTCTGGGCTCTATATACAAGGATTAAAATTATTGAGTTTGATAATGGTCATCTAGAAACGCCACCTTTATAGTGCATACAAGGGTTGTGACAATTCCAATCTGAGACCTTGACCTATTACCTTGAGAATTGATAAGATACCTTTTTTTTTGTCAAAACAAGGGAGTGTATGAAGTGTGTTCAAGATCCAATCAAAACTTCCCTCTAGGCTGTATACAAAAGTATGACGCACCAACGAAAACACACACACACACTAATGCAAACGCGAACGACAGCATTACTATATCAAAATGCAACTAATATGTTGAAACTTCGAAGGGGATAATCAAGAGATGAGTTCAGCAACTTGGCTAACAACAGTTATGGTCAATCCATAAGCCATTATGCTAGAATTTATACTTTGAAGTCCAGAATTTGCAAAGACAAGTTTTAGGATGGACAGACAACAGTATGATGGAATGATATACCAAAAGACTTATGCAATACTACATGTCCCTGGCAACTTTATGGAGGGATAATAATACGTTGATAGAATGACAGACATCTTAATTCTCATTAATTTGAATTTATTTTGTGAACAAATCAATTGAGATATGAAAACAATTGAACTGAAAATGATGACACTTAATTTATGTGTGCTTAATACCTTTTAGATTTATTACAACCAACTGATGTTTAGAGAAATCTACAATAACTGGAAAACAAAAATAATGTACAACAATTAACATTATTCATCATTAAGTACAAATTTCTTTTTAATCTAAGCTCTATATCTGAAATTCATGGAAACTGAAAAAGGTCATGCTTTTTGTTTGTAAAGACCTTTCCATAATATAAAGTCGTTTAAGAAAAGGATAAATTTACAGATTTCATTTTAAATGAATCTCAAAAGTATCAGACTCAGCATATTTTGCTACAGTTAGCCTTCCAGGCTACAAAATGAATGAAATATACAACAGTTACTGCAATTTTGCAAAATAAATAGAAACATATTTCAATTGATTCACAAGTCTGCTCAAGATCAGGCACATGTATGTGTTATCTAAATTATGAGGTCATAACCTTGAATATGACCTTGACCCCTAGTTGGTCTTGAGTCTTACTATTTTTAACCAACCTTGCAAGTTTGATGGTCGCGTTGTGTCTGAATTTAGAAAGTTACGTTTTTTTATGTAAAATGTTACTACACGTACATGTACCAGATAGACAGACAGAACACATGTAGCCATTGTCTATTGAGTCTATGCAGAATTCAGAGTTATTTCCCTTTTGAGACGGTATCTGACGTAAAACCATTGTGACATCATGAAAATGGTATGGTAACAAAGATTTTGTACCATCATTTCCCAGAGTATAGGGACTGTTTCCATAGAATTTGATGACGTCACAATTAGTTTACGTCAGATACCGTCTCAAAAGGGAAGTAATTACTCTGGTTTTCGAAAATACAGAATAGCTGGATCATAATAAACACAATTCTTTCACTACACCGAGATCAACTCATAATTAATTATCAAGGCAAGAACACATTAATCTCATCTGAAGGGAATCTCTTAAGTTTATCTTATTTACAGACAAAAACATATATTTATGCATAAATCATAACCTAAAGCTAGCCATAATTTTGATCGATTAAAAAAAACTTTTCAAAAATACTTTGAATTATCAAATCTGTGTAAGTTGTACAAACTTAAACGTAGTCTAGTTTATTTGTATAAGACATTTTACCTTTTTTTAAATTAATAGATTCTTTTCAAAATCTACCACTAATGACTACCATCCCAAAAACCTCTTTTCACAACTCTTTCCTGCTTAAGTTTCTTATTTTTCACAATTATTTCACCTCTCACAACCTTGGAATGGAATAAATATTACTGTAAATAAATAAGCACCAACAAATTGAATGTGAAGATCCTGTCTTAATGTAAAACTGTATTATTTGTACAACAACATGGGCCTCTCTAGATCAACTGCTATCCAAAAAATATAACACTGTATTTATTTATCAAAAATTTCCATCAGAGATACTCACAAATAACAACTTTTTTCCAGTTTTGAAGTTTACATTTTGTGTATTTTTTAAAAATCACAATAATCATGATAATACATGTATACTAAAAGGATTTCTTTTTCATATTTTCATGATTTCAATTTTAATACATGTACTATGTAAATTCTTTTTTTTTTTCATTTTACTTTCAATTTCCAAATCTTTACCATTTTGTTGTGGTGTAATGCATCATTTTTAAAACATTCTATGATAAGTACTTGTGAGATTTAAATACAGGTATTGAATATGAACAGTCATGTATTTTCATTTAAACCAGAAGTCTCTGACGAGACTGTAGCTCTCCTGGTTGTTTTTTCTTTAAAACATCAGTTTCCTTTCTTTTTTTTTAACCAAAGACCATAGGGAGCAGGTGCTCTAACAAATTATAAGTAGCACAACAAAACAACTTATCCATTAGACTACAACTAGAATATAACTCATATAATTTATAATATCCGATATATAGTATTTCAAAAAAGAATGCCACACCCATTTTCCGAGATCCTAGGGGCCAGGGGCTTCTACCTAAAATGAACTATCAATGACACAACTAAACCACAGACCATCATAATGCAAAAAGAATTAAGTCTCCATCATTTATAGTGTCAGAGGAGTTGGGAACGCACTATTACATGGAGTTAAAAAGGAGAAAATGACCACACCCATTTTCTAAGACCCTGGGGGTCAGGGGCTCAAACAAAATATCAGGTGCACAACAAGACCACAGACCCATCATATTGCAAAAAGAATAAAGTCTCCTTCATTTATAGTGTCAGCGGAGTTGCGAGCACAAGATTACATAGTTATATAGAAGAAAATGACCACACCCATTTTCTAAGACCCTGGGGGTCAGGGGCTCAAACAAAATATCAGGTGCACAACAAGACCACAGACCCATCATATTGCAAAAAGAATTATGTCTCCATCATTTATAGTGTCAGAGGAGTTGCGAGCACAAGATTACATAGAGTTATATAGGAGAAAATGACCACACCCATTTCTAAGACCCTGGGGGTCAGGGGCTCAAACAAAATATCAGGTGCACAACTAGACCACAGACCCATCATATTGCAAAAAGAATTAAGTCTCCATCATTTATAGTGTCAGAGGAGTTGCGAGCACAAGATTACATAGATAATTTTCATAACCACGCCCATTTTCTAAGACCCTTGGGGTCAGGGGCTGAAACCAAATGTCAGGTGCACAACTAGACAACATACCAAGTAGGATGCAAAAAGAATTAACTTTCTATCACCTATGGTTTGAGAGGAGTTCAAGCACGAGAATTGTTTACGGACGGACGGACGGACGGATGCCGGACGAAGGGTGATGACATAAGCTCGACTGGTCAGAGACCAGTAGAGCTACAAACTATTTTGCAGTTCTGCTCTTTAATTTGAAAACTTTTAACATCGCTGAAACTAGTCTATTCAGAAATACCAGATTTTTTTCCCATAGTTATTTCTGCATCATTTTTCCTTCTTCAAATTACTTGTAAAATTTTTCAGTTCTTATAGTTCTTCCCGATATACATGTATGAAAGCCAATTATATATAATCATGTATCATCTGAACAAATTACCTAAATACTAAAAGACACAATACATCTATTTAGAGGACTAGTTTTAAATGTGAAAAAACATCTTATAGAACTGTACATATAAATCTATTACATCCAACCAACACTTTGATAAATATGAATAATACTCGTTCATCAACAAGTCAAATAATAATTTGGCAACTAGCAACAGGAACGAGCAAAAACTTTGGAAATAAATATAACAGTTACTATGGATACAGTTTTATCACAATAACGTTGAGCACATCGGTGTAACATTAACTTGATTTGGAGCAAACAAAAACAAAAAAATTGAAAACATGTTTGATATAATATTATCTTTCATTCTTTGAGCATGGTTAATGCATTTACATTGAGATCTTATAGAATCAACGGCAAAAATATTTTTTTCTACAATATAAATGTATATGTTCATGTTAATAAGAGATGTTCTTTACGACATCCTCAATAAGCTCTTAGTAATACAAATATTTCATTTGAGCAGGATATCTACAAAATTGAATGTATACATGTATATGAACATGATGAAAAGTTTCATTCAATTCGTTTTAATGCCCAAGGGCTTGTGAACTTTGTAATAATGCCCAAATTATACAGTTCATCAAATCAGAAATAAATTGGTCTCAAGCTTTTCTAACTTCAAAATTTCTGAACACAAATCATCTAAATTTCTTTTTATAAACTATTATATAACAAATATAACAAATAAACATAATTATCAGAACCTATGTTACAAGGAGTGTATTATTAAATCAATCATTTTCGGAAATTTTAAATTACATATTACCAAAGTGTGCATTTCATCAATTTTGCTATTTTCTTTGGAGGGGAAGGGGGGATCAAGACTTTTTGATGAACACAAATGTTGTCTTTGATAACATTTACCCTTATATGACTTCAAATTCAACCTTGAACTTCACCCTTTTAAAAATTTACCCTTTGACACCTAGTTTATCTCTTCCAGCTAAGCTTAATCAAAGTACGACATCACAAACAAATTAATACATGTATGTATAATGATTATCAGTATTATGTGACAACCAAACTGACAGACAAGTTGAAAGAAATTGTGATTCCTTACAAAAGCTTCCATATTAGATATGGAAAATCCCTCATTAACTGACAAATAATTTCTTAAATTGGCAATTATTTCAAAAGATATGTAACATGTAATCTGCATAGACAATAGACAATTTTCATATTACCGCTAGACTTGCATTTTAGACGCTTCAAGACTGAGAACTTTTTTTTTCAGAACTTTTGACATTATTTTTCATTATGACTTTTCACTATGACGTCACAGATCTGTTTTTATGTCACAGTAAAAAATTACGTCAAATGTTGTCATGTCCAGTCTTGGAGTATCTAAAATTCAAGAATACTGCATTAATGTGAAAATCATCTATTGAATTGCTTAATGTAAGTTAAATGGTGGAAAATTTTTTGTCTATTTGTTGCTCCTAATCTATAGAAGACTATTGACCAAGTACTTAATGAAACAATAAACAGATAAATACAACCATGTTAAGACAATAACTTACACAATATCATATGTAAAGAAAGCACAAATATGGATTGTTCAATTGCAAATTAATCAAAAATATGAACATTTCTTGATGTCTAAGGCACATGAAATTGTCAGTGTCAGGAAAACATACTTTGTCTAGTATTCTGTACAACAGAGAAGGAAGTGACTCCTGATAATGCCCAGTCAGTCATAACAGATCCATTTCAAACAAAAAAATATCATTCGTTAAAAACAGAAGTGATTCTTAGAGAAGTCATTTAACATGTTTAAAAGACTTTGAATTCGTTCTTTATCTCATGATCAATCAATGTCTTCAAATATTGACATTCAACTCATTCCAAACTGTGATATTCTCGTTTCTATTAGAGATCGAAGTATAATCACATCACAGAAATAAATAATAGAACTTTTTACATGTATCATAGGCTGTCAAACACAGATACATGTATGTACGTAGTATATCTCAATTTGTGTATCCATCACAACCTTTGCAAATTCACATTAAAATTTACCCTTTCACACTTTTCTTAAAGAAAGGCAATAATAGCACTTTAATCTGACAAAATTTCCATAACCACACATCAGCTATTTCTGTGCAGTTCCGCATCCGTGTCACTGAGTAGAGCTTCAGAGTCTTTGTCAGTCTGTCTGTCTGTTCGTTCTGGTAGTGACACATTACCGACAGACTGTTTCTCAAGAACCATCAACAATGCAAATTCTTTTTGTAGATTCTCCACAGTGTCCATTAGTTTATTGGCAGACAACGCATCTATAATACACCTCAGATCTAGATTTTTTGGCTCCATTGAGTTGTGCCACTTTTTAAGTGCTTGGTAAAATTGTTCGGTAACATTTTTCGGATGATTTTCTTCCACTTCTTCGATGATGGCTTCCACTGGACGCTTTGTACACTCAGTAGCAGCTGAAATTGATACATTGTAGATCCATTTAGTAAGTTTCCTAAAAATAACACGAAACAAAATAATCCATTTCCAGAATAATCGGGTGTTGATCCCCCCCCCCCCTTAATCTTTTAACAAGGATCTAAAATGAACATTAACAATTAAAATTCAATGAATCCTTTTTTTATTTATAATGATATAAAATTAAACAAAATGTTTTTCATAAAAAAACAGATGTCTCCCCCCTCCCTCTAAGTTACTTTGACCTTAGGCTAAAATGCAAAATGATGTCCTTTGAGTCATGGGCAACATCATACTAAAACATGAAAGTGATTCATTACATTGTTTGAGGTAAAGCCCAAACATGATTGGCATATACAATTTCATTATAAGCATATTTAAAGAAATTGACTTTGGTCACATGACCTTGGATATAGGTGATCTGAAACCTACACTCACTGACGAGGGTTAAGTACCCGAAACATGCATGTCTGGTCCATGCTGCAAACTTATCTGCTTTTAAATGATGCTATTGAATTTGAAGACGTTTAACATTGTATGGATCATGAGCAACAAAAAACTGAATTAGTGATTAGATACACGGTTCAAAATATAAAGCCTAAACATTATTAGCATAGACAATTTCAGCCTGGACATGCTTAGCATATACAATTTCATTACCAAAGTAAGAAGCTACCTTAACCATGTGACCTTGGGACAATGTGATAAGAAACATTTAGTCCTTAGAAATAACATACTAAAATATGAAAACAATTGTAAGAAGGGTTCAGGAGATATAGCCCAGACAATATTAGTACGTACAATTTCATTAAAAAGAACTAAATGATCTTGACCTTGGGCACATGACCTTGGGTCAAGATGATAAGAAACCCTCCAATCCTGAGCAACAGCATATTATAGTATAAGAGTGATCCAGTATACGATTCCACAGATATAGCCCAGACTCAATAGCATTTACAATTTCATTAAAAAATGTAATACTTGACCTTAGTCATATGACCTTGGATCAAGGAGGTGTGAAATGTTTGGGTCATCAGCACCATCATACTAAAATATGACGTGATCCGATCACGGTTCAAAAGATTAAGCCTAGACATAATACATGTAACAAATACAATATCATTTAAAATATACTAATTGACCTTGACTTTGGTCATATGACCTTGAGTCAACGTGATGTGAAACCTTTACGTGATAAGCAACAACATACTAAAATATGACAGTGATCTGATAAAAAGTTAAAAGAGATACAGCCCCAATGGGATAGCATGTACAATTTCATTAAAACGTACTTAGTAACTTTGTCCTTGATCAAATGACCATGGGTCCAGGTGAAACCTCTTGGTCATGACTAAATACATTCTTAAACTTGAAAGCAATCCAGTATGCGGTCCAAGGGATAAAGCCTAAACAAGAATGTATCTACAATTTCATTAAAAATGTAGTAAGTGACCTTGGATTTGGGTCAAGGTGATGTGAAGCCTCCGGGTCATAAGCAAAAACATACTAAAATATGAAAGTGATCCGGCAAACGGTTCAAGAGATATAGCCCGGACAAGAATGTATGCACAATATCATTAAAAATGCACTAAGTGACCTTGACCTTGGTCACATGACCTTGGGTCAAGGTGACGTGAAACCTACGGGTCATAAGCAACAACATACTTAGATATGAAAGTGATCCAGCATATGGTTCAAAAGATATACAGTACAAATAATTACATATGCGACACTTTTTTACATGAGATAACCTTTCCACTGGAAAACTGTCATTCATTTTAATGAGTGTTGTTGTACTGCTGTTCCATTGTTATCACAATAAACACTACCAGGAGGCTTGCGCTCAACTTGTTTTGATAAGCATTGAGGCTGTCAACATGATTAAGTTATTTGGTGTGATGTATCAGGAGGGAGCAAATACTGCATTTAACTATACATGCAGAGAGGAATGTTACTTACAATAATATCCTTCTTCAAAGGACATATTTATTTATTTCTTAATCGTTTTACAAATACTACTGGCTTCAGTATTAAAGATTAATAATATGTCATTTGATTTTCATTTTCTATTGATTTAAATGCACACAGGAATATTAGTTTAAGATTCAATCTTAAAAATAGACTTTGCAGCTGTCAGACTGTCTATTTATTGTTACTTCCACATCTATTTTTGTGTCGCCTGCAAAGCATACCTACACTTACGGATCACTTTGTCCATCTGTCTGTCCGTCAGTCTGTGTCTGTCTGGCACACTTAGGGTGTCACAGGCCCATAACTTTTGATTGGTAATTGATAGGGCTTTGATATTTCACTTGTGTATTCCTTGTGACAATACCTTTCTCCACATACCATAATTTTTGACCTAGTGACCTTGGCCTAGATATTTGACCTTCTTTTCAAAAAAGATAAGATTGGCTATATCTGTTGGTTGGTAAGTGATAAGGCTTTGATATTTCACTTGTGTATTCCTTGTGACAAAACCTTTCTACAAATACCATTATTTTTGACCTAGTGACCTTGGCCTAGATATTTGACCTACTTTTTCAAAAAGTTAAGATTGGCTATATCTTTTGATTGGTAAGAGATAGGCCTTTGATATTCCACATGTGTATTCCTTGTGACAATACCTTTCTCCACATACCATAATTTTTTACCTAGTGACCTTGGCCTAGATATTTGACCTACTTTTTCCAAAAAATTAAGATTGGCTATATCTTTTGATTGGTAAGAGATAGGCCTGTGATATTTCACATGTGTATTCATTGTGACAAGACCTTTCTCCACATATCAGAATTTATGACCTAGTGACCTTGGCCTAGATATTTGACCTTCTTTTCAAAAAAGATAAGATTGGCTATATCTGTTGGTTGGTAAGTGATAAGGCTTTGATATTTCACTTGTGTATTCCTTGTGACAAAACCTTTCTACAAATACCATTATTTTTGACCTAGTGACCTTGGCCTAGATATTTGACCTACTTTTTCAAAAAGTTAAGATTGGCTATATCTTTTGATTGGTAAGAGATAGGCCTTTGATATTCCACATGTGTATTCCTTGTGACAATACCTTTCTCCACATACCATAATTTTTGACCTAGTGACCTTGGCCTAGATATTTGACCCACTTTTAAAAAAAGATAAGATTGGCTATATCTGTTGGTTGGTAAGTGATAGGGCTTTGATATTTCACATGCGTATTCCTTGTAACAAGACCTTTCTACACATACCATAATATTTTACCTAGTGACCTTGACCTAGATATTTCACCTACTTTTTCAAAAAATTAAGATTGGCTATATCTTTTGATCAGTAAGAGATAGGGCTTTGATATTTCACATGTGTATTCCTTGTGACAAAACCTTTCTACACATACCATAATTTATGACCTAGTGACCTTGGCCTAGATATTTGACCTACTTTTAAAAAAAGATAAGATTGGGTATATCTTTTGATCAGTAAGTGATAGGGCTTTGATATTTCACATGTATATTCCTTGTAACAAGACCATATACAATAATTTTTCACTTTATGACCTTGACCTAAATATTTGACCTACTTTGAAAAAAATTAGATTGCCTATACCTTTTGATTGATAAGTGATAAAGCTTTGATATTTCATAATCATGTTTATTTCTTGTGACTGGACTTTTCTAAACATACCATATTTTTTTACCTCATGACTTTAAACTAGACCTACTTTTCAAAAAAAGTTAAGATTGGATATATCTTTTGATTGGTAAGTGTAAGGGCGTTAATATTTCACAGTGTATTCCTTGTAATAAGACTTTGCCAAAAATATCATCATTTTTTACCACGTGAAAACATCGAGAGAAAAAAATTCACGCATCACTGAAATATTTACATGTAAATAAAAGTACACGAAAGAAATTGAAAGTTAAACATAAAGAAATAAAGCATGTTAAACCCATTTCTATTATACGACTTTGCTTTCATTGTGGGATTTACAATAATGCCCTCATTAAAGTAACACATGCATACGATAGCTTGGATAAACGTTAAAATCATTTTGACACAAGTTAAGGTATGACTAAATGTTAAACGTCTTCAAATTCATAAGCATCCTTTATAAGAGCAGATAAATTTACAGTAGGTACACTTTATTTGTGAAATTTAATTGGAACTAACCAACATCAATTGATCCCTGAGTAGGGATCAACAACGATTTCTAATATTAACATGTAAAGTACATTTACAGCATGGACCATACATGCACGTTTCGGGTATTTAACCCTCGTCAGTGATCGAAAAATTTGTTTTCGATGGGTTGAGTTTTTTCCAAATAAAAAAGAATTGGGAGTATTTGTTTCAAGTCGAATTATAGTAATTAAAACATATTCCTGTCTTTTATTTGGAATAAACTCGATCGAAAAAACTTGGACTCATCACTGAAATATTTACATGTAAATAAAAGTACATGAAATAAATTGAAAGTTACATGTAAAGAAACTAAAACATGTTAAACCCATTTCTATCATACAACTTTGCTTTCATTGTGGGGTTTACAATAGCACCCTCATCAAAGTAACACATGCATACATTAGCTTGGGTGACTTAAAACCATTCTGACACAAGTTAAGGTATGACTATAAATGTCAAACGTCTTCATGTTCATTGATTACCTTTATGAGCAGATAAATTTACAGCAGGGACACTTTATTTGCGAAATTTACTTGGAACTAACCAACATCAATTGATCTCTGAGTAGGGATCAACAACAGTCTATATATTAACATGTAAAGAATTCCAATGTTCCAAAAGTATTTGATTATGTTATACAATACTGTAAATTGCTTTATTTTCGTCGGTACCAATTTTCGTCAAATCGTTCAAAATTACCATTTCGTCAGTACGTAAATTCGTCATCCAAGGGTCCCTAAACTATAAATTTGTCTATTCAAATGCCAACTTAATATTCAGGTATAGTTTTCATTGTTTGTTTAACAATTATTGGTAAACAAACAATTAGAGACATGTATACCACCTAGCTTGTTGTGAAAACAAATCATTTGGTAATTAGAAGTACATTATATGTGACTTTGTGTGCGTATTCAGTTTTCAATGATTTATCATTTGCCTGTTGCATTTTAAACTCTTAAGATTCAATTTTTCCTTTCTACACTATATTTTGTCAAGAGTATTTATATTCGTCGATACGTAATTTCGTCAAGGGAGGCACTGACGAAAATGACGAAAATTGGTACCTGACGAATAAAAACCAATTTACAGTATCCATCTATATTCATGCATTCCCAAACAAATGTTATACTACTTTTGCTTCATTTCTATATCATTAAAATAATGAGATAGATCTTGAATGTTAGATAAATATCATAATCTATATGGAAAAACTTTCATTTCAAACATTATTTTCATTTTTCAATATACAGTGTAGTTTAATTAACTTAAAAATCGGCATCTCTCGGGTTTTACATGATTTTGAGACCCCTCGGGTGGAACCGATGTATCTTTTCTAGAAGACAATGAATGAGTCATAATAATTTTGAAGAAACTTTCTGAGATACCTGTGTTCAAAAACGACACTTATTCCATTGAATTTCAACAAATCTTTTTTTCTCAAAAGCGACAAACCATTATCTATATTCATTCAAGTTCTACGGATGGGCCCTTTTTCTGACAGGGCCCTTTGTATAATGATCATAGTTATAATGATGTCCTGTGTCTAAACCAGGCGATAATTGCATCTAAACTACAAAAAAAATAATCATTTATCAGATCAGATTTCTTGTTTGTGTTCCACCAGCAGTGACACTCAACAGGTGACACAAATATAATTCAAAAGCAGATACATTTACAGCATGGACCAGATATGCATGTTTCAGTTATTTAACCCTCGTCAGTGATCGTAAAATTTGTTTTCGATGGGTTGAGTTTTTTCTAAATAAAAAAGAATAAGGAGTATTTGTTTCATGTCGAATTATAGTAATTGAAACAGATTCCTGTTTTTTATTTGGAAAAAAAAACTCGATCCATCGAAAAAAAAATTTGACTCATCACTGAAATATTTACATGTAAATAAAAGTACATGAAATAAAGCCTACGCTCACGCAGCAAGATACGCCCGTTGGGATTTTTTTCACAACACCAAAATATTTAAGTCCCATAACTCCATAAGGACAAATTGGATGAACCTAGCTTAAAATCGAAAGGCCGCTTCCTCTTCAAAGTCTGATCAAAATGTACAAATATCATGAAAATCTGTTGACAGATATTCAAGTTATTGCGTTCCATGCACCTATATTTTGCCCTTAGCTTAACATGTATGTGCATATAACCCAACCCCCCCCCCCCCTCCATTACACATAATTTTTGGATTATGTGACAAAAAATTCAAGAACCCCTTATATATATGAAAGAACATCCTTTCTACTTGAAGTATACAAAATTTCAAAACATTTCAACCAGAAATAGATTTTTAAATAATTTTTAACTATTTTAGTATATTTTCACTGTATTTTAAAATATATAAGTCCCATAACTCTGTAACGACATATCGAATGAACCTGAAAATCAAAAGGCGGCTTCCTCTCCACAGTCCAATCATAATGTATGAATATCATGAAAATCCGTTGACGCATTCAAGTTATCGCGTTCCATGCGCCTATATTTTGCCCTTAGCTTAAAATGTATGTGCATATAACCCCCCCCCCTTCCCATTACACACAATATCTCGGTTATGCGACAAAAAAAATTAAAAACCCGTTACATATGTCAAAGAACATCCTATCTACTTGAAGTATACCAAATTTCAAAGCATTTCGACCAGAAATAGATTTTTAAATAATTTTTAAATATTTTAGTATATTTTCACTGTATTTTAAAAATCTAAGTCCCATAACTCTGTAACGACAAATCGGATGAACCTGAAAATCGAAAGGCGGCTTCCTCTCCACAGACTGATCACTATGTATAAATTTCATAAAAATCCGTTGACGCGTATTCAAGTTATTGCATTCCATAGGCGGACGGACAGACGGACGGACTTCGCCATACCATAATACGTCCCGTCAAATGACGGGCGTATAATAAATTGAAAGTTACATGTAAAGAAACTAAAACATGTTAAACCCATTTCTATCATACAACTTTGCTTTCATTGTGGGGTTTACAATAGCCCCCTCGTCAAAGTAACACATGCATACATTAGCTTGGGTGACTTAAAACCATTCTGACACAAGTTAAGGTATGACTATAAATGTCAAACGTCTTCATGTTCATTGATTACCTTTATGAGCAGATAAAGGAGCTGATAAGATAAGGCGTAAAATCTGCCCTGAAAAAGTGGAATTTTCAAAATGGGAAATTCAAGAAAATTCTTTCACAAAATTGATGCCACTTATTCGTTTCATCATAATCAGCAGTTGGATTAGATATATCGTGCATCGTTTTCCTTAATTTTCGGGCAAAATATGTCTTTTTTCCATAGAAATCAATGGAAAATGGAAAAGTTTTTTAAAACATTGCCCCCCCCCCCCCTCTAGCTACAGAACGCCACTTTTACAGAAGGTGTATATCACTAATACACATCTTTTGACAAAGAGGGGTTCTGTAGCTAGGGGGGAACGATTCCCCAGAGACGAAAAACTGAAAAAGGGAGGGTGGGGGGCTTTTCACGAATATGTGTTTTAGGCCATATTATAAGCAAAGTTTCATTTTTTCCTTTTTAAAGTCATTCATTTATTTATTCTTAACATGTTCACATGAAATGCACAAATTTTTGGAATGAAATAAACAAGAGCGTGCTGTTTATTTCTAAACAGTGTGTATTTCACGGTAAAATGCCTGCTTTTCAGCCAATTGATACAAAATACAACCATAATTCAGATTAAAAATTCTAAAATTTATGGATAAAGTTGTGACCAGTCTTTTAAATTTGATTTCTAGTGTCTTGTGTAGACTATAACTATGTTTTAAAGTTTATAGATATTCATATTAGCTAGATAGTATTTAGTTTTCAATGTTTTTTGCTCAATATTAGCTTCTTTTCAACATGGCTACCCCCTACTCTGGACTGTAACTTAAGTATCTAGAAATAAGCTTAACAAAATAAAAGTTGTATGATGAATATCCAAATACATTATATTTTAGTAATGGTCAATTTTTTCGTGTGTATAGATCATTGTGTAGAAGAAATACTTGATGAGATTCAGGGCTAAATACAGCCCTCACAGCTTACAACTCCTTTACAGCAGGGACACTTTATTTGCGAAATTTACTTGGAACTAACCAACATCAATTGATCCCTGAGTAGGGATCAACAAAATCCCTAATTAGGGATCAATTAACATGCAAAGAATTCCAATGTTCCAAAAGTTTTTGATGGAACACTTATGCTTATGTTATACAATATCCATCTATATTCATGCATTCCCAAACAAATGTTATCCTACTTTTGCTTCATTTCTATATCATTAAAATAATGAGATAGATCTTGAATGTTAGATAAATATCATATTCTATATGGAAAAACTTTCATTTCAAAAATTTATTTTCATATATACAGTGTAATTTAATTAACTTAAAAATCAGCATTTCTCGGGTTTTACATGATTTTGAGACCCCCTCCAGTGGAACTGATGTATCTTTTTTAGAAGACAATGAATGAGTCATAATAATCTTGAAGAAACTTTCTGAGATACCTGTGTTCAAAACCGACACTCATTCCATTGAATTTAAACAAATCTTTTTTTTTCAAAAGCGACAAACTATTATCTATATTCATT
This sequence comes from Pinctada fucata, assembly GCA_028142955.1. Lineage (NCBI taxonomy): Eukaryota > Metazoa > Mollusca > Bivalvia > Pterioida > Pteriidae > Pinctada > Pinctada fucata. Next base: position 36,748,117 of record AP027112.1, on the reverse strand, counting down.
CAAGTTCTAAGGATGGGCCCTTTTTCTGACAGGGCCCTTTGTATAATGATCATAGTTATATTGATGTCCTGTGTATAAACCAGGCGATCATTGCGTCTAGACTTAAAAAAAAATCATTTATCAGATCAGATTTCTTGTTTGTGTTCCACCAGCAGTGACACTCACCAGGTGACACAAATGTTAAACGTCTTCAAATTCATAAGCATAACTCAAAAGCAGATACATTTACAGCATGGACCAGACATGCATTTTTCGGGTATTTCACCCTCGTCAGTGATCGTAAAATTTGTTTTCGATGGGTTGAGTTTTTTCTAAATAAAAAAGGAATAAGGAGTATTTGTTTCATGTCGAATTATAGTAATTGAAACAGATTCCTGTCTTTTATTTGGAATAAACTCGATCCATCGAAAAAAAAATTTGACTCATCACTGAAATATTTACATGTAAATAAAAGTACATGAAATAAATTGAAAGTTACATGTAAAGAAACTAAAAAATGTTAAACCCATTTCTATCATACAACTTTGCTTTCATTGTGGGGTTTACAATAGCGCCCTCATCAAAGTAACACATGCATACATTAGCTTGGGTGACTTAAAACCATTCTGACACAAGTTAAGGTATGACTATAAATGTCAAACGTCTTCATGTTCATTGATTACCTTTATGAGCAGATAAATTTACAGCAGGGACACTTTATTTGCGAAATTTACTTGGAACTAACCAACATCAATTGATCTCTGAGTAGGGATCAAGAACAGTCTATATATTAACATGTAAAGAATTCCAATGTTCCAAAAGTACGTGATTATGTTATACAATATCCATATATATTCATGCATTCCCAAACAAATGTTATACTACTTTTGCTTCATTTCTATATCATTAAAATAATGAGATAGATCTTGAATGTTAGATAAATATCATAATCTATATGGAAAAACTTTCATTTCAAACATTATTTTCATTTTTTAATATACAGTGTAGTTTAATTAACTTAAAAATCGGCATCTCTCGGGTTTTACATGATTTTGAGACCCCTCGGTTGGAACCGATGTTTCTTTTCTAGAAGACAATGAATGAGTCATAATAATTTTGAAGAAACTTTCTGAGATACCTGTGTTCAAAAACGACACTTATTCTATTGAATTTAAACAAATCTTTTTTTCTCAAAAGCGAAACTATTATCTATATTCATTCAAGTAAGTTCTACGGATTGGCCCTTTTTCTGACAGGGCCCTTTGTATAATGATCATAGTTATAATGATGTCCTGTGTCTAAACCAGGCGATCATTGCATCTAAACTACAAAAAAAATAATCATTTATCAGATCAGATTTCTTGTCTGTGTTCCACCAGCAGTGACACTCACCAGGTGACACAAATGTTAAACGTCTTCAAATTCAAAAGAATAATTCAAAAGCAGATACATTTACAGCATGGACCAGATATGCATGTTTCAGTTATTTAACCCTCGTCAGTGATCGTAAAATTTGTTTTCGATGGGTTGAGTTTTTTCTAAATAAAAAAGAATTAGGAGTATTTGTTTCATGTCGAATTATAGTAATTGAAACAGATTCCTATCATTTATTTGGAATAAACTCGATCCATCGAAAAAAAAATTTGACTCATCACTGAAATATTTACATGTAAATAAAAGTACATGAAATTAATTGAAAGTTACATGTAAAGAAACTAAAACATGTTAAACCCATTTCTATCATACAACTTTGCTTTCATTGTAGGGTTTACAATAGCGCCCTCATCAAAGTAACTCATGCATACATTAGCTTGGGTGACTTAAAACCATTCTGACACAAGTTAAGGTATGACTATAAATGTCAAACGTCTTCATGTTCATTGATTACCTTTATGAGCAGATAAATTTACAGCAGGGACACTTTATTTGAGAAATTTACTTGGAACTAACCAACATCAATGGATCCTTGAGTAGGGATCAACAACATCCCGAATTAGGGATCAATTAACATGCAAAGAAAAGTTTTTGATGGAACACTTATGCTTATGTTATACAATATCCTTCTATATTCATGCATTCCCAAACAAATGTTATCCTACTTTTGCTTCATTTCTATATCATTAAAATAATGAGATAGATCTTGAATGTTAGATAAATATCATATTCTATATGGAAAAACTTTCATTTCAAAAATTTATTTTCATATATACAGTGTAGTTTAATTAACTTAAAAATCAGCAACTCTCGGGTTTTACATGATTTTGAGACCCCCTCGGGTGGAACCGATGTATCTTTTCTAGAAGACAATGAATGAGTCATAATAATCTTGAAGAAACTTTCTGAGATACCTGTGTTCAAAACCGACACTCATTCCATTGAATTTCAACAAATCTTTTTTTTTTCTCAAAAGCGACAAACTATTATCTATATTCATTCACATTCTACGGATGGGCCCTTTTTCTGACAGGGCCCTTTGTGTAATGATCATAGTTATAATGATGTCCTGTGTATAAACCAGGCGATCATTGCGTCTAGACTTCAAAAAAAAAAATTATTTATCAGATCAGATTTCTTGTTTGTGTTCTACCAGCAGTGACACTCACCAGGTGACACAAATGTTAAACGTCTTCAAATTCAAAAGAATAATTCAAAAGCAGATACATTTACAGCATGGACCAGATATGCATGTTTCAGTTATTTAACCCTCGTCAGTGATCGTAAAATTTGTTTTCGATGGGTTGAGTTTTTTCTAAATAAAAAAGAATTAGGAGTATTTGTTTCATGTCGAATTATAGTAATTGAAACAGATTCCTATCATTTATTTGGAATAAACTCGATCCATCGAAAAAAAAATTTGACTCATCACTGAAATATTTACATGTAAATAAAAGTACATGAAATTAATTGAAAGTTACATGTAAAGAAACTAAAACATGTTAAACCCATTTCTATCATACAACTTTGCTTTCATTGTAGGGTTTACAATAGCGCCCTCATCAAAGTAACTCATGCATACATTAGCTTGGGTGACTTAAAACCATTCTGACACAAGTTAAGGTATGACTATAAATGTCAAACGTCTTCATGTTCATTGATTACCTTTATGAGCAGATAAATTTACAGCAGGGACACTTTATTTGAGAAATTTACTTGGAACTAACCAACATCAATGGATCCTTGAGTAGGGATCAACAACATCCCGAATTAGGGATCAATTAACATGCAAAGAAAAGTTTTTGATGGAACACTTATGCTTATGTTATACAATATCCTTCTATATTCATGCATTCCCAAACAAATGTTATCCTACTTTTGCTTCATTTCTATATCATTAAAATAATGAGATAGATCTTGAATGTTAGATAAATATCATATTCTATATGGAAAAACTTTCATTTCAAAAATTTATTTTCATATATACAGTGTAGTTTAATTAACTTAAAAATCAGCAACTCTCGGGTTTTACATGATTTTGAGACCCCCTCGGGTGGAACCGATGTATCTTTTCTAGAAGACAATGAATGAGTCATAATAATCTTGAAGAAACTTTCTGAGATACCTGTGTTCAAAACCGACACTCATTCCATTGAATTTCAACAAATCTTTTTTTTTCTCAAAAGCGACAAACTATTATCTATATTCATTCACATTCTACGGATGGGCCCTTTTTCTGACAGGGCCCTTTGTGTAATGATCATAGTTATAATGATGTCCTGTGTATAAACCAGGCGATCATTGCGTCTAGACTTCAAAAAAAAAATTATTTATCAGATCAGATTTCTTGTTTGTGTTCTACCAGCAGTGACACTCACCAGGTGACACAAATGTTAAACGTCTTCAAATTCATTAGCATAATTCAAAAGCAGATACATTTACAGCATGGACCAGATATGAATGTTTCAGTTATTTAACCCTCGTCAGTGATCGTAAAATTTGTTTTCGATGGGTTGAGTTTTTTCTAAATAAAAAAGAATTAGGAGTATTTGTTTCATGTCGAATTATAGTAATTGAAACAGATTCCTGTCTTTTATTTGGAATAAACTCGATCCATCGAAAAAAAAAATTTGACTCATCACTGAAATATTTACATGTAAATAAAAGTACATGAAATAAATTGAAAGTTACATGTAAAGAAACTAAAACATGTTAAACCCATTTCTATCATATCCCACCCATCCTGCTACGTCTTTCGGTACCCTTTTTCGACATAGTAACTTTCATACTTTTTGGTATATTACATTGTTTAGATTTAGGATTTAGGATCACTGATGAGGGTTAAGTACCCGAAACGTGCATGTCTGGTCCACGTTGCCAATTTATTTGTTCTTAAATGATGCTATTCAATTTGAAGACGTTTACATTTATACCACTTGTCGAGTGTCACTGCTGGTGGACCAGGAGTCCCCGAGGGCACATGTAGTCAAGTTCGATCAATTTCGGTTGATCGTTTCTTCAACGCAATCTAAATTTCTGTTATCAAAATTTCTTGAAATTTCTAAAAAGTGGGTCCTGTAGCATCAAATCCCACCCATCCTGCTACGTCTTTCGGAACCCTTTTTCGCCATAGTAACTTTCATACTTTTTGGTATATTACATTGTTTAGATTTAGGATTTAGGATCACTGATGAGGGTTAAGTACCCGAAACGTGCATGTCTGATCCACGTTGCCAATTTATTTGTTCTTAAATGATGCTATTCAATTTGAAGACGTTTACAATACAACTTTGCTTTCATTGTGGGGTTTACAATAGCGCCCTCATCAAAGTAACACATGCATGCATTAGCTTGGGTGACTTAAAACCATTCTGACACAAGTTAAGGTATGACTATAAATGTCAAACGTCTTCATGTTCATTGATTACCTTTATGAGCAGATAAATTTACAGCAGGGACACTTTATTTGCGAAATTTACTTGGAACTAACCAACATCAATTGATCTCTGAGTAGGGATCAAGAACAGTCTGTATATTAACATGTAAAGAATTCCAATGTTCCAAAAGTATTTGATTATGTAATACAATATCCATCTATATTCATGCATTCCCAAACAAATGTTATACTACTTTTGCTTCATTTCTATATCATTAAAATAATGAGATAGATCTTGAATGTTAGATAAATATCATAATCTATATGGAAAAACTTTCATTTCAAACATTATTTTCATTTTTTAATATACAGTGTAGTTTAATTAACTTAAACATAGGTAATCACAGATTACGAAGCTCACCTCGTGACAGCAAAATTCAATTCAAACATATTTCTTGGTACATGTATATTGGCTTTTAAAGGCAAAAAAACTCAAGCAGAAAAAGTAGGTCAAGGTCATTTTATGAAAGTTTGATCAAAGATACATCCAATATGCAAGTTTGGTACATCTAGCATTTATACTTTGCTCAATATTGGCTTTATAGAGCAAAATCACTCAAGTGGAAAAAGAAGGTCAAGTCATTTTATGAAAGATTGATCAAAGATACATCCAATATGCAAGTTTGGTACATGTATCACTTATACTTTGCTCAATATTGGCTTTTAAAGGCAAAATCATTCAAGCAGATAAAGTAGGTCAAGGTCATTTTATGAAAGTTTGATCAAAGATACATCCAATATGCAAGTTTGGTACATGTAGCAGTTATACTTTGCTCAATATTGGCTTTATAGAGCAAAATCACTGAAGCGGAAAAAGTAGGTCAAGGTCATTTTATGAAAGATTGATCAAAGATACATCCAATATGCAAGTTTGGTACATGTATCACTTATACTTTGCTCAATATTGGCTTTTAAAGGCAAAATCACTCAAGCGGAAAAAGTAGGTCGAGGTCATTTTATGAAAGTTTGATCAAAGATACATCTAATATGCAAGTTTGGAACATGTAGCACTTATACTTTGCTCAATATTGGCTTTTAAAGGCAAAATCACTCAAGCGGAAAAAGTAGGTCAAGGTCATTTTATGAAAGTTTGATTAAATATACATCCAATATGCAAGTTTGGTACATGTAGCACTTATACTTTGCTCAATATTGGCTTTTAAAAGCGAAATCACTCAAGTGGAAAAAGTAGGTCAGATGCTGCATCCGATGCATGGGTCCATCTCGGCATCCAAAGATGAATCACTTGTGCAAGTTTGGTTACTGTAGCATTAGTACTTTGTCAGATACTGAGCTACCCCAGACTTCTTATCCAAATCACTCAAGCGGAAAATGTAGGTCAGATGCTGCATACGATGCATCGGTTCACCTCAGCATCCAAAGATGAATCACTTGTGCCAGTTTGGTTACTGTAGCATTAGCACTTTGTCAGATACTGAGCTACCCCAAACTTCTTAACCAAGTCACTCAAGCGGAAAATGTAGGTCAGATGCTGCATCCGATGCATGGGTTCACCTCAGCATCCAAAGATGAATCACTTGTGCAAGTTTGGTTACTGTAGCATCAGTACATTGTCAGATACTGAGCTACCCCAAACTTCTTAACCAAGTCACTCAAGCGGAAAATGTAGGTCAGATGCTGCATACGATGCATGGGTTCACCTCAGCATCCAAAGATGAATCACTTGTGCCAGTTTGGTAACAGTAGCATTAGCACTTTGTCAGATACTGAGCTACCCCAAACTTCTTAACCAAGTCACTCAAGCGGAAAATGTAGGTCAGATGCTGCATCCGATGCATGGGTTCACCTCAGCATCCAAAGATGAATCACTTGTGCAAGTTTGGTTACTGTAGCATTAGTACTTTGTCAGATACTGAGCTACCCCAAACTTCTTAACCGGACGCGGACGCGGACACGGACGCAGACACGGACGCGGACGCGGACGCGGACGCGTGGGGTTATAGCATAAGCTCACTCAACTTCGTCGAGGTGAGCTAAAAATCGGCATCTCTCGGGTTTTACATGATTTTGAGGCCCCTCGGTTGGAACCGATGTATCTTTCCTAGAAGACAATGAATGAGTCATAATAATTTTGAAGAAACTTTCTGAGATACCTGTGTTCAAAAACAACACTTATTCCATTGAATTTCAACAAATCTTTTTTTTCTCAAAAGCGACAAACTATTATCTATATTCATTCAAGTAAGGTCTACGGATGGGCCCTTTTTCTGACAGGGCCCTTTGTATAATGATCATAGTTATAATGATGTCCTGTGTCTAAACCAGGCGATCATTGCATCTAAACTACAAAAAAATAATCATTTATCAGATCAGATTTCTTGTTTGTGTTCCACCAGCAGTGACACTCACCAGGTGACACAAATGTTAAACGTCTTCAAATTCATTAGCATAATTCAAAAGCAGATACATTTACAGCATGGACCAGATATGCATGTTTCAGTTATTTAACCCTCGTCAGTGATCGTAAAATTTGTTTTCGATGGGTTGAGTTTTTTCTAAATAAAAAAGAATAAGGAGTATTTGTTTCATGTCGAATTATAGTAATTGAAACAGATTCCTGTCTTTTATTTGGAAAAAAAACTCGATCCATCGAAAAAAAAATTTGACTCACCACTGAAATATTTACATGTAAATAAAAGTACATGAAATAAATTGAAAGTTACATGTAAAGAAACTAAAACATGAAACCCATTTCTATCATACAACTTTGCTTTCATTGTGGGGTTTACAATAGCCCCCTCGTCAAAGTAACACATGCATACATTAGCTTGGGTAACTTAAAACCATTCTGACACAAGTTAAGGTATGACTATAAATGTCAAACGTCTTCATGTTCATTGGTTACCTTTATGAGCAGATAAAGGAGCTGATAAGATAAGGCGTAAAATCTGCCCTGAAAAAGTGGAATTTTCAAAATGGGAAATTCAAGAAAATTCTTTCACAAAATTGATGCCACTTATTCGTTTCATCATAATCAGCAGTTGGATTAGATATATCGTGCATCGTTTTCCTTAATTTTCGGGCAAAATATGTCTTTTTCCATAGAAATCAATGGAAAATGGAAAAGTTTTTTAAAACATTGCCCCCCCCCCCCTCTAGCTACAGAACGCCACTTTTACAGAAGGTGTATATCACTAATACACATCTTTTGACAAAGTGGGGTTCTGTAGCTAGGGGGGAACGATTCCCCAGAGACGAAAAACTGAAAAAGGGAGGGTGGGGGGCTTTTCACGAATATGTGTTTTAGGCCATATTATAAGCAAAGTTTCATTTTTATACGCCCGTCATTTGACGGGTCGTATTATGGTATGGCGAAGTCCGTCCGTCTGTCCGTCCGTCCGTCTGTCCGTCTGTCCGTCCGCCTATGGAACGCAATAACTTGATTATGCGTCAACGGATTTTCACGAAATTCAAACGTTATGATTGGACTGTGGAGAGGAAGCCGCCTTTCGATTTTCAGGTTCATCCGATTTGTCGCTACAGAGTTATGGGACTTAGATTTTTAAAATACAGTGAAAATATACTAAAATAGTTAAAAATTATTTAAAAATCTATTTCTGGTCGAAATGTTTTGAAATTTTGTATACTTCAAGTAGAAAGGATGTTCTTTGACATATGTAACGGGTTTTTAATTTTTTTGTCACATAATCGAGATATTGTGTGTAATTGGAAGGGGGGGGTGGGTTAAATGCACATACATGTTAAGCTAAGGGCAAAATATATGAGCATGGAACGCAATAACTTGAATATGCGTCAATAGATTTTCATGATATTCATACATCATGTTTGGACTGTGGAGAGGAAGCCGCCTTTCGATTTTCAGGTTCATTCGATTTGTCGTTACAGAGTTATGGGACTTAGATATTTTAAAATACAGTGAAAATATACTAAAATAGTTAAAAATTATTTAAAAATCTATTTTTGATCGAAATGTTTTGAAATTTTGTATACTTCAAGTAGAAAGGATGTTCTTTGACATATGTAACGGGTTTTTGGCCGGATTGCAAAGCAATTCCGGTCTATAGATTGACGATGTCCGTCTGTCCGTCTGTCCGTCTGTCTGTCTGTCCGTCCGTCTGCCGTCAACATTTTGGTTAAGCTTTCTGGTTGAGGCAAAATCTAAGGAACTATATGCAGTAGAAACTTTATATTATACATGAAGCATGCCCATGACAAGACCTTTCAATTTATGCCATAACATTTGACCTAGTGACCTTGACCTTGGACTTTGACCTAGTTAAAGATTTTGGTTAAAGTTTCTGGTTGAGGCAAAATCTAAGTAACTATATGCAGTAGAAACTTTATATTATACATGAAGCTTGCCCATGACAAGACCTTTCAATTTATGCAATAACATTTGACCTAGTGACCTTGACCTTGGACTTTGACCTAGTTAAAGATTTTGGTTAAAGTTTCTGGTTGAGGCAAAATCTAAGTAACTATATGCAATAGAAATTTTATATTATACATGAAGCTTGCCCATGACAAGACCTTTCAATTTATGCCGTAACATTTGACCTAGTGACCTTGACCTTGGACTTTGACCTAGTTAAAGATTTTGGTTAAAGTTTCTGGTTGAGGCAAAATCTAAGTAACTATATGTAGTAGAAACTTTATATTATACATGAAGCTTGCCCATGACAAGACCTTTCAATTTATGCCGTAACATTTGACCTAGTGACCTTAACCTTGGACTTTGACCTAGTTAAAGATTTTGGTTAAAGTTTCTGGTTGAGGCAAATTTAAGTAACTATATGCAGTAGAAACTTTATATTATACATGAAGCTTGCCCATGACAAGACCTTTTAATTTATGCCGTAACATTTGACCTAGTGACCTTGACCTTCGACTTTGACCTACTCAAAAATTTTGATTAAAGTTCCTGGTTTAAGCAAAATCTATGGTACTGTATGCAGTAGAAACTTTATATTATTAATGAAGCTCGCCAATGACAAGACCTTTCAATTTATGCCGTAACATTTGACCTAGTGACCTTGACCTTGGACTTTGACCTAGTTAAGGATTTTGGTTAAAGTTCCTGGTTTAAGCAAAATCTATGGAACTGTATGCAGTAGAAACTTTATTTTATACATGTAGGTTGCATCTGTAAAAACCTTTCAATTTATGCTGTATTATTTGACATATTGACCTTGACCCAGTTGGTGACAAAAACTTACTTTGCAATCCGGCCATACCGTCTTTAGCGGTGTTTTATTAATTTTTTTGTTGCAAAACCGAGATATTTGTAATGGGAAGGGGGGTGGGTGATATGCACATACATGTTAAGCTAAGGGCAAAATATAGGCGCATGGAACACAATAACTTGAATATGCGCCGACAGATTTTCATGATATTCATACATTATGTTTGGATTGTGGAGAGGAAGCCGCCTTTCGATTTTCAGGTTCATTTGATTTGTAGTTACAGAGTTATGTGACTTAGATATTTTAAAATACAGTGAAAATATATTAAAATAGTTAAAAATTATTTAAAAATCTATTTTTGATCGAAATGTTTTGAAATTTTGTATACTTTAGGTAGAAAGGATGCTCTTTGACATATGTAACGGGTTTTTATTTTTTTGGTCGCATAACTGAGATATTTGTAATGGGAGGGGGGGGGTGTTATATGCACAAACATGTTAAGCTAAGGGCAAAATATAGGCGCATGGAACGCAATAACTTGAATATGCGTCAACGGATTTACATTATATTTCTACACTGTGATCAGACTTTGAAGAAGAAGCCGCCTTTCGATTTTCAGGTTCATCCGATTTGTCGTTACGGAGTTATGGGACTTAGATATTTTAGATACAATGTGAAAATATACTAAAATAGTTAAAAATTCTTTAAAAATCTATTTCTGGTCAAAATGTTTTGAAATTTTGTATACTTCAAGTAGAAAGGATGTTCTTTCACATATATAACGGATTCTCAAATTTTTTGTCACATTATCCAGATATTATGTGTAAGGGGGGGGGGGGGGGGGTTATAGGCACAAACATGTTAAGCTTAGGGCAAAATATAGGTGCATGGAACGCAATAACTTGAATATGCGTCAACAGATTTTCATGATATTTGTACATTGTGATCAGACTTTGAAGAGGAAGCCGCTTTTCCATTTTCAGGTTCATCCCATTTGTCCTGATGGAGTTATGGGACTTAGATATTTTGGTGTTGTGAAAAAAATCCCAACGGGCGTATCTTGCTGCGTGAGCGTAGGCTTTATTTCCTTTTTAAAGTCATTCATTTATTTTTTATTCTTAACATGTTCACATGAAATGCACAAATTTTTGGAATGAAATAAACAAGAGCGTGCTGTTTATTTCTAAACAGTGTGTATTTCACGGTAAAATGCCTGCTTTTCAGCTAATTGATACAAAATACAACCATAATTCAGATTAAAAATTCTAAAATTTATGGATAAAGTTGTGACCAGTCTTTTAAATTTGATTTCTAGTGTCTTGTGTAGATTATTACTATGTTTTAAAGTTTATAGATATTCATATTAGCTAGATAGTATTTAATTTTCAATGTTTTTTGCTCAATATTAGCTTCTTTTCAACATGGCTACCCCCTACTCTTTGGACTGTAACTTAAGTATCTAGAAATAAGCTTAACAAAATAAAAGTTGTATGATGAATATCCAAATACATTATATTTTAGTAATGGTTAATTTTTTCGTGTGTAAAGATCATTGTGTAGAAGAAATACTTGATGAGATTCAGGGCTACAGCCCTTACAGCTTACATCTCCTTTACAGCAGGGACACTTTATTTGCGAAATTTACTTGGAACTAACCAACATCAATTGATCCCTGAGTAGGGATCAACAACATCCCGAATTAGGGATCAATTAACATGCAAAGAATTCCAATGTTCCAAAAGTTTTTGATGGAACACTTATGTTATACAATATCCATCTATATTCATGCATTCCCAAACAAATGTTATCCTACTTTTGCTTCATTTCTATATCATTAAAATAATGAGATAGATCTTGAATGTTAGATAAATATCATATTCTATATGGAAAAACTTTCATTTCAAAAATTTATTTTCATATATACAGTGTAATTTAATTAACTTAAAAATCAGCAACTCTCGGGTTTTACATGATTTTGAGACCCCCTCCAGTGGAACTGATGTATCCAAAAGCGACAAACTATTATCTATATTCATTCAAGTTCTAAGGATGGGCCCTTTTTCTGACAGGGCCCTTTGTATAATGATCATAGTTATAATGATGTCTTGTGTATAAACCAGGCGATCATTGCGTCTAGACAAAAAAAAATCATTTATCAGATCAGATTTCTTGTTTGTGTTCCACCAGCAGTGACATTCACCAGGTGACACAAATGTTAAACGTCTTCAAATTCATTAGCATAATTCAAAAGCAGATACATTTACAGCATGGACCAGACATGCATTTTTCGGGTATTTCACCCTCGTCAGTGATCGTAAAATTTGTTTTCGATGGGTTGAGTTTTTCTAAATAAAAAAGAATTATGAGTATTTGTTTCATGTCGAATTATAGTAATTGAAACAGATTCCTGTCTTTTATTTGGAAAAAAACTCGATCCATCGAAAAAAATTTGACTTATCACTGAAATATTTACATGTAAAGAAAAGTACATGAAATAATTGAAAGTTACATGTAAAGAAACTAAAGCATGTTAACCCATTTCTATAATACAGCTTTGCTTTCATTGTGGGGTTTACAATAGCATCCTTATCAAAGTAACACATGCATACCTTAACTTGGGTGACTGTTAAAACCATTCTGACACAAGTTAAGGTATGACTAAATTATGAACGTCTTTTAATTCATTGGCATTCTTTAAGAGCAGATAAATTTACAGCACGAACATTTTATTTGCGAAATTGATTCTGAGTGGGAATCAACAGCAATTTATATATTAACATGTAAAGTAAACCTATGTTCCAAAGTACTTAATGGAGCATTTATGCTTATGTTATACAATATCCATCTATATTCATGCATTCCCAAACAAATGTTATCCTAGTTGTCCTTGATTTCTTTATCATTTGAATAATGAGATAAATCTTGAGTGTTGGATAAATATCATATTCTTTATGACTTTTAATAGTTTCATTAACTTTAAAGTTGTCAAGTCTCAAGATGTTCATGATTTTGTTCATTCCAAGGTTCGCAGTTAACCTTTCCTGTAGAAAATCTAATGATTTTGCCTTGCCTTTTCTATGCGACTGAATGACTGATTGGTACTTCTGTAATGTTTATTTGAGACCCCTCGGGTGGAACCGATGTATCTTTTATAAGAGACCATGAAAGAGTCTTATAATAATCTTGAAGAAACTGTCTGATATACCCCTGTTCAAAAAAGACCTTAATTCCATTGAATTTCAATAAATCTTTTTTTTTTTCTCTCTCAAAAGCGACAAAATATTATCATATTATCTATATTCATTTTCGACGGATGGACCCTTTTTTTCTGACGGGGACCTTTGTATAATCAATATAAATATAATGAGTTCCTGCGTCTAAACCAGGCGATCTATCATTGCATTTAGACTACAAAAAATAATAATCATTTATCAAATCAGATTTCTTGTTTGTGTTCCGCCAGTACTGTTACTCACCAAATGGTACAAATATTATGAAATTCTCAGTGTGCGTCTTGTTTTTGTTTACTTGTCAGGAATCTAAGAGGTTGAAAATAAATATTCTGACCTCGAGTCACTGAAAAATAGATAATCTGGCCAGCATAAATAATCTGACCCGAAAAAATTGCCAGCCATCCCCCTTCCAGGATTAAATGGCCGTCCCCTTACTACAAATGGTGAAAAGTCTAATAAAAGTCTAAAGTGTGACAGACAGGCAGACGATGTATGTGGACGGACAGAGGCGAAAATACAGTATAGGGGAATAACAAATGAGAAAGGGAGGAGAGTTTAGTCTTCACCTGGGAAGATGGAGAAAAAATCGGGAAAGTGCTGTTATCACATGGAGAGGTTGGATCGCGACCACTTCCTTAGGATATCTGTAACTTTAACAGTGCATGAATTCTATATATTTTCATTTCCATGCTTCATAAACATCGACGGCGGGTGCGGCTAGCCAACAGGGGATGTTTACTCCTCCCGGGCACCTGGTCCCACCTTTAGCTTGCTAGGGGTCCGTCGATGTTTAAATATGTGCTCTATTGTGAGTGCTGTTGAGATTATCGTCAGGATCTTCTTTAACTCATTTAAACACTTTGTCCTTGAAGAATACATGGTACCTTTTAAAGTGAAGATTGAAATGTTTAACGAGAAATGAAATTCTGAATACCTGTGTTTGCATGAATGCCCCCGGAGGCCGGTTTGTCTGTACATATTACAATATTTTCTGTTCAAATTTTCTGATCAAAGTTTCTCAAATGTAGATCAAGGGTCAAGGTCACGAGTTTAACAATTTGGTATCGATGGAACAAGCGCGGATCCAGAGGGGGGGTCGGGGGTCCGGACCCCCCCTGGAATTTTTGAAGCATAGCTAAATTTTGTCAGTAATATACATATTTCATAAGATTAAGTCCCAATTCCCCTCTTGTTGTCATGATAACGAATTTGTATTAGAAATCTTTCATTTTGAGAATATTTTGACGTCAGTATTTCAAAAATTTTCTCTGGCTCGCTTCCGCTCGCCAGAATTTATTACATTCATTTGTACATGTACGTTATTTTCAAATGATGCTGCGCTTTCCTATACACAACATATATACATTACACCTAGCTAGGTCATTAAACAAGGGCACTAAGAAAACGAAAAGAAACTGAAAAAGACACGAATAGTGGATTTTATTCCAATTCTCGGAAAAAAAAATTCGCTGGCTCGCTATCGCTCGCCATTTGTTGTATTCACATATTAGAACTGACAATCAAGTACTATGATGTGAACATTCGAGATTTTAAGCTGTTTGCTCGCCACTGCTCTCCAGTTACCTGATTTATTAATAATTAGAAACAGAACTGATATAAACTTTTCTTGCGTCTGCCTCTTTTTTTTTTTTTTTTTTTTTTTTTTTTTTTTTTTGCTCTTCAAAAAATTCTGACTTTTAGGACCCCCTCTGAAAAAAATTCCTGGATCCGCCCATGTGGAAACACATGAAAAATGTGAAAGCTGTATCGCATTCCACTGAAAAATTATGCCCAATATTACAGATTTTCAAATATGTGTCTTCGAAGATCAAGGTCGTGGTCACACGGTAAAAAAAATTGGAATCGATAAAGGTCTTGACATAAGGAATAAGCATGTGAAATATCAAAGCTCTATCACCTATCATTCAAAAGTAATGGCCAATGTTAAAGTTCTTCAAAATCAGGTCAAAGATCAAGGACACAATCTCAAAAATTTTGTTATCGATGGAAAGCTCCTGTCACAAGGAATACAAATGTGAATGAAAGGTCTATCATCGTCCATTCAAAAGGTGATGTTTTTTGGTCAATCAGACAAACAGATGAACAGGACAAAAACTAGATACCCCCGATTCTACGATTCCGGGGGATAAAAATTTTAAAAAGCACCCTCCCCTTTTATGTATTTTGTGAATATTATTTCTATATTAGGAAGGGGGGGGGGGGGGGGGGTGGATAAGTCCGCATTTCATCCTGTTATGATCATGTAGAGAGCATTCTCAAACTTTCGCTGTGCAAACAAGTCTGCAGAAGATTAATGAGGACTGTGTCAAAGTTTATTGTTTGGAAAACTGCAATGTAATATAGACCGCACATAAGCATAAATGTAACTATTAGATCTGTCATCAAAATTAATTCGTATCCTGCTAGTTTAGCATTTTTCAGATCCAACACTTCATTGTCGACGCGCCGAGTCAGTTTAATTTACAGTGAATATGAATATACTATTGAAAAAAAATCGGTCTACATACAATAATTCTACATTAATTTGATTTGTTTTATTGCATTTAATTTCTTCTATCGACAAAAATATTGCAGCATTACTAGTTGTAATAATGTAGTTTTAAAGAACAGGAAACATTTGATTTGCAATATGCACCGTATGGAAAACATACAAAATCAAAAATGACGTGCATTATTATCACCAGTTATACCTAATTATTTTTCTGTTAGTGTGTCTTTTCGTACGGAAGCCCGTTAGTGCCAAATATGAAAAAATAAAAAAGAAGGAAATGCGAAATATATTAAGGGAAATGAGAAATAAATTTAGAAACACGAGAAAAATATTTAAGAAAATTAGAAATAAGTTTAGGAAAAGGAGAAATGAATTTAGGAAAATGAAAAATATATTTAGAAAAAAAAACGAGAAAAATACTTTGGAAAATTAGAAATAAATTTTAGAGAACGAGAAATAAATTTAGGAAAATGAGAAATATGTTTAGAAAAAAACGTGAAAAATATTTAGGAAAATGAGAAATAGATATATAAGTGACAATGAAAAATATATTTACAGAAAGTGAAAAGAAAAATAAGGGATCGGACGGGGTGAAAGGGAGGGGGTAAGGGTTTGGGGGAGGGAAGAATGTTCGGGGAGGGAGTAGGGATGAAGTGGGAGGAAGGAGGGAGGGGGTCAGAGGGAGAGAAGAGGGAAGAATGGAGGAGGAATGAATGAGAGGTTGGAGGGAAAGGGGCGAGAGAAGGAAGGGGTGGGAGGGGAAGAGGGGTACCTTCCTGTCTATCCCCCTTGCATAAAAATGGAAAAAAAGATGTATGATGTGTATATAAATATGTTAACATGAAATTCCCCCCACTACACTCTACTTTTAGCACTCCCAAAATATTAATGAGATGCATTTCAAGAGATAAAGACCTTCTTGATGATTATCTCCCACGTGATGGCTCTTGCAAACTAATCAATATCATTAGTTGCGGGGAAGTGCGGTACAAGTACAAGGAGTCTTTATCTCTTGATGAATAGATACTGTAACTCATTAATATTCCGGGGGTGGCTAAGGTCAAGCTTTATTTGTTGTGGTTTCCCTGTTATATTTCCACTTTCTTTAAATATATTTCTCATTTTACTTTTTATATTTATTTCTTGCTTTTTCCTAAATATATTTCTTGTATTTCCTACATATATTTGTTGTTTTTTCCTAAATATATTTCTTGTTTTTTCCTGAATATATTTCTCGTTTTTCTTAAATATATTTTTCATTTTCCTAAATCTTTTTTCCTACATATATTTCTCATTTTCCCAAATATTTTTCTCGTTTCTCTAAATATATTTCTCATTTCCCTTAATATTTTTCTCGTTTTCCTAAATTTTTTTCTCATTTTCCTAAATTTATTTTGCATTGTCCGAAATATATTGCATTTGCTTCTTTTTTATTTTTCGAATTTGGCACTAACGGACATCCGTACTTTCTTCTATATAAAACTTAGATATACGTAATATGGTGCAATACTCCTCCCTTTTCAGAAAATAACCAAGGTTCAAACGATTTAGATTGTTAATCAAACGATACAGTAATCATCAACTGTTATAATATTTGGTTATTTCCTTAACGCATTGTTTTGACACCTCAATAGAGCGTAACTCAATGAAGAAAGAATGCATCATTAGAGAAAGCTCTGAATTTCGTCATTAAAATTAATTATATCAAGTTAAAGCATTTTCGTGTCGAATTTTTTTTCACTATTCGTAATGAGTGACCCTATTTTTTCCCTCGATGCATAGCTCTTTGTGCCTACCCTTCAACCAATTTTGGCCATATTTTTAACATAAATACGCTTCTGAGTAAACCCTACACAAAATTTGGAGCCGCTCATTTTGGCAAGAGGAAATTGCAGATGGCGCCGGGAGGGTTCACTTGATTTAAACTGTTTGACATTGAGTACTACTGGCGAGGATTCAATATCCGGGACGCGTATCTGGTACAGATGGATTGGTACTATAGTCGACTGGAGTTGTCTGCTCTCACTTTGCTAACGCGATATATATATATATATATATTTATTATATAGTCTGTTTATATTCCCACTCTCATTGGCTGAGAACTGTCACGTGACGAGTCATTGTCTCATCATATTGACCTGTGAGGGGCGATTTCATTAAATATCACTACCGCGAAAACTCTTGCTTCCGGTTTACCATGAAATATCGAAAACGCGCGAAATTTATATCTGTAACGTCATTTCGTAAACACCAGCAATGACCCTGAAGCTGAGCTCAAATTCTTGAATTTTGAGCCTATCTACGAATTTTAACTCTAAATATTCTTCATTTGACTCATTGAATGAATTCTATTACGTTCAGGATAATTCAGCGACATAAAATGCTGATATTAACACGTTTTGAAACATTTTTAAAGAAAAGTCGATGTGAGCCATTTCGAAAAGGTACCTTTATAAATACTGATTTAAGTCCACTATATAGTGAAATAAATGTGGACTAGGCTGTTGCCTCGGTCAATATTTTCAAATTCAGAAAATATCACACCATATTCACCTCGTAAAAAGTCCATAATTGTATAATATATATCTAGACACACGCAGTGCCAGTCTAGTACTATAGAACATTGACAATTACGCCGTAGGTAATCTCGCAACGCAGAACAATTGATTTTTCTATATTTTTGCGCAAAATAGGTAATTTAGTAAAATAGGGAAATGTGATGCAGTGTAATAACGCCCTAACTATGAGTTGCATCAAAATAAGGTGGATATTAGCTTTTTATAACGCTCAAACACGATCGGCGTTCTACTTTCACTTTCATCTACACGAGTCACGCCGATCGTTTTTCAGCTTTATAAAAGGATATTACCTCTCGTACTTTTGATAAAACTCGTAGCTACGGCATTCTTACACTGCATCACATTCCCCTTTTTGTGAAAAATAATTTGTATTACACGGAATTTTAGATTAACCGAGTGCTCTGCGTTGCGAGATTACCCTTCGTGAATTATTACTGTCACTGTCCATGACCTGCAAAAGAAATACTCCAAGACCAATATATATCCTAAAATTAATCATATACCGGTATAATAAACAATGTACAAAGGAGCTGATAAAATAAAGAGTAGAATCTGCCCTGAAAAAGTGTAATTTTCAAAATGGGAACTTCAAGAAAATCCTTTCAGAGTTCTTAGTTTAATCATAATCAGCAGTTTAGCAGTTGGATAAGATTTATCATGCATCGTTTTCCTTAATTTCGGGGCAAAACATTTTTTTTCTATAGAAATCACTCCCTTAGCTACTTAACGCCACTTTTACAGAAGGTGTATATCACTAATACACATCTTTTGACAAAGTGGGGTTCTGTAGCTAATGAGGGGGGGGGGGGATGCCTCAGAGACGAAAAACTAAACGTAGGGTAATCAAAGATTACATAGCTCGCCTATACAGGTTTTTGTCAGAAACCAGGTTTAAGTTTTTGAAAAGTAGATCAAAGTCCAAGGTCAAGGTCATTAGGTCAAAGGTCATGGTCTCAAATGAAAGGTCTCATCACAAGGTATCTACATGTGAAATATCAAAGCCCTACCCCTTATAGTTCAAGAGATATAGCCCAGGTTAAAGTTTTGTCTACGGACAACGACAGGTACGGCATTAGCTCTCCGGACTTTTTCGTCCCGGCTAGCTAAAAAAGGGAGGGTGGAAGGGCTTTTTACTAATCTGTGTTTTAGGCTATAATACATGTATAAGCGAAGTTCAATTTTGTCCCTTCAAAGTCATTCATTTATTTATTCTAAATTTAACATGTTTACATGAAATGCACAGGATTTGGAATGAAATAAACAAGAGCGTGTTGTCTTTTACTACATAGTTTGTACTTCGTGGTAAAATGTTTACTTTGTAACCGATAAATACAAAATACAACTGTATTTCAGATTCAAGATTTTTAAATTAATGGATAAAGTTGAGACCAGTCTTTTTAATTTGATTTCTAGTATCTTGTTTAGACTAAAACTATGTTTTAAAGTTTATACATATCTATATGAGTTAAAGAAGATCCTGACGATAATCTCAATAGCACTCCCAATAGAGCTCCAAACTGAGCATCGACGGACCCCCTATATCAGCCATTTTAGCATGATCGTATTAGTATTATACATTTACTCTGCTTTTTCACTATAATTAATTCTTATGGCCATCCTACTTTGGTTTTGTTCGTATTTTATGGTTCGTCATTGGTCCCTCTTCGTAAATTTTGTAACCTCCGATAAATAAATCGTCGTTTCAAGGCCGGTCATTAAGTGCAAATTCTGCAATCTTCAATATCGCTATGACAGATTTCACTCTGTCATATAGTTTACGAGAAAATGTTCGTATGGTATAGTGACGGTCACACGGAAAGCATCGTGCATAATCTTTTCTGCAAGTGTCTGATTTGATTTATTGTCTTTTTGATGATTTGTCTCTCTTATCACAACAGGTTATTCAAAAAGCAAAGGAGCTAATTAAAGTTCAAGGGTAAAGTGCGAATCTGGAACTTCAAGTTTAATTATCTTGTATCGTCGTTTTATCTAGACGATAAATGTATACAGTCAGAATCATTTTTACACTGATAGGTTTCAAATCAACCTTAATCCATGACACCAGATTTCCAAAATGGTTCTTGAATAAGAAAACTTAATTTTGAAAACTTTTGTATATACAATGACTTTAAAGAAAATCAGCCTTCTAAATTTATTTAAAAGAATATAAAAATCGAATTAATATGAATAAAATATATAACTGATACTATTAAATCTTCGTTTTTATAAGGCACCCCCAAAAAGTTGGGTTTACTGTCACCTGACCGACCCCATGTTTTCACCCCGATCCTAACGTTCTTTTTTTACCCTAAGTTTGATGGCACGTGTTGCATTGTCAGCATATATATTTCTATCGAGTGACCAATAAAACAACTGCCTTTATAAACGTAAATCGTAATCGTGTAGCCCGGCATGTGTCATAAATTTACAGCGTAACGGTAAATCAGAACGATTTATTTAAATGTTGTTTTAATCTGTCTTTATCACCCTTCGACATAAATCCCGATCTTGCCATCTTTGTCAGATAAATAAATTTAATTTTACAAGATAAAGAATTTTAAAAGAGGCGTATACTTATTTGTCTTTGAATAAATAAAGATCCGGTATATACGCTGGAATGAACAATATATACGGAGTTTATAAGAAGTTGAAATGAATTTATTAGTATCCTCATCACAAACACATAACATGCATATTGCACGTCACACGATTGATATCTTTCTTTAATAAATAGTTTTAGCGACTAGGGCTTTGTATATACATGTAATTCACTTCTTTCTTTTTGCAGTTGTAGACTAAGTAGAACTGTCAGATTTCTTTGATATAATAATGCATTGGCAGACTACATGTAAGAGGGCGGGTGCGGGAGGGGATTATCATTAGTTTCTATTTTTGAACCATATCTGCATGAAGGAATTTGATCACCTAAAATATTTTTATATCCCCGTAATCGAAGATTCGGGGGCATATATTTTTCGGTCTGTCCGTCAGTCTGTATGTTTGTCTGCAAAAACTTTAACCCTGGGCATAACTTTTGAATGGTAAGTGATAGGGCTTTCATATTTCACATATGTATTCCTTGTGACTATACCTTTCCATGGATACCAAAATTTTTGACCTTGTGACCTTGGCCTTGGAGTTTGACCTACTTTTGAAACACTTTAACCTTGGGCATAACTTTCGAATGGTAAGTGAAAGGGCTTTCATATTTCACATTTTTTTCCTAGTGACAAGACGTTTCCATGGATACCAAATTTTTTTACCGTGTGACCTTGACCTTGGAATTTGATCTACGTTTGAAAAAAATTCACCTTAGGCATAACTTTTGAATGGTAAGTGATAGGGCTTTCATATTTCATATATGTATTCCTTGTGACTAGACCTTTCCATGGATACCAAGATTTTTGACCCAGTGACCTTGACCTTGGAGTTTGATCTACTTTTGAAAGAAATTAACCTTGGCCATAACTTCTGAATGGTAAGTGATAAGGCTTTCATAATTTTCATGTGTTTTCCTTTTGACAAAACCTTTCCATGGATACAAAAATTATTTACCTCTTGACCTTGACCTTGGAGTTTGACATTATTTCGAAAATTTAAACTTTAGCCATAACTTTTGAATGGTAAGTGAAAGGGCTTTCATATTTCACATATGAATTCGATGTTGCAAGACTTTTCCATGGATACCAAATTTGACCACGTGACCTTGACCTCAACTGTGAAACTGCTTTTCATCTGTTTTACTTTCAAAGATGCCAACGGGGGCATTCGTGTTTCACAAACACAGGTTTTATTTAATTTTAACCTGTTTTAAAAGGTGGAACCTGCAGAACTTAATTCCATTCACTAGTTAATATATATTCAAGTCTTTCTTCCAAAAACTCTGCAACTGCTACCAGGTGTCATTGTCATATGAATATGGTATTCTAAATTTTCTAAAACGGTTCAATTGTTAAACGTCTTTAGATTCAATAGCATCATTTAAAACCTGATAAATAAACAGCATGGACCAGACATGCACGTTTCGGGTACTAAACCCTCGTCAGTGATCCTCGGTCTAAACAATGTTATATGGCCAAAAAGTATGAAAATTATTGTGTCCAAAAATGAACCAAAAGACGTAGCAGAATGCTTAATTAAATTACATCTGCCATGAATCTCTGTTTGAAAATAGAATACCCATGAATCATCTCACTTTAAAGTATAATAATGTTTGAGTGCAAATTCATTTTATTATCAAAGTTAATATACATGGTATTGTCATCTATTTATAGCATTTTCCTTGATAGTAAGAGAACATTTTTACTGCTAAACTCCCTTATTTTCACCAAATTCACATATATCTCCCCTATTGCTCGTAAAGTAAAACTTATCTTTTTTGTGTCGCCTGCGAAGCATAGCCACACTTAGGGATCACTCTGTCCGTTGTCCGTCTGTCTGCCACACTTGGATGTCACACCCTATAAAAGTGATCGCTGAGTGTTGCTATGTTTCGCAGGCGACACATGCATTCCTTGGAATGATTTTTTAACCCAAAATACTTCCTGTTTCATTCCAACTTGGGTTTTCAAAATTATAAGAAAAAATCATTGAATTTTTTGTCATTAGATCCGCCTGTTATTCATATTACTTTTTTTCTGATATCACTTAATTGTTGTTGATTTCATAGAAAAAATGACCAATTATTGTAGGAAATAATGTCTACTTTACATGTAAATATCACATAAATGGTGTGGATCCTCCTTCACAATCCAAGCCATTGTTATAAAGAGTCATTAAAAAAGAGTTTTTCTTATAAATGTACATCTTTGATCTCTAATCCTCCCTCTTCCCTTATGGTTTCTTATTGACAGAAAATTCTGTTCGGTCTCATCTAATTTCCTTCTGATGATGTAATTATGCTATAAATTAATAGGCGAATGAGATCCCACTCATAGGAATGGGGGAATCTGTAACCTTTATGTCAGATTTTCTTTTTTTAGCATTTGAAATATGATTACCGTTTTGTCTCATTTACATGTAACCAGCAGATTCAATTGACCTACTTAATTTACATGTAAATATTTCAGAGATGAATCAAATTTTTTTTGGATGGATCAAGCTTATACATCAGAAAGGTCAGGAATTTGTATTTGTACTAATGACAAATATGGATAATGACCATATCCCTGTCTACAGTACAAAATCGATAATTCAGAAAATCAGAAACCGAAGGCATACAAAATCAGGACAAAACAGGAACCAAAGCAAACAAAAACAAAAACCTCCACCATATGAAAAGAAGCGAACTCCCGATATGAGAGTGAGACCAGGTGCCCAGGAAGAGTAAGCATCTCCTGCTTGCATGCAACACCCGTCGCTTCAATTCGGTAGAACTGTCATATCCGGTTACTTCCATTTTGGAAGATATAGAGTACAATCTTTGGTTGGATGGTTCAAATGGTCTATGAAAGAATATCATCAACCATTCTGGATAGTGGGACATCATAGTGTATGACGAGTTCCCCATATCGACCGTAGAACTTCCTCAGTGACGATGTTAGTCGGTCACAAACATATCCTCATAAAAATATTTCTTATTTCTTTCAAATGTATTAACTCAACCCATCGAAATTCTTCAAACATGAACAATAGAACTTGAAAAACAATTCGAAAAAGCTCAACACACTGCAGGTGGTTCTCTTTGTTTTTCAAAAAAAGAAGGGAGGAGATCTCCAACAAGACCCCGTTGCAGCATCAACAGTAAAACACCAAAACACCCGATGCAAAAACACAAAAGACGAGTACAGCACGAGACGGAAAAGAGACACACGACATGTAAACATCAAACACAAAAGACTACACATAAACCGACGAGACCAATGGGTAACCGGTGCCGACTTTGGATGGCCATCTGTCACGTAAGTAGCAAATGGTGTGGTTATCCTGGATTACGTGCGCACAACCCTCTCACTTCTCCAATTACCCAGAGGTCTCGGAGAACGTACAATTGTGGTGTAAAACAATCTCCTCACTGTAAGATGACATCACACAAACAAGACCGCAAAACGCAGAGGCCCCAGAGACACAGATGAATATGTAAATGGATATAAAAAGAGGGCATACGTAATACAGTCCGTGCTCTGCCGGCTGTAGCGAGCTCATGTATGTAATCACCCGAGGAGTCCGACTGACATTCAGAGAGGACAGGTGGTCGGGGCCCTGTCTTCTCTAAAGAGGTTTGGACAGGGCCCGTCATGAAGTCCCGTCGTCACAGTCAGTCAGAGTGCAAGTCTCAAGGATGCGCTTGTACAAGACTGTAGATTGGTCAAGTACCAAGCCTAGTGTCCGTCTGGTGACATTAGGATCATATCCACGGTATAAAAGGCGTTTGATGATTCTGACGCATTTTCGATGGTTATTCAAGTCAGAATTAAGTTACCACGACCATGTAGCATCCTTGATGGTATTCAAGTCAGAATTAAGTTACCACGACCATGTAGCATCCTTGAATAGTCCAACTTTGGTTTACAAATTAAAAGCTAAAAATTCTTCTTCTCAAACGCCCGCCCTATGTTTATCGTAAAATAGCTAGCTTTCTTACACATATTGTGGTATTGCCTCTGTCATTGATGTTACCAATTCATCCGCCTGTAGTTCACTATTACTTCTTTCTGACATAACTTATTTGTAGTTGATTTCTTCAACAAAGTTGACCAATTATTGTAGGAATAATGTCCACTTTACATGTAAATATCGCATAAATGGTGTGTATCCTCCCTCACGATTCAATCATTCAAAGTCATTAATAAAGAGTTTTCCTTATAAATGTACGTCTTTGATCTCTAATCGTCCTTCTCCCCTTATGGCTTCTTATTGACAGAAAATTCTGTTCGGTCTCATCTAACTTCCTTCTGATGATGTAATTATGCTATAAATTTACAGGCGAATGAGACCCACTCAAAGAAATGGGGGAATATGTTACAGCGATAGGGAAACCTTATGTCAGATTTTCTTTTTTTAAGCATTTCAAATATGGTTACCGTTTTGTCTCATTTACATGTAACCAGCAGATTCAATTGATATACTTAATTTACATGTAAATATTTCAGTGATGAATCTTTTTTTTTTTTCGATGGATCAAGCTTATACATAAAAAAAACTCAGGAATTTGTATTTTTACTAACTTCCTGTTCCTTTCCAATGTATAAACTCAACCCATCGAAATAGAAGGTTTCATTCTTCAAATATGAACAATAGAACTTGAATGGTTACCGTTTCGTCTCATTTACATGTAACTAGCAGATTCAATTGATCTACTTAATTTACATGTAAATATTTTAGTGGTTAATCAATTTTTTTTCGATGGATCAAGCCTATACATCAGAAAGGTCAGGAATTTGTATTTTTATTAACTTCCTGTTTCTTTCCAATGTATAAATTCAACCCTTCCTTCTTCAAATATGAACAATAGAACTTGAATGGTTACCGTTTTATCTCATTTACATGTAACCAGCAGATTCAACTGATATACTTAATTTACATGTAAATATTTCAGTGGTGAATCAAATTTTTTTTTCGATTGATCAAGCTTATACATCAGAAAGGTCAGGAATTTGTATTTTTACTATTTTCCTGTTTCTTTCCAATGTATAAACTCAACCCATCGAAAAAGAAGGTTTCATTCGTCAAATATGAACAATAGAACTTGAATGGTTACCGTTTCGTCTCATTTACATGTAACTAGCAGATTCAATTGATATATTTATTTTACATGTAAATATTTCAGTGGTGAATCAATTTTTTTTTCGATGGATTAAGCCTATACATCAGAAAGGTCAGGAATTTGTATATTTACTAAAGTTCATAAAAATATTTCCTGTTTCTTTCAAATGTATAAACTCAACCCATCGAAATTCTTCAAAATTGAACAAGAGAACTTGAAAAACAATTCGAAAAAGCTCAACACACTGCAGGTGGTTCTCTTTGTTTTTCAAGTCAGAATTAAGTTACCACGACAATGTATTATCCTCGAATCGTCCAACTTGGGTTTTCAAATTAAAAGTAAAAATTCTTGTTCTCAAACGCCCGCCCTATCTTTATCGCAAAATAGCTAGCTTTCTTACACATATTGTGGTTATGCCTCTGTCATTGATGATACCAATTCATCCACCTGTAGTTCATTATTACTCCTTTCTGATATAACTTATTTGTAGTTGATTTCTTCAACAAAGTTGACCAATTATTGTTTACATGTAAATATCACATAAATGGTGTGTATCCCTCCTCACGATTCAAGCATTCAAAGTCATTAATAAAGAGTTTTTAGCTCACCTCGACGAAGTTGAAAGAGCTTATGCTAAACCCCCGCGCGTCCGCGTCCGCGTCCGCGTCCGTGTCCGTGTCCGCGTCCGGTTAAGAAGTTTGGGGTAGCTCAGTATTTGGCAAAGTATTGATGCTACTTTAACCAAACTTGCACAAGTGATTCATCTTTGGATGCTGAGGTGAACCAATGCATCGGATGCTGCATCTGACCTACATTTTCCGCTTGAGTGAATTGGTTAAGAAGTTTGGGGTAGCTCAGTATCTGACAAAGTACTGATGCTACAGTAACCAAACTTGCACAAGTGATTCATCTTTGGATGCTGAGGTGAACCCATGCATCGGATGCTGCATCTGACCTACATTTTCCGCTTGAGTGACTTGGTGAAGAAGTTTGGGGTAGCTCAGTATCTGACAAGGTACTGATGCTACATTAACCAAACTTGCACAAGTGATTCATCTTTGGATGCTGAGGTGAACCCATGCATCAGATGCAGCATCTGACCTACATTTTCCGCTTGAGTGACTTGGTTAAGATGTTTGGGGTAGCTCAGTATCTGACCAAGTAGTAATGCTACAGTAACCAAACTTGCACAAGTGATTCATCTTTGGATGCCGAGATGGATCCATGCATCGGATGCAGCATCTGACCTACTTTTTCCACTTGAGTGATTTTGCTTTTAAAAGCCAATATTGAGCAAAGTATAAGTGCTACATGTACCAAACTTGCATATAGGATGTATCTTTGATCAAACTTTCATAAAATGACCTTGACCTACTTTTTCCGCTTGAGTGATTTTGCCTTTAAAAGCCATTATTGAGCAAAGTATAAGTGCTACATGTACCAAACTTGCTTATTGGATGTATCATTGATCAAACTTTCATGTAATGACCTTGACCGACTTTTTCCACTTGAGTGATTTTGCCTTTAAAAGCCAATATTGAGCAAAGTATAAGTACTACATGTACCAAACTTGCATATATGATTTATTTTTGATCAAACTTTCATAAAATGGCCTTGACCTACTTTTTCTGCTTGAGTGATTTTGCCTTTAAAAGCCAATATTAAGCAAATTATAAGTGCTACATGTACCAAACTTACATATTGGATGTATTTTTGATCATTCTTTCATAAAATGACCTTGACCTACTTTTTCCGCTTGAGTAATTTTGCCTTTAAAAGCCAATATTGAGCAAAGTATTAGTGCTTCATGTACCAAACTTGCATATTGGATGTATCTTTGATCAAACTTTCATAAAATAAAATTTACCTACTTTTTCCGCTTGAATGATTTTGCCTTTAAAAGCCAATATACATGTATTTAGAAATATGTTTGAATTGAATTTTGCTGCCACGAGGTGAGCTTCGTAATCTGTGATTACCTATGTTTCTTATAAATGTACATGTTTGATCTCTAATCGTCCTTCTTCCCTTATGGTTTCTTATTGACAGAAAATTCTGTTCAGTCTCATCTAATTTCCTTCTGATGATGTAATTATGCTATAAATTTACAGGCGAATGAGACCCACTCAAAGGAATTGGGGAATCTGTTACAGCGATGGGGAAACCTTATGTCAGATTTTCTTTTTTTAAGTATTTGAAATATGGTTACCGTTTTGTCTCATTTACATGTAACCAGCAGATTCAATTGATAAACTTAATTTACATGTAAATATTTCAGTGATGAATCAAATTTTTTTTTTTCGATGGATCAAGCTTATACATCAGAAATGTCAGGAACTTGTATTTTTACTAACTTCCTGTTTCTTTCCAATGTATAAACTCAACCCATCGAAATAGAAGGTTTCATTCTTCAAATATGAACAATAGAACCTGAATGGTTAGGGTTTCGTCTCATTTACATGTAACTAGCAAATTCAATTGATCTACTTAATTTACATGTAAATATTTCAGTGGTGAATCAATTTTTTTTTTCGATGGATCAAGCCTATACATCAGAAAGGTCAGGAATTTGTGTTTTTGTTATCTTCCTGTTTCTTTCCAATGTATAAACTCAACCCATCGAAATAGAAGGTTTCCTTCTTCAAATATGAACAATAGAACTTCAAAAACACTTCGAAAAAACTCACGACACACTGCAGGTGGTGCTCTCCGTTTTCCAAGTCAGGATTAAGTTGCCATGACAATGAAGCATCCTCGAATCATCCAACTTGGGTATTCAAATTATAAGTAAAAATATTCTTGTTCTTAAACGCCCGCCCTTTCTTTATCGAAAAATAGCAAGCTTTCTTACACACATTGTGGTTATGCCTCTGTCATTGATGTTACCAATTCATTCCCCTGTAATTCACTATTCTTTCTGATAAAACTTATTTGTAGTTGATTTCTTCAACAAAGTTGACCAATTATTGTAGGAATAATGTCCACTTTACATGTAAATATCACATAAATGGTGTGTATCCTCCCTCACGATTCAAGCATTCAAAGTCATTAATAAAGAGTTTTTCTTATAAATGTACATCTTTGATCTCTAATCGCCCTTCTTCCCTTATGGTTTCTTATTGACAGAAAATTCTGTTCGATCTCATCTAATTTCCTTCTGATGATGTAATTATGCTATAAATTTACAGGCGAATGAGACCCACTCAAAGGAATGGGGGAATCTGTTACAGCCATGGGGAAACCTTCATGTCAGATTTTCTTTTTTAAGCATTTAAAATATGGTTACCGTTTTGTCTCATTTACATGTAACCAGCAGATTCAATTGATCTACTTAATTTACATGTAAATATTTCAGTGGTGAATCAAATTTTTTTTCGATGGATCAAGTTTATACACCAGAAAGGTCAGGAATTTGTATTTTTATTAACTTCCTGTTTCTTTCCAATGTATAAACTCAACTGATCGAAATAGAAGTTTCCTTCTTCAAATATGTACAATAGAACTTGAATGGTTACCGTTTTGTCTCATTTACATGTAACCAGCAGATTCAATTGATCTACTTAATTTACATGTAAATATTTCAGTGGTGAATCAATTTTTTTTTTTTCGATGGATCAAGCTTACACATCAGAAAGGTCAGGAATTTGTATTTTTACTAACTTCCTGTTTCTTTCCAATGTATAAACTCAACCCATCGAAAAAGAAGGTTTCATTCGTCAAATATGAACAATAGAACTTGAATGGTTACCGTTTCGTCTCATTTACATGTAACTAGCAGATTCAATTGATATATTTATTTTACATGTAAATATTTCAGTGGTGAATTAATTTTTAGCTCACCTCGACGAAGTTGAGTGAGCTTATGCTATAACCCCACGCGTCCGCGTCCGCGTCCGCGTCCGTGTCCGCGTCCGCGTCCGGTTAAGAAGTTTGGGGTAGCTCAGTATGTGACAAAGTACTGATGCTACAGTAACCAAACTTGCACAAGTGATTCATCTTTGGATGCTGAGGTGAACCCATGCATCAGATGCAGCATCTGACCTAAATTTTCCGCTTGAGTGACTTGGTTAAGAAGTTTGGGGTAGCTCAGTATCTGACAAAGTACTAATGCTACAGTAACCAAACTGGCACAAGTGATTCATCTTTGGATGCTGAGGTAAACCCATGCATCGTATGCAGCATCTGACCTACATTTTCCGCTTGAGTGACTCGGTTAAGAAGTTTGGGGTAGCTCAGTATCTGACAAAGTACTGATGCTACAGTAACCAAACTTGCACAAGTGATTCATCTTTGGATGCTGAGGTGAACCCATGCATCGGATGCAGCATCTGACCTACATTTTCCGCTTGAGTGACTTGGTTAAGAAGTTTGGGGTAGCTCAGTATCTGACAAAGGACTGATGCTACAGTAACCAAACTTGCACAAGTGATTCATCTTTTGATGCTGAGGTGAACCCATGCATCGGATGCAGCATCTGACCTACATTTTCTGCTTGAGTGATTTGGATAAGAAGTTTGGGGTAGCTCAGTATCTGACAAAGTACTAATGCTACAGTAACCAAACTTGCACAAGTGATTCATCTTTGGATGCCGAGATGGACCCATGCATCGGATGCAGCATCTGACCTACTTTTTCCACTTGAGTGATTTCGCTTTTAAAAGCCAATATTGAGCAAAGTATAAGTGCTACATGTACCAAACTTGCATATTGGATGTATCTTTGATCAAACTTTCATAAAATGACCTTGACCTACTTTTTCCGCTTGAGTGATTTTGCCTTTAAAAGCCAATATTGAGCAAAGTATAAGTGCTAGATGTTCCAAACTTGCATATTAGATGTATCTTTGATCAAACTTTCATAAAATGACCTCGACCTACTTTTTCCACTTGA
Source organism: Pinctada fucata (assembly GCA_028142955.1). Lineage (NCBI taxonomy): Eukaryota > Metazoa > Mollusca > Bivalvia > Pterioida > Pteriidae > Pinctada > Pinctada fucata. The sequence continues at coordinate 36,717,184 of AP027112.1, read as the reverse complement.
GTGATTTTGCCTTTAAAAGCCAATATTGAGCAAAGTATAAGTGATACATGTACCAAACTTGCATATTGGATGTATCTTTGATCAATCTTTCATAAAATGACCTTGACCTACTTTTTCCGCTTGAGTGATTTTGCTCTATAAAGCCAATATTGAGCAAAGTATAACTGCAACATGTACCAAACTTGCATATTGGATGTATCTTTGATCAAACTTTCATAAAATGACCTTGACCTACTTTTTCTGCTTGAGTGGTTTTGCCTTTAAAAGCCAATATACATGTACTAAGAAATATGTTTGAATTGAATTTTGCTGTCACGAGGTGAGCTTCGTAATCTGTGATTACCTATGTTTTTTTTTCGATGGATTAAGCCTATACATCAGAAAGGTCAGGAATTTGTATTTTTACTAAAGCTCATAAAAATATTTCCTGTTTCTTTCGAATGTATAAACTCAACCCATCGAAATTCTTCAAAATTGAACAAAAGAACTTGAAAAACAATTCGAAAAAGCTCAACACACTGCAGGATGTTCTCTTTGTTTTTCAAGTCAGAATTAAGTTACCACGACAATGTATTATCCTCGAATCGTCCAACTTGGGTTTTCAAATTAAAAGTAAAAATTCTTGTTCTCAAACGCCCGCCCTATCTTTATCGCAAAATAGCAAGCTTTCTTACACACATTGTGGTTATGCCTCTGTAATTGATGTTACCAATTCATCCACCTGTAGTTCATTATTACTTCTTTTTGATATAACTTATTTGTAGTTGTTTTCTTCAACAAAGTTGACCAATTATTGTAGGAATAATGTCCACTTTACATGTAAATATCACATAAATGGTGTGTATCCCTCCTCACGATTCAAGCATTCAAAGTCATTAATAAAGAGTTTTTCTTATAAATGTACATCTTTGATCTCTAATCGTCCTTCTTCCCTTATGGTTTCTTATTGACAGAAAATTCTGTTCGGTCTCATCTAATTTCCTTCTGATGATGTAATTATGCTATAAATTTACAGGCGAATGAGACCCACTCAAAGGAATGGGGGAATCTGTTACAGCCATGGGGAAACCTTCATGTCAGATTTTCTTTTTTTAAGCATTTGAAATATGGTTACCGTTTTGTCTCATTTACATGTAACCAGCAGATTCAATTGATCTACTTAATTTACATGTAAATATTTCAGTGGTGAATCAATTTTTTTTTTCGATGGATCAAGCCTATACATCAGAAAGGTCAGGAATTTGTGTTTTTGTTAACTTCCTGTTTCTTTCCAATGTATAAACTCAACCCATCGAAATAGAAGGTTTCCTTCTTCAAATATGAACAATAGAACTTCAAAAACACTTCGAAAAAACTCACGACACACTGCAGGTGGTGCTCTCCGTTTTCCAAGTCAGGATTAAGTTGCCATGACAATGAAGCATCCTCGAATCATCCAACTTGGGTATTCAAATTATAAGTAAAAATATTCTTGTTCTTAAACGCCCGCCCTTTCTTTATCGAAAAATAGCAAGCTTTCTTACACACATTGTGGTTATGCCTCTGTCATTGATGTTACCAATTCATTCCCCTGTAATTCACTATTTTTTCTGATAAAACTTATTTGTAGTTGATTTCTTCAACAAAGTTGACCAATTATTGTAGGAATAATGTCCACTTTACATGTAAATATCACATAAATGGTGTGTATCCTCCCTCACGATTCAAGCATTCAAAGTCATTAATAAAGAGTTTTTCTTATAAATGTACATCTTTGATCTCTAATCGCCCTTCTTCCCTTATGGTTTCTTATTGACAGAAAATTCTGTTCGATCTCATCTAATTTCCTTCTGATGATGTAATTATGCTATAAATTTACAGGCGAATGAGACCCACTCAAAGGAATGGGGGAATCTGTTACAGCGATGGGGAAACCTTCATGTCAGATTTTCTTTTTTAAGCATTTAAAATATGGTTACCGTTTTGTCTCATTTACATGTAACCAGCAGATTCAATTGATCTACTTAATTTACATGTAAATATTTCAGTGGTGAATCAAATTTTTTTTCGATGGATCAAGTTTATACACCAGAAAGGTCAGGAATTTGTATTTTTATTAACTTCCTGTTTCTTTCCAATGTATAAACTCAACTGATCGAAATAGAAGTTTCCTTCTTCAAATATGTACAATAGAACTTGAATGGTTACCGTTTTGTCTCATTTACATGTAACCAGCAGATTCAATTGATCTACTTAATTTACATGTAAATATTTCAGTGGTGAATCAATTTTTTTTTTCGATGGATCAAGCTTACACATCAGAAAGGTCAGGAATTTGTATTTTTACTAACTTCCTGTTTCTTTCCAATGTATAAACTCAACCCATCGAAAAAGAAGGTTTCATTCGTCAAATATGAACAATAGAACTTGAATGGTTACCGTTTCGTCTCATTTACATGTAACTAGCAGATTCAATTGATATATTTATTTTACATGTAAATATTTCAGTGGTGAATTAATTTTTTTTTTCGATGGATTAAGCCTATACATCAGAAAGGTCAGGAATTTGTATTTTTACTAAAGCTCATAAAAATATTTCCTGTTTCTTTCAAATGTATAAACTCAACCCATCGAAATTCTTCAAAATTGAACAAAAGAACTTGAAAAACAATTCGAAAAAGCTCAACACACTGCAGGATGTTCTCTTTGTTTTTCAAGTCAGAATTAAGTTACCACGACAATGTATTATCCTCGAATCGTCCAACTTGGGTTTTCAAATTAAAAGTAAAAATTCTTGTTCTCAAACGCCCGCCCTATCTTTATCGCAAAATAGCAAGCTTTCTTACACACATTGTGGTTATGCCTCTGTAATTGATGTTACCAATTCATCCACCTGTAGTTCATTATTACTTCTTTTTGATATAACTTATTTGTAGTTGTTTTCTTCAACAAAGTTGACCAATTATTGTAGGAATAATGTCCACTTTACATGTAAATATCACATAAATGGTGTGTATCCCTCCTCACGATTCAAGCATTCAAAGTCATTAATAAAGAGTTTTTCTTATAAATGTACATCTTTGATCTCTAATCGTCCTTCTTCCCTTATGGTTTCTTATTGACAGAAAATTCTGTTCGGTCTCATCTAATTTCCTTCTGATGATGTAATTATGCTATAAATTTACAGGCGAATGAGACCCACTCAAAGGAATGGGGGAATCTGTTACAGCCATGGGGAAACCTTCATGTCAGATTTTCTTTTTTTAAGCATTTGAAATATGGTTACCGTTTTGTCTCATTTACATGTAACCAGCAGATTCAATTGATCTACTTAATTTACATGTAAATATTTCAGTGATGAATCAAATTTTTTTTTCGATGGATCAAGCTTATACAGTGAAACCTGTCTAAACCGATATCGACTCGGACCAAGAAAAAATATCGGTATAGACAGGTTATCGGATTACACAGGTTTCATAGAATTAAGGCATCCTTTAATTTCTTCAAGTTTTCTTCATATTCCTAGGGAAAATTCATCATAAAACTGTGAAACAGTAATGCTTTTTTGTTTACCATGAACTGTTTAACTTTTTATTTCTCATAAAAAATTATCCTCTATGTCATAATAAGTTAAATTTAGAAAAATATGCTCATGAAAAAGATTTCAAGTCAGATGGAATTTGCTATGAAATTTTCATATTTTTACTTGGTGATAAGTAAAGTTTACATACAAATTAAGCTAATTATAATACAAACAATTAAGACACTGACCATGGCTTGGGCAAGTTACTAGTAAGAGTAATGGAGTCAATTCACCTGTAGTTTTAATTGATCAGCTTGGGTTGATAATTAATCAAAACATGGGTTGGTCAGGATAGGTGTTGTTTTAACAGTTTAACATATCGGTTTATACAGTGTAAAATACATTTATAAAATGTCACTGGGACCAAAAATGTATATCGGTATTCGGAGTAGGCAGTGTTCGGTTTACACAGGTTATTTTATATAGGAAGAGATAGAAGATTCTTTGGGACCAAAAAATTCTATCGGAATAGACAGGTTATCGGATTAGACAGGTATCGGTTTAGACAGGTTTCACTGTACATCAGTAATGTCAGGAATTTGTATTTTTACTAACTTCTTGTTTCTTTCCAATGTATAAACTCAACCCATCGAAATAGATGGTTTCATTCTTCAAATATGAACAATAGAACTTGAATGGTTACCGTTTCGTCTCATTTACATGTAACCAGCAGATTCAATTGATATACTTAATTTACATGTAAATATTTCAGTGATGAATCAAATTTTTTTTTTCGATGGATCAAGTTTATACATCAGAAATGTCAGGAACTTCTATTTTTACTTACTTCCTGTTTCTTTCCAATGTATAAACTCAACCCATCGAAATAGAAGGTTTCATTCTTCAAATATGAACAATAGAACTTCAAAAACACTTTGAAAAAAATCCACGACACACTGCAGGTGGTGCTCTCCGTTTTCCAAGTCAGGGTTAAGTTGCCATGACAATGAAGCATCCTCGAATCATCCAACTTGGGTATTCAAATTATAAGTAAAAATATTCTTGTTCTTAAACGCCCGCCCTTTCTTCATCGAAAAATAGCAAGCTTTCTTACACACATTGTGGTTATGCCTCTGTCATTGATGTTACCAATTCATCCCCCTGTAATTCACTATTACTTCTTTCTGATATAACTTATTTGCAGTTGGTTTCTTCAACAAAGTTGACCAATTATTGTAGGAATAATGTCCACTTTACATGTAAATATCACATAAATGGTGTGTATCCTCCCTCATGATTAAAGCATTCAAAGTCATTAATAAAGAGTTTTTCTTATAAATGTACATCTTTGATCTCTAATCGTCCTTCTTCCCGTATGGTTTCTTTTTGACAGAAAATTCTGTTCGGTCTCATCTAATTTCCTTCTGATGATGTAATTATGCTATAAATTTACAGGCGAATGAGACCCTGTCAAAGGTATGGGGGAATATGTTACAGCGATGGGGAAACCTTCATGTCAGTTTTTCTTTTTTTAAGCATTTGATTTATGGTTACCGTTTTGTCTCATTTACATGTAACCAGCAGATTCAATTGATCTACTTAATTTACATGTAAATATTTCAGTGATGAATCAATTTTTTTTTTCGATGGATCAAGTTTATACATCAGTAATGTCAGGAATTTGTATTTTTACTAACTTCTTGTTTCTTTCCAATGTATAAACTCAACCCATCGAAATAGAAGGTTTCATTCTTCAAATATGAACAATAGAACTTGAATGGTTACCGTTTCGTCTCATTTACATGTAACTAGCAGATTCAATTGATCTATTAAATTTACATGTAAATATTTCAGTGATGAATCAATTCTTATTTTTCAATGGATCAAGCTTATACATCAAAAAGGTCAGGAATGTATTTTTACTAAACCTCATAAAATAATTCCTCTTTCTTTCCAATGTATAAACTCAACCCATCGAAATAGAAGGTTTCATTCTTCAAATATGAATAATAGAACTTCAAAAACTCTTTGAAAAAACTCATGACACACTGCAGGCGGTGCTCTTTGTTTTCCAAGTCAGGATTAAGTAGCCATGACAACGAATCATCCGCGAATCATCCATCTTGTGTATTCAAATTATTATTAACAAAATTCTTGTTCTCAAACGTCCGCCCTTTCTTTATCGAAAAATAGCAAGCTTTCTTATACACATTGTGGTTATGCCTCTGTCATTGATGTTACCAATTCATCCGCCTGTAATTCACTATTACTTCTTTCTGATGTAACTTATTTGTAGTTGATTTCTTCAACAAAGTTAAGGTAGGAATAATGTCCACTTTACATGTAAATATCTCATAAATGGTGAGGGTCCTCCCTTACGATTCAAACCATTGTTATAAAGAATTTTTCCTATAAATGTACGTCTTTGATCTTTTACCGTTCTTCTTCTCTTATGGTTTCTTATTGACAGAAAATTCTGTTCTGTCTCACCTAATTTCCCTCTGATGATGTGATTATGCAATAAATTTACAGGCGAATGAGACCCACTCAAAGGAATGGGGGAATATGTTACAGCGATAGGGAAACCTTCATGTCAGATTTTCTTTTTTTAAGCATTTGAATTATGGTTACCGATCTGTATTTGTATTTTTACTGAACCTCATAAAAATTCTTCCTGTTTCTTTCAAATTTCTAAACTCAACCCATCGAAATAGAAGGCTTCATTCTTCAAATATGAACAATAGAACTTGAAAAACAATAAGAAAAAACTCACGAGCAAGCTTTCTTACACAATGTGGTTATGCCTCTGTCACTGATGTTACCAATTCATCCCCCTGTAATTCACTATTACTTCTTTCTGATATAACTTATTTGTAGTTGATTTCTTCAACAAAGTTGACCAATTATTGTAGGAATAATGTCCACTTTACATGTAAATATCACATAAATAGTGTGTATCCTCCCTCACGATTCAAGCATTCAAAGTCATTAATAAAGAGTTTTTCTTATAAATGTACATCTTTGATCTCTAATCGTCCTTCTTCCCTTATGGTTTCTTATTGACAGAAAGTTCTGTTCGGTCTCATCTAATTTCCTTCTGATGATGTAATTATGCTATAAATTTACAGGCGAATGAGACCCACTCAAAAGGAATGGGGGAATCTGTTACAGCGACGGGGAAACCTTCATGTCAGATTTTCTTTTTTTAAGCATTTGAAATATGGTTACCGTTTTGTCTCATTTACATGTAACCAGCAGATTCAATTGATATAGTTAATTTACATGTAAATATTTCAGTGATGAATCAATTTTTTTTTTCGATGGATCAAGCTTATGCGTCAGAAAGGTCAGGAATTTCTATTTGTACTAAAGCTTATAAAAATACTTCCTGTTTCTTTACCATGTTTAAACTCTACCCATCGAAATAGAAGGTTTCATTCTTCTAATATGAACAATAAAACTTGAATGGTTACCGTTTCGTCTCATTTACATGTAAGCAGCAGATTCAATTAATCTATTAAATTTACATGTAAATATTTCAGTGATGAATCAATTTTTTTTTTCAATGGATCAAGCTTATACATCAGAAAGGCCAGGAAATGTATTTTTACTAAACCTCATAAAAATAATTCCTCTTTCTTTCCAATGTATAAACTCAACCCATCGAAATAGAAGGTTTCATTCTTCAAATATGAATAATAGAACTTCAAAAACTCTTTGAAAAAAACTCATGACACACTGCAGGCGGTGCTCTTTGTTTTCCAAGTCAGGATTAAGTAGCCATGACAACGAAGCATCCGCGAATCATCCAACTTGGGTATTCAAATTATTATTAACAAAATTCTTGTTCTCAAACGTCCGCCCTTTCTTTATCGAAAAATAGCAAGCTTTCTTACATACATTGTGGTTATGCCTCTGTCATTGATGTTACCAATTTACCCGCCTGTAATTCCCTATTACTTCTTTCTGATATAACTTCTTTGTAGTTGATTTCTTCAACAAAGTTAAGGTAGGAATAATGTCCACTTTACATGTAAATATCTCATAAATGGTGTGGGTCCTCCCTCAGGATTCAAGCCATTGTTATGAAGAATTTTTCCTATAAATGTACGTCTTTGATCTTTAACCGTTCTTCTTCTCTTTTGGTTTCTTATTGACAGAAAATTCTGTTCTGTCTCATCTAATTTCCTTCTGATGATGTAATTATGCTATAAATTTACAGGCGAATGAGACCCACTCAAAGGAATGGAAGAATCGGTTACAGCGATGGGGAAACCTTATGTCAGATCTTCCTTTTTTAAGCATTTGAATTATGGTTACCGATCTGTATTTGTATTTTTACTGAACCTCATAAAAATTCTTCCTGTTTCTTTCCAATGTTTAAACTCAACCCATCGAAATAGAAGGCTTCATTCTTCAAATATGAACAATAGAACTTGAAAAACAATAAGAAAAAACTCACGAGCAAGCTTTCTTACACAATGTGGTTATGCCTCTGTCATTGATGTTACCAATTCATCCCCCTGTAATTCACTATTACTTCTTTCTGATATAACTTATTTGCAGTTGATTTCTTCAACAAAGTTGGCCAATTATTATAGGAATAATGTCCACTTTACATGTAAATATCACATAAATGGTGTGTATCCTCCCTTACGATTCAAGCATTCAAAGTCATTAATAAAGAGTTTTCCTTATAAATGTACATCTTTGATCTCTAATCGTCCTTCTTTCCTGATGGTTTCTTATTGACAGAAAATTCTGTTCTGTCTCATCTAATTTCCTTCTGATGATGTAATTATGCTATAAATTTACAGGCGAATGAGACCCACTCAAAGGAATGGGGGAATCTGTTACAGCAATGGGGAAACCTTCATGTCAGATTTTCTTTTTTTAAGCATTTGAAATATGGTTACCGTTTTGTCTCATTTACATGTAACCAGCAGATTCAATTGATATAGTTAATTTACATGTAAATATTTCAGTGATTAATGAATTTTTTTTTCGATTGATCAAGCTTATACATCAGAAAGGTCAGGAATTTGTATTTCTTACTAAAGCTCATAAAAATACTTTCTGTTTCTCTCTAATGTATAATCTCAGCGAAATAGAAGGTTTCATCCTCATGTATGAACAATATAACTTCAAAAAAAAAATTCGAAGAAACTCAGATCCACTTGTAATTCACCATTACTATTTTTCTGATATAACCTATATTTAGTTGATCTCATCAACAGAAGTGACCAATTATTGTAGAAAATAATGTCCACATTACATGTAAATATCACATAAATGGTGAAGAATCTCCCTCATGAATAAAGTTATTCTTATAAAGAGTTCTTCCTCTAAATGTTCATCTTTGATCTCATCTAATTTCCTTCTTATGATGTAATTATGCCCTGAAAGAGACCCACTCACAAGAATGGGGGAAGCTGTTACTCAGCGATGGGGAAACCTTAATGTCAGATTTTTCTTTTTTAAAGCATTGGAAATATTGTTACCGTTTTGTCTCATTTACATGTAACCAGCAGATTAATTTGATCTACTTAATTTGCATGTAAATATTTCAGTGATGAATCAAATTTTTTTTTCGATGGATCAAGCTTATACATCAGAAAGGTCAGATATTCGTATTTTTACTAAAGCTCATAAAAATACTTCCTGTTTCTTTCTAATGTATAAACTCAACCCATCGAAATAGAAGGTTTTATTCAAATATGAACGATAGAACTTCAAAAACAATTTGAATATAACTTTGTGTTTGTGAAACACAAATGCCCTGGTTGCATCTTTCTTAGTTTATACACCGTTTTCTATTAAGTAGGTGAAAGGTCAAAGTTCAGTGTTACAAGGTTAACAATTGTTGGTATCATTGGAAAATTATTGCCCAATGTTAAAGATTTTGAAAGGTAGGTCAAAGGTCAAAGTCACAAGGTGACAAAGTGACAAAATATGGTATCAATGGAAAGGAATTGTCATACACATTACACATGTGAAATATGAAAGCCTTATCAATCACCATTAAAATGTTGTACCCAATGTAAAAGTTTTTGAAAAGTAGGTCAAAGGTCACGTTGAAGGTCATAATGTCACAAATTTTGGTATGAATTGAAAGATCTTGTCACAAGGAATACACATGTGAAATATGAAGGCCCTATTATTTACCATTCAAAAGTTATGTCCATGCAGTGTTAAAGTTTTTGCCACTGACAGACGGACAGCCCAAAAACTACATGCCCCGGGCACGACACACTGTAGGTAGTGATCTTTGTTTTTCAAGTCAGCCTTTATGCTGCCTAGATTTTGAACCATCATCCAACTTGGTTTTCAAAATGGCAAGCTTTCTTACACATAATGTAGTAATGCCTTTGTTATTGATGTAAGCTGACAGTCCAACCTTTAATTCACTACGGTAATACTTTTTTCTGATATAAGTTCATATAACTTAAATGTTTATCTCATCATGAGAATTGACCAATTATTGTAGGAAATCATGTCCACTGTACATGTACATATACTCCTCTCTCAGGAATCAAGCCTTTGTTAAAATGAGGTTTTCCTATAAATGTACATCTTTGGTCTCTATTCTTCCTTCTTGCCTTATGGTTTCTTATTGACAGAAAATTCTGTTTGGTCTCATCCAACACCTTCTGTTATGAATTTTGGGGAGAATGATACCCAGTCTTAAAGGTAGGGGCGGTGGAAGCTGTTACAGCAATGGGGATACCTTGATGTCATATATCAGCTTAATAATTTTCTTTTTTAGGCATTGGAAAATCGTTTTGTCTCACTTACATGTAACCAGCAGAGTCATTTTATTCACGTTAATTTACATTTATTGTATTTCAGCAGTGAGTCAGATTTTTTTTCTTCAATGGATTTAGTTCATAAGAAAGTGATTACTGTTTCTTTTTGTGTCGCCTGCGAAGCATAGCGACACTTAGGGATCACTTTGTCCGTTGTCCGTCTGTCCGTCCGTCCGTCCGTCCGTCAGTCTGTCTGTCTGTCACACTTTGGGTGTCACAGCCCATAACTTTTGATTGGTAAGTGATAGGGCTTTGATATTTCACATGTGTATTCCTTGTAACAAGACCTTCTTACACATACCATAATTTTTGACCTAGTGACCTTGACCTAGAAATTTGACCTACTTTTCAAAAAAATTAAGAATGGATATATCTTTTGATTGGTAAGTGTTACGGCTTTGATATTTCACAAATGCAATCCTTGTGGCAAGACCTTTCTACACATACCATAATTTTTGACCTTGTGACCTTGACCTAGATATTTGACCTACTTTTGAAAAAAAGATAAGATTTGGTATATCTTTTGATTGGCAAGTGATAGGGCTTTGATATTTCACATGTGTATTCCTTGTGACAAGACCTTCCTACACATACCACGGTTTTTGACCTATTGACCTTGACCTACATATTTGACCTACTTTTCAAAAAAAAAATAAGAAAGGATATATCTTATGATTGTTAAGTGATAGGGCTTTCGTATTTCACATGTGTATTCCTTGTGACAAGACCTTCTTGCACATACCATAATTTTTGACCTAGTGACCTTGACCTAGAAATTTGACCTACTTTTCAAAAAAATTAAGAATGGATATATCTTTTGATTGGTAAGTGTTAGGACTTTGATATTTCACATGTGCAATCCTTGTGGCAAGACCTTTCTACACATACCATAATTTTTGACCTTGTGACTTTGACCTAGATATTTGACCTACTTTTGAAAAAAAAGATAAGATTTGCTATATCTTTTGTTTGGCAAGTGATAGGGCTTTGATATTTCACATGTGTATTCCTTGTGACAAGACCTTCCTACACATACCACGGTTTTTGACCTATTGACCTTGACCTACATATTTGACCTACTTTTCAAAAAAAAATAAGAAAGGATATATCTTATGATTGGTAAGTGATAGGGCTTTCGTATTTCACATGTGTATTCCTTGTGACAAGACCTTCTTGCACATACCATAATTTTTGACCTAGTGACCTTGACCTAGAAATTTGACCTACTTTTCAAAAAAATTAAGAATGGATATATCATTTGATTGGTAAGTGTTAGGACTTTGATATTTCACATGTGCAATCCTTGTGGCAAGACCTTTCTACACATACCATAATTTTTTACCTTGTGACCTTGACCTAGATATTTGACCTACTTTTGAAAAAAAGATAAGATTTGCGATATCTTTTGATTAGTGAGTGATAGGGCTTTGATATTTCACATGTGTATTCCTTGTGACAAGACCTTCCTACACATACCACGGTTTTTGACCTATTGACCTTGACCTACATATTTGACCTACTTTTAAAAAAAAATTAAGAATGGATATATCTTTTGATTGGTAAGTGATAGGGCTTTGGTATTTCACATGAGTATTCATTGTGACAAGACCTTTCTACACAGACCATAATATTTGACCTTTTGAACTTGACCTAGATATTTGATCTTCTTTTCAAGAAAAGTAATATTGGCTATATCTTTTGATTGGTAGGTGATAGGGCTTTGATATTTCACATGTATTTTCCTTTTAACAATGCCATTCTACACATACCGTAATACCTTTTCCTAGATATTTGACCTACTTTTCTAAGGTTGTATACATCTTTTTATTGGTAGGTGATAGGTCTTATTTCTTATGATGAGACCTTTTTGTTACCAATTTTTACGCATTGACCTTGACCTAGATGATGGACACTCTTTTCTGAAAATTTGAGAATCACCACATCTTTAATTTGTAATTAAGTGGTCTGATATTTCCAATGAATTTCATTTGAAAAGACTTTTCTACTGATACCAATAATTTTGATAAACTTTCTAGAATAATAATCAAACCGCTTCGCAGGCGACACAAGCATTCCTTGGATTGCTATTTTCTTATGTATAAACTCAATCCGTCAAAATGGAATAATGTTTCATTCCTTAAAATTTTAACAATCAAACTTAGAAAGCCAGATTTTTTCCATTATTAACTTGGACCCATGCATTTATTAGGCCTCTGCATTGCCCCCCCCCCCCCCCCCCCCCAAAAAAAAAAATTGGAGAGTTGTGCTCGTGTAATCTGGATGAACATAACAAATGAACCTGCTAAGTCTACAACAGTTTCCCAGTGGTCTAGTCGGTTTATTTGCAGTATTGATGTTTTATATGTGGTTTCCCCTATCACTTTACATGTCTGGTTGTATTTGTCCCCTCGGTCTCTTCATATTCGGGTGTTTGCATGTGTTGCTGTAAATGAATGTTAAATCAGGTGCCTTGTTTGAGATAATCTCCTTTCAAATGTTTAAAGAATATTATGTTAGTAGAATTTTTACATGATAGCACAATGCACAATTTCTTTACCATTTCATATGTGCTGCTCTCTACTGATACCACTGTTATTTTGAATTGTTTATAGTACCTGTTGATACTCATTTATTTCATAGTTCAGTGCTATATATAAGTATCCCTTGTTTGATGCCCCCTTTTGAACCTATTTTGAGTTGTTGGCAGTTGACCCTTTGAGACAATTTCAACTCATGAAATTTCCTTCTATGCTGCTCTCTAGTAATACATGTTCTATTCTGAGTTGTTGACAGCTCCCTCTGATAACCAAATATTTAAATTTTCATAATTGAATCACAAATTATAACATTAAATATTAACTAGCTGCTGCTCTCTTCTGATACCTTAGTTGACAGCTCTCTTTGATAACCAGATTATGAAAAATAATGTAAATTCCATTCATTAAATATGTTTCACTGTTTTCTGCTCTCTACTGATACATGTTCTATTTTGAGTTGTTGACAGCTACCTCTGATAACCAAATATTTAAATTTTCATTACAAATGATTATTTTAACAGAATACATGTATATTTCAATTGTTTGCTGCTCTTTCCTGATAGCCCTGCTGCTATATTGAGGCGTTGACAGAGTTAATTGTTATCATAACACTCTGCAGCAAGCTCTTGCGGTTGTGTTTACTGTCAAAACAATGAACCGGTATCCATCACATCAGTATGACATTTTTACATGAGAACTACATGGAAAGGTTATTCCATATAAAATTTTGTTGCAGGTGTAATTATTTGTACTGTAGCTTGTACAGGAATGTATGCATAATTTCATTAAAAAATGCTCTAAGTGACCTTGACCTTGGTCACATGACCTTGGGTCAAGGTGATGTGAAACTTTTGGGTCATAAGCAACAACATACTAAAATATGAAAGTGATCCGGCAAACGGTTCAAGAGATATAGCCCGGACAGGAATGTATGCATAATTTCATTAAAAATGCACTAAGTGACCTTGACCTTGGTCACATGACCTTGGGTCAAGGTGATGTGAAACCTTCGGGTCATAAGCAACAACATACTAAAATATGAAAGTGATCAGGCAAACGGTTCAAGAGATATAGCCCGGACAGGAATGTATGCATAATTTCATTAAAAATGCACTAAGTGACCTTGACCTTGGTCACATGACCTTGGGTCAAGGTGATGTGAAATATGTGAAACCAGGAGATATAGCCCGGACACGATGTGTGACAGACGGACAGACGGACAGACGGACAGACGGACGGACGACGAAGGCAAAACCAATATGTCTCCTCCCCGTTGGGGGGGAGACATAATGAATCTCCTAAAACTTTCTAATCCCTACAAAAGTTCTATTGACTGTGCTGATTACTTGCATCATCATGCAAGGTCATCAAGAGATCAACAAATATTATACTTTTTTAGTACATGTACATGAGTGAATTTCCCTGCTATAATTTATATCAAAGCATTATGTATGATTCATACCATTTGTTGAAGGTAAAGCAATTCAATATCTGCTTTAGACATAAAAACTTTTCACTTTGTGACATTGACTTTTGAAAAATTATCTTAGACATGTATTTTCAATCAGTATAATCACTTTCTTAATTAATACCTAATGTCATTTCATTCACTGAAAGTGTTTTTTTCTCTACACACATCTTTTCTTTACAACTTTCCTACCCTGACCTTGATTAAAACTTTGCATAAATATGCAGAATAGCTACTGAAACAGAGGCCAAGTGATTCAAAACCATGATAGCGATTTTAGTGTTTTGAAGTCTATGTTTTGTAACAAATAATAGCTCCCACTTACTAGTGTGTAAAATATCAAACAATTTTACTTTAGATACGACAAGTTAAATACCATAGCACTTAATTGTGAGTATATGGGCAAGACAAGCAGACAGAAAATTGAAAAAAATAATGGGATTCAATGTTTTTCTTTCAAAAACAAATCAGCTATATTCAGCCCATCCCCCCCCCCTCTCTGGAGTATATATTTTTCACCTCCTGTCACAAAAATGTTCCCCAATATAAAAGATTTTTTCTTTGGAAAATATTGTTTTAAAATATTGTGTCAAATTGAAAAAAAATAGTAGAATATGGGTCTTTCAATGTATCTAATTGATTTAAAGCCATTCCAATTATATTGATGCTATCTAATACAGTTTTTGCAAGAATTCTTATTTATTAAAAAATTTCCCTTTTGAGTAGTTCACATGCACATTTTCCCCACATATCAGCCCTTACCCCCTGACCCCTAAAGTGAGAAAAACACTGGGATTAGGAAAATGACACTGTAAGAGTACTTACTACATTTGTGAGAGAGAGTTTAGATTTTATACTACACAGACAGACTGATGATGTGACATTGGATGGTACTAATGGGACCAACAGAATAATTTCAAAGTATTACTGTGTCATTTATTTGCCTTACCAAACAATGTCCTTATCACATGCTTCCACTCCTTCACAATGTGCTGTGAAAGATAGAGATAGCACTGTTCCCACATCTTCTCAATCTTCCTTTTCTCTTCTGCCTTCTTCTGATCTGTCAAAGAGAAACATTTCATAAACAAATTGATTGCAAAATCGATGCTAACTGATGTTTCATCTACAATTTCTTTCGAAATAAAACCTACTAATGTACAGGACAACATAAAAGTAAGGCAGGGGTGATATGCCAAATATTTCTGCTGAACATTGAATTTCTGTTTTGTGATATTAATAGTTATGCAGTACTTTACATGAGGATACAGAAATATATCGGGTCGATGACAAAAGTCGTATTGGGCGAGGCGACCTCTGTAAAATACTGTATAACAAATTTATCCTGCTGATGGCTTTTGGTTTGTGTTGTAATATTAGCTTATTTAAAGCATCTCAGTGACGTCAAAAGCATAAAGCATCTTAGGAAAAGCAGAATATTAGAATAATATCCAACCAGTAACATAATACAATATAATATTCACTTCTTTTCTCAACCAATCAGATTGCAAAAAAATTTGCCAGCGGTGAGATAAAAATGTACATGTATGTCTGGTACAAATCAACAGTATGTATTATTCATATCTCAGGTCATTTATGTTGAAGCCAAATATTTTCCGAACATTTCACAGGACTCTGAAGGAAAATGTGTCAGGAAAATTTTCTATGCATTTAACAAAATTGTGTACCTATACAAGTACATAATATAATATTAACAATATTCTATGAGATCATAATATGGGGTTTGATTTTAAAAATTCATTTCAAAAGTTCAGCAAAATTTTTTAATGTTTTACCCTGGAAGTATACTTAACAGTGTAAACAAGATGACTAAGAACTCCTTAAAATATTTTATAGAATTCATACATGTATTTACCCAATGTGAGAATTTAACATACCGTAGCTACTTAATGGAATAGTTTTGTGATACAAATGTACATGTAGCATGAAAAACAGCTCTAGGTCATATTTCAATGTGCCTACCTTGCTCCCTTTGAGTAGATGGACCCTGTGTCCCACTGGAGGTCTGTAGGACAGGTGGCCTGAGAGAATTCCCATCCTGTTGATGTAAGAAGGTAAAGCTTCCGTTTACAGGACTCCCAGACAGCTTTGGAATACCTTGTCCTACCTCACTGGTGACTTCAAAACATTCTACTTCTGGTGGTGTCTGGTCAACCAAAGGTGCGTTCATGGCAGAATTGGGATCACAAGGAACTTCCACAGACACATGGACCTGTCCGTTAGCTTGTGAATTCTGCGGTTTTTGTAGCTTAATTTCTTCAGAATCTCCGTTCCCATCAACAATGTCCCTGAAAATTTCAGTGACCAGACTTATTATGAGACGGTGGACAGGGTGAATGGGAGGAGGAGGGAGGGGCAGGAAGGGGGCGGGAGAGGGAGGAGAGAAGGAAGGGGGGCCAGAGGAGGGAGTAAGGTGGGCAGGAGGGGGAGAGAAGGTTGAAAGGGAGGGGGAGGAAGGGGGCAGGTAGAATGAGATAGGTACCCCCTGTCGTCCCCCTAATAAGATGGTGAACATCTCAAACTTAATTCATGTACATGTATCATTATTCACTTGGAAGTTACAAGCACAAATATATAGGCATTATTTATTATAATAATTGACGCTAAGCAAATGATAATTATGATGTTTTTTAATCTTTTTTTAATTCATTTAATATCTACTTCGCATATTTTATATATTTTTGTATACAGAAATAAAATCACTGAAGCCCAAACACAACAGTCATATATATTGTAATGCAACTGAAATTTAAAAAGGTCAAGGTCATATGATAA
This sequence comes from Pinctada fucata, assembly GCA_028142955.1. Classification (NCBI taxonomy): domain Eukaryota; kingdom Metazoa; phylum Mollusca; class Bivalvia; order Pterioida; family Pteriidae; genus Pinctada; species Pinctada fucata. The sequence continues at coordinate 36,700,075 of AP027112.1, read as the reverse complement.
AACATGAGGGGTCCACTGTACACTCTGGATAATGCATTTCTAAGTCATATACTTGCTGCTGATTTCTGAGCCACCACATACCACTACTGAGAATTAAATGAAGCTCTAACTATAGGTTAGTGTCATGATCATGATACCTGCTAAATCAGTTACTTCAGACAAAACTTTTTTTTTTCAAAGTCTTATATTTAAGAAATAACAACTAGCTAGCCGTGGTTTGTTGTCCAGTAATTCCCTGAGTTGCATGAACCAATTAAATTATCACCAAGCCGCGAAGTGGCATGGTGATAATTTGATTTGTTCATGTGACTCGGGGAATTACTGGACAACAAATCACAGCTAGCTAGTTGTTATTTCTATTTTAATATTGTGTTGCACAGATCTATAGCACATGAATGGGCAGAACTTAGCGAACTGGAAGTTTGTTGGAGATTTTACACCAGGCGGGTTCTATAGTACAGAATCAGAATTTGTCTATTAGCAAAATTATGTGATGACTGGACAAGTAAATCGATATGATGCTCGACCATGATGAGACCTTGAATTTTGACCTAGTGACCTTGACCTTGCAGTTTGACCTACTTAAAAAAATTAAACCTGAGCTATATCTCTTGAACTATAAGGGGTAGGGCTTTGATATTTCACATGGAGATTCCTTATGACCAGACCTTTTATTTGGGACCATGACCTTTGACCTAGAGACCTTGAAGTTTCACCTACTTTTTAAAAACTTAAACCTCGGCTATATCTCTTGAACTATAAGGGGTAGGGCTTTGATATATTAAGTAGTATTAATGACCTTTGACCTTTCAGTCTGCACAAAAGAGTATAGGTCATCTTACAGAAACACTTCGCGTTTCGCAATTCGGCCTTACTGCTTTTAGTGGTTTATGGTTTATTTTTCAAAGGTTTGAGGCACATATGCATGAACATGAAAAATAAATTTAAACCATGACATACCCATTAGGTAATTTAAGAAAGCGTTGTATATTCATCATGCACCATGTTTTGTTTTTGTACACCATATATATAACAACCAAAGCTATAGCCACAACCACTACCCCAGCACATATAGGAACTACAATTTTAATCATGCGGCTATCACCTCCATGTTGGGCTCCCTGCTGCTTAGAATCTGAAATTTTAGAGTAAAAATAATGCCACCAAAATAACAGGCACATGCAATAAAATAATTCCTAAAATTACCAGAGAAAATAATGGAACTAGCCAAGCTTATTGAAATTATATAATAATGAGAAAGTCATCTTTTTAACCATTTATCAATTCAGTGAGCAAGATTACTAGAGAATATTGCCACAGCTAGGTTAAATAAGATGCTACATGTAATTCCATTCTTACATGTATATGTTAACTATTTATGTAAACTCAGCTGCAAAACTGCAAAAAATTTCCTCTGCCTGATCCTAACATACAATTTTACTTAATGGTGTTTAGATTAAGGAAATTTGGTAACTACATGTATATGTACTTATATATACTTATCATAGCCATATACAAGTATATTCCTATTTTAACAGAGTTAGCGCAGTTACCGTAACAACTAGTTAAATCAAGACTGCACTAAATCATATAACTATGATAGATTAGGATGGAAAATAAGTCAAGTGCACTAATTCATGCTTACATTAATATGTTTAACATTAATATTATTGATGCATGCCGACATGTTTGGTCGAAATCAATAAATCTTAAATCTTGAATAATTATGCCAACTGGCCCATTTTTGTCCCTTTTCTGCTAAAATTAGGTTGTGCTAAAATAAATACACATACAGCATTACTACTGTATGGTTTTTTCCCTAGGTTAGCAAGGGGTAAAGCATGGAGTAAAGCAAAGAACATAATATGAAAAAGAGGATAGCTGACATTTGTACGTGTACATGTAAAAATACGTAAAATTAAACACCTCTTTGTACTCTGTAAACTCTACTTACTACACTTAGTGTCTGTCGTTGCAGTACATTTCTGTGGTACAGTATCTGTAGTATCACAGACAGAACAATTCCTACAGACCAGGTTGTTTTCTGATGTTGAAAAAGTTCCGTTCGGGCACTGACGGCATACTGCATCCGTCTCTCTAGTCCCTGGTAATAATAAATCAGAATATAAGTCTTAGAATGATATACAGTTAATTAATGGCATCTTTGGGAACAGACAAACTATTGTCCAGCAAAGGCACAGTAGTGTATCACGTAATATGCAAATAATCTCTAGCCCAGGAATCCCCTTCGATTAAGTATGGTAAATACAGTCTAAATCTACTTTATAGGAAACTAGTTTAACCCTATCATACGAGCATCACTATCATCTATATGCTGGTAATCTTTTCTGGTCAAGAAAAGAGGTATATTAAGAGAACACTTCAACAGAATTTTATTATTTTGTTCACATGTTATGATATGGTGCACGTAAATAAACAAAATTTTCTGTTGAAGTGTTCTATGAATATAATTCTATTCTTGACCAGAACAGATTACTATCATATATATGATATTGATACACCTATGATAGACCTACAATAAATCCATATAAAGTAGATTTAGACAGTATTTACCATGTTTTATTGGAGGGAATTCCTGGGCTAGAGATTATTTGCCTGTCATGTGATATGCTACAGTGAAAGGGGGAACCCTGGGAAATCGCTATATGAGGCCAAATTTAATTTCAGGTCATCACCACTACTGAGGGACGATAGTTTACTGTTCCTCAAATACCAATACATACATGTACATGTACGTCATTTTGTGACTGATTATGTCAACACTATGGAGGGTAACAGTTCATCAGAAGACTTACAAAATAGTTTGAATTGTAAGTAACCCCCTGTTTACACTATGTTCCCAGCAGCCACAGAAGCCACATTTTGCGCCAACGCGGAGAAACATGATGACCGTGATACATAGCAGAGGAACTGGATCGACAAACATAACTAGCCCTAATTGCCGGGGCTAATGGGGCAAATGTTTAAATAGTGAAAACATTTGTAACGGCAGCCTATGGTGCAAATAACCTACTTTAGAGACTGCAGAAAAACAAGTCGAACGCCACAAAACTTGACACTAGTACATTACAGACTGTAACAAAACTTGGGACAGTGTCCGTAGCGGGAAGGGAAGCAACAATTTTACCCGGCAACTTACGATCCGAGTTAAGTTGCGTTATGGTCTATCACCTTTAGTTCCCGTTTAGCTATGGCTGCTTTAAGGCATGTTTTAATTAGGTTTCCCGCGATTTCTTATGGCAAGCTAAGGAGTGTGTTAGTCATTTCGTCACTCAGTCATGGTAGGTTCCAGCTTGTTACAGTTTATTTCAAGTTCTACTACAGCCTTGTACGGTTACACAGGAAGTATGAGAAGTCAAACCCTTCTTTTACAGTTTTTTGTACCTCCTTTTCCCGGCGGTGACAGTTTATCATAGTGGGCCTTAACAGAACTTGGTAGACGTGGCAAACTTGAATGGAACGCAACAAATTGTAATAAACTGTGACAGGTCCTATCGAAATGGGACAGGTCATGAGAAACATAATAATAGCCATGGGTTGAAATGTAGTGCGCCGTCAGGTCTCAGAGATTCAGGAGCCGCAATTCATCATGGATACCTTGATAGACTGTGTGAAAACATAAAAAGACCTAACGGAACTTGAATACCAAGGTAAAAACTGACTAAAATCCTACCGAGGGCTACATTTTAGGCCACCGTGGCTGCCGTGGTTGCGGGGAACATAGTGTAAACCTAGGGTAATCTGGTTGCACAAACTGCTACCCACTTTGAAAATATCTGGTAATAATAGTGAATATACTGTAGTTCTTTACGTGGTAGATTAATTGGGTAATCATAAAAATCTACTCATAGGACAGAAGGTTTGGTAGACATTGCATTTTGCTTAAACGCTTTTGTCTACCATATGGAAAATGGTACACAAAAGTATTGCCATGCCATTTTTCAAATATTAAGCAATTATCCCTTTTTATTTCTTTAATCAAACCACCTCATACAAATGTGCAACTTTTTGAAATTGTTAACCATTCTATTTAAATACCTTTCAGGAAAATATATGTTCCAGCACCACACTTTGAGTGCTCCCTGCAGTCCCCATCATCAACAGAGCCCAGCCTCTCTTTGAAGTAGTACCCCGCCCTACATCGGCATTTTATATTCGATGTCCTCGTACAACCTTGGTATCTTTCTACATTCTCCTTGCTGCAGAATGCTGGAGGCACACAAGGGGCGCATCGATAGGCCTGGTTGTACGTACTACTGTACTGCTCAGCAGGGCACATTTGACACCCTGCTTCTTCACCGCTCTTTACACAGTCTGCCAATTTGTAAAATCCTGGCCTGCAACATTTGCAATACTTGTTATTTACGATATATATAGGCTCCGAAATATTTTCTTGACAAGTGTCTATAGATCGCTCAACTTTAACAATGTGTCCTTCATCATCTGTACCATGAGATGTAATAGGTACCGTAATGGTCACAGTCAAAGAGGTGCAAAACAGTAATGCACCAGTGTTCATTGTTCCTGGTTAATGGATTTCCAAACTTACATGGTAGACTCTATGAATGACTTAATCTGCAATAGAAAAAGAGAGTAATGAGTTCATTTACAAAAGACCATAATGTTCCATGATATAGTGTTATTAAAAAATGCTTGAATAAATCAATTATAATTTTTTATATTAAATCTCTTGGACTGGACAAAAACTTGGTACAGGTATTGATAGATTCAAATTTAGTAATATCTTTACTCTTCCTGAAAATCAAATGTCTTTGTGCGTTAATGGCGCCCAGCTCCTGTACGTGCTACAGTCTGTTGCTAAACCAAAAGTTGAACTTTTTGAAAATTAATGAGATGATAATACGAAGACGTTAAGTTATCTATTTAGTACTTACTTTTCAGAATATGTCATAAAAAAGATAGGATTTGATAGCAATCAAGTTGGCTTGAAAACGAGAGGCCCAGGGGCCACAACGCTTACCTGAAAACTACGTAAACTATGCATATCAAACAAAAAGAAGTTTGTAAGAGGAAAATAACCAGACTTCAGAGTGGAACAAAAATTAACAACACTTCTTAAGACATCTCTCTAGATAATCCTGATGCTTTCGTTATGTCGATACGTGCTTCCGTTCTGAAGAAGAAGTTTGTCAAATGAGGGTACTTCCCATGACCTATTTTTGCCCGTGGTGGTGCCACCTGTTGACAGATCCGGACAAAAAACAACAATACTTGTAGGGGACCATGAGTACTTCATTCCTACCAAGTTTCATGAAAATCTGTTCAGCGGTTCTGGGGAAGAAGTTGAATATTTATTAAAATCATCTCCCCCCCCCCCCTTCTTCTTGAGTAACATAAGTAACCCGAGACAGACAGTTATAAAGAAGCTAAAGCAAAATCCTGCTAAAAAATTACAGCCTTCTCCCCCTCCTTTCACTACGTTATGTAAATGTGAAGATCTGTGTTTTTACATTAATATTTTGAGCTGCTCTCAATATTTTAATTTCAAAGTTATATATCTAAGTCTTCACAAGATGAATTTGAAAATACTTATTCATCTTTTTTGAATTATTTAATTTCCTTTTGCATACTCATTTAATAATTTAAAATATATAACATTCAAATGAATCGATTATCCAAGAATACATATATCTATAATAAAGAAAGACAACTCTTGCATACATGAGTTCTGCTGCCTCTTATACGAAACTAAAGTTACCAGGGTTTTAAATTCCTGATATAGATAAAAGAAGTACCAGAACTTGAAGCCACAAGCCTTGGGTCCATGTGCACAGTAAACATATCTATTCATGATTGAAAAAATACTGATAAAAATCTGTTCAGCAGTTCTGGAGAAGAAGTTGAATATGTATGAAAATCACCCCCCCCCTTTCCTTTTCACATAAGAAAAAAAATTCATAAAAAATCAAAAAATTAAAATTTTAGTATATAATACATATCAAAGCAATGCTCAGTAAGTTAAATATGATAAATATGCAGTAAATGAGTGTGTAAAATCATACACTTATTGAGTTATTTAAAGAAATAGTGCAAAAATGTGCATTTCTGACTAAGTCCAAAAAGACGTCAAAAACGCGTCAAAAATTTGACTTCGAAGTAGAACCAAAAATAACAACACTTCTTAAGACATCTCTCTAGATCATCCTGATGCTTTCGGTTTGTCGATACATGCTTCGGTTCTGAAGAAGAAGTTTGTCAAAGGAGGGTACCCCCCGTGACCTACTTTTGGCTGTGGTGGCGCCACCTGTTGACGGATCCGGACGAAAAACAACAACACTTGTAGGGGACCATTAGTACTTCATACCCACCAAGTTTCATCAAAATCCCTTCAGCTGTTCTGGAGAAGAAGTCGAAAATGTGAAAAGTTTACGACTGACGACGGACGGACGACGGACGCCGGACGGCGCGCTATGACAATAGCTCACTTGAGCTTTGCTCAGGTGAGCTAAAAAAACCCTGGCCAGCTATATCAATATAGCAGACTACGATTCGTGTAACTCAGTTTTCTTGTTCATACACAGAGACCCAGCTCTACAGCTAAACAAATGTTCTTATCCATAGCCACTGCCTTACCAGGGCATGAACTCTACTGAAAATTTTACTCATAAAATTTCAATTTTAGGGGCCCATACAACTTTTTACAAGCACATACAGAAACCCAAAACTTCATCTAATGTTTCCAAAACGTGCAAAGTCACTGTCAGGAGACATAATATGTTTATAATTGGACTTACCTGCATTTATTTATTCAAAGGTACTTGTGTTTGAGATGACCGAAATCGGATCACGTAAACTTGGCAATCGTAATACTGGTATACCAGTATTGTTGACAATACTAGCAAAAATTTTTGTTCCAGTGATTGTTGTGTTAAAAATTGTTTTTGTGAAAGTAACAACACTGGAATTCCAGTATTGTAAATTTTACAATACTGGAAAATACTGGAAATAATAAAAATACTGGAATATCGATTTTACCAACTATGATATTTTTCTTATGATATTTACGTCATTTTCAATGGTTTGTCATATCAAAATCCTTGAAATTGGTATTTCACCCTTTAAAACGATTTAAAATGGCTTGAAAGTATTTGTATCATTTTAAATTAATGCATATAATAAAGTTTGAGATACATTTTAATACAATTAAAAGGACTATTTTATTGTATTTCTATGGAATTTCAAACTCCTGATAATCTGATACTCCTGTTAATCTGATAATGATCTTCCGACAAATTGACTATCAGATTAACAGGAGTCCTCTGTATTGAAATATGACCATATTGGACATTCGGCATCATAAACATGAATATCCTATACTTTATTAACATTGAACATGTTGAAATAAAATAGAGAAATATATAGTATTGTAAATGTGACAATACTTGTATTCTAGTATTGTAAATGTGACAATACTGGAATTTCAGTATTGTTACTTTTACGATACTGGTTTTCCAGTATTGTTCTTTTGACAATACTGGTATTCAGATATTGAATTATGACAATATCGGACATTCAGCATCGTAAACATTAATCTTATATTTTCATGTTTTACTTTGTATACTTATAGGTTGATTGCAGATGATTCCTTCAAACGAATTCTGCTCTTAAAACCTTTGCAGCAATTAAATGGAGAAACATACGGTTTATTTACTTTGAAATAAAATAGAGAAATATATAGGTTTGTCAATTCTTGTTTGTTATCCTTAACGTATCCAATGTACAAGTGGAGATCTCGCTGACGTCTCATCCATTTAAATAGTGTTAAAATTATCGCGGTAATCTTCGGCAGTGTCTCGATAGTTTCCGTGGCTTGAGCAACGGTCGGCATGTTGACCTTTGATGATAGAAACCATTTTTTATGTTGTATTAGGTATATTTAGGTAAAAATATGCCATGATTCTAACTATATTTAATACACTTTATATTTATTTGTACAACGGATACCTTAAAACCTTTGCTTTAAAATTGAGAATTATATAGTTTATCAACTTTGAAATAAAATCGAGAAATATAATTATATATAGTTTCTTAACTTTTCGAGAAATATATAGTTTTGTGTTAATTCTTTTTATCATTTGAGTAAGTGTGTGTTGCCGCATTAACAATACTGGTATTCCGGTATTGTTGCAATAACAAGTGACACTATTACTGAAACATGATAAAATCAACATTTTATCAATAGAATAGAAAGATAAGTGAATTAATTAAGTAATGATATCTCAATCGCTTACTGGTCAGTATTACTAATCTGACAATACTGGAAAACCAGTATTGTTCCTCTGATCATACTGGAATACCAGTATTGTTGCTTTGACAATACTGGAACTCTAGTATTGTTCAATCAACAATACTGGCATTCCAGTATTTTCAGATGATCAATACTGGTTTTCTAGTATTATCAAATGAACAATTATTAATACTGCATCATGGTTTTCCAGTATAATGTTTGATTTACAATACTGGTATTTCAGTATTTTTAATTCTACAATACTTGAAAACCAGTATTCTAAATTTTACAATACTGGAAAACCAGTATCTGCAAAAAAAAAATGTTCAAATTTTGACAATACTTGAATACCAGTATCTTCCAGTATTTTACCAGTATTGTACATAACGAACAATACTGGAAGATACTGGTAACAATACTGGAACAAAAATTTCTACCAGTATTGTCAACAATACTTTTATACCAGTATTGTGATCGCCATGCAAGTTTACATGATCCCCAAAATCAAAACCCTTCTTTAATATAAGAAAAAAATAAAATATAGAAATGTCTCAAATCCTAGTGAAATTTGTAAACATAGAAAAAATGCTCAAACTGACAGTGCTGGAAGATATAAAGTGCTGCATGACCTCAAACGATTGACTGCAATTATCACTCAAAGTCAGCAAATAAACTGTCCATGTAGATTGACATGTACACTGGTCTGTTTCTCATTTTTTGCATTACCACACTGTCGACTTGTATCTTTAACATCCTAAAGACCTGCCATGACAACATTTGACTTAGCCGCAGAAACGGCCAACGACACTCATGCGTCAGGTTCAAACACGTGACACCGCGAGGTTGTTTCCATAACAACGTCCATTCATATGGATCGAGGTGTCACGTGTTACAACATGGCGCTTGAATTCGAAGAGACGAAGCGGAGGAAAGTAGAATCCGGGCCGTACCATTGATATTAAAGCTTAACAAGGTAAAATATGATTGCCGATCGTTTAGTTTTATTTTATTCGAGTGAGACACAGTCAATAATCCCCTAGAAATTTTGCCTATTCGTGCCAGCCATATCCTAAATTTGGGTCCATGAATTGTTCAATGTAGATTCCTGCGGCCAAAACACCCCTACCAACCAAATATCCAAGTGTTGTTAGCCGTTTCTGTGGCTACATTTGACTTAACATTTAACTGTGACGTCATATCTGCAGAGAACACGAAACTTTGCGATGGATTACTGGTCATTCAAACCAGCAATATGTTAAAGATTACTGATCCGAACCAACTATTACCAGTCCGAAGAATTTTTACCTTTTTTTCTCAATCAGTGATCAGGAAGGCAAACTTGCTCAACCTTCCACTTAGACTTCAATGGGTCATCTTTCTTCATGAAAGGGCCTTTCAAAAACTGAAAAATTTTCGAAAGGCTTTGAAGACAATGTATGTACAATACATGAGACTTTCGCACATTTTTTGTCGTGAAATTCCCAATTTTATCATTTCAAATGAGTAATCCACAGTACACATGTACCGTATCACAGAGCACCCAAGACCAAATTTACAGCCACCTATCCTGAATTTTTCAAATTGTGTGCACGTATAGACAGCTATATGTTATCATTTCAGCTTTGGTGATATTAGGGATTAGGGTAGAAGCGGGGGGCTGCAATTAACATTTCTGTACAAATCTTATTACTTCAATTAGTACCCATTGACTGGCCACTTAAAATGACATGATAATTTTACGCATGGTTTTGGTTTCACTGATCTGAACTATGACATCGCAATTAGAAATAACGTCCAAGGAAGTGATGTCGCAGGGGTTTTTTTTTTCCTTGTTTTGGGGCCGAATTTCGGCCCCTTCCCAATGCCAAATTTCCTCTATTTTTCCCCAAAAATCACCCTGAAATTCCCAAAGAGGAACTATGAAAAAATCACCTGAGAAAATAAGACCCAAAACCTGGAAGTCAGCACAAAATGCCTTATTTCTAAGTGCATTTTTTAAAGGTTTTTATTCATCCCATGTTCAGTTCAAGCAAATCAATGGATTATCAATGTTAATAAATGATACTTTAAGGTTATACTTTGGTGAGAATTTGTACAGATTTTTTCCCAATTTCAGCAAAATGTCGCAAATTTTCCCAAATGGGACAGGCACAGGCACCTTCCCCAAAATAAAAAAAAAAACCCTGTGTCGGGTCTTGGAGTATCTAAAATGCAAGTCTAACAGTAATATGAAGAAGAAACATGACATTCTCAGCAATCTACAACATGGATTTAGAAGTGGTCATTCATGTGAAAGTCAACTTATTTTTATTACGATAGAGGACATCATGATTGTGTAGATACGACCAGAAAAAACAAGTTGACTTGGTGATACCGTTCCACATCGTAAATTATTACACAAACTCCGAAATTACGGTATACATGGTAACATCTTAAGATGGATTTCATCCTTTCTAATGGATCGTCAGCAGAGAGTAGTGGTCGAAGGTGAGACGTCAACGAAATGTGCAGTCGACTCCGGGGTCCTGCAGGGCACGGTCCTCAGACCCCTGTTGTTTCTTTGCCATACACTGTATCAATGACTTATACCCCTTAGCGTTTCATCACATGTGCGTCTTTCCGCGGACGACTGCTTTGTTATATCGTGAGATCAACTGTCACTCCGATCATATCCAACTACAAGAAGATCTTAAATCACTAGAGCTTTGGGCAAGGAAATGGGCATGAGTGCTACCTAATGAGTATACACAGGAGTAAATCGCCATCATCATATTTATATTCACTAAACAACCATATATTGAAGCAAGTACAAGATAATCCATATCTCGGAGTACAGATCAACGAAGACCTGAAATGGACCACCCACATCAACAAAATATGCATTTGAGCAAATAGTAATACATGTAGTTCTTGGATTTATCCTTAGAAATTTAAAACACAGCAAAAGAAACTTCAAAGAAACTGCATACTTCTCACTTGTGAGATCTATCTTAGACTATGCTAGTATTGTATGGGACCCATCTGTGAAGAAAGATATTTATAAGATCAAGGGATACAAAGACGAGCCGCCCGATTCGTTATGAACGACTATAATAGTCGCAAGTCTAGTGGCACCGAGACGATGACTCGGATGAGACAACTTCAGTGGACACGGCTGTCAGAATTTCTGACAGAAACGAGGAGGATGCAACGTTTAACATTTTTCCTCAAGATCATGAACGACCTGGTACCTGGCCGTCCCCGCGGACTCTATGCATATATTTAAAAACAACAGAAGCCAACGCCAATCTCATTCTCAAGCTGCTAAATTAATTTCAACTTCAACAAACGTTTATAAAAATTCCTTCCGACCGTAAACTATTCTTGACTGGAATTCACTTCCCGTCGCCTCTTATAAACACTAGGAAATCTGAGGAGTTCAAGGCAACGCTGCAAGTAGTCCGACTTGTAGACCTACGACGGTGTTATCTGTATTTTCGTCTTTGTTCTGACTGCTATGTATATATAGGCAAAACTTGAGAATTTCTGTGCGAAAAAAAAATTGGTAAAGTCGTCCTTTTTTGATAAATTCCAGTCTCTTCAAGCAAAAAATAACTCGCCCAGTCCTCCTCCCCCTAAAAAATCCCCTCCAGGCCTGGTTTCACCTCTGTGCGCATGACAAACTGTCGTCGGTCAGAGGAAAATCGGAAGAGAAGAAGAGGTAAAACCAGGCTTAGAGGGGATTTTTAGGGGCAGGAGGACTGGATGAGTTATTTTTTGGTTGAAGAGACTGGAATTTGTCAAAAAAAGGACGACTTGCCGAAAATTTTTTTGCACAGAAATTCTCAAGTTTTGCCTATGCATAGCAGTCAGACCGAAGACGAAAAAACAGATAACACCGTCGTAGGTCTACAAGTCGGACTACGCTGCAAGATACTCACCAGTGCGACTAATCCCCCTGGGTGCACACGTACACCAGTTCCTAAATAATTTTTACTAACTCAGTGAGTTCTTTTTGAGTACCATACAGATACACATACAGAAGGTCTATTTCTTACTTGGTACACATATTTTATTTTTTGACTTGCCACTTGGGAGCCCACTATGCCCCTGAAATTCATCCCTGAATTTCCCTGAATTTCCTCTGTCTATTTTTGTACTCGCTTTTCCTTCAGACATGAATTGACACATGGAATGTTTGATAGTAAAAATGTGCAATTTGTTCTTTCTTTTCATCATATTATAGAATTCAAGATAAAATTTTAAGAATTTCACATTCCCCCACCTTACTTTCCTTTCGTCATGGCACATGTCGTAGGCGCTAAATATAGACAACCCTTTGGCGCCATCTGTCGCCGGCAAAGCCAGCTCTAGTGCGCGGTTGATTTGATTCAAACAAAATAGGTAGGAGAAAGATCAAGCGCGGATCCAGAGGGGGGGGGGGGGGGGGGGGTCGAGGGATCCGGGCCCCCTGGAATTTTCGAAGCATAGATGGCAGCTAATTTTTTTTATTTTGATATACATATTTCATAAGATTAAGTCCCAATTCCCCTTTTGTAATATAATATACAATATTTTTGAAAAATACAGCATGAATTTGTACTAGAAATCTTTTATATTGATACTATTTTCAAAAATGCTCCCTGAAAAAAATCCTGGATCCGCCCATGAAGATGGATATGTCTACATATAGAACTTCTGAAGCTATAACAGGCTGCATACCCCCCCCCCCCCCCCCTTTGAAAAGAGGGGGGGAGTCACAACATGGTTTCAATCACAAAATTTTATGATGCAGCAACATTTTGTACCATAAATCTACAACTAATCGGTCAATTTTCAAATTTTTTCTTTGGCTTGCTACCGCTCGCCAGTTCTTTATAGACTCTCTGAATAATTTAGCTATTCTGATCCATCATTACTTTATCAATGTACATGAAGACATGTAACTCAAACGATATAGAATACTATAGAGGGTAATACATAGAAAGTATTTTCTGATAAGTCAATATTTACTTTGCTTAAAAAAAATTCATGGCTCGCTACCGCTCGCCAGACATTTATTCATATACTTAAAATTTAGAATTGCACCAGAAATGTTAAAATTTGTGCATACAGAACATGAAACCCACATATATTGTTTTAATCTCTTCGTCTCCACCACCCCCCCCCCCCCTCCAATTTTCAGGCAGAGCTACGCCAGTGTGATAATTCAGTCTATAGAAAACATCCCCTTGAACTATTTAGACCAAAATATCAAAATTTGCCCGTCTCGGTTTTTGCTATAAACGTTCATTTTAATTTAAGTTGCCTATTTCAAGATTTGATCATCTTTTTGGAGTTTACGTGTATACCTCTATATAATGCACGGAATCTAAAGAATTTATATATATATATCTGTATTCTCATGAATTTTTCAAGCTTGTTTATGAATTTAGGCTACATCGAGAAAATCTGAAAAAAAATTACAGTCTTAAGGGCAGTATTTTCTTGCTGGTTGCCATGACAACAACTTGTAATTTTAGTAATAGCTAGAGGGTTTACAGACAGTGGTCTATTTTTTTTCTATGTAAAAAGCTGCATACATGACATTGCTTTATCCTAAAGCAATCAAACCAATATATACCCGAATTCGTTTTTTAATGGTTGTTTCTATAAATAGCACAAAAGTTTGAGCAAAAATCCAGGTTTTTGAACCAAAAGCACAGACTTTGACTCAAATTTCGAATTTCAAATTATCTGTTTGTTAAAGAGTATATTAACGTAGCTCGCGGGGAAGCTTTCATCACAATCAAATGTGTACGCAGGTTTCACCTTCGAATTTTTTTATGTGCACATCTACGCTATGACGTCATAAACCTTACTTGATCGTAACGTCACGTTCCGTTGCGCGACATATATCATTAGGGCGCAAATAATGGTTTTTTTTTAAATACTTATATTTTCTAGTAAGCGTAGCGAGCCGAAATTTTCAAACATAAACTTTACATTGTGTCTAAATTCAGTCAATGTATTTAGACACGCTTGCACTGACAAAGATTTGTATATATATCAGAAAGCAGAGCGAACCGGAATTGTTTTGTAAGGGTACGACCAATTTAATCCTGAGGGGGGAGGGGGGGGGGGGGCTGGCAATTTTTTTCGGGTCAGATTATTTATTTTCAACGCAGGGCCGGCCGGAATATTTATTTTCCAGTAACTAAAGATCAGAATATTTATTTTTAACCTATAACAATCCTGACAAGCCAAAAAAAAAAGTCACACTTAGGAGTCAAGGTCAGTGTTAAAAATTTGCCAAAGAGACTACATATGTGCAAGTTGTTTGTTTGTTTGGATTTTCATTTTATTTATTCATTTATTTATTTATTTATTTATTTTTTTGTTATCGGAAAAAAGGATACCGTACTGCCTTCTTGAGGAATTCCTGAACTCGGAGAAATTGAAATTTCATTTTAATAATATATATATAACGAAAATCGAGGCGGCTGAACGTAATGATAGAAAACGAGCATGAAATGAAAATCACAATGTATATCTTATATGGACCGCCCCTCCCCAACCCTTTTCCTATATTATAAAGTATATGTACATATAAACAAGAGGGAATTTTTTGTATACCCCGCCAAAAGATATCGGATTAAATAGTAATGAGCATGTCCGTCCGTCTGTTCCGTATGATGTTTTCAAATATTAGAAGAAAACAATGTCATGTACGGAGAATTTTATTTTTACATTAAGATATAAGGTCTAGTTCGAATACAGCCCATGTAATTGTTGATTAATTATCTTTAAAAAAAAAGGTTTCTGGATGTTTTAAAGAAGACCGTCATAGGGAATCAAATATTCCACATACTCCTTGACGTCATGTTGACATATGCGATTTGAACACGCTGTGACTTTGACGTTGCGAGTAAAATTGACGCCGAAGCCACGCAAAACAAATTTTCAATCTTAAATTGCAAAAAATCTGCCGAGAAGACCTATCCATGTTTTTATATATTCGAATTCAGCTCATTCTCTACTTTTACGTGTAAGAAGGGCTTTAAGGACCTCCACAACTTAATGAAGAAAATGATAATTTTCAGGCTATGTCTTTTCGCAAAATTTTCCGTGCCGTAACGCCGCGATGTACCTTAAATAGTACATATTCTGGTGTTTGAATTTTTGATAAAAAAAACTCATACAAAATTTATTTTTCCCTTTTTTCTGCAATTTTTCATTAAAAAAAAAACACGTATTTAACCCCCCCCTCCCCCTCCCCCCCCAAATACCCATTCAGCAGAAAAAAAATTCAAGGAGTCTCATTTTTGCCTGAAATGATGTAAGAAATTGAGGTCATATCATGCATCGTTTATATTTGTTTCAAATTATGTGACATGAAAATAAAGTTATCTCCCTGTAGTCGCAACCATATAACCTTAAATAAACATTGACGGACGAATACGTCATTTCGGAGATCCCGATTTCGTCACAATGTGTCATGTGACTTTCATCCTTTTATGACGTCATTTAGGGCATGTTTTGTTCAAAATGGCGTCACTTATTACTAACCATCCATAGATAGATGTAAACAGAGAATAAAGTGCTAGATTTTCATCAGAAACAGAAATATCAATAAATAAATATGAATTTATGTAAAGAATTTTATAAATAAACAAACAAAAATAAATAAATATAAAGGATAGAGAGGATCACATCATGGATAAAGCCAGTCTTAGGCAGTGAACCCCCGCGGACCCCCCCCCCCCTTTCTTGTATTAATTTGATTGGAACCAAAAAATAATATAGTAAATGAAAAATATCTTAGGGAGTCATGAGCTGCAGAAACCTCTCTGCCCGTCACCATTGGATCCTCTTTTAAGATTAGGTAAGGAGGGGGGGGGGGGGGAGATTTTATACATCGGTGACCCATGCGCGCTCTATCGCATTCCGTTTTGCGCAATCGATCATGGGGTTCCGAGGTTAGTTTTATACAGAAATCATCTTCCTAGGAATTAGGAATTAAAATGATGTTAAAAATATGAAAATGTTTAATGCATAATTGACGATATTGCAACTAAATATGGGCAAATCAAAGGTGCATTGATCAAGCATTCTTTATGCAAGTCAATTTACCGACTTCATTTGTATAGCAATACAAACCAAATATTTCTTATATATTAATTTTGCATATTTTATATTAATTCAAAGCTACCTACATTATTCTACTGAGACATTGTCATTATTCAAAATGGAACTACACATGATTTTTCCTTGTAAAAATATTATCGTTTACACATTAAACAAACGAAAAAAAAAAATGAAAACAGATATATTTATTTTCAGATATCTATCTTTCATTCAATAATAATTTTTAAAAAAAGGAAAATAGTTAATGCATTCAATCCGTTTTATGTAAATATATTTTGCCCACTTGACCCAGATTTGATCTGTGAAGATCCTTGAAACTTGGGGGGGGGGGGGGGGGTAATCCGAAGTATAAATATCCGCGGCAAATGGCCGATTTTCTACGCCGTTCTAGTACTGTTAGAATCATTGTTGATTGTTCAACTAAATTGAAGAGATAAAAATATCTATTTCCCCGAAAGCATGGATGAGCCCTTTATATGTTGATCTCTGATTATCCGGTATCGATCTGTGTCCACGGCGATTTTTTTTCTCCGTTTATCACTGTAGATGCATATAGATTAGACTATTTGAAATTTCA
Source organism: Pinctada fucata (assembly GCA_028142955.1). Lineage (NCBI taxonomy): Eukaryota > Metazoa > Mollusca > Bivalvia > Pterioida > Pteriidae > Pinctada > Pinctada fucata. The sequence continues at coordinate 36,683,123 of AP027112.1, read as the reverse complement.
ATTCAAAACACAGTACGTTGAAAATCAGTTTAAGAGTTTTCTTTTTATAAGTTTGATAAGAGATTTTACTTTTTTGTGAAACTACAAATCCAGCATAGCCCGGGGTAGGGTTGATGGTCACAGCACCCGGGCGCGATGAGCTTTCTACAGGCCCACGGGTCTGCTTTCAAGGCTGGCCGGGATGATCTTATTCATATTTGTCATATTCTTTGTTCAATATATCAGAGTAAGGCGAAAATTATATATATTTTCATGGTTTCATTTCATAGCATAATACTAAATGTATATCAACCTCCAGAATCTCCCCCCCCCCCTTTTTTTTCCTCCACATCATCTGCGTGGGATATAGGATTTTTTTTAAATACTAGAATTTTATGGACATTTAACAATCCTATGAACATCACAACATCGTATAAATTTCAATTTCTCCGATTTAGCACGGCATTTATAGATCGCAACGTCGTTCCTAATGTAATCAAAACATGCCCTAAATTTAGTCGCGGTCACATGACCAGGTAACCTTTTTGCGCCTCCTTACGTGAGAGTTTCGACATCTAGGAAACGACGTATACAGTACAAAAAGGCAAAGGGTTTTGGGGTCTCCTAACGTCGGGGCCGCCCCCGCAGAATGGATTTCACAAGTGTGCGCGCATATGATCATTGTCGGAAACCCGTGCTCGATGGGTTTCCGACGATGGCATTTGATATAATCTAACCTTTCATCCTTAATCTTCGCCATTAAACTTGACTTAAAAATTGAATTGTAGTCAAATACAGTTACTTAAAAATATCTCTGCCGTCATCTTTATATAGATAGGTACTTCATCTTTCTTATTTCACTTCATACAATGTATACAAGCGTATGAAAAAAGAGGTAACTTTGGATTCAATATTGTCATGGACTTAAAATTTGCAAGTCCTTTACATAGTCAATTTGGGGGTGTTCCCAGGCTACTGTCTTATATACGGTATTTACATATCTCAACTCATTCGATACGCTATTTAGAGCGTTTACGAATGTTCTGGACTTTTACAGTGGAGATTTACGCACTGATCACCACTTGAGAAGCTTTTATGTCACAACACATTTAAGGCTTTCTGCAATTCTAAAAAAAATTCTCACAGCCTCTTCTGAAATTCGGACCTATAAGATACATGCAACAGAGTACCGTATATTACTTTGGTAATTCCAGAACCTGCCTTAATTTTATAGTGACATAACTATATTTATTATACCTCTACTGATTTTTTCCTATATAAAAAGAGACTCGTTAAATGTAACTAAGGCACGGTCCATTTGATATTCTGGGGGGGGGGCTTGGGTTTTTTTCGAAAAAAATAATTTTGCTCTCAATTTTGATGAAAAAAATAAAATTGCTTATGGTGTGACAGAAAAAAATAATCTTGCTCTTACAAATAATCTGAATGAGAAGAATTACCATAAAATTTCGCTAAAATTCTTGAAAATTTTCCGGCTCGCTTTGCTCGCCGCAGTTTTCAAAATTGTATCAAAAATTTTTGGCTCGCTTCGCTCGCCATTGTTTTCTATCAAAACATTATTCACTAATAGCATTTTAAGTTCAGATATTTGAAGATATCAAAAGTTATACATGTAAGTGAATGAAAAAGGGCTTCCTTAAAAGCTTGAATATATTATCAATATTTATGTATTGCTGTTAATACATGTTGCATATATCCCATAGAGTCATGTTCTTGTAAGCTTGGAAGAAGAACTTCAGTTATTCACCAATTTACAATTCTTAGTATACAGTTAAAGTATACCATTGAGGGAGTTAGCACGATTCTGGTTCCCCGAGACCAGACCTATTTCCCGAGGCGAAGCCGAGGGAAATAGGTCTGGTCGAGGGGAACCAGAATCGTGCTAACTCCCTCAATGGTATACTTTAACTGTTTTATTATACCGAAACAAACATTATACTGAAACAAACATATCTCTTAGGTATACAGAAACAAACATTATACTGAAACGAACATATCTCTTAGGTTCACAGGGTTCAAATGGAACTTCTAATGATTTTGCCTTGCCTTCTCGACTGCATGACTGAGTAACGGAAAATATTAATTTCAGATGATAAGATAAACAGAAACATCATTTATCATACTCATACATGTTTAATTTTTGATTGTTTTATTTTATTGCGGATTAATTTATGTGCTAAGCGGATAGGAGGCGGATTACTCTGCTCGCGTATTGATAGCGTCATCCGATCAACCTTCACATCATCCGATCAACCTTCAACGGCGCTGATTGGCTGATACTGACACACCCCCAAAGAAGCTCCGCCCCATTTTGAAACTAACTCCCTAGGGAAATAGTCTTCTCAACTAACGCACCCCTTTGCAGGGAAATAGTCTTATCAGGCGATTTTCAGGGATTTAGTTAAATTTAATGAGTCTCTTTTTATATAGGAAAAAATCAGTAGAGGTATAATAATAACATTTAAAACATTGTCTAGGAGACCTTCCCCTCAGACCCTCTTATACATGTTATATACATGTACCTTATATAAAATATTGAGAATTGTATTGTAAAAATCTTTTATCTCTCTGTTTAAAAGTTGAAAAATTGAATACTTGCATAAAAATAAACTAATATATTAATATTTAGAGTTTTGAGTAAAAATATCAATAATTTCTATTGATAAAACACAAACATTCTTAAAACATGTATGCGCATCACTTAAAAAAAATTTCCTTGCCCCAACTTTGCCAGAAAAAAATAATTTTGCTCCGGTCCGGGGCGAAAAAAATAATCTTGCTCCGACAAAAAACCCAAGGCCCCCCCCCCCCCCTGAATATCAAATGGACCATGCCTAAATAACTGAAAATCGCCTGATAAGACTATTTCCCTGCAAAGGGGTGCGTTAGTTGAGAAGACTATTTCCCTAGGGAGTTAGTTTCAAAATGGGGCGGAGCTTCTTTGGGGTGTGTCAGTATCAGCCAATCAGCGCCGTTGAAGGTTGATCGGATGATGTGAAGGTTGATCGGATGACGCTATCAATACGCGAGCAGAGTAATCCGCCTCCTATCCGCTTAGCACATAAATTAATCCGCAATAAAATAAAACAATCAAAAATTAAACATGTATGAGTATGATAAATGATGTTTCTGTTTATCTTATCGTCAAAAATAATATTTTCCGTTACTCAGTCAATCAGTCGAGAAGGCAAGGCTGTGAACCTAAGAGATATGTTCGTTTCAGTATAATGTTTGTTTCTGTATATCGGCTTCGCCTCGGGAAATAGGTCTGGTCTCGGGGAACCAGAATCGTGCTAACTCCCTCAATGGTATACTTTAACTGTATAATAGTATATATACTATATATGATGATCAAGGGTGGACAACATTTCCATTGTTTTTATATACCGATATCGATTTACATATTAATTTATTTGTATGTTGCTCGGGCCCCTGCGTTTTGCTGTTTTGTTCGTGTGGTTCTCTTAAAGTGAGGAGGTTATTATACAAAACAATTGTGCGTTCTTCGGGACCTCTGGTAAGCCGGAATAGTGGAAGGGTTTTGCGCACGAAATCCTGATAATTACACCTTTTGCTACTTACATAGCAGATGGCCGTCCTAATTCAGCACCGATTGCCTATACATTGATCTCGTTGGTTTATGTGTAGTCTTTTGTGTTTGGTGTTTTGGTGTTATTGTATTTGTTGTTACTTGTCCCTTTTGCGTCTCTTACTTCGAAGTCTAGTGTTTTTACTTTGGGTGTTTCGACGTTTTGGCGTGGGTGCTGTGACCGAGTCTTGATGGATATCTCCTCCTTACACTTATATGATAAGAACTGCCATTTGTATTTTGATTTTTGCCTTTGCGGTCTCGTGACCTTCATCTAGGAATTTGACTGCAAGATACACATACAAAGATCTAAGATCTCTTTCATCTTTTAAGACAGGGAATCAATATTTTTTGCATGCGCTTTTCATTTCCGTGACATCACAATGATGAAAGAAATCTATAACAAGAGGTCCAAGGGGCACATCGCTCACCTGAGTTGCAAACAAAAGAATTATAGTGGACAATTTGGTAGAGGACCTTGAGCACTTGCTTCCTGTAAGGTTCTATGAAATTCCGTGCAGCGGTTGCAGAGGAGATGTCGAAAATGTGTCAGCCAATCAGGGCCCTCAGGGGCCATATTTGTTGACCGATCGGCACGAAAAACACAGACTTGGTAGATCGAGGACCTTGAGTTCTTGCTTCCTGTAAGGTTTCGTGAAATTCTGTGCAGCGGTTGCAAAGGAGATGTCGAAAATGTTAAAAGTTTACGATGGGTGGACGACAGACGACGGACGGACGACCGATGGCGCGCTATGACAATAGCTCACTTGAGCTTCACTCAGGTGAGCTAAAAAGGTTTGTTAAAAAACTAGTACTTTGCGGATGTTTTATCTACAACAAATATAAAAAAAACTCATTTTTTCATAGATTAACAAAGAAATAGAAAACAGACAAAAATAATAAGGATATAGAATAATAGAAGTAGGAAAATTAATTAGTTTGTTATCAATATTTATTAATTGACTTCATTTATTATCATAAATCCATACCTTTCCTCTTTTACATCCAGAAGCAATATCTATAGTACTTGCATTTGTTTCATGATCGACTGATCTAATTTTATTACATTCAGAAGTAACAGTCCGGAGTGAAGATGGTCACTAGCGGTCAGTGCCATTTGTTACCTCACAATGAACTGGTCATCTCTAATTACTCCGATCAGACAATTGGCCGTAAGTCAGAAACAAAAGTATTCATATGCGATTGTATATGATTCGATTATTCAACATCTGAGCCATCTAATGCATGTAGCATATTGATTATAATCTAGCCATTGCCTCATAGGTGAGGTCAGTCACCTTTTATTCAGAGAGGTGATAAATGTAACGATGAGTAACTGGAGAAAATAACCTATGACATTTTATCAAGTTTCATCATAATTTTAATAAAAAAGAAATACTCCAACGTATATATTGCAGGTAATATTCCTCACACATCTGATGGAAAACCCAAACAACGGCAAGACGCAACAGGTAAAGACTGTTCAGGAAATGTAGAAAGCATGAAAGTGTATTTTAAAACAAAAATAAATAAAGGGATGCTGAAATGTCCATCTCAGATTTTATTTTGATAAATCTAAGTCAATATAAGAGCTATACTAAAAAAAAAAAAGAGAGAGAGACCATTGTCACCATGTCAACAAACAACTGGAAACATACGAGAAGTACTCTTGCATAAAGAGCTCTAAGAGATGTGCGAGAGAATTCAACAACTGGAAACATACGAGAAGTACTCTTGCATAAAGAGCTCTAAGAGATGTGCGAGAGATGGCAAAATAAGCAACTGCATCTATAGATGGCGACACCGTAACGCTCAAACAATAGACATTCAGATAAACAGCAAGCAAACAGAGATTCATTGTCCAGTTTCACAAAAAATTCTTCCGAACAATTTAATCAGTTTCCGTAACTTCCGTCATAAAATAAGAGGTTCAAAATTTTTTTTTTTCCGTTAAGATTGTTATATGTTCTCTAATATCATTTCTACATGCTCAAAATATTATTTCAGAAAAAAAACAACATTAATTTTAGTTTATCTATAGGAAGAACTATCAGCGATAAAAAGTTTATATATATTTTTTTTAAACTTGCTGAGGGGCAGGGATAACAAATTTGAAAACAATGTTGTTGGTTTTTTTTTTCGGATAATGATCAACAAGGGAAAGAAATCTTCCAAAACGATCCTGACGGTTGAAACCAATCAAAAGGATATTTCCTGATATACAATGGTGCAATAGTATGATCCTGCAATTGGCTGCTGGCCAAAAATTCACACTGAGAATAAGTGTTTTCATTTGTGTTTTGTTACGGATATGCAACACACAGCAATTCTTGTTTTCTGAAATCGCGTTTTTCTGTATTTAAAAAGGTGACGTTAAAATTCAGGTTACCGCGCGTCCAGTTTGCAGGGTAGAGCAGCCATCGCGGCACGTTTCTATAGATTTTATGGAAGGTGACGTCACGAGAGTTTTCGATCTCCTTTCAATAGTTTCATCTCCGGGGAATTATACATTGGTTGACGTGCATATGTAATATTATATAAGCTAAAGTAGTGAATTTTCATTTTAATACATTCAGTGCTTTTGATTATCAATTCACAAACATAGTAGCAACTTTAGAAGCCAACAATACAAAACTAAAACAAAAACAAAACACACACAAAAAAACCCGCAGACAATGATCGTACATTAATTCAGTTACAAAGCATTCAGTGCTTGTGATTATCAACTCACAAACATAGTAGCAACTGTAGAAGCCAAACATACCAATAGGTTAAAGAAGACCCTGACAATAATCTCAACAGCACTCACAATAGTGCACAAAATTTAGCATCCATGGACCCCTAGCAAGCTAGAGGTGGGACCAAGTGCCCGGGAGGAGTAAGCATCCCCTGTTGGCTAGCCGCACCCGCCGTCGATGATCACGCACGAAAATGAAACAATATATAACATTCATGCACTGTCTGAGGCTATGTCTATATAGAAAGTGCTATTGCGACAATGTCATGGAAAATATTAGACATTTTTTATCGTGACGAACTTCGCACTTCGAACTTCGTACTTCGCACTTCGAACATTGAAGAAAAAGTGGCGTAGCTGCCGTTCACGTATAAACTCATAAGCGGAGTCATCTACATTTTGATAAGTATACTCAATGGAATAGTATATTGGACTTCCTGTACAACTAGTGCGCTTTTTTCGGCAACCAACTTATGAAATTAAAGTGCGAAGTTCGAAGTGCGAAGTGAGAAGTTCGTCACAGTGAAAAAAGTCTATTCAAAACACTTACTGTCAAACCCCTCGCGGGGAACTTTTTTTACTAGCTCCACTCGACAAAGGACATAAGTGTGACACAGATGAGTTAAAGACGATCCTGACGATAATCTCAACAGCACTCACAATAGAGCACAAAATTGGACATCGACGGACCCCTAGCAAGCTAGAGGTGGGACCAGGTGCCCGGGATGAGTAAGCATTCCCTGTTGGCTAGCCGCACCTGCCGTCAAAAAATAAAAAAAAACCACACACACACAGAAGAAAAACGGAGACAACGAAAATACATTCAGTTCAAAACATTCAAAGGTAGTGAATTTTGTGGAAGCTCGAGCTGTGGAAAACCACCTTGTATATCCTTTTAAAGTAAACAATCGTCTGTATTTACATGAAAGTTTGATTCTAGATAAATCACAGATGAATGTGTTAAATGTAATAGTAATGATACAGAAGATGAGTTTCATTTTGTTTTATCATGTTTTTTGTATTCAGATTTACGTAAAAAATACATCAAATGTTACTATTGGAGAAGGCCATCGATGTTCAAATTAGTTCAACTTTTTTTCAGTTAGGAATAGAAAAACACCATGTAGCCTTTCTAGATACCTTATTAACGCACTTTTGATTAGAAATTCAAAATATATAAATCATATGTCCATCCTCAATAATATTATTTCTCTGTTATCACTCTGATGATCTCATTGATGATCCCACTTGAATATTATACCGGTATTGTAACATCTTATTTGTAGTATTTGTCATACCAATGAACTGGTATGTTTCATAAACTATTAAACTGTCAATTCACAAATATTGCGGCAATTTTAGAATCCAACAACTTAAACTTTTATAAATAAAAAGAAATATCAAAAGGCAGAATAAAAAAAAAACAGACGGATTTTGGATGGATGAAAACAAATTAACATTATCGAATACAGAGCAGAAAGAAAATTCGCTACTGGTGAGCAAAATACAGAAAACTTTATAAAAACTGAAAAGGACATAGCCGTTGCTTCTAGAGAGAATCTTTCTGGACTGAAATAATAAAAAAAATTCAATGCACCAGACATATAACTGTGTCGGACGGTATACATCATAAAAGCAGTATTCAAGCCAACAAAGTAATACAACCCAAAGGCTAGGAATCGTTGCAAAGAACACCTGGTAAGTATTTATCAGTTGTCTTAGACATAAATGAAATATTATCTTGCAAGCCTACAAATGTAATATTACTTTTGCACTTTTTTGTATTTGAGACGGTGAAATTTGTATACGTGGAGTCTTAGATATATTTCATTTATGTCCAAGAAAACCGATAAATGTTAAACGTATTCAAATTCAATAGCACCATTTAAGAACACATAAATTTGCAGCATGGACCAGACATGCACGTTTTGGTTACTTAACCCTCGTCAGTGATCCTCAATCTAAACAATGAAATATGGCCGAAGAGTGTGAAAGTTATTTTGTCCCAAAATGTACCGAAAGACGTAGCAGGATGGGTGGGATATGATGCTTTAGGACCCATGTTTTAGAAATTTCCAGAAATTTTGATAACAAAAATTTTCGAATGCGCTGAAGAAATGACCAACCGAAGTTGGTCGAATTTGGCTACATGTGCCCTCGAGGACTCATGGTCCACCAGCAGTGACACTCACCAAACGGTAAAAATGTTAAACGTCTTCAAATTCAATAGCATCATACCAATACCAATAGTTACTTGCCAATATCAGGTAGAAGGTATCACAGACGAAACTGATGCGTTGGTAGAGTATCAAACATGACGCTTGACATCCTGGAAAATGAACAATCTTGAATCAAAGTCTCACTACCATCTTAACAGCGTAACAAACGATTTTTTTTAATCACTACAGCAAGTACATTGAAGTCATACTGTTAAAATACATTTGGGGTTTGATCACTACAAAGTCATATGTATCACGTCACTGTATAGTATAAACGCATTTGTAAGGGATTGTATTGTTTTAAATTAAATGTCTTCAAATTCAATATTTAGCATAATTTAGGAACAGAAAAATTTGCAGCATGGACAGACATGTCGACCACATCTGCAAGTGATAGGAACTAAACATAGTGTCATGTACATTTATTAAAAGTACATATTATGTTATACTATAAGCAATTTTCTTTCCGATGACCTTTTATCCAATTACTAGTAATTGTGTATTTTTGTATTGCAAACCGGCCCCTATCATGTATCCGAATTCTGAAGTTATTAAAATTTATAAATTCTATAAAACACGAACCCGTACCTATTTATATAAACATGCACATAATGACTGAGGTCAAAGTGATACAGAGTATGTACACAGCTGAAGTTCATATTTCATGTTATGAAATATTGACAATTCATCGATTGACCCCCTTTCTTATGGCTGATATTGATAATTACAAATATTATAGATATAGATTAACATTTAGTACAGGTGTTGTACAGTCATGTGATCAGCACAGTAATTTTATCTTTAATATTGATACCGTCACACTGTGACACCGTCCCGAGGATGTAACGGGCGAACGATGGTGGTGGATAGGTGACATTTCTTGGTACGTTATATTTACTGTGAATTGATAACTTAAATAATTAGATATTTATGTATGCATTCGATATTCATGTACATTATGTATATTTATTTCCTTGCCAAAAAAAAAAAAAACAATGTAAAAGAGGTAACATATGTCATCATCAAAAACAAAATTCACTGTCATCATTGATTTCTTTAGTAACCACACCACATCATAGATACATTGTTTATTTCTTAAGACATTATGGCAAAAGTGAAAATTTATGACTAGACTATGACTATGACTAGAATAAATTTGATTTGATTATTTTGAAACAAAACTTGTTTGTAAGCAAATTGAGGACTTCGACTGAGCCTTGTGCCACAAACATGACAACAGGTCAGACCATTAGATTGATTTATGTAGTTATACAATAATTTGTCGAAAGTGGGGATTGTGGTTGTCGTATAAATATAATCCTCTTTGAATAAAATGTCACCCCTCTGAAAAAAGTTCTTTTTAAAGTGATCCAGACATAAGTGAAATAATATAAATTTGACAACAATAATTTCTTGTATTGATTTCCAATTTCATATTTCTTTCTTGGTTAGACAGAGCGTCTCCAAAAATGTGGGGTCTATTAAAGATGTGTAATTAGATTGCAAATGTTGTCAGTCGGAAGGGTGGTGCTGTGGTGTTAACCACCTAGAATCTGATGATGATTTAAAATGAACGGACATATTTCAAAGGGATGATTTTCACATGTAACCTTGATTTGATACCAAAACCTTAATACATTTTGTATTAGAAATTTAAAACACTTTAACACTCAGTCACGGGGAAATTATATCTTTAATTCTACAATGCAACAGAGAATAAATGTGGATGATGTAGAAACGCAAAGTTTACAAATTACCGTATGCAACGAAAGCGAAATAACTTATTGGTTTTAAGTAATACGAAGAGAAAAAAGTAAATGAGCTTAAAGATTTTTTTGGTCCTACTTACTTGGGTAATACACTTGCATTAGATATGTAATATTTTAAACTTAGCAAATTAGCACAACGCGTTGTTCAGTTCATTTCGCATTTGCACTGGACTCTGGGGATTGTTCATTAGATAAAAATATGGAAGTGTTCCAACCTTCTTGAAGAAAATTTTAAACTGATTTTAAATGCATCAGACACGTATTTCGGAAACTAAATTCCCATAAGTGATGCCTCCAGCCAAAGTGATTTTCAGACAGTCAAAATTCATTTCAGTAGCGCCCTCTGGTTTTATTCTTTTGAATTTAAATTTGTTAAATTTCTTTACAGAAAATGCGCGGCTCCAAATTTCCTGTTGGGTCGATTCAGTAGCATAGTTAAAAATAAAATCGATGACCAAAATAGCTTAAGAGGGATGGTGCTCAGATGTTAACCTCCTTTATTATACCTCTACTGATTTTTTCCTATATAAAAAGAGACTCATTAAATTTAACTAATTCCTGAAAATCGCCTGATAAGACTATTTTCCTGCAAAGGGGTGCGTTAATTAGTTGAGAAGACTATTTCCCTAGGGAGATAGTTTCAAAATGGGGCGGAGCTTCTTTGAGGGTGTGTCAGTATCAGCCAATCAGCGCCGTTGAACGTTGATAGGATGACGCTATTAATGCGCGAGCAGAGTAATCCGCCTCCTATCCGCTTAGCACAAAAATTAATTCGCAATAAAATTAAACAATCAAAAATTAAACATGTATAAGTATGATTAATGATGTTTCTGTTTATCTTATCATCAAAATTAATATTTTCCGTTACTCAGTCATTCAGTCGAGAAGGTCAGGCAAAATCATTAGAATTTCCATTGGAACCATGTGAACCTAAGAGATATGTTTGTTTCAGTATAATGTTTGTTTCGGTATAATAACGCCTCGGGAAATATAGGTCTGGTCTCGGGGAACCAGAATCGTGCTGACTCCCTAAATTGTATACTTTAACTGTATATTAATTTCGAAGTTAGTTTTGGATGAAATGACAAGTTTTTGAAATGGCAAAAAAGAAATATGATGTCAAATTGATAAAGGGCAAAAGCAAAGCTTCTATCAGGCGACAGAGCTGTAAAGAAGTAATTATTACACGAAAAACATCAGGTCACGGGGAACGAGTTGAATTGCTCCACACTGAAATAAGAAATTTAGTTTGTTCGCATTAGAAAATTCTGTTTTATATATTTTTCAAGAATTTGTAAGTTTTTTGATTGTGATTTTTGGAATCTGATTCAATGATTTTGGATGAAAATGAAGTACAAATGTACTTGATTAACTTATTTCCTTTTCTGTTCCATACTAAAATGATTAAGGGAAAGTTTTACTGCACTTTTATTTGTTAATAAAGTATTCTGATAAATGCACGTTTATCATTTTAGTTCATTTCAGATAAAATGAATATCATAGCTTTGCGTAACTGGCAATTCCCTTTATATTAATCTAGAATGATATAGTATCAGTATTTACTTTAAATAAATTAAAGTTTATATTTCAAGTCGGTTATTTGCGTTGATTGAATTTACATTTATATGCTCGGATACTAACAATCACGAAGTAGCATATGTAAAAAAATATGGAAACTAACTGAATTGAAACGATATGACGATTGAATTTGCTAAGGTAGTAAAATGTTAGAATAATTATTTGCAGTTGTAGCCTGGCAGTTTATACAGATAATGAGCCTCGCTCCGTAGTTTGACATTACGAACAGGTCAGTAAGTCACAATTAACCCCGTTAACCTAATCATGTTTTAAAAACATGTCAAAAATATTGCAGTAAATGTTATAGAAACGTAATATTGTATGGTTCAAGAAATATCATCAAAAATTTTTTGGAAACATATCATTTTGTTCAGCGCTCTTAAATGTTGTTAAAACGTTTTAAAACATCCTATACAACTGCACAGTGTTTTAAAAATGTTCTCGGAACGTTTTGTCAGAAATGTTTCAACAGAACTTGTTTCAAACCATGCAAAATTATTTCGTAAATGTTTTGTGTTACCTGGGAACAGCGCAAAGTTACAATGAAGTTCTGTAAATGGATGTCAAAAATTGTGTGTACTAAGTATACATACGCAAAAACCCTGACTGAAGCGAACTCATGAGCAATGACCCGAGGAATCTTATTTCATCTGTTGTACCATCCAAGTAATTTTAAGAAAACTTCATCATGAGTATTATTACTTGGAGAAAGCTTTGCGTAAAAAATTATCGCTAATATATTTGTTTATTGATATGAATTTACTCATACAAAATGTGTTTATTGTAAAATTAATTGAAATCCAATGTGACCTTTTCAATCTTGAGAATATTCCAATTGGTGAGATAATGTTAGAGTTTACAATGTATAAATTTTTTGGCAATCATATTATATGTTCTTTTCACACAATATTAGGCCAATTCATTGTTATTTAATTAGCAACAGAACGATCATGACTCTACCTCAAATTGACCGAAACCTGATCCTCCGCATTTTGGCCCTGATAGTAGGATGTCTTGGTATGACCACAGCAGGATCAATATATGCTTTTGGGGCTTATATCGTCGCGGTGAAGAAGCATTTCAACTATACCCAACCAGAGGGTAATTAGTGAAATATTTACAATATTTAACGTCTTCACATTCAATATAGCATCATTTAAGAACAGATAAATTTGCAGCATGAACCAGACATGCACGTTTCGGGTACTTAACCCTCGTCAGTTATCCTCAATCTAAACAATGCAATAGACATTTTTCATCGTGACGAACTTCGCACTTCGAACTTCGTACTTCGCACTTCGAACATTGAAGAAAAAGTGGCGTAGCTGCCGTTCGCGTATAAATTCATAAGCGGAGTAATCTTCATTTTGATTAGTATACTCAATGGAATGGTATACTAGTATTGCACTTCTTGTACAACTTGCACGCTTTTTTCGGCAACCCACTTATGAATTTTAAGTGCGAAGTTCGAAGTGCGAAGTTCGTCAAGGTGAAAAAAAAGTCTAATATGGCCGAAGAGTGCGAAAGTTATTATGTCCAAAAATGAACCTATCACATATGCATGTTGCTAATCTGGTTCTTTTTGCAAACTCACGACAGAGCTAGTAATGTCAGGAAATTAATCTTTATAAAAGGTAAGAGCTCAAGACTTGTACGTTGGCTTGAGAATATGGATATATTTTGTAAAATTTAAATATGAATTTTAGTAAACATGAAGGAAACAAATTATGTAAAATCTGAAGAATTATTAAGTGATCAAGGATCCCATGATTAAATAATAATTTTCAAATGAAATGTACCTAAACAGAGACTAGAATCTTTTTTATTAATGGTAAATGACAAATGGTAAATACATGTGAATGTAAAATGATACTATATATCGTTCTGAGGCAATTATATGTTTTATTACAGTCGAAATAATGAGTTCGATGGGCAACTTTGGAATATCATTCGGAATTCCCGCTGGATTTTTGTGTGAGCGTTTTGGCGCCAGAATTACGTCACTCGCAGCACTTGTTATTTCTTGTCTCGGGTACATGCTGCTTTATAGTACAACGTTAATGATCGAAGTCTATAAGTCAAAGGCCTGGTTACAGTATTTGTACTTCTTTCTCGCAGGTAGGAACAATAGTGTGACCAATTTTTAACTAAAAATATATCAACACAAGGCAGTAGGAACGAAACTGAGAATGGTGAACGAATCTATGGACGTGAAGATGATTTACTGTTCTTTGATGAAACAAAAAATGTTAAGGCAATCTCTCTATTTATTTCTGTCAACATGTTTATAGTTTAACCTTTATATTTTTCCTTCAAGTCTATTCTCATTTTGCATAAAACTGTTTAATGATTCCATGTTGCAAATAAAGTAAGCTATCAGAGCACGTCTATGTATTCAATTGTTTTAAAATTTGAAAACACTTGTTAACTTTTCGTTCATCTCAGTCTCCGACTGTATTGTTAATTCAGTGGCGCAATATAGTATGATCTTGTGTGCATCTATTGTCATATTTTTTCATGATTGTTTTTCTTAATTAATTTCATTTCTGTGTAGTTATTGTGCACATATATGTATTCAATGGTTGCCATTGCAACGTAACATTGTAGATCCAGAGGTTTGTTGTTGTTGTTTTTTTTTTGTTTTTTGTTTTTTGTTTTTTTTTTTTTTCGTCTTTTTATTTTTGTTTTTTTTTTTTTGTTTTTTTATTTTTTTTTTTTATTATTCTTTTTTTTTCTTTTTCTTTTTTTCTTTTTTTTTCATTTTCACATTAAATCTGTCTATCATCATTTATAATAAATATACACAATGGAGAAGTAAAACATATGCTTACTGATTTCAGGATTTGGTTCTATCTTCATGTACATGGCTTCTCTGACGACAAGTATGAACAATTTTCATCCAAAGCATAGAGGGAAAATCGTCGGCATACTTGACGCTTCATTCAGCGGAGGTCCAGCTTTGTTCTCAGCATTATACGGTGCTCTCTTTGCGGTCGGCCATGTCAAAGATGAAGCACATCAGAATCTATCAGGATTCTACTTCATGACTGCTATATGTTTTGCATGCGTTGGTCTACTCGGAGCATTAACTCTCAAGCCGTATTCATATGAATCAAGCGAATCTGATGTTACCACAATTATTGACAA
The DNA here is from genome assembly GCA_028142955.1 of Pinctada fucata. Taxonomy (NCBI): domain Eukaryota; kingdom Metazoa; phylum Mollusca; class Bivalvia; order Pterioida; family Pteriidae; genus Pinctada; species Pinctada fucata. The sequence continues at coordinate 36,668,084 of AP027112.1, read as the reverse complement.
AGATGAGCTCAACAATTTTGATTCATCCGTAAATTCGCCTATAGAAGTCCAAAAGAAACAAAAGGATATCACCGGACTACCGCTTGTGAAACGATTTGACTTTCATTATTTAATTTGGGGGTATATATTTTGTGCTGGATTGCAGCTTGTTTATCAATCAAACCAGGGGACATATCTAAAGTCTTTCACATTAGAACAATATACCACACTTTTTACAGTTATCAACCCCATTGCAGGGATCGTTTCAAAATTTTTCGCAGGATTCCTATCAGATGCCATTCACCACAAAGTCCCGCGTGCGGCCGTTTTATTAGCGTTCAATGTGGTGCAAACAATATCCTTAGCCATTTCAATATTCTTTTCCGACAAACTTTTTGTTTTTGCCATCGTCAACGTTATCATTGGATTTGCAAACGGGGCTGTCTGGTGTTTAACGCCAACCATGATCAGCGAATTTTACGGAATGAAATTTTTCGCGCGAAACTGGGGTGCGATGATGTTAGGAAATGCGTTTGGTGGATTAGCCTTATCAGAGTCATTTGGTTGGATATATAAAAGCAACATTACCTCGCCTGATGCTACAGACTGCTATGGCATTTCGTGTTTCACATGGAGTTTTATATTGTTTGCAGGATTAAGTTTTAACGCATGCATACTTGAAGTGGCTCTTCTGAAAAAGAAATTAGATGAGAAAAAATATTCAGGGGAGGATCCGAATGTGGAAATGTGTTGCCCTGGTGCTGATACATCCGACAGATATTGAGTAAAAATAAATTATAGATATATGATCATGTTAACGTTGCTGCAATTGAAACGAATAATTATATTTACTACTCAATTTTCAAATTGCATATCAATATATTGGAATCGATAGAGTACAGTGATTTTTTTCCACCTCCCAAACAGAAAAAAATGCTTAATAAATCGTGTTAATAAATTGTGTCAAAATCGTGTTAATAAATCATGCCAAAATCGCACGATTTTTTCGTATGCAAATGAGCTAATAAATCGTGCCTCTAATAAATCGTGTTAAAATCATGGAAGCACGATTTATTAGAAATCATGGATATATGATTTGGATGTAAATCGTGTTTCACTAATAAATCGTGTTGAAATCGCATGATTTATTCTTAAATCGTGTTTATATAAGAAGTCTAATAAATCGTGACAAAATCGCATGATTTCTTGCAAATCGTGTCCTGAATCTGTACTGCCAAAATAAAGGTTATTGTGACCCAAGATGAATAGGAAGTTCAGAGTCTGACCTAAATAATATTTCACTGGAATTTTTTTTTCATAAGGTATTGCTACAAACATTCAGTTAAAACACATTTGAAAGATTAATGATATGATTTAGTTTATGTGTATGCATGTGCATTCATATTTATAAACTAAGAATATAAATTAAGTCATGCAATTTTCAACATTAATTCGTTTAAAATTTTTTCTGAAATATATATGTTACTTAGCAAGTAATTACTCCTGAGTGTATACTGATGTGTAAAAGTATATAGATAACAATTATGTTTCTATGTACATCATTTTTTCTAAGAGTTTTTGCTTTCTAAACAAGTTTCCATACAATATATGTCGAATCTGCATTGATATCTTTCTAAATTTTATTTTACTGAAAACAATTACATCAGTGATCACAACTTTAACAAAATGCAAACTTACTTGAATAAGGCACATACAGTCATCAAGTACATTGTTGTCTATATCCCTCACAAACAAAAGCTTAATCAATATACACTTCTTTCTTCAAGGAGCCAAGAATCAAATCAAATTTCCCAAGATGCATCTGATAGATTCAGGCAATGACTGACCAAGATTGAAACAAATCATGTCTAAATCATGTCTGTCACTTTCTCTTGTAGATGTTTGCAGGATATGTTAATAAATCGTTTCAAAATCATGGCATCATTTACTTAAAGTTAATAAATCATATGTAAATCACATGATTTACACTCAAATCATGTGATTTGCTCTCAAATTGTGTGATTTTGCTCTCAAATCGCATGATTTGTTCTGAAATCATATTTTACATAGCATCTAACCATGATTTCAGAACGATTTATTTAATAAATCAGATTGAAATCGTTCTAATAAATTGCGAATCCACGATTTTAACATGATTTTAGCATGATTTTGACACGATTTATTAAGAAACATTTTCGTTTGGGCTTTTATGGTTTCGACTTGATTCCGAAAAATCAACTCTTTTTTAACGTGACAGAAAACAGCCTAAAGCATGAAACAGATAATACTGAGCATCGAATCCAGTCATCATTTCAAGGTGTCTGCTATATTCAATATTTATCAATCGCTTGATCAAAAGATGACAGAAACGTACAGGAAAATTATTATTTTTGACGTTTTCAGACGAAGAGAGATAAATAATCAATCTCCGGGAGTGATCATTTATAAGGAAATCCAACCCTCGTGTCCGTGATTATCTTTTGTCCATGACACGACAAGCCTTGTCATGGAACAAGCAAACCCCGGACTCTCGGGTTGGATTTCCCTATCAATGCACACACACAGTGATAGAATCTATGAATCAATAAGTTGATATGCATTACTAAAATTAATTCGTAAATTACGGGGGAATCTGTTTTTCAGTCTAAGCTGTCGAAAAAAGCAGGGCCAGATCTATTGATAAATAAAAATACTATTATTAGATACAATTTCATGAAAAATCATCGTAAATTATAATGCTACTATTGTTGACGATTACAATTAATGGTCCAAATATTTCGAATGTTATGGAACAACGTATTAAAAAGAAGTTGACTCATTTGTCTTTGTACTTCTCGATGTTTACTTGTGGATGGAGGTATTTTATTTAATTACCATGATTACTTTACATTTTAGATAAAGTGGAAGGTCTTAATTATCACAAAAAAATCATAGAAAAACTTTCATTATTTTCTAATTCTTTTCCCCGTTGCTAATGCTGCAGTGGTGGTCATGATATATATCTCGTGAAATGCAACTTTGCACTTGAGACAATAACAAGTATTGACAAAACAATATCCCTATTAAGATGAACGAAATAGTTAATCGAAAAATCATATAACCAAGGGCATACAAAACCAGGATAAAACCAGAACTAAGGCGAAGGAGTGAGATCAGGTACCCAGGAAGTGAGCATCTCCTGCTTGTATGCAACACCCGCCACTTCAATTCGGTAGAAAAGTCATAATCGGAAACTCCAACAAAGAAAGACAAATGAATAAATTGATGTCTTGTTACACCAATACAAATGGACTAATAAACATTACATCTTTTGCCAAATGTGGACAGCCATTTGCTGTATAATGAAGAAATGCATGGTAATCTTGATTAGGTGCGCTCAATTGTCCCATTTCTCTGGAGAACAGATGCCTTTGATTGGCAGAGCTGTTATAGAGACAAACTTCAACTCACTGTAAGGTTACTTCAGCATCAAGACAGTGCAAAGCAAGGACCCTTTGTAACCCAAAGCTGTATTTGTATAGTTTGATGATAGAACATTATTTGAAATAATGAAGAGCAAAAGTCTAAACTTGATTTAAAATGACTACCAATTTAAAGATTCCGCCAAGGACAGAGCTACGCTATCAGGGAGATTCCCACTTAGTTTCAGGTCAAGTTTAGACTTTTTCTCTTCGGAATTTCAAATTATGTGGATTTCCCCTTTTTCGACATCGAACATCACTGATGATACATAACTTGTTTAAATGCGCATGTGATGCACTGAAATATTATCAATATTAATATCCCACCCGTCCATAGTCGGCGCCGTGGTCTAGTGGATAAGGTGTCGGGCCAGTGACCGAAAGGTTGCTGGTTCGAGCCTCACTAGGACCAAGGGTCAGCCGACATATACTAAGCTATGTTCTGTGTTATATACAAAAAATGTCCTTGTCAGTGAATTGTTTACATGTCTGTGGAGTTTTTAAAAAAAAATAAAAATAAAAAAAAATATCCCACCCATCCTGCTACGTCTTTCGGTACATATTTGGACAAAATAACTTTCAGACTCTTTTGCAATATTACATTATTTAGATTGAGGACACCTGACGAGGGTTAAGTACAAGAAACGTGCACGTTTGGTCCATGCTGTAAATGTATCTGCATTTAAATGATGCTAATGAATTTGAAGAGGTTTAAAATGATAGAACATACATTTCAATATTGACCATTTCAACCACTAGATCGGTATCTTTGCTGGTGGATTGTTTAGTCCCATAAGATATCGTTCGCCTAGCTCGCATTGATGGACTTGAAATTTATTTGTTAATTTTCCTTGATGCCATAGCTCTGTCCTTCGCAGTGCAGTGACATTTTATGATAGTTTGTATATACATTTCAATTTTGACAATTTCAACCACTAGGTAGTCCCTGGGGATACCGTTCGTCTAGTTCGCAGTGTAACAGCACTGGACTTGAAATATATTTGTTAATTCTACATTGCAAGATTTGATAAATGATTTTAAAACTAAGAGGATTTCTCCTTGATGGCATAGCTCTGTCCATATCAGAATCTTTGGCAAATATCTAAGATCAATTTTAGACATTGAATGGAGATCCCAAATAAGTATCAAGAAGTAGATTGTACCCCGAACTGTAACTGCTGGTGCTTTTGGGTTTTGGTGTAGATGCTGCAACCTAGTGTTATTGAAGATTTCCTCCTTTCTGCTATTCGGTCTCAAATTCCAGAAGGTTAAGTGAAATCATTAAAGGAAAATGAATTCTTTTTTTACGCATACATCTAATGTGATTATGAAATGATATCATTTCTAACTTCCGTTTCATGAGTAGCATCATTCCGTCTTTTCCTGCTTATGACACGTTTGTTTCACAGCTGATTCGGTACGCGAGGGCATATTCAAAATATTACAATTTTTAAAATCGTGCAAGCCAAAAGGCTAGTTCACTACGGAGATCTTATTAAAGCAGAACTGCTGCAACGGGTGTTACATGCAAACAAGAGACACTCCTCTCACCTGTGCTTACTTTGAAATATTGTTTATTCCGGGATTCGCAACTGTTCCAATGTAAATTCTAATGATTTTGCCGTATCTTCTCGACTTTGATTCTTCTTAGATGTTTTTTTTTTCTAAAAAAGCACAACATGATCAATTCAAATGAAAATCGCTTAAAAAAGGAGATCGCGAAAAAAAAACTTTCACATAGTAATATACTTAAGGATACAATCATATGTATATTTTTCTCGAGTCTATCCCTGAATGTCCACTATTCTCTGTCCTCCGTCCGTCATTCCGAACGACGACGAATGTCCATTAAAAGTTTTCCTTCTCTTTAAAGATAACTCAATTTTAGACTGTTTTACATCTTTTGTCGAGAAAGATCTACTAGTAGTTACTTGCTGTATTATTGACACAATGATAAAATCTGCGTACAATGATCCTGACAGCCGTCTTGCCATAAAACAAATTAATATTCAGTGTACCAGGCAATGCATGTTTCGGATATTTAATCCTCATCAGTGATACGTACTTTAAGTCCAAATAATTCAGACAATATCTATGATTCCAGTGGCGCCTCGTACTTTATTATCGAAATATTTTAATGATGAGTGACCCGAACACTCTGCTATATAGCGAAGCACGTGATAGATGAAAGGTTAGTAAATAGTTGCTGCCATTAGAAAACCCTTAGCAATTTGATCGACCGAAATTAACCCATTTTGACATACTGCACAAAGTATTAAACGTAAAGACATAGTAAATCTCATCCGTTTTACTTCAAGCCAAAGTAACATTCAGACACAACCAAATTTATTTTAGCGGTGCAATCTACTAGTAGGTTTTTTTTTTTTTTTTTTTTTTTTTTGTTTGTTTGTTTGTTTGTTTTTTTTTTTTTGTTTTTTTTTTTTTTGTTTTTGTTTTTTTTTTAATTTGGGTATCTCCTAGTATTTGTACAATTTCTTTCACAGAGGGCGCTCCGTTCCCCGATTACCTCTGTCGGCTCAATTACAAGATTCTTATAAAGACGAATAAAAACGATTTTTAAAATTTTAAAATTATTGAAATCATTTTAGATAATTTACTTACTTATAGGTTAAAATGACGTCATCTTCTTTAGAATTTAGTTGTTCAGTTGTTAAAGTCATATGTTTGAAGGTGTAAAGTACGGATTATTTATCTAGCTTGATGTTTTATACATCCTCTTCATGAATTGATCAAGATAATTTAAGATAAGATTATCTAGTGTTTATCTTGATGAAATGTTAAACGTCTTTAAATTCAATAGCATCATTTAAAACCTGATAAGTTTACAGCATGGACCAGACACGCACGTCTCGGTACCAAACCCCCGTCAGCGATCCTCAGTCTAAACAATGCAATATGGCCAAAAAGTATGAAAATTATTATGATTGTCCAAAAATGTACCAAAAGACGTAGCAGAATGGGTGGGATATGATGCAACAAGACCCACGTTTTAGAAATTTCAAGAAATTTTGTAACAGAAAATTTCAAATGCGTTGAAGAGACAGACAATCAACCGAAGTTGATCGAACTTGGCTACATGTGCCCTCGGGGACTCTAGGTCCACCAGCAGTGACACTCACCAGGTAGTTCAAATGTTAAACGTCTTTAAATTCAATAGCATAATTTAAAACCTGATAAATTTACAGCATGGACCAGACACGCACGTCTCGGGTACCAAACCCCCGTCAGCGATCCTCAGTCTAAACAATGCAATATGGCCAAAAGTATGAAAATTATTATGATTGTCCAAAAATGTACCAAAAGACGTAGCAGAATGGGTGGGATATGGTGCTACAGGACCCACGTTTTAGAAATTTCAAGAAATTTTGAAACAGAAAATTTCAAATGCGTTGAAGAGACAGACGATCAACCGAAGTAGATTGAACTTGGCTACATGTGCCCTGGGGGACTCTTGGTCCACCAGCAGTTACACTCACCAGGTAGTTCAAATGTTAAACGTCTTTAAATTCAATAGCATAATTTAAAACCTGATAAATTTACAGCATGGACCAGACACGCACGTCTCGGGTACCAAACCCCCGTCAGCGATCCTCAGTCTAAACAATGCAATATGGCCAATAAAGCCTACGCTCACGCAGCAAGATACGCCCGTTGGGATTTTTTTCGCAACACCAAAATATCTAAGTCCCATAACTCTACAAGGACAAATCGGATGAACCTGAAAATCGAAAGGCGGCTTCTTCTTCAAAGTATGATCACAATGTAGAAATATCATGTAAATCCGTTGACGCATATTCAAGTTATTGCGTTCCATGTGCCTATATTTTGCCCTTAGCTTAACATGTTTGTGCATGTAACCCCCCCCCCCCCCTACCATTACAAATATCTCAATTATGCGACCAAAAAATTAAAAACCCGTTACATATGTCAAAGAGCATCCGTTCTACCTTAAGTATACAAAATTTCAAAACATTTCGATCAAAAATAGATTTTTAAATAATTTTTAACTATTTTAGTATATTTTCAATGCATTTTAAAATATATAAGTACCATAACTCTGTAACGACAAATCGAATTAACCTGAAAATCGAAAGGCGGCTTCCTCTCCACAGACCAAACATGATGTATGAATATCATGAAAATCTGTTGACGCATATTCAAGTTATTGCATTCCATGCGCCTATATTTTGCCCTTAGCTTAACATGTATGTGCATATAACCCATCCCCCTTCCCATTACAAATATCTCGGTTTTGCGACAAAAAAAAATAAAAACCCGTTACATATGTCGAAGAACATCCTTTCTACTTGAAGTATACAAAATTTCAAAACATTTCGATCAAGAATATATTTTTAAATAATTTTTAACTATTTTAGTATATTTTCACTGTATTTTAAAATATCTAAGTCCCATAACTCTGTAACGACAAATCGAATGAACCTGAAAATCAAAAGGCGGCTTCCTCTCCACAGACCAAACATGATGTATGAATATCATGAAAATCTGTTGACGCATATTCAAGTTATTGCATTCCATGCGCCTATATTTTGCCCTTAGCTTAACATGTATGTGCATATAACCCATCCCCCCTTCCCATTACACACAATATCTCGATTATACGACAAAAAAATTAAAAACCCGTTACATATGTCAAAGAACATCCTTTCTTCTTGAAGTATACAAAATTTCAAAACATTTCGACAAGAAATAGATTTTTAAATAATTTTTAACTATTTTAGTATATTTTCACTGTATTTTAAAAATCTAAGTCCCATAACTCTGTAACGACAAATTGGATGAACCTGAAAATCAAAAGGCGGCTTCCTCTCCACAGTCCAATTATAATGTATAAATTTCGTGAAAATCCGTTGACGCATAATCAAGTTATTGCGTTCCATAGGCGGACGGACAGACGGACGGACTTCGCCATACCATAATACGACCCGTCAAATGACGGGCGTATAAAAAGTATTTAGACTTAATTTTGTAGGATTAACTATCCTTTGTTCAAATCCAGACGACAATTGTAAAAGCAAAGTGAATCGGAGCGCCCTCTGTAAAAGAGATTGATATAATCTGTACAATCTGTACAGAGTGTTCGGCTACAAACCTACAGTAGGGATCATAAAAAGATAAAACCGATGACTAAAACCATTGGAGGGATGGTAACCTTCTATAAATTCGATGATTTGTTAAACGTCTTCAAATTCAATTTCACCATTCAAGAATAAATAAATTGGCAGCATGGACAAGACAATATGCATGTTTCATGTACTTAACCCTCGTAAGTGATCCTCAATATTTTGCATTGGGTGTTTTTGGGGTTAGCTGTGGGTGGTGCAACCTAGCGCTGTTGGAATCTAAATAGTGTAATATGGCCAAAGAGTATGAAAGTTATTATGTCCAATAATGAACCGAAAGACGTTGCAGGATGGATGCATATGGGATATGATGCTACAGCCTGAGGATCGCGACTCAGGCTTTAGAAATTTAAGAAATTTTGATGACAGCACTGGGTGAAAAAAACAAGTTTACGCAATGCGTATACTACATGGAAACTTCGCGGAAACCTGAAGTTTATGCAAGGATTCCGTCGCTGAAACTCAAGATTATGCTTTGCGTAACCCGACTACCCGTTCAAATTCCAAATGGTTTACAATTAAGCGTAATCTTGTAATTTCCATCAAGTTTCCGCAACTGAAACTTCAAGGCACCAACTTGCGTAATCAATTGAAACTTCAGGATTCCAGATAGTTTACGCATATTTTACCTTGCGTAAACTTGATTGCCGTTTTATGATATAAAGGTTCTGTTTGCGTAAACCATATGGAAACATGCGTAAACTATTTGGAATCTGAATCAACAAAAGTTTACGCATTGCGTAAACCATTTGGAATCTTTCAATATCAAGTTCAGGCTAGCGTAAACCATTTACAAACTAATGTTATAAAAGTTTTTAAATGTGTAATCTTTTTGAAACTTGCGTAAACCATTTGGAATCTGAATAAACACTGGTTTACGCAGTGTGTTAACCATTTGGAATCTTACTATACAAAGTACAGCCTTGCGTAAACCATTTGGAAACTTACAATATCAAGTTCAGTCTTGCGTAAACCATTTGGAAACTTATAATATCAAGTTCAGACTTGCATAAACCATTTGGAATCTTACTTGAGTCTTGCGTAAACCATTTGGAATCTTACAATATCAAGTTCACTCTTGCGTAAACCATATGGAATCTTACAATATAAAGTTCAGACTTGCATGTGTTAACAAAACGAGCAACCGAAGTTGACCGAACTTGGCTTTCGGGTTTTGTGACATGATTTCAACAAAACTCTTTTTAAGCAACAGAGCTGGGAAAGATGCACTTCATAGAAAACTCGACTCGATCGGCCGTTTCTTACTTAAAACTTAGCTTGATCTTAGATTAGATCATATATTGTTTTCATTTTCGTGCTTAAACATCGACGGCGGGTGCGGCTAGCCAACAGGGGATGCTTACTCCTCCCGGGCACCTGGTCCCACCTCTAGCTTGCTAGGGGGTTCGTCGATGCTTAATTTTGTGCTCTATTGTGAGTGCTGTTGAGATTGTCGTCAGGATCTTCTTTAACTCATTAGAAAATGTCTTCAAAAACAAAAATATATATTTCAAATACTCCCTTGATGTTCACTCTTCAATAAACACTATGGAATGTAAAGTTTGTTTAGAAAAAGTTATTGGTTTTGTGTGTCTGCGCATGCGCGTCCGGCCGGGAGAACAGCCAGTATTTGAAATAAAAATTCGAGCTACCCCTCATATTACTTTTTAAACTGAACGTAAAATGTACGCACTCCTGATGACTGAAATACTTAGCTGCGCTCTCCTTTTGGCTTTGCATATTTTCTTCTTTTTCTTGTTTTGTTATGAAAAACTGTCATTTTTTAAATATTATTATCTACCCTTTGTTTTCAAAAAATAAATGTGTCCGAAATAATGGTTAGTGCAATGTTTAGAATAGATACACAACCGGACGCCGGATTCTGCTGGGACGTACAGCTATTGCCATTTTGGTCGGCCTGAAAACCAACATGGGCATGTTAGTAGTCGATGCCAGAAGCAAGGAATGAGAATAGCAAGCGCATAAGGAGCGGAAATCTACTCAATTGTAAAATGGTCCCTTCATCAAGGTAAATATCTAACTACACTGAAATGCAAAAATATCTTAAAATACGTATTCATGAGCTATCAAATCACATTATTAGAAAAAACACATGCATAGATAAAAAATAAATCGAAGGCTAAAGAAAGGCGAGAGAAAATTGAAGTATTAGTAGTAGAAGGGGATCGATATATTCAGCTCTCCTTGGCTCTTTTATTGTACAATAAAGCTCTAGATCTAATACGGCCCAGAAGGCCATGTTTATGGTCCAGGAGTGTGTCCACCAAGACGGCAGTCATATGACGTGCTCGCCAAAATATGTCTCCAAGAGGTAGCCATCACCCTTTCCCAGGACTTTGGACCTGCTGGTATGCACCAGGTGGGTTTACTACCTTTTCTAGTGATACTTGAAGAATGAGATCCTTTGAAATTTCAGCCCAGTTAAGGGCAATGTCCGATCGAGGTAAGGACACGCGCTAGATGCACAACTCAATGGCACAAAGCCCGTTTCTCATATTGACAGGATCAGCCTTCATAGCCCGATCATTATTCCCGAGTGGTATTTCTACCGCGCCAGAGGACCACTCTAAAAGATTGCGTGACCCAACCTTCAACTTCTCTTTCATTTCATCATTTATTTACATTTTTACATTCATACACTTTTGCATCTTTACATTTGTACACTTTTTTACATGTAAGTACAATTTTTATTTATCATTTTTAATCTTTCTTTTTATCAGCCTTGACAACTTCTGAAAGTCATGGTTTCAAATTAATATCTAAGCCCACCTCCTAACACTTTCCTTTTTCAATAAAATTATTTCTTGTGTTATTTCGCGCACGTATTCCACGATTGACACCGCTCCCTGCCTTTTCATTTTTTTAAAACATTGTCAAACGTTTCCCAAGCATCAGTGACACACATTCCTCCCCGTAAGCAACCATTAATTGGTTTAATTCCTACCCGATAGCTACCACTTATTCCTCCCCGTTAGCTACCGTTAATGGGTTTGATAAGTTAATGGGTTTGATAAGTTAATGGGTATTAAAGTTAATGGGTTTAATAAGTTAATGGGTTTGAAAAGTTAATGGGTTTGATAAGTTAATGGATCTGATAAGTTTATGGGTTTGATAAGTTAATGGGTCTGATAAGTTAATGGGTTTGATAAGTTAATGGGTTTGATAAGTTAATGGGTTTGATAAGTTAATGGGTTTGGTAAGTTAATGGGTTTGAAAAGTTAATGGGTTTGAAAAGTTAATGGGTTTGAAAAGTTAATGGGTTTGAAAAGTTAATGGGTTTGAAAAGTTAATGGGTTTGATAAGTTAATGGGTTTGATAAGTTAATGGGTTTGATAAGTTCATGGGTTTGATAAGTTAATGGGTCTGATAAGTTAATGGGTTTGATAAGTTAATGGGTTTGATAAGTTCATGGGTTTGATAAGTTCATGGGTTTGAAAAGTTAATGGGTTTGAAAAGTTAATGGGTTTGATAAGTTAATGGATCTGATAAGTTAATGGGTTTGATAAGTTAATGGGTTTGATAAGTTAATGGGTTTGAAAAGTTAATGGGTTTGATAAGTTAATGGGTTTGATAAGTTAATGGGTTTGATAAGTTAATGGGTCTGATAAGTTAATGGGTTTGATAAGTTAATGGGTTTGAAAAGTTAATGGGTTTGATAAGTTAATGGGTTTGATAAGTTAATGGGTTTGATAAGTTAATGGGTTTGAAAAGTTAATGGGTTTGATAAGTTAATGGGTTTGATAAGTTAATGGATCTGATAAATTAATGGGTTTGATAAGTTAATGGGTTTGATAAGTTAATGGGTCTGAAAAATTAATGGGTTTGAAAACTTAATGGGTTTGATAAGTTAATGGGTTTGATAAGTTAATGGGTTTGATAAGTTAATGGGTTTGATAAGTTAATGGATCTGATAAGTTAATGGATCTGATAAGTTAATGGGTTTGATAAGTTAATGGATCTGATAAGTAAATGGGTTGTAAAGTTGTCACTGGTCATATGACCTATGACGTCACTTGTCACATGACCAACCACGTGACTAATGACGTCAATGGTCACATGACCAACCACGTGACTGATGACGTCACTGGTCACATTAGCAACCACGTGACCGATGACGTCACTGGTCACATGACCAACCACGTGACTGATGACGTCACTGGTCACATGACCAACCACGTGACTGATGACGTCACTGGTCACATGACGAACCACGTGACCGATGACGTCACTGGTCACATGACCAACCACGTGACTGATGACGTCACTGGTCACATGACCAACCACGTGAGTGATGACGTCAATGGTCACATGACCAACCACGTGACTATTTACGTCACAGATCACATGTCCAATCACGTGACCGATGACGTCACTGGTCACATGACCAACCACGTGACCGATGACGTCACTGGTCACATGACCAACCACGTGATTGATGACGTCATTGGTCACATGACCAACCACGTGACTGATGACGTCACTGGTCACATGACCAACCACGTGACCTATGATGTCACTGGTCACATGACCAACCACGTGACTGATGACGTCACTGGTCACATGACCAACCACGTGACTGATGACGTCAATGGTCACATGACCAACCACGTGACTGATGACGTCACTGGTCACATGACCAACCACGTGACTGGGGACGTCACTTTCACATGACAACCATGAGACGTATGACATTGCCGACTTTATGACGTCGCGACCTGGGATAGGGCACTGCAAGATTTCTTTGTACCAATCACGTCATTTCCTTTGACCAATTATCGTACCAGGTTTATCGCGACCTGGGATGGGTCATTTACATTTTATTGTGTTCGACATAAAAGCATTATGACGTAATAAAATTTCTAAAATTTCATGACGTCACAACAGGTAATATACCGTCATGATGAAATATTTACTTACCTACGACCAATACCTGATCAGGTCTGTGTAGTCACAAATGAGTTAAAGAACAAGTATATTGCGTCAGACTCCTGTGCTTTGCTAGGACAACACCTTATGATTTTCAAGGTCATGGGACAAAGTTAATTTTCCCTAACAGCTACTAGAAACCACAGATAACTTCTAACCACCTGATTGGATACATCTCTTGTGTTTCCGGATATTTATGAGTACAGAGTGCACATAATCCGGATATCTACACCTTAGAAATCAGCTCCTAGCATGTGCAGTCTTTCCCTTTTTTAAGTATTGACTTCGTTTAAGTACTATGGTGTCTAATCTTGAAATGCTGGAATCTTTTGATTTGGCGTTGTCCATTCCGTCTTTTCGATTTTACAGTCCTACGTTCGATTTGTGCAGGTATCTGACCAAAAGCATTGTGATGTCATTAAATTCCTTTGAAAACATCATATATGTAACCCTGTTTCCCTGAATTTCATGCTGGTTTCCATAGAATTTGATGACGTCACATTGCGTTGACGTCAGATACCTGCACAAATGGGAAGCAACTCTTTATTTCGAAAAAAAACGAATTGCTAATGGTGACAGGTTTTACTAGCAAACAGGAGATGCTTACTCTCCCCCTGCACCTCATCTCACTCCCCTTGCAGGGACTCACTTTTGCTTGATGCATGGTTGCTTTCTGTTCACTATTCTTTTTCAAAGAGTTTTTATAAACACTGTTTTATATTGACACACTGTGTACATGTATGAGGGGGTGGACAGTATGAAAGGGAGGGGGGAGGAAGGGGGCAGGAGGGAGGAAGGGGGCAGGAGGGAGGAAGGGGGCAGCAGGAGGGAGAGAGGGGCAGGAGGAAAGGGGTGTGAAAGGGAGGAAGAGGTGAGGTGAGGGAAGGGTGAAAAGGAGGGGGCAGGAGGGGAAGGTAAGGGGGTGGAAGGGGGAGAGGTACCCCGGCCCTGTCGCCCTCCCCCCCCATGTTTATTAAACTTGATTTTTTCCATCAACTTACTATGCATTATTTCAATTGCAGATCTTCTTTTCTGCATGGTTTGGTGAAAATAAAATCTGCTGGTGAAAATCTGCTTAATTTTCAGGAGTAATCTGAACAATTATTCTGCAATTCACCGAGACATATTGTTCTTAATTATCATATGCTAGACGTTTATATAATTATAACTGTACCATTATAATGTGCTCTGCCTCAAACCAAAATCATAATAAATTGAAAAAAAATGACATTATAATAATTAAAGACCAGACTAACATTTTGTCCATATTTTAATTATCAAAGTTGAATTTTCTTATCAACATGATAAAAACCAGGAGTATTTAATTCATGTAATATACTACACAATTTGACCATGACTAAACATGACCTCCTGACATACAACTATCCAACTCCACCACAATATATAATTTTCATTTTATTCTTCTAACTTTTAATTAGTTAATTATTCTTAATTTTCTTCTTTTTTCTTTTGTGTTGATTTTTTTAAAATTCTGATTTACTTTAAAACTTTTATACTTATTTTTATATTTTATTGTTTTGTTTGTTTGTTTGTTTTTTTTTTTGGTTTATTCTATTTGTTTTATTTTTATTTGCCTAATATTATTATTTATTTATTGTTTTGTTTTTTCATTAAGGAAGTGATAAATCTATCATATATATATTCATATACACACATACATTAATACGAGCATACATTAAAACATACACACTAGATAGTCAACCCAATTTAATGATAAATTCAAGATTTGTCATCATATTATGAAAAATAATTCATACATATAGTTACAATGTTAGGAGGATTTTTCATGAGACAATTTACCGGTATACTAGTCGAGGAAATTGTTCTCGGTCCTGAGTATTTGAGACGATACATAATAGTCATGGAATGTTTTTGGAGTACATGAGACTACAATATATTATAGATTATGGAATGTTCTTGGAGTACATGAGATGACATACAATAGATCATGGAACATTGTTCTTGGAGTACACGAGACGATATATAATAGCTAGATCATAGAATGTTCTTGGAGTACATAAGACATTATACATAATAAGTCATGGAATGTTCTTGGAGTACATGAGATGATATATAATAGATCATAGAATGTTCTTGGAGTACATGAGACGATACATAATAAGTCAAGGAATGTACTTGGAGTACATGAGACGATCGTTTAAAACCATCTCACTCCACCTTTTACTTTATATGTTAAGTTTTATGATTATGAAATGTCAACCCGTTTAGATTAATGTACTTAATATTAAGTGTTAGTAAATTATTCTCAACTTTGTCCTTTTTTATCCTCTATTATATTTATTTCTTTTTTTAAGTTAAATTCTTATGTATACTTTTATTATGGCCTCCTTCCTCCCCTTCAGCCATCCAACTCCACCATTTATCTTAACGTTTTCAGTACTATTAGCGGTCAACTGATTTAGTTTTATACATCCAAGTATTCTGTGATGAATTCTCATCATAGCTGTTTGATTTTATTTCTTATAAGATCATTTTCCGATCTTTTTTGAGAGCTCAAAATGTTCGAGTCAATATCTTTTGAAGTTGTTTTTCATTATGATGGGACATCATGATAAGAGATTTCTATTTCAATTGTAATACCACAGTATAATGAAAGAGATTACACAAAAACGAAACAAAATGCATTAGAAAGGCGGATCAAGCCTGTAAAATGTGACCTAAAAATATTTTATTTGTATGGTCTCACACCCCTGTGATCAAACTCCACCATATATTTACTGTACAGTTCTATCACTTTTTTTGTCACCTAATGAAAACTTTATTCAAGTATTGTTTTCATGATTTATCCTCACACTTTTTTTAATGGCCTCCTTCTTCCCCTTTAGCCATCTGTCTCTATAAATTATATTAAATGTCATTTAATTCACTGCTTAATTAGTACAAGAATTGTTTTTATGATCCACCTATATATAATTTTTTTAAAATATTGTTGATTATTGTTTTATTTAAATTTTAATGGCCTCCTTCCTCCCCTTCAGCCATCCAACTCCACCATTAATATAATACACTGGGTTTTTTTTTTTTTTTTTTTTGGTTTTTGTTTTTTTTTTTTTTTGGTTTGTTTTTTTGGTTTTTCAATCAATTTAGTTTTTTTTTTAAGTATTGTAATTAGGATTTTCTGTCAACTTTTCATTTTAATATTGTTTTGTATTTTGTTTTTGTTTTATTTTAATATGTTTAATTTAATTTTTTTGTTTGTTTATGATTTTTTTTTATGATTTATGATTTTTTTTTTATGATTTATGATTTTTTTTATGATTTATGATATTTTTTATGATTTTTTTTTATTTAAATTAAAGTTTTAATTCCGGATCCGAAACCGAACTACAACGAAACCGAAAAGAAAAACACAAACACAAACACACACACTGCTGCAGCTCTTCCTTCTGCATTTCTTCACTGACACAGATTCATAGAATTTTCTTCTAAAATCTTCTTTCTTCTTCTGAAATCTTTTTCCATCTCCTCTATCTTCATCTAAATTCTTCTTCTTTCTCTACACTGTCTTTCTTTGGAAGAATTATAATCTGCTTCAATCCAAAATAGAACTTTTCAATTCTAAAAATTGTCTCAATCTTTATTTCTTCATGTATTGAAATTATTTGAAACAAAGGCATTGCAAGCATAGCATCCCCTAGCAAATGCATGTTCTATATCACTGAACAAAATGATTTTATGCCTAAGTCTACAGTAACCTTGACCTTTGACCTTGAAAATCCTCTCACTATAGTCATTTTTAAAGGGAACATTTGTGGAAGGTTTTATGTTTCTTTGATGACTGCTTTGTCTTCTATGCTGTTCAAAAGAATTTTAAGCCCAAGTCCTCAGTGACCTTGACCACTGACCTTGAAAATCAATATGGTTCATCCTCTCCCCATGGCGAACATTAATGGAAGGTTTGACACTTCTATGATAATTGCTTTGTCTTTAATACTGTTCACAAGGATTTTAAGCCCAAGTCCACTTTGACCTTGACCTTTGATCCTTGACCATGAATGTCAGTAGGATTCATCATCTCCCCATAGGGAACATTTGTTTAAGGTTTGATATTACTTTTTATCACATGATACACCCATTATGCAGTTTCATAAAGCCATTTCATAAACAAATGATATGATAACACATTACATATCGCTCTGCTTGAATGCAATTGGTCAAGTTTGGAACCTAGCTAATCACATAAACTTTGGCAAGTGTGACCTTTCAAATATTGGTTGATTGTTAAATTCAGACACGGATTCAATATCAATGATTAAAATTGTTGTAGAATTAATTATTGCATCTAAATACTAAACAAATTTGAAATATTGTTTCTCTTACGCACAGAATATATCTATACGATGGGGTACTACTTCTCAAGGCGTAGCAGACGACTTGTAGGTCACCAGCATGGTTCGCCTCTAATTCTCAGAAACATTGATTTCACGTTAGAAATACACATATTTTGGCAATATCATGTGATAAAAAGAATCTCAAATGAATTTTCATTTCATACGATGAATTCTGAAACTCGTGGGTTTGATATCCCCTCGCCAAGGCTCGGGTTGAAAATGTGTTAGCCAATCAGAGCCCTCAGCGGCCATATTTGTTGACCAATCGGCATGAAAAACACAAACTTGTTGGAGGACCTTAAATACTTCCTTCCTGTAAAGTTTCATGAAATTCTGTGCTGCGGTTGCAGAGGAGATGTCGAAAATGTGTCAGCCAATCAGAGCTCTCGGCAGCCATATTTGTTGAACGATCGGCACGAAAAACACAAACTTGGTAGAGGACCTGAGTACTTCCTTCCTGTAAAGTTTTATGAAATTCTGTGCAGCGGTTGCAGAGGAGATGTCGAAAATGTGTCAGCCAATCAGAGCCCTCGGCGGCCATATTTGTTGCTGATCCGCACGAAAAACACAAACTTGGTAGAGGACCTTGAGTACTTCCTTCCTGTAAAGTTTCATGAAATTCTGTGCTGCAGTTGCAGAGGAGATGTCGAAAATGTGTCGGCCAATCAGAGCCCTGGGCGGCCATATTTGTTGACCGATCGGCAAGAAAAACCCAAACTTGGTAGAGGACCTTGAGTACTTGCTTCCTGTAAGGTTTGGTGAAATTCCATGCTGCAGTTGCAGAGGAGATGTCAAAAATGTTAAAAGTTTACGCCGGACGGACGACGACGGATGAAGAACGGCGCGCTATGACAATAGCTCAATTGAGCTTCGCTCAGGTGAGCTAAAAATTGTAAAAAAATAGTCATGTATATAATAAACAAAGTTTGAGAGCCTTAACATTAACCATTCAAAATGTATGCCCAGTATCAAAGTTGTTAAGAAGTAGGTTACAGGTCTAGGTAAAGACTTGTGGATCAGTTGAAAGGTCTTGTCACAAGGAGAGCACAGGTGAAATATACAAGCCCTATCACTAACCATTTGTAAGTTATATCAAATGTAAGTCATTTTCAAAAGTAGGTCAAACTCCAAGGTCAAGGTCATAAGCGTAAGTCTACTTTAATATATTTGATTACGAAAAATTTCAAGTAAGAAAAAGAAATTGCAAGAACCAAATTGTATGAATCCCTGATTATTATTAATTACACTGACATTGGATGAAGAGATCTGTCAATGAGTATTCAAGAAACTATATAATGTTCAAAGTTAAGTAGCTTTATTTACCAAATTTTTCAATTTGATAAGGCCATATCAGATTGAATGTTCTTTGGATTTTCTCGTGAAAAAAAGGGTGCGAGTGAGCAAAAATTTAATTATTATGTGATGAAGCAAGTGAAATAAAACATTTTTGAAATTCGCAAAAATCTTCAGCGACCCTTAAAAAAAACTTTGGAGCTAGGTTTTTCAGTGTGTGGGCAAACAAAATATTTTTAAAATATTACTTCTCGAATTTTGAAAAATATTGTGTGGGAAATCTGAAGAACATTCAATTAATTTGGTATGGCCTAATTTGATGTATCATAATAGCATATTTAAAAATCCTCATTTCATATAACAATGATACAGTGTTGTAATCTATCCTGTTCTTTCTCCCTTTAATAGCAAGTCTATTTCTTAATGAAATTCTGCATTGAAGGTCCATGAAAATTGAAATTGATAGCAAAGAGAGTTGGCTTAGCCAATTAACTAAAACATAGGGTAATCAAAGATTACATAGCCTGCTGTAGCAGTCAAAAATCAAATAACTTCCAAAATACAAAAAGTATTGTCATGAGCATTCTATGCATCTAATGTTAGTCTTATCTCTTACAGAGCTAAAGATACTGCCAAAGAAAGAGTAATTCAAAAGTAGGTAAATGGTTAAGGTCAAAGTCTAAGGTCAAGGTCACTAGGTCAAAGGTCATGTTCTCAAATGAAAGGTCCCATCACAAGGAATCTACATGTAAAATATCAAAGCCCTACCTCTTATTCGCTATTTTCGAAAACAGTTACTTTCCATTTGAGACGGTATCTGACGAAGACTGACTGTGATGTCATCAAATTCTATGGAAACAGTCCTAAAAGTCTGGGAAATGATGGTATAAAATACCATTTTCATGACGTCACAATGGTTTTACGTCAGATACCGTCTGTAAGGGGAAATAACTCTGTATTCCACAAAGACTCCATAGTTCGAAAGATTTAGCCCAGGTCAAACTTTTCCGAATGTAGGTCAAAGTGCAAGGCCAAGGTCACTAGGTCAAAGGTCATGGTCTCAAATGAAAGGTCTCACCACAAGGTATCTACATGTGGAATAACAAAGCCATACCCCTTATTGTTCAAGAGATATAGCCCAGGTTAAAGATTTAAAAAGTAGGTCAAAGTCTAAGGTCACAAGGTCAAAGGTCATGGTCTCAAATGAAAAGTCTCACCACAAGGTATCTACAAGTGGAATATCAAAGCCCTACCCCTTATAGTTCAAGAGATATAACCCAGGTTAAAGATTTAAAAAGTAGGTCAAAGTCTAAGGTCACTAGGTCAAAGGTCATGGTCTCAAACAAAAGGCCTTGTCACAAGGTATCTACATCTGAAATATCAAAGCCCTACCCCTTATAGTTCAAGAGATATAGCCCAGGTTAAAGTTTTTGAAAAGTATGTCAAAGTCCAAGGTCAAGGTCACTAGGTCAAAAGTCATGGTCTCAAATGAAAGGTCTCACCTCAAGGTATCTACATGTGAAATATCAAAGCCCTACCCCCTTATAGTTCAAGAGATATAGCCCAGGTTAAAGTTTTTGAAAAGTATGTCAAAGTCCAAGGTCAAGGTCACCAGGTCAAAGGTCATGGTCTCAAATGAAAGGTCTTTTCACAAGGTATCTACATGTAAAATATTAAAGCCATACCCCCTTATAGTTCAAGATTATAGAGCCCAGGTTAAATTTTTGTCTACGGACGACGATGATGACGAGGGTATGCATTAATTAGCTCTCCGAACTTTTTTGTCCTGGCGAGCTAAAAATCTGGTATGAGTAAGAAGGTCTTGCAACATTAGGAATGAACATGTTTGATATGGCCCTTCTCACTTTCTATTCTAAAGATGTACCCATAATTCTTCATGTTTTTAAACATGTTAAAATTTAAGTCAAAGTCCAAGGTCAAGAGGTAATAATTTTTAGTATTAATGGCGATATCTTCAAACAAGTAATACTCATGGGAAATACAAAAGCCCCTTCACATGTTTCACAAACAGTAACAAAGTTATACCCCTTTGTCATGTTTATTGTGGATATCTTTCCTTTTAAGTGGGACGGAATGATCGACACACATACAAGCCAAACACTATATAAGCCCCCATTGGTAGACCAGGGGCATAAATCTGGTGTGGTGTGGACTTAATGATTTACCTTTGATAATGTAATTAATGCTTCCTTGGGTCTTTAGTCTTCTCTTTCAGGTACGTTCTCTTTCTTTTACTTCTTCCAGCCTTGTATACAGGGACTGAAACAATTAATTAAATATTTCAGCACCTATCAAGTGATAGCATATTGATGCTTTTTCTATTAATCCTATTATCGTTTCATTATCATTGTAACAAGGGTTTCAATTTGATTAAAATTGTTTTGCTTATCAAAGTTCAAAGACAAGGTCACTAGGTCAAAATATCAAAAGGTCATTAAATCAAAAGAAATGGTATCAAACAAAAGCAAAACATAATATACCTAACCATTATAAATGAAGAGATATAGCCTAGGTTAATATAAAATCATGCTAAGTAAATCAAAGTCAAAGGTCAAGGTCAGTAAGTTAAAGTTCATAGTTGTATGTAAAATGTTTCATGACAAGGAATGTACACATGAACTATAAATCCCTATCCCTATAAGTTGGCAGAAACTAAAGGCCAAAGGTCATGGTCTAACATGTTGAAGGTCATGTCATAAGGAATCAAAGTCCTACCCCTCATGAATGAAGGGTTGCATCCCAGCTTAAAGATTTCTTTATCATTGGCAAAAGTCATTAGGTTCAAAGGTCATAAAAGCCTCTCTAGTTTGATAGCCCTTAATTCCCCTTATAGTTGAAAGGATATAACCAAGTTAAAAGTCCAAGGTCACTAGGTCAAAGGGCATGGTCTAAATGTGTGATCTGGTTATAATGAATTTACATATGCAATGCCAAAGCCCTCCTCTTTAAAGTAATAGAGAAATAGCCAAGATTAGAAAGAAGTTGAAAGTACAAGATCAAGAGGTCAGTCGTAGGTCATATGTGAGAAGTTTTGTCATGAGGGTGCCTAACATATGCAATACAAAAGCCCTACCCCTTATAGTTAAAGAGATGTAGCCCAGCTTTAAGTTTTCTTAAAGTAGGTTAAAAGTCCAAGGTCAAGGTCAAGGTCAAAGGTGCATGAGGTGTGAAGTATCATCATAAATCAAGAACTAGTGAGTAAATTGTACATCATATTATTATAATGACTAAATTAAGGGCTATAAATATGCATACCTTTAGTAGCATTTAAGCCCCATCATGTTTTCATCTATCTTTTGTATTTGTGGTAGTCATCATCTCTATGTCCACTTCTTTACAAAATGTAATGTTCCAAGATTGACCACTAGCCTTTCTTCACAGGCTATTATCAGCTAATATAATTCTTATATTTTCTTTCCAATTTCCTTGTAGTCCTTTTTCATATTCAGTAAATTTGTTGATTTTTTTTCATCAAATACAGCGTGCATTGTTCAATAAACGAATTGGGCTCTTCTCATAATTTGTTGTTCTTTTTTTTTTCTTATAACTGTTGATTCAGACAAGATCTCTGTTCGTTGTCAATATTTCCAGTATTTGTTCCTTGGAGCTTTGTCGTCACTTGAAACGCATATAGGACAGTGAAAAGGAAGGATTACAGGGAATTGTGACATGGAAGTGCAGTGAATGGGGATAGGAGGGGGGGGGGGGGTTGTTAGAATAGATGGTAGGAAATTGCAGACTTGGAATTGGACACCAGCACACAAATCCTTGTATGGTACTGGAAGCTGTCTTTGATTGTTAGATAAATTCACAGTTTGGATGTTTTGCATGGGCACAATTATTTCCTTCACTGATGTACACACTCTTCATCAGTATGTTAAGGTGCAGAAGAGGCTTCAAGTTTTCATTTTGTTTTTTTTTTTGGGGACGTTGCACACTTTTCTTCATATAGACTGCACAATATTCTCTTCAAGACAGCACACTTTTTTTCTTCAAGACTGCTTACTCAAAATAACACACTTTTTTCTTCATATTGCACACTTTTTTCTTCAAATTGCACACTTTTTTCTTCATATTGCACACTTTTTTCTTCCAGATAGCACATAAAATTCTTCAATACTGCACACCTTTTTTTCTCTGGATTTTCATCTGCAATATAAAATTCATGTAAATTATTTGCACATAAAATCAATATCATTTGCCAAGATGAAACTATCTAATGCTGTTTGTTTCTTTCCTATTAAATACCTTGCATCAATAATATGAAATACAAGACACCGCTAAAGACGGTATTAATGGCCGGCTTGCTATTAGCAGATTTTGTTTTGAAACACTATGTCCATTGAACGCAACAGAGTGCAATATTAATATCTCCATTCAAAGTTTCTATGTGAGATTCCATTTAGTTTTGACACACTTCGTCTTATTCAAAATCTTATTTTCAAGGTCAAGGTCAATACTCAAGATTAATTTCAGTACCAGAAATCAGTTCCACTAATCAAAGTGATACTTCATAGAGGAATGGCGCATGTCCAATTTATAACTAGAACTGCCCTTAAAGTGACGAATTATACCCCCAGCTGGACGTTCTTCTCAATACATTCAACAGATTCATATATGACAAAAGCTCTGATTATGAGGGATCTATATATGAATAAACCATAAACCGCTAAAGGCGGTAAGACCGGATTGCGAAGTGTTTGTATTAGATGACATATACTATTTTGTGCAAATAGAAATGTCAAAAGTCATTAATACTATATTAATACTAGGTCTCAACTGAAAGGTCTCGTCACAAGGTATCTACATGTGAAATATGAAAGCCCCATCCCTTATCGTTGAAGAGATATAGCCCAGGTTAAAGTTTTTGAAAAGTAGGTCAAAGTCTAAGATCAAGGTCACTTGGTCAAAGGTCATGGTCTTAAATGAAAGGTCTCGTCACAAGGTATCTACATGTGAAATATGAAAGCCCTACCCCTTATGGTTGTAGAGATATAGCCCAGGATAAAGTTTTTGAAAAGTAGGTGAAAGTCTAAGGTCAAGGTCACAAGGTCATGAAAGGTCTTGTCGCAAGGTATCTACATGTCAAATATGAAATTCTTACCACTTATGGTTGAAAAGATTTATCCAAGGTTAAAGTTTTGTCTACTGACAACGACAAGGATGACGACAACTACAATGACGCCAAGGGTATGACATTAGGTCTTCGGACTTTCGTCCAGGCGAGCTAAAAATATATGCTTTAAGAAATTCTTAGCAAAAATATAAACTATAAGGTCAACATTCAAGGTCAAGGTCACTAGGTCAAATGTCTTGGTCTCAAAATGTAGCACTTATTTATAGTAAATATCGTATAACCAGAAATTTTCGCGAGATACTAATTTTCGCTATATTCGCGAGTGATTTGGAATCGCGAAAAATTATTCTCGCGAAAAATTGTGTTTGATAAGGTATAAGATGAATTGGTATATCAGTGACATTTTGTTTTTATTGTACATGTGTCATTCTTCACATATCCTGACAAAACATAAAGCAAAGTAGTTTGAGTGAATTCTTATAATAGAAATAATTGAAACTTTAATAATGGAAGGTACAAAACAGTGAAGTTGTATGTACATTTTTTTTAAATTTTGGAATCGCGAAAAATTGTACTTGCGAAAATAAAGTATTTTACCATGAAATCGCGAAATTTGATACTCGCGAAAATTTCTGGTTATACGGTATATGTATGAAATATGAAAGCCCTATCACTTAAACTTGAAATGTTATCTGCTGTAATAACTTTTTAACCCGACGCACGGACAAATGGACAGACGGACAGGGTGTTTCCTATATACCCCCCTCCAAAACTATGTTTGTGGTGGGTATAATAGCCTTGACCTTTGTTCCATGACCCTAAATACATTTGAGTAAAATATGATAAATTCTTACTACGCATCCTACACCTAAAGCCCTTGTCACAATTGGCACATGACCACTTTACAACACTTCGCGATTGAAATATTTTAGCTTCACAAAACCTATTGCATACGTTGCATGAACTCTCATGTTCCTTGCATCTGTTTAACATGTTTAAGTGGCCACACAAAGTCACATCAAAATAGTGGACATGTACAATATTCAGATGCGACTGATTGCTATCCAAATTAGCGCAACGCAATGCATGAACATTAGTATGAGCATCGTCTGTTTGTGCGCTCCCACAAGGGATGCACAAATTGTAAAGGTCTTAAGATGAGCTGCAGTGTCTATGCGTGTGTTTTGTGACCATAGGACTGTTGCTCAACACGTCACACATAATTTTGCCGTGTTTTACAATCATAGCACAATTTAACAGCTTTAATTTACCATATGCTTTGCCACTGGTATACCATAAAACCAAAAGTTTTCGCAAGATACTAATTTTTGCTACATTCATGAGTGTTTTGATCGACAGGAATCACAGAAAAAAAATTTGGTGAATTAGAACATAAATTGGTATATCAGTTACATTTTGTTTTGAATGTACACATGTCATTCTTCACAATTATCTCAATTAAAGATAAAAAAAAGTACATTGAGTGGATACTTATGAAAGAAATAATTAAAATTTCAATAATGAAAGTTACAAAACAGTGAAATCGTATGTTCATTTTTGTTTGTAATAAACTAATTCAGGAATAGTGAAAAATTGTACTCGCGGAAATAAAAACACTACATTTTAAAGTAAAATTTGATACTCGCGAAAATTTCTGGTTAAAGGTATATAAACCCTGTATATGAGCATCTCTGTTTTACTCACTGATCACACCTTACCACGGATGCTGCTGTACCAATATAATACTAGCTTGAACATATCTATGATCAAACACATGACCGAGTGCAGCACGTCAAAACGCATCGACAAACGTTAAATGATCAGATCACTTGCACACTTGCGCAATCCTATCGCATTATCTTACAACAATTCCTTTTATTGTATAAAGCCGCATATAGACGTAGAATTTATCGCAAGATGTAATGCTAGTGCAACTGTAGTGCAATTAGTTTTTCACATGTGATTATTTCAGCAACGGGTTATGTCCCAAATCTTTTATTTCAAATCGCATGAATATTTTATAAAGTTGCTTTTGATCGTATGCAAAGTGTAAATTGCTTTTGATCATGTGCCAATTGTGAATGGGGGCTAATGATTCATATGCATCTACCAGAAGTTATGTGTTATCCCTCCCCCTCCTTTTAGGTAAACAATTTCTTATGAAAACATATTAAAAGACCTTAATGTTTAGTAGTGCATGTATAGATAATGTACTAACCTTGTAAGACCTTGAGGTCATATTATCTTCATTTATTCAGGTGCACCTGTCTCTGACTCCACAAGGATTACAACGCCTTGCTGAAAAAGGGTGTGGTAAATTGTAACAATACCAGTATATGGGTTGATAATAGATATTATACATTAATGGAAACCACTTAATAATTCCTTTGCAAAATGTACAGTGTCACCAAACTTGACCTTCATGACACAGAATTTGGCCAGAACACATACATTTGTATAATTCGACCTTGAACACCAAATTTGACCTAACATGATACTGTAAACGTGGTTATTTTTCTGCTGGAGGAAAATTTCGTGATTAAAAACATAAAGACGCTATGCTGGGGGGAAAATTTCGTGATTATAACATAAAGACGCTACGCTTGGGGGAAAATTTCGTGATTATAACATAAAGACGCTATGCTGGGAGGAAAATTTCGTGATTATAACATAAAGACGCTATGCTTGGGGGAAAATTTCATGATTATAACATCAAGACGCTACGCTTGGGGGAAAATTTCATAATTATAACATCAAGACGCTAGGCTTGGGGAAAATTTCGTGATTATAACATCAAGACGCTACGCTTAGGGAAAATAATCGTGATGTGATGACTTTGTAAGTTCATTCAAATAAGCAGGGTGATTTTTGCTTGGGGGGAAGGACTAGGTGCGCTAACCCCTAATATCGGCCCAATAATTTCGACGAAAAAATATTTTTGATGAACGAATTATTAATTATCACTTTTTGCAAAGTTGAATGTTTGAGAAAATACTGCGTCATAATTTTGAGCCCTCGTAACGTCACGCGCGTGATGTATGACGTCATGTTTTGACGTCATTTACCCTGAATGACGCAAAACTCAGGAAAATCATCGCATTCTACACACAATCTTCAAAAATCATCTATGCTCCAGGCCTCGCAAACAAATTTTTTTATGCAAATTAAAAGGCCGATCAGAAATTCATCGATTGACACAAAAATATTTATGGGCAAGGCCTGGATAACCACTTGATTTTATAGTTTTGTATCGAAATATCGCTCATTTATTGATATTTTCAATGATTTCACATTTTTGGATGTTTTGAGTGACATTTATTCAGTATAGGACTGTGAAACAAAATAAATCTTTCATGATTTGGACTCACCATATATTTGACATTTTATAAACTAGAACATTATGGAAATATAAACAACTTTGAAAATAGGGCCGAAACGACAGGTTACCGCACCTACTCCTTTTAGTGAAATGCGCGAAAATTACCTCCACGCAAAAATGTCCACGTTTACAGTAGTTAAAACCTCTATACAGATCCATTATAAATCATCATCATTGTACCTGTTGGCAGTCCTTACCATGTAGGTAAATGGCCAATCAAGCATTGCTTCACTGGCCAATAGCTGATTTTCCAGTAGATTCATTAGGCGGACAGACACCAGACATCCATTATAAATCATCATTATTGCACCTGTTGGCAGACTTTACGATATGACGTCATACATGTAGGTATAAATGGCCAATCCAGCACTGCTTTCTGGCCAATAGTTGATTTTCCAGTAGAGTCATAAGGCGGACAAACACCAGACATCACAAAATTTGGCGTTATTTTCATTGTGACGTCATAATAGAAAACATGACAATGCATAAAGTCTGTGCAATCAAATATGATGTCACAATTAGAAAGGTTTCCAAATGATGTGATGTCTGTGCATATAAAATCAAGGTTTTTTAAAAACGGTCATAAATATTTTCTGGAAAATAGCCTATTAATATGATGTCATATTAAGTAAATCAAGTCTGCCAACAATCAGACATTTGGTGCTCAGCCAGAAATCAAGGGACTAATAAAATTATTTAAAGGACTTATGGTATTGAATATTGTAAACATAATTTACTATTTTAGAGAGTTTAATTATAAAATCTGTTTCAGGCTTTAAAAAAAAATTCATTTGAAATTAGCATATTATTTGGTTTATAATTATAATTTAATTCACTGCTACAGAAATATTCAAATTTATCACATGATACCCCTGATGTTATCACACACATTTCATGTCACTTCTGATTGTTGTGATTGTGGGAAAAAAATTCTAAACGGACTATATATGACATCACCAAGGAAACAGCCATGTTGCCAAATTATCCAAATGAAACGATTCTATGATTCTGAAGCTTAGGTGTTTATTGCAAAGAATATCATGTGATTTTTAAGAATCTCAAATGATGTTTCTATTTCAAACAGTATTATGGAAACTCGCTGTGTGACTTTAACCTCCTAATTGCGAAGGCCATAGGGAAGTAAAATTACACATCTGGTTTCAAATATACTGTAGGAAATAGAAAATCACTCCAGATCCTCTATTCGCTATTTTCGAAAACAAGAGTTACTTCCCATTTCAGACAGTATCTGACGTAGACTAATTGTGACGTCATCAAATTCTATGGAAACTATCCTAAAAGTCTGGGAAATGACAGTATAAAATATACGTTACCGTACCATTTTCATGACGTCACAATGGCATTACGTCTGTAAGAGGAAAAAAACTCAGTCTGTATTCCGCAAAGACTAAATAACAGCGTACTACTTTATGTGTACTTATTTTGGTAGGAATCATATTTTAGCGGAGTTTGCTAACAATCTAATAACAGTGCTAATTTAGGACTATTATATATCCCATCTATAATCTAGATAATAATGGAAAATTGGTCTCAAGTCCGCTAATACATGATATACTAAAGCGCCTGTACATTTTCCCTGTTTCCACTAAAATTAGATTGTGCTAAAATAAGTACATGTTCAGTATTTTATCAAGGAGTACCTTAACATGACGTGTTGAATGCACATATATGGTCTTGTGTCCCAAATTAAGTCTTTGTGCCTTGTAATAAAGTATTCTCCACTTCTTGGTATTGTAGCTTTGCTTGTACAGTGCTGGACTTGTGAACAAGGGTCATGGGTTAAATTCCAGTTGATGCTTGGACATTTCGCCATGGTGATATACTCCTCTCTCATCCTCCATCAGACAGACTGTCACTGGGCTGGAGTACTGGGCAACTGGTCCACAGGTGGCAGTGCATGCAAAAACACGGTGCACCAAACTCATGCATTAGTGATCAGCAAGCCCAAGTTTTACTTACTTTTCTCCAATTGCTGTACCTCATCCATCCTCCTTGTCCATGGAGAGCTGAATGGTTCTGCATGCTCTCCTAAATTCCTTGCAACATCACAGCTGAAAAAACAAAATATATTTAAACAAGTTTTCAACTCAACATGTAGAAATGTTAAATGAATGGAAAAATCTAACTACCATGCATCTCATAGTAAGGTCAACAAAATCCTTTCAGAGTGTCGTACATGTATTAATTGGCTAAACTGAGGATAATTTTATAATCTATAAATCAATGACACAAAGAAAAGATATCCAGGTCCCTCTTGCAAGGTAATGATAAGTAATTTTCACTTACTAACGTAAACAGGAAATATTTAATACTGTTCAAGAACAAGCATGTTCGCAGTCTCATATGTTTGACCCTAAACATGTGACCTTGCATGTGACCTTGAGCCTCACTGGGTGCATATCAAGTTATGTGAAAGTGTGACTACCAGACAGACAGACAGTTGGACACCACATGGAGTGATCAGAAGACTTGGCTCTTGTATTGCAAGTGACATTACAAAATATATATAACTGTTCAAGAACAGGTATGTGGCCTGTTAATTGTTTGACCCTAAATATGTTACCTTGACCTTTGCTGGTTACCTTGACCCACATTGGGTGTGACCTTGACCTTGCAAGTGTCCATGACCCTCATTGGGTGTTGAGTCTCATCGTACTTGACAATCCTTACAAGTTTGATGGAAGTATAATGCATATCAATCAAGTTATAGCTATTTATGGTAAAGTGCGACTACCAGACAGACAGACAGACTGGGGACAAAGTGATCCCTATATGTCGCTCTCATTTGGAGGCAACGTAATTAAATACTGTTAAAAAAGACATGCAACCTAGACTAAAATTCAGTTGCTTCCCTGAACGTTCAGTATGCCCTACCTTTTCAACTGGATCTGCTGACTTTGGTCCGGCACTCGGCAATTCCCATCAAATGCCTGATGTTTGTGCTGTGCTTCATATCACAGGATTTCTATGGGTGACTTGTGTGTTGTACACTGGAGGAATGGAGGACCTAAGGGAGGGCATCTTCAGGGAATCTTCAAAATCTTCATTTCATAAGTTGGAGCACAGTAGGAATGGAATGCATCTTTAGGAAATCTTCATAATCTTCTTTTTACAAGTTGGTGCACATACGGCACAGAGAAAATCTTCAGAAAGTCTTCAAAAAGGCATCTTCAGAAATCTTCTTTTCACAACCTGCGAACTGATGGACTGGAGGACCTCATGGCAGGATATCTTCATGGCACACAGGATGAACAGAGGACCTCATGGCAGGCATCATCAGGACATCTCCTTAATCTTTGTGGTAAGGATGGCAAGACAAGTTAATGGGCAGCAGAAGGAATTAGAACGACCTTCACATTTGACCTTGATCAACAGGAGACATTTTCCTCTCATCATGGAATGATAGAATGTCAAGTTCAGCCATTCTGGTATTCACGGCTCAAACTGCATCTTGCATGGAACATTCTCTGCCATAGTTACCCCTTGACCTTGATTTCAGTTGGTCTGTGATGTGTATAGTGAAACAGGAAAGTTTGTCAAGTGTTATAGTCACCCAGCAGCAGAACTTCAAAGGAGGAATCTAGACTGGACAGACAATAGGACAACACAGACAGAGTGAATCTACTACTTGATTCAAGAATTCCAATGGCTGTACTTGTCTACATTAGTCTACCTCAAGCGCACCACAACCTAAAAATCCTAACCCAAAATGAACCAGCAGGGGAAAAACTCACCTTAAATGACCCACCTATAAAAAAACAAAAAAAAAATAAATAAATGAAAAACAGGCCTAATAATGTAGGCAAGTACAGTCATTTCTGAATTCTTGAATGAAGTCTTTGTAGATTCGCCCTGTTTGAGTAGCCTCATTGTCTGCCCAACCCAGATTCTTCCTTCAAAGTTCTGTTGCTGAGTGATTGTAACATTTGCTTCCCTTTCAAACTCCACTACTCACCAAAGAACAACCTACTGACAAGACCAAGGGGTAACTCTGTCAGAGAATGTTCCGTGCAAGATACGATTTGAGCCGCAAATGCTGGAGTACCCAAACATGACATCTGACATTTCATGGTGAGAGGAAGATGCTTCCTGTTGATCAAGGCCAAGTATGAAAGTTGTTCTAATTCCATCCCTGGTACCATTACCAGGTCTCTGTCACACCAAATCACACAAAGATTTTGAAGATGGTCTCCGGGCAACTGGACTTTGGTCTGGCACTTGGCAATTTCCATGGAATATGACTTGACCTATCCTGGACTACAGGTTCTTCTTCCACCATTTTTGTTCTTTTCCTGGACAACAGGTTCTCCTTCCACCATTTTTGTTCTTCTATCTTCTTGTTCCTTCCACCATCTTTATTCTTCCATCTTCTTGTTTATTCCACCATTTCTATTCTTCATCGGGTTTTTCCCCTTCCACCATTTTAATTCTTCTGTTTGTTTCTTCCACCATTTCTATTCTTTCATCAGTTCTTTCTTCCACCATTTTTATTCTTCTATTTTGTCTCTTCCACCATTTTTATTCTTCCATCTCTTTGTTCATTCCTTCCACCATTGGTGTTCTCCTGGCTGTTCTCCTCCATCTATGTTCTTATCTCTATCGCTCTCTCTTCTCTCTCTCTTTCACACACACCCTCCCTAACATACACACACCCCTCTCAATCTTCCTCTCACAAACAATTACACCCACACCCTCACACATATGTATTGATCAGTTCTCTTCCTTTGTTCTTCTTGCTGTTCTTGTCTTCCTCCATCTACAATCTTCTTGCAATGCCCTGAGCCTTTCTTCTTCATACATCTATGTTCTTCCGACAGCATCTTCTTAGGCTTAGGTCCTCCAACATCTTGCTGCCCTCCACTATGCCTCCATAGGTGTTCCTGCCTTTTGCCATTCTCTCTCCTGAAACAATTTTATATAGGTTAATCATTTTACTGATTAGATTTAGACTTATATATTGAATGAAATGATAGCTAGTGTTTATCAAATATACATAATTACACAATTGACCTTATGTTTATGTGAAAATGAAGAGAAAATTAATGAAATTACAATGCTTTTTTATGTTTCACTAAGAAAAGAAATTTGTTTGCCTGATGTTAAAAAGAATTCGATGTCGCAAAAGGAATAGGTCCACTATGCCCAATATTGGCCCTATTTTTGTAACATTGCCATTCACAGAATATTTATTAGTCTAATGAATCATGAATCTATAATTGTAACTAAAGCCCTGCCATCACAAACTGCCATGCATATTTTTTGGACTTGCATGTTTTTTGAGGCTGCAATCCCTAAAGGCGATTTGGGAATTCTGAGTCGGCTTGTGTGTTCCGAATCAAACCCAAATTTTCACTTATTTAAAAAAGAAAATTACATTTGGTATTTTTCTACAAAGAAAACTATCAATATTGAATAATGAAAAATAATCACTAATTACGAAAATTAGTTCCCATTTCAAAATCACAATCAGTTTTGTGTGACCCGGAACTCGCATAACAGGCAACTCAAAACTCCTTAATTGCCTGCACGTTTTTCTGAAGATGTTCGGAAGCAGTGCGTCAAAGCACGTTGTATGCAAGGTGATATGCGTGTTGTATTGTGCATTGTATGTTGCGCATGTGGTAAGTATGTTGCACGTACTGGCAATGTGCATGCAACTTGCTTCCAATGTACAATCTCTATATGTCTTCCACTTTATCGTAAGGGTATTGTACTTGCACATGCTGTTAATGCACAGTGACCTCAATCTCTTTTGCAACAAGTGCATTGCACGTTCTTACAATGTACTGGAATTATGCATCTCATACTTATACCACACGCAGACAGGACGCAGGGAAAGTTTTGCATGCACTAAAACTTCTACATCCTGTCTGCATGCTCCCAAATCTATACGGACCATGTACTGATAATGCAGACACCTACTGATCCACAAGGTTTGCCTGCGTTTTTGCATGTAGACAGGATGTACTCGCGTGTACTGCGGGTTGTGACCACTGGTGAATGCTTTTATCAACCAGACTTGTCAGAATGACAACATAGCTCGCCGGTGGCAACCATATGTAAATTGCAACAACAACAATAAAAAAGGTCTTATCACAAGGAATGCACATGTGAAATATCAAAGCCCTATCACTTACCAATCAAAAAATATGGCCAAGGTTAAAGTTTTTCAAAAGTAGGTCAATCATCTCCAAGGTCAAGGTCACAAGGTCAAAAATTTTGGTATCCATGGAAACGTCTTGTCACAAGGAATGCACATGTGAAATATCAAAGCCCTATCACTTACCAAACAAAAATATGGCCAAGGTTAAAGTTTTTCAAAAGTAGGTCAATCATCTCCAAGGTCAAGGTCACAAGGTCAAAAATTTTGGTATCCATGGAAACGTCTTGTCACAAGGAATACACATGTGAAATATCAAAGCCCTATCACTTACCATTCAAAAAATATATACAATCTTAATATCCCGGCGAGCTAATAAGACCTAAAAAGTAGAAACTCTAAATTTGCAATGCTTTACGAAATAGAAATTTTCATATTACTGCAGTTGACCATGTTGACTTTTATTTTACACATCCTAAGACGCGACATCACATTAAGATTCGACATAACTTTTAACTGTTACGTCATATCTGATTTATGACGTCATAATTAGAAATAATGTCAAAAGTAGTGATGTCGGATCTTGGAGCGTCTCAAATGCAAGTCTACCGGTAATATGATCGAAGAAGGTCTATCGCAGCAAAATCTACCTATTCTTTCACAAGACACTGCCAAAGATTGTATAAAGGGCCAGATTGCGGGTAGAAATATGTGTTTTGAGTACACTACATGTATGTCCATTGCAATATTTCAAATTCATATTAGTCAAGACCACTCACCTGTAACGTTCTAAATTTCAATGTGATATTTCATTTAGTATTGGTATAATATAGTCTAATTCAAGATGATATCTTCAAAGTCAATCCTCAAGGTTAACCTCAGTTTACATGTGATATCATATTTCATATAGTTTTGGTACAATTAGGCTTAAATCTAAATTACCTTTTTTCAAGGTCAAGGTAAAACTTCAAGGTCAAAGACAATACCGTTGTTCAGAACCTCTCACTCTCTTTTTACCAAGTTGAAGATTGTACCCTTTATAGTTCCTACCCAATTTTAAACCTAAATGCAACAGAAGGACAGATATCCCCAATTCATAAGCCAAATTTTGCTTAAGCTGGGCTTCCACTGTTGCGAATGTAGAGGAGAATGAGCTACAATCAGAGGTGAATGAACAATCATGTCACATGCTTGTCTGTTCTAATGAAGTTTTTCTTGGCGCAATAGGCACACGATAGCGCCGCGAATGCAACAAGAATATACTATGCGTTCGCTACGATAGTGAGGCGAGTGTGAAAAGAATAGAGAAGAATGCGACAGGAAGTTGTACCACGATAAAAAGACACTGAGGCGAATGAGAGGCGAATGCAGGAGAATGAGACATGACTTTAACCCGATAGCGCTGCGATGCAGGATATTGAGACACGACTTTAACCCGATAGCGCAGCGATGCAGGAGATTAAGACATGACTTTAACCCGATAGCGCTGCGATCATGACAAGAATGTGACAAGAGCTAAACCAAAATTATGTGACATATCCAAGAGCATCAATACCCTTTGTTGAGAGGCATTGTCAAAGTTTTCAAAATATTGATCCACATACTTTTACATCAACTCTGAGATAATATTAGTTATTAGGTTAGTTACTGACTGTCTACAGAGATTTGTTGGGTTGATCAAGCTCATATTGGCTTGATCAACACGACAAATCTCTGTGGATGGTCAGTAATAAACCTAATAACTAATAACTAATATTATCTCAAAGTTGATGTAAAAGTGTGTGGATCAATATTTTGAAAACTGTTGCCAATTCATTTATACGGCAATGGCGGAATTGCTGACGGTCTATAGAAATTTAGACGGCGTGCAAGCGATTTACGCTCTCTGATTGGTTCGAACTAGTCCATGGCAAAATAATTCTTCTTGTCATTGTCCTTTGTGTATGTACTACTATCGTGGCAATATCGTATCATTATGGTGTCAAAGTCATGTCTGATTCGCGTTGGTTTTTTCATTCGCATCACATTTTTGGCGCATTCACATTACATTTGTGTAAGATTCTTTCTTGTCGGGGCTCTGTCGGGGCTCTATCGTACCTCATTCTTCTCAATTTTGGGAACAAGAATGCGCACGAATGTGAGGAGAACGCGCTGCGAATGGAGGAGAATGCAATGCGAATGCGCTGTGCATGTGCAGCAAGTGTGAGACGAATAAGAATTCAGACGCGAAGGTTTTAAACAGTTTGAAACATTCGCGTCGGTGCCGCAAACAGAGGAGAATGTAGGAGAACATGACACGATCGTACAAGAATGCCCGCCATTGAGAGGAGAATATGCTACCATTAAACAAAATCACCTAATCGTTGCTCTATCACCTCTGCATTCGCGACAGTGGAAGCCCGGCTTTAATAATCTTGCAAAAAATTTTGGTCCACCGCTTTGGGGTGCTTTTCTTTAAAGAAATGCTCAATAACAACCCCATTCCCTAACTTTTTATAATAAATCCCATGTATAATCACAAGACTAAATCAAATATAGGTTAAACTCCCAGGTCAAAAAGTCAAAACTTTTAGTACCAAGGGAAAAGTCTTATGACAAGGAATACACATGTGAAATATAAAAGCCACATACATCACTCACCATTCAGAAGTATAGTCCAGATTAATGTTTTTTTTTTTAAGTAGGTCAAATTCTAAGGTCAAGGTCAGAGAGAAATTGTTGTACCCTTGGAAAGGTCGTCTCACAAGAAATACACATGTCACAGTGGGTAATCTCGCTGTGCAGAGCAATCAGTTTTTCTACATTTTTGTGCAATATAGATTATTTTAACTAAAAGGGGAATGTGATACAGTGTAAGAATATCTTAGCTATAAGTTGAGTACAAAATATTAAGGGGATTATTAGCTTTTTATAACACACAAAAAAGTATGTAAAACTACAAGGTCATGGTCGCAAGATAAATAAAACTTGTATTTATGAAACACGCATCTCTGTCAGTAAAACAGATCAAAAGCAGTTATGATCTAATGTTAGTCTCATCCCTTAGCGAGCTAAACTAAGATACAGCCAAAGTATGAGTAATTTTTAAATAGTAGGTTAATGGTTAAGATCAAAGTCGAAGGTCAATATAACTCCGTCAAAGGTCATGGTCTCAAATGGAAGGTCCCATCACAAGGAATCTACATGTGAATTATAAAAGCGCTACCCCTTATAGTTCAAGAGATATAGCCCAGGTTAAAGTTTGTGAAAAGAACAAAATCCAAGGTCACTAGGTCAAAGGTCTTGGTCTCAAATGAGAGGTATCATCACAAGGTATCTACTTGTGAAATATGAACACCATACCCCTTATGGTTGAAGAGATATAGCCCAGTTAAGGTTTTTGAAAAGTAGGTCGAAGTCCAAGGTCAAGGACATAGGTCATGGTCTCAAATGAAAGGTCTTGTCACAAGGTATCTACAGGTGAAATATGAAAGCCCTTGCCCTTATGGTTGTAGAGATATAGCCCAGGTTAAAATTTTTGAAAAGTAGGTCAAAGTCCAAGGTCAAGGTCATTAGGTCAAAGGTCATGGTCTCAAATGAAAGGTCTTGTCACAAGGTATCTACATGTGAAATATGAAAGCCCTACCCCCTATGGTTGAAGAGATAAAGCCCAGGTTAAAGTTTTTGAAAAGTAGGTCGAAGTCCAAGGTCAAGGTCACTAGGTCAAAGGTCATGGTCTCAAATGAAAGGTCTCATCACAAGGTATCTATATGTGAAATATGAAATTCCTACCCCTTAAGGTTGAAGAGATATAGCCCAGGTTAAAGTTTTTGAAAAGTAAGTCAAAGGACAAGGTCAAGGTCACTAGGTCAAAGGTCATGGTCTCAAATGAAAGGTCTCATCACAAGGTATCTACATGTGAAATATGAAAGTCCTACCCCTTATGGTTGAAGAGATATAGCCCAGGTTAAAGTTTTGTCTACGGACGACGACAACGACGACGCCGAGGGTATGACATTAGCTCTTCAGTCTTTCGTCCCGGCGAGTTAAAAATCATAAATTTCAAGATCCAACAAGAGGCCCAAGGGGGCCACATCGCTCACCTGAGTTGCAGACAAAGGGTTAAAAGTCACAAAAATACTTCTACAGATCAAAGCCCTTGACAGCCATATTTGTTGACCTATCGACAAGAAAAACACAATCTTGGCAGAGGACCTTGAGTACTTGCTTGCTGCAAGGTTTCGTGAAATTCTGTGCAATGGTTGTAGAGGAGATGTCAAAAATGTGTCAGCCAATCAGAGCCCTCGGCGGCCATATTTGTTGACCGATCCACACGAAAAACACAAACTTGGTAGAGGACCTTGAGTACTTCCTTCCTGTAAAGTTTCATGAAATTCTGTGCAGCAGTTGCAGAGGAGATGTCGAAAATGTGTCAGCCAATCAGAGCCCTTGACGGCCATATTTGTTGACCAATCGGCACGAAAAAACACAAACTTGTTGGAGGAACTTGAATACTTCCTTCCTGCTAAGTTTCATGAAATTCTGTGCAGCGGTTGCAGAGGAGATGTCGAAAACGTGTTGGCCAATCAGAGCCCTTGGCGGCCATATTTGTTGAATGATTGGCACAAAAAAACACAAACTTGGTAGAGGACCTTGAGTACTTCCTTCCTGTAAAGTTTCATGAAATTCTGTGCAGCGGTTGCAGAGGAGATGTCAAAAATGTGTCAGCCAATCAGAGCCCTTGGCAGCCATATTTGTTCACCGATCGGCACGAAAAACACAAACTTGGTAGAGGACCTTGAGTACTTCCTTCCTGTAAAGTTTCATGAAATTCTGTGCAGTGGTTGCAGAGGAGATGTCGAAAATGTGTCAGCCAATCAGAGCCCTCGGTCGCCATATTTGTTGACCGAACGGCACTAAAAACACAAACATGGTAGAGGACCTTGAGTACTTCCTTCCTGTAAAGTTTCATGAAATTCTGTGCAGCGGTTGCAGAGGAGATGTTGAAAATGAATCAGCCAATTAGAGCCCTTGGCGGCCATATTTGTTGACCGATCGGCACGAAAAACACAAACTTGGTAGAGGACCTTGAGTACTTCCTTCCTGTAAAGTTTCATGAAATTCTGTGCAGCGGTTGCAGAGGAGATGTCGAAAATGTATCAGCTAATCAGAGCCCTCGGCGGCCATATTTGTTGACCGATCCACACAAAAAACACAAACTTGGTAGAGGACCTTGAGTACTTCCTTCCTGTAAAGTTTCATGAAATTCTGTGCAGCGGTTGCAGAGGAGATGTTGAAAATGTGTCAGCCAATCAGAGCCCTCGGCAGCCATATTTGTTGACCGATCCACACAAAAAACACAAACTTGGTAGAGGACCTTGAGTACTTCCTTCCTGTAAAGTTTCATGAAATTCTGTGCAGCAGTTGCAGAGGAGATGTCGAAAATGTGTCAGCCAATCAGAGCCCTCGGTGGCCATAATTGTTGACCGATTGGCACGAAAAACACAAACTTGGTAGAGGACCTTGAGAACTTCCTTCCTGTAAAGTTTCATGAAATTCTGTGCAGCGGTTGCAGAGGAGATGTCGAAAATCTGTCAGCCAATCAG
Source organism: Pinctada fucata (assembly GCA_028142955.1). Classification (NCBI taxonomy): domain Eukaryota; kingdom Metazoa; phylum Mollusca; class Bivalvia; order Pterioida; family Pteriidae; genus Pinctada; species Pinctada fucata. The sequence goes on along the minus strand of AP027112.1, from coordinate 36,628,686 downwards.
AGCCCTTGGCGGCCATATTTGTTGACCGATCGGTACGAAAACACAAACTTGGTAGAGGACCTTGAGTACTTCCTTCCTGTAAAGTTTCATGAAATTCTGTGCAGCGGTTGCAGAGGAGATGTCGAAAATGTTAAAAGTTTACGCCAGACGGACGACGACAATGGACGACGGACGGCGCGCTATGACAATAGCTCACTTCGCTCAAGTGAGCTAATAAAACCTGTGTTTGTGAAACACGAATGCCCCCGTTGGCATCTTTGTCAGCAAAACAGACGAAAAGTAGTTTCACATTTGAGGTCAAGGTCACAAGGTCAAATTTAGTATCCATGGAAAAGTCTTGCCACTTTGAATTCATATGTGAAATATGAAAGCCCTATCACTTACTATTCAAAAGTTATGGCTAATCTTTAAATTTTCAATATTAGGTTAAACTCCAAGGTCGAAGGTTAAACTTCTTATTAGGTTAAATTTCTTATTAGGTTAAACTTCTTATTAGGTTAAACTCACAAGGTCGAAAATTTTGGTATCCATGTCACAAGGAATGCACATATGAAATATGAAAGCCCTATCACTTACCATTCAAAAGTTATGCCCAAGGTTAAAGTTTTTCAAAAGTGGGTCAAACTCCAAGGTCAAGCTCACAAGGTCAAAATTTTTGGAATCCATGGAAAGGTCTTGTCACAAGGAATGCACATGTGAAAAGTGAAAGCCTTATCACATACCATTCAAAAGTTAAGCCCAAGGTTAAAGTTTTTCAAAAATAGGTCAAACTCCAAGGTCAAGGTCACAAGGTAAAAAAAAATTTGGTATCCTTGAAAAGGTCTTGTCACAAGGAATACACATGTGAAATATGAAAGCCCTATCACTTACCATTCAAAAGTTATGGCCAACGTTAAAATTTTTCAAAAGTAGGTCAAAGGTCAAGGTCACAAGGTAAAAAATTTTGGTATCCATGGAAAGGTCTTGTCACAAGGAATACACATGAGAAATATGAAAGCCCCATCACTAACCATTCAAAAGTTATGGCCAAGGTAAAAGTTTTTTTTAAAGTAGGTCAAACTCCAAGGTCAAGGTCTCAAGGTCAAATATTTTGGTATCTATGGAAAGGTCTTGTCAGAAGGAATACACATGTGAAATATGAAAGCCCTATCACTTACCATTCAAAAGTTATGGCCAAGGTTAAAGTTTTTCAAAAGTAAGTCAAACTCCGAGGTCAAGGTCACAAGGTCAAAAATTTTGGTATCCATGGAAAGGTCTTGTCACAAGGAATACACATGTGAAATATGAAAGCCCTATCACTAACCATTCAAAAGTTATGGCCAAGGTTAAAGTTTTTGCGGACAAACAGACAAACGGACAGACCAAAAACTATATGCTCTCGAATCTTCGATTACGGGGGCATAAAAAGAATTGTCAATAACCATTTGGAGTCTACATGGTCTATGCATGTTAATAGTCCTGTCCAGTAGAGAGCTACATGTAACATCAAAGTAATAAAGCCTGTGTTTGTGAAACACGAATGCCCCCGGTGGCATCTTTGTTAGTATGAACACTATTTTCTGTTAAGTACATGTATGTGAGGTCACTGGGTTAAAAGGTCAAAGGTCAAGGTCACGAGGTCAAAAATTTTGGTATCAATGGAAAGGTCTTGTCACAAGGAATACACATGTGAAATATGAAAGCCCTATCACTTCCCATTCAAAAGTTATACCCAATGTTAAAGTTTTTGAAAAGTAGGTCAAAGGTCAAGGTCAAGGTCACGAGGTCAAAAATTTTGGTATCAATGGAAAGGTCTTGTCACAAGGAATACACATATGAAATATGAAAGCCCTATCACTTCCCATTCAAAAGTTATGCCCAATGTTAAAGTTTTTGAAAAGTAGGTCAAAGGTCAAGGTCAAGATCACGAGGTCAAAAATTTTGGTATCAATGGAAAGGTCTTGTCACAAGGAATACACATGTGAAATATGAAAGCCCTATCACTTCCCATTCAAAAGTTATGTCCAATGTTAAAGTTTTTCGGACAAACAGACAAACAGACAAACAGACGGACAGGCCAAAAACTATATGCCCCCGAATCTTTGATTCCGGGGGCATAAAAATCAAATTCAAAGAATTGTGGTCCCCCGCTTTTGGGTGTTTGTCTTTAAAGAAATGCTTACAGACATCCCCCAATTCTTAAGTTTTAATAATATATCTCATACATTATCAGCATTCTAAATATGAAAGATTAACTCCAAGAAAAGGTCAAAAGGTCCAAACTTTTGTTTTGTTTCCAAGGGACAGGGCTTATGAAAAGGTATGCACATGTGAAATATATAAGACCTATGATTTAAATTACCATCAAAAACTTATGGTCGAGGTTGAAGTTTTTAAATGTGGGTCAGCCTCCATGGACAAGGTCAGAATGTTGTCACCAACAGAAAGGTCTCATCACAAGGAATACACGTGTGAAATGTGAAGGCCCTATCATTTTCCATTAAAAAGTTATGGACAAGGTTATAGTTTTTTGAAAAGTAGGTCGAACTCAAAGGTCAAGGTCACAAGGTCAAAAATTTTTGTATCCATGGAAAGGTCTTGTCACAAGGAATACAAATGTGAAATATCAAAGTCCTATCACTTTCCATTCAAAAGTTATGGTCAAGGTTAAAGTTTTTAATAAGTAGGTCAAAGTCCAAGGTCAAGGTCAAAAATTTTGGTATCAATGGAAAAGTCTTGTCACAAGAAATACACATGTGAAAAATCAAAGCCCTATCACTTTCTATTCAAAAGTTATGGTCAAGGTTAAAGTTTTTAATAAGTAGGTCAAAGTCCAAGGTCAAGGTCACAAGGTCAAAAATTTTGGTATCCATGGAAAGGTCTTGTCACAAGGAATACACATGTGAAATATCAAAGCCCTATCACTTTCCATTCAAAAGTTATGGTCAAAGTTAAAGTTTTTAATAAGTAGGTCAAAGTCCAAGGTCAAGGTCACAAGGTCAAAAATTTTTTGGTATCAATGGAAAAGTCTTGTCACAAGGAATACACATGTGAAAAATCAAAGCCCTATCACTTTCTATTCAAAAGTTATGGTAAAGGTTAAACTTTTTAATAAGTAGGTCAAAGTCCAAGGTCAAGGTCACAAGGTCAAAAATTTTGGTATCCATGGAAAGGTCTTATCACAAGGAATACACGTGTGAAATATCAAAGCCCTATCACTTTCCATTCAAAAGTTATGGTCAAGGTTAAAGTTTTTAATAAGTAGGTCAAAGTCCAAGGTCAAGGTCACAAGGTCAAAAATTTTGGTATCCATGGAAAGGTCTTGCCACAAGGAATACACATGTGAAAAATCAAAGCCCTATCACTTTCCATTCAAAAGTTATGGCCAAGGTTAAAGTTTTTAATAAGTAGGTCAAAGTCCAAGGTCAAGGTCACAAGGTCAAAAATTTTGGTATCCATGGAAAGGTCTTGTCACAAGGAATACACATGTGAAATATCAAAGCCCTATCACTTACCATTCAAAAGTTATGGCCAAGGTTAAAGTTTTTGTGACTGACGGACAGACGGACGGACAAACCGGTTTTAATGTCCCCGCGCTTTCGCGAAAGCGGGGGACAAAAAGGTCAAGGTCATTAGATTAAGGTAATTGTCTAAAATGAAAATTCTTGATAATAATGAATTAATCAAAGTCAAAGTGACTGACAGACAGACGACCTGGTTGTCTATTTATTAATAACATAGAAATAAGGTCTATTTATTAGGTTAAAGCTGTTGTTTCAACACTTATAAAACTTGGATAAGGAGCTGGATGAGGCGTAAAATCTGCTGAAAAAGTGGAATTTTCAAAATGGGAACTTCAAGATAATTCTATCACAAAATTGATGCCAGTACTTGGTTTCATGTGCAATACAGGCTCAAATACGGTCCAGGAACCATTTTCAATAATAAGAGTCCTATGACCTTGACCTATGACCCCAAAATCAATAGGGGTCATCCTGGATTCTTTGGAAACATTTTTCTGGCAAGTTTCATGATCATAGGTGCAATACATGCAGGGTTTAATCTACCTCTGCGTCCTGCATCTCGCCCAGGACCCATTGATTTCCGATTGCTGCGTCCCATAGTACTCATTATTCACTTTCGTATAATGCGTCTGTTTTTATTCAATTTTACATAAAACTTTAAAGTACAGAAAGTGTAAATGATCGATCTGACATACAAAATGTATCTCGACCACACCTAACAATTTTTTATTGGTTGATCATGTCCGTGGTATTATATGAGAAATCGTTGCAGAAACATGCGAGTCTAACTTCTTATCATTTGGATTCAAATGTAATATATACAACATTGTACAATATATTTATGAATAAAAAACATGTGTTTGTGAAACACAAATGCCCCCATTGGCATCTGAAAGCTGAAAGTAGTTCACATTTTGAGGTCAAGGTCACAAGGTCAAATTTGGTATCCATGGAAAGGTCTTGCCACAAGAAAGTCATTTGTGAAATATGAAAGCCCTATCACTTACCATTCAAAAGTCATGGCTAAATTTTAGATTTTCAACAGTAGGTCAAATTCCAAGGTCAAAGTCATAAGGTCAAAAACTTTGGTATCCAGGGAAAGGTTTTGTCAAAAGAAATACACATGTGAAATAAATAGGCCATATCACTTACCATTCAAAAGTTATGGCCAAGTTTTTTTTTTTCAAAAGTTGGTCAAAAACCAAGGTCAAGGTCACCAAGGAGCTGTTAAGATAAGGGCCGGATTTAGCCCTGAAATCACTCGATTATTTCTTGGGCGCTGTCCTTCCAATTTAGATAAAAGTTGGTTAATTAAAAATATATAGTATTATAAGATTCCTAGTAGGTGTTTTATTTAAATAAATTCGATGAAAGATGTTATAATTACGGGTTGAAGAGGTAGGGGTACAGATGACGGAAAACGTTGAATTTCGCTCGAAAATGCACAGAAAATGCATTATTTTAAACATTTTTACGTTTATTATGCTTCTGTTACCTTTTAATGTCAAAATTGGATAAGCAAAATTAACTTTGAGGTTATTATATCAACATAATCGGCAAATTCTGCAATCCGGAAACTGAAAAACGGTTTTATTTCGTTCTTCTCAGCCATTTATGTAGCTTTCTGGCGCGAAATACACACGGTGTAGAAATAGACAACTTTCTTGTTTATTTCCTTCCAAACGGTTTAAATATTTGATCGGAACACACTCTGAATAGATTGTTCCGTGATATAAAAAGAAAAAGACGACAATATTACGTACTTTAACGCTCTAGAGGCAAATTTAAAAATAGTCAGCCATCCCCCCCTTTTTTCGTTTTTCGCCTGTGGGACATTGTTCCCCCCCTCGCTTCAGAACCCCACTTGGCCAGAAAATGTGTTTTATTGACATACACCTTTGGTGAAAGTGGCATTGTAAAGCGAGGGGGGAACGATGTTGTATAAAACTTTTCCGTTTTCCATTGATTTCTGTGTAAAAAACGCTTATTTTGACCAAAATATCGGTCTTATTTTGCATAAATTATCCCATCTGAAAGCAGATTCATATGCAGACCAAGTTACTTCAAATTTCTACCGAAAAAGATTCTCAATTTTTGCATTTTGAAATTTCGACTTTTCAGGGCAGATTCTACGCCTTATCTTAACAGCTCCTTTTGGTATCCATGTAAAGGTCTTGTCACAAGAAATACACATGTGAAATATGAAAGCCCTATCACTTACCATACTAAAGTTATGGCCAAGGTTAAAGTTTTTCAAAAGAAGGACAAACTCACAAGGTCAAAAATTTTAGTATGAAGGAAAATTCTTGTCACATGGAATACACATGTGAAATATGAAAGCCCTATAACTTACAATTCCAAAAGTTATGACCAAGATTTAAGTTTTTCAAAAGTAGGTCAAACTCCAAGCTCAAGGTCACAAGGTAAAAAATTTTGGTATCCATAAAAAGGTCTTGTCACAAGAAATTACACATGTGAAATATGAACGCCCTATCATTTACCATTCAAAGTTACATGTATGGCCAAGGCTAAAGTTTTTCAAAAGTAGGTCAAACTCCAAGGTCAAGGTAACAAGGTAAAAAATTTTGGTATCCATGGAAAGGTCTTGTCACAAGGAATACACATGTGCAATATGAAAGCCCTATCACTTACTATTCAAAAGTTATGGCCAAGGTTAAAGTTTTTGCAGACAAATAGACAGATTGACAGACAGACCAAAAACTATATGCCTCGGAATCTTCGATTATAGGGGCATAAAAATTCTTCCATGATCATGACAATAAACCTTGCAGGACATTATGAATCAATCAATTGAATATGTTTTATTCTCACCTTAAATACCGTCTTCGTATACCGTATATCATGGTATATAATTGGTTTGTTTGCGGATAGCGTTTTGATATACACATGTACAAAGCATCGCTTGCGTAAATAAAGCAACTAAATAAACAGTCAATCAATTTTATCACATAATTCTGGAAATTTGACTAATAGATTGAAGTTTGGGAGATAGACATTTTATTTCTAATAATTTTTCCTGGAACATAAATTTAAGTTCTCGCGGACATAAAATGCCGTGAACCAGTCATCTTACTTGTATTTGCTAACTTAAGACGCCGCAAAAAGACTGTTTACAGTAGGTGGGACGCAATAATTTTTGCTGGGACCCATTGTTATGGCTTGGGACCCAATTGCCAAATTTCATCAGGTCTATGGGACCCATTTAGATCACATTGTAGATTAATCTGACTAACAGTACATGCTCTAATATGGTCTGGAAACCATTTTCAATCATCAGAGTGATATGATCTTAACCTATGACCTTTTGACCCAAAAATCAAGAGGGGTCATCGTTGATTCATAGGAAACATTTTTTGGCAAGTTTCATAATTATAGGTGCTTTACAGGGTCTAATATGGTCCACAAACCATTTTCAATTATCAGAGTCCTGTGACCTTGACCTTTGGACCCCAAAATCAAAAGGAGTCATCCTTGATTCATGGGAAACATTTCTGGCAAGTTTCATGATAATAGATGCAATACAGGCTCTAATATGATCTGGAAACCATCTTCAATAATTCGAGTCCTGTGACCTTGACCTTTGACCTCAAAATCAAGAGGGATCATCCTTGACTCATGGTGAGTAAGTGTATGAAGTTTCATTGCACTAGCATGTGTCATACTTGACTTATAGTCTGGAAACCAATTGTCGACTGTTACCCCCGCGAGCTCGGCCCTCCCCAGAGAAAAAAAGAACTACATGCGCCCAATGGAATGATCGTAATATATCTAGAAAGAAGAAATGCTAACAAAAGTTGCCAAATAGTTTGATTATTTGTTGCCAATTTTTACAAATAATTTTAACGATATTTTTCTTTTTGAAAATACTAAATTTTAAATAAATGAACATTTTGCATTTTATTTCATTTAGGCACGGTCCATTTAATATCCTAGGGGGGGCCCTTGGGTTTTTCGTCGGAACAAGATTATATTTTTCGCCCTAGACCGGAGCAAAATTATTTTTTTCTTGCAAAGTTGGCGCAAGAATTTTTTTTCCAACAAGTGATGTGCAAATTATACATGTACTTTGTATTTAAGAGAATGTTTGTGTTTTATCAATAGAATTCATAACTCTAAAATATAACTTTATTTCAATGAAAAATCTAACTTCACTTTAAGGCCATAATTAAAAAATTCTTTGTTTCCCCTCGCCCCGACCGGGTCAGGAAAACACTGCCGAGTCAGATTTTTTTATAGCCAAAAAGTCCGATATTTTTTTTTTTTTTTTTTTTTTTGGTTGGTCCAGAAATCGAATCATTATCAGGCCATGTCCATTTTCAGTTTCAATGTTACAATATTCTATCCAAATAGAATTGTAAATCAACTCAGTAGCTTTCTCATTCCTACATTATTATAAGAAATCTTGCTGTATCCCCCCCCCACACATCCCGTCTTTCATTCACGCTGGCTTTGTATTACGTATTATTGGTACATTGATAATTATCCCTCTCTCTCCCTCTCTTGTAAATATCCTCCCAAAATTTTTTGAGAACATGATAGACGAGCGCTCGGTCTACAGATGTAAAATTTTAAACAAGCCTTTCGAACTATGCGAGTGCTTTACATGTATAGTATACGCATGTGACCAATCTAGTTCCTCAACTTACTTGTGAAATCTCGTTTCACGGATAAGCGTTTGAACGCAATATAAAGACCCATCGCTCCTTTGGGAAGGTCCGCTGAGTGGGCCAAAATTCAGGCATATTATCTAAATGCATAAAATCGAGTGAATAAGAAAAAAAACTACTGTAAACGTGGAAATTTTCGTTTGGGGGTAATTTTTGCGAATCAAGTGACGTTGCCAAAATTTTCCCCATGCGAAAATATCACCTCTGCATTCTCGCAATAAGAAAGACATTTTTATCGCAAATATTTCCCCCACGCAAAACGTCTTGATGTTATAATCGCGAAATCCCCCCCCCCCCCCCCCCCCCCCCCCCGTAAATAACCACGTTTACAGTACCTGATCATTGTACTCGGTTATGATTAACTTACGTTTCTCTAGCGGTTGTCGGCGGTCCTTTCTAACTTCTTGCATCGTGAACATCATTATCAATAGACTCAATATTACATTGAGTTCTTCATGTTGTGCGTATAATTATTTTTCACTTTCACTGTTAACATACAATAAACAGACCGAGAAAGAAAAGTATATCTTTATCATGCACTGGAAAACGCCGGCCATTTATATTCCGTAACTCGTGGTTGCGCGTGGTCAATATCTATACAAATTCAATATTTACAAGTTGTAAAAAAGAGTCGAGATGTAATCGTTCTATAGTGCATCTTATTCTTGCAGATTTGACGTTGCCGTAAAATGGCCCTTTACGCCGCGTTTCGGAAACATTTATCAGTAATGTATCTTGGTACGATTTTGTTTATATATAGAGTAGGTTTTACAGGACAACGTAATTTTCTTTTGAACATGTTCAATAAAATTTTTTTTAGACATTTCATACTTAACCAGCGATAGAAATTGAGACATAACGGATATTTTTTACGGAAAGCAGGCGGCGATTTTCCCCGAAGTAAGAGGCGAGAAGTCGCCGGCTGCCTGCTCTTAGTCTTTATCGTATCAATTAGAAACACGGAGTGTGACTGTGCAGCTGTAAGGAGTCCAGTAATGTTCAATTTCAATTTTGGATTCAAGCGACTTTCAACATATTTGATACATGTAGTTCTGGCAGCAAAAAAAAAAAAAAAAAAAGTACTCGCCTGCCGGGTCGCTTGGAAAAATCAGACCCGGGGGGAGGGGAAACAAACAATTTTTTAATTGTGGCCTAAACAGAAAGAAGTATTTTACAATATAATCCTCAGTAAACAAAATCTATACGGGTCTGAGGGGAGGGTTTTCTAGACAAATTTTTAAATTTAGAATAATGTAAATTGGGGAAAAAACTGTCCTTCAACATGTTCAAAGCTTGTATACAAAATTAAACTCTATGGTGATCATGGTGATACATGCATCCGTGAATAGTAATAAATTTATCATGATTTTATTGATAATTATAATATCTATGCCTTTAAGGAAGCCCTTTTTTCCATCAACATGTGTTCTTCTGACATTTTCAAATATGAACTTTGCCATTTAAAATTAAATGTTTTGATATAAAGCTATGGCAAGCGCAGTGAGCCAAAAATTTCTTATATAAATTGTAAACTGTGGCGAGCGAGGTGAGTCAGAAAATTTTCAGAGTTTTTAGCAAAATTTTATGGTAATTCTTCAATTTCAGATTACTTGTGAGAAAGATTATTTTTTTCTGACACACCATAAGCAAATTTATTTTTTTCATCAAAATTCAGAGCAATTTTTTTTTTAAACCCAAGCCCCCCCCCCCCCTCCCCCCTGAATATCAAATGAACCATGCCTTAATTGAATTTTTTCCTCTCATATTTTCAGATTTAACAGGTGGGGCACCACCCCTGATTTGCGAGATCGTCTCTATAATGAGGGATGGTGTCGCATTAGCGAGACGAAAATATCCCTCTTATTCGAGATTTTTGGTTCAGTTTTATTACTTTTCTGAAATTCGTCTGAAAAAATAAAAAAGCGCAGCATTGTCGGCCAATGGCACGAATATTTAGATCACATTCCTTTTTGACAAATCAAGTTTTATGCAATATAATGATGCGACTTTGAAATATGCTGAATTGAAATCAGCTCCTCTGCATTTTCATGTCATATTCACATAACAAATTTGGTAATTTCTCTAGCAAACTTCGTTATTTTTCCACAAACACTTACATGTGATGAGCTGAGGTTCTCTAATTTCATTTCAGCAATCTATTGCGCATATTAGATTGCGCATCGAGGCAAAATCATCATCACAGGAGAGTGCATGGTCAGTAATATATGGCGGCCCATTAGGGTTATGATATTCAATGTTGTTGTTCATCAGAGATGCATCGTGTAAGAGTTGTCTTTCCAAACCGTCAACATTTGTCAGAAGAACGATCGTTTTATCCAGATTTTATCATGTTTAGCAATGAATAAGTGATGTTGACATAAAATTATAAAAATCCTGAATAATTATGTCGTAACATGCCATTTCTACATTCAAGAAGATTGAAGAAAATAATTGAAATATTTGAATATTTCATTACTGATAATTTTCGTTTTATTCGTTTTATTTTTTCACAAATACGTTTATTCTATGAAAAAAAATTGAATAAGCATGATGAATAAAATTCAATGAACAGTAGTCTGAAATGATACCAATTTGACATTACGATAGAGCATTAAAGAAATGTGCTGAACATTCAACATATGCACAATTAAGTCTATGTTACGTATTGCTCTCCATACATGATGACAGGAACTGATAACGAAAGTAGGGCAGTGAACTAGATTGATGCTCATTGGCTTATCATGCAAATGTCATATCCGGGTCAGTGCATAGAAACGTTTTTCAAAGATGTCACAACCATCTCAGTTGACTTTTTCCATCGAAGAAATTTTATTTCAAGGTGAAAATAAACATTGAAGTCGGGGGTAGGTAAGATTCTCAGCCTGAAGCATCTCTAATTTTCAAGTTCCTGCTTCATTGCAGCATCCGATACGTTGACGGTAAACATTTTTATGTTTATTGGGCAGAGGAAATTCGGACCAAGCAGGAAACGCCATGCGCTTTTGCGTTCTTTCCGCAAAATTCAGATTTATTCTCATTATGATCACAATCATCTCGCATTTGCGAGATATTTTCATGACCCAATTCAGGGATTATACCGCATTATAGAGACGATCTCGCAAATCAGGGGTGGTGCCCCACCTGTTTAAGCAGGCATTATGCATCCCCCACCTCCTAAATTTGTAAGTCCTAGCACAGGAACCTGTCGTTTTAATAGAGAAAATAAATTATTGTTCATTCCCTCATGCCTCTGTGTTAATATTACAATTTTCTCCCGAGAAATTGTAATATTAACACAGAGGCATGAGGGATTGAACAATAATTTATTTTCTCTATTTACAAAACGACAGGTTCCTGTGGTCCTAGGTTAAATGGAGAGGGTTTTAATAATTTTGATAACTTATTTCCAATCCCTCTGACTTTATTATCAATAAAATATGAATGATTTTAAAATTGCCCGTACGAAATATCTGGCAGGGTATCACAATCATTCTTCAACTACACAAAGAGTAAATATCATAACTACATGTATACCTGTAAATTGTCGCATGCCTGATTTTACATAATCTTCATTCAATCTCACTTGGAGACATTGAAGTACCCTCTAAATTTGGAAATTCTTAATAATTATCATATTGATCATAAAAATGTTGACATGCAAAAGCAAAAGCATGCGAGCTTCTGGTGGGCTTCAACCCCTCCCCTCCCCTAGGCTATATTTCGTAATGATACTTCTACACAGCAAGCTTAAGAAATCATATCATACTACTGTGTGCTTCTTTACTGTCCTATATTCTCAACACCGTGCACCTGCACCTGACTTTACCTGTACGAACTTTGCTCGTGAACGTACGCGCCAATTTTTCGAAGTTCCCATGAAAAATGGTATATTGAGCCCAACTTATTTGAAAATGATGAGAGTTTGCGAGTGAAGTCAAAGAAATAACACTTAAAAAGTAATGAATAAATGGTTTTTACCTTAAATTTAGTCTCTGGTCTTTTTCTTCATCTTGTTGGTCGATGGCCTTTGTTCTCTCTCGTCACGCGCTCACGTTACCTGAATTCTAATCACTACCTGACAGGGAACAATGCAAAATGTCACGTGACTCTGATCCGAGCCAGGCGAGGTAGAAAGTAATCACAACAGTCTCACTTGAACGTGTTGATTGGGGATGACTGCCAATTATATGTGTAATCATGTGCGAAATCTGTAATATCAGAGGAAAACTTGAAGAAATAAACGTGCAAAATGTTTATTTATTTAAAATTTAGTATTTTCAAAAAGAAAAATATCGTTAAAATTATTTGTAAAAATTTGCAACAAATAATCAAACTATTTGGCAACTTTTGTTAGCATTTCTTCTTTCTAGATATATCCGTAAGTTACGATCATGTAGTTCTTTTTTCTCTGGGGAGGGCCGAGCTCGCGGGGTAACCCTCGGAATCATGCGCGGATCTAGCGGGGAGGACCGGGTCTATAACGCCCCCCTCCCCTTCGAGATTTTTCAAGAGGGGGTTCGAAATTAAAAAAAAAAAATACCCTTTTTTCAGACCAGAATTCGGCCCGCTATGCTCGACATGCAATTGATAGAGATGAATACATATATATTATTGGTACATGTAGTACTTATTGTTTTCATAGTGATTGTATATATATTTTTTTTTTTTTTCATATATTTTACCAAATATGATTAGATCATTCAGCACTCAGACTTTATACAAAACTAATACGCATTTTTCAAATGTAGGAATTAAGAAAATATCCATTTCTAATGTATTATTAATTGAATTTTTTTCTAGCGAAAGAGTTTATACTTTACCTACCCCCCCCCCCCCCCCCCCCCCCCCCCCCCCTTCTTCCCCCGAGTGACTAGCCGACAACTTCCAAAGGTCACTGACTTGCCTTATTTTCTCGCACAATGTAAAAAGATCATGAAAAGTTAAAATTGGAACTTGAAACTTAATTCATCTGAAAGAATATCATACTACCATGCACTTTACATTCACATGATTTAACATTTTATCATGCCCCCGGAAACAAAAATTCGGGGGGGGGGGGGATATAGTTTTTTGGCCTGTCCGTCTGTTTGTCTGTCTGTTTGTTTGTCCGAAAACTTTAATATCGGGCATAACTTTTCCCGGAATCAAAGATTCGGGGGCATATCGTTTTTGGTCTGTCCGTCTGTGTGTTTGTCTGTTTGTTTGTCCGAAAATTTTTTTGAAAAGTAGGTCAAAAACTTTTAACATTGGACGTAACTTTTAAATGGTACAAAATGTAAGTACATGAGAGAGCTTTCATATTTCACATGTGTACTTTTTGTGACAAACCCTTTCTATTGATAACAAAATTTTTGACCTCATCACCTTGACCTTTGACCTACTTTTCAAAAACTTTAAAATTGGGCATAACTTTTGAATGATAAGTGATATGACTTTCATATCTCACATGTGTATTCGTTATGACAGGACCTATACATGTATCTATTGATACCAAAGTTTTTATCTTGACTTTGACCTTTGACCCATTTAACAAAAACTTTAACATTAGGCATAACTTTTGAATGTGATAGGGCTTTGATATTTCACATGTGTATTCCTTGTCACAAGATTTTTCCATCGATACCAACATTTTTTTTTTAACTCAGTGACCCTGACCTTGACCTTTCACATACTTAAAAGAAAATGGTATTTATACTTACAAAGATGCCACCGGAGGCTTTCGTGTTTCACAAGCACAGACTTTGTTTAATTAAATAGTTATTCGTACCAAATTCAAACAAATTTTTTTCAGTGATTCTTTTTCATGGAAAGTCATGTTTTTCACCCAAAACTACCAGGGACCACTAAACACTCCCAGTTTTTTATGCCCCATTGCATTATAATCAGTGGATATCCCTTTATCAAAAAAGTCTTACATAAATCAAAATCGCTTCGTCTGTCTGCCCGTGTGTCCATCCGTCTGTCCGTCGTCAGTCACAAAAACCTCGACCATTATGATTATTATTGAATATTTTAAATACCGATTCTCTGTAAGGACCAAACAATTTCAGCAACATTGAAAAATAGCATGTCACAGAAATGAAAGATTTTTGGTACAAGAGTCCTGTATAATGTGTTAAGCCGGAATTTAGATATCATTGTGGAATTGGAGCATCGGTTGCCATGGTAACCATGTCTAAAGTTTTAGGGGTCTGAAAAACGTGATAAACGAGACATTTTCATGGTCCATGTTTCTATGGAACATAGATATATGGAGAATTCAAACTTCCCAAAAGCATTCCTTTGTCCTTCCATAACAATATTGAATTTAAGAATCTAAACCATTTATGCTTATTTTACTGTTATTTGGGATCAAACGTAAGGAAAATTCAAGCATTTGTAAGGCATTTTTCCAACCCTTTTTACGGCCCTTTTTGCCAGTTTTTACAATGCAGTTACAGTAAAAGCAATAGTTTTAAGTAATAAAGCTTATAGTTTTTTTAAATATCTATTTGTGGTCTTCTGAAAATGAGAAAATCTGGATTGGGGAACTTATTCGGGTTTTTTTTTTTTTTTGGAATTTAATGCCGAAATAGGTTACCATGGCAACATTTGACACATATATTAAAGCACATGCAAACATTAAAGGGCTATTGTGGAGATCTTATTCTGTCTTTTATAATCAAACTTCATGTGACCATTAACAAAGAGGATAAAAATTAGATAATAACCTTGAAAACATTTCAAGGTCATATCGTTTAATTTTAAGGTCACTCAAACTTAGACATTCAATTTTAGCGCTTTTCTTGAATTTTCAAGGGAAATATATGACGTCACGTTAAAATGTTATGAAATTATGGGAAATCCATTATATGATATTGAATATGCACTTAAGATTGTATCTACTCCCTTTGTTTCATAGACATAAGCATTTTTTAAATATTTCATTTCTCATCGGCAATATGTGACAGAAATGGAAAATTATCATGTTTTTTTTTCTCTTTTTGGACGAGGCTAATTCTAAACAAAAATATCATACATTCTTAAGCACTATCTCATTTTCTCCTTTTATTGGAAGACTTAAATCATGCAAAAACACCAAACAAAATAAGTATAGTAAAACCACAAAAATGACGTAAAAAATAAGAAAAAAATAAATTTTTGAATAAATTTTTGCGGAAATTTGAACTGACCTTGACCTATATTTGTATGACCTTGGAATAGAATCAAGGTCATACAGAAATTGACGCTCATGAAAGGTATCTTAAACATATACCTTTGCCATAGCCAACTTTTTCTATATATATTGTAAAAGAATCAAAAGATACCCTACGTGAGACCATCTATTATCAAATGTTGCCATAGCAACCAAATTTTTCAGCTGAAAACTAGCATTTCTGTTAAGTTCCCCACTTAGATTTTCCCCAAAGTTTTAGATCAGTCAACATAAATAAACGCTCAATTAACAAATATTTTACTTACCCATTGCTTATCTTTTTATTCAAATGTGAAAAACATCAAAATTGACGAAAAGCAGACCTAATTTTCGGGTATATTTTCAAGGAAAAGAGTGACATTTTTGTCTGAATTTTGCTGATTTACTGTACAGAGTGTCATTTAATTTAATATGGATTGACATAATATTTAGAAGTAAAGAATAAATATTATTTGTTATGAGGAATCTGATTTGATACCGGTTTCCATGGCAACCAGATGCCTGAAAACCTCTTATTTTTGAATTCAAAATACCTGCTGAAACATTGGGCCCTGTTACCATGGCATCGGAAGGTCATTTTCACCAAAGATGTGTATTTTCATTCGTAGGTTATCATAAACATGTAAAATATAAAAAAATTATCAAAATCTGTGACATGCTATTTTCAACTTTATTTGGTCTTTACAGAGAATTGATATTCTAAGGTTAGGGTTGCGACTACAGGGAGATAACTCTATTTTCATATCACGTAATATTTGAAACCGACATGGACGATAAATGGTAAAAGCTCAGTTTGTTGCATTATTTCAGAAAAAATAATACTCCTTGAAATTTTCATTGCTGAATGGGTATTTTTGGGAAAATATATTTTTCAATGAAAAATCGCCGAAAATAGGAATAAAAATTGTCTTTTTTGCATGAGTTCTGCTTCTAAAGATTCAAACATCAGAATATATACTATTCATTATACTCTTTATAAATGAGAGAATTAGAAATTCGAACTTGGAGTAAATCTCTATCTTTTTGGGTCACAATGTTGATTTTTTTGCACAAATTATTGTGCTATATATAGAATCAGTCATTTTGCTAAAAACGAATACGGGTACATATTGCTTTGACTGCTTTATGATAAAGCAATACCATAGCTCTATACATAGAAAAAAATTGTTTACCTTGCGACCTTCTAGCTATTAATAAAGATAATGAATTGTTGCCATGGCAACCAGCAAAAACGTATTTATAAGAAAAAACACTCCTTAGAACTGTTTATTTTATCAGAATTTTTCAAAATAGGCTTTAATTCATACACAAGGTATAAGAATTCAGAAAAATAAGGATATAGATGACTTTTTGAAATTTCATGCATTGCAGAGGTATGTAAAGTTATGATGTGGTATTCTCTAAAATGACGAAAATGTTAAAATAGGCCAAAATGGACGTTTATTGCCAAAAAAAAAAAAAAAAAAAAACAAGACAGGCAAATTCTAATTTTTTGGTCTGAATAGTTCGAGATGTTCCTCTACATGTGGACATATCCATCTTTCCTCTACCTCATTTTAATTAAAAGTCGCCATAGTCTAGGTGCCATTCATGAAACCCAAAAATTTGTTCCGCACAAAATGTTTTTGCATGAAAGTGTTGTCATCACCCTCTTATTTGATAATCCGGCGGATGCCACTCTGGCATCCTTGGGCATTTCGAAATTTTGGGGTAAAATGGAATTTTTCGAAGAAAAACCGTTGAAAATAGGAAAAATTCAATCACTTTTTTCATGCTGCAGCTAGATCAACAAAATTGGTACCAAAAGAACGACAATTTAATTGTCTTTAAGTCTCAAGCTCAATTTATCAATTCACTTATCAATAAAATGGAGAAAACTATGGATTTTCGATGAAAAATCGTTGAAAATTGGGAAAATACAATATCTTTTTTATTCTGTAGCCAAATAAACAATTTTGGTACCAAACACACAATACATTTATGACCTTTCATTTTAAATAATACAGAAGTCAGATTTGCAATTTGCTGGTACGAAAAATTGGGAAAAACAACAACTCTTGGGCGAAAAATTGCTGAAAATTTGCAAAATGCAATGAACTCTTTCAAACTGTAGTTCGTATGAGGTACAGCAATTATTGTACCAAAAGAACATTTATTATTGTCTTTTATTCTGAATTCGTATAAAGCAATTTGCTCATAAAGTGGGAGAAAAGCAATGAGGGAGAAAACTTTGATTTTAGAAGGTTTTTTTTCATAAAAAGTTGGGACTTTGAAAAATGCAAAACGTTTACAGAAAAGCTAGATCAAAGATATGTGTATTCATGTCAACATGTTTTAAAAATAATTTACTGGTACATGGAGTCTTGTAGCTAGTCTTTGAAAGACGGAGGTGAAATTAGAGACATTTTTCAAACTTTTTGGCCATATTACATTCTTTAGACTGAGGATCACTGACGAGAGTTAAGTACCCAAAACGTGCATGTCTGGTCCATGCTGCAATTTTTTGGTTTTGAATGATGCTATCGAATTTGAAGACGTTTAAAATTTGAACTACTTGGTGAGTGTCACTGCTGGTGGACCAGGAGTCCCCGAGGACACATGTAGCCAAGTTTGATCAACTTCGGTTGATCGTATGTCTCTTTAACGCATTTGAAATTTACTGTTACAAAATCTCTTGAAATTTCTAAAATGTGGATCCTGAAGCATCATATCCTACCCATTCGGCAACGTCTTTCGGTACATTTTTGGACTTAATGATTTTCACACTTTTTGGCCATATAACATTGTTTAGACTGAGGATCACTGACGAGGGTTAAGTGCCCGAAACGTGCATGTCTGGTCCATGCTGTTAATTTATCTGGATTTAAATGATGTTATCGAATTTGAAGACGTTTAACATTTGAACCATCCAACCAAAGATTGCATACTCTATGACTTCCGAAATGGAAGTAACCGGATGCGACAGTTCTACCGAATAGAAGCGGCGGGTGTTGCACGCAAGAAGGAGATGCTTACTCTTCCTGGGCACCTGGTCTCACTCTCATATCGGGAGTTCGCTTCTTTTCATATGGTTGAGGTTTTTTTGTTTGCTTTAGTTCCTGTTTTATCCTGATTTTGTATGCCTTCGGTTTTTTTCTGAACTTAAAATTGCTATCACGTTGCAGAGAGCAAATTTAAATGATATTCAATTGACCCCTACTAACCATTACAATGACATAAAAGATTCAGTCAGGAAAGCTACATCTCAGGAAATGAAGTGCAACTGATTGATATTACATGTACTTGCAATCATTTGATCCAGAAAGCAATCCGATTGATTAAGAACTCGCATTTTACACATCATTCTGAAGATCAGAATCATGATGATGGATATCATCAACATATGATGGTATTGGAGAGACAAAGGTTGTTCTGTCGGAAGCTTTGAATTGGTGCTCCGTGTCAAATTTTAGAGAAGTTAATTCAGATATTGAAAAGATGGTGACTGAGGCCATGATATCCATAAAGAATTACTATGGTTTAGAGCATCTAGACTGTATATCTGATGTCAGGTCCAGTATACGATTGAATGAAATAGGCTATACGTGTTCAAAACTCTTGAATGACCATTACCACCAACAGTTAATTGAAGAATTTCGATAAAATGTCGAGAAAAACGAAATATTTATAGCCATGCATAAGGAAACATTCTTAAGATGCAGTTCAATCAAACCTGGGTCTGCTGAAAGAATTAATTTTTTTACAATGTTGAGACCTATTGTGATAATATTTTGCCAATCGCGTCTCTACCTCTATCTGTAATCCTTTTCATTTGTTACAGTCGCACACGAAATCTGAGTTGTATAACAAACAGATGTGACAAATTCTGTGCTCAAATTTCTTTAATTCTGTAAATGTTTTGGAGTAGAGAATTGTCAGAGTACGATACTAAGGAGGCATTTTGATCAACCATGTAAGAGGGGTTCGTTGTTGTTAGAAGTAGTTGAACACAAGTATTACAATTGCATGTTGATGAAACAACAAGGCAATAAGAAAAGAGGTGATCTCCAACAAAACTGGGTTGCAGCACCAATATCAACACATCAAAACATCAGAGAATACACACACAGCAAGAGACACCAAACGGACAGGGAACAGCAAACACGACATCAAACATCAAATAAACAATGTATGAATTATGCAGATAAAATGGAACATTCTTTTCGTGAAATGTTGCTTGATATTGTAAGATGATGCTAGGACATTTATACTATTTAGAATGATATATCTAGAGTAGAAAAAAGAGTAATAACAGAGTGCAAATCTTAAACTATCAATATGAAATCATTTTGATACGAAAATTGTTGTTCTTGAATGTCTATAAGCCGATTGTATTTTTACAATTTAAAGCCTTTTTTCAGCAAAAACACATAAAAAAACCCAAAACAAAACAGAACAAAAAGCAAAACAAAACAAGAAGATTCCATTTGCTTGAGTGGAATTCTGAATTTAAATCAATGAAATCATTTTTCTTGCTGTTGTTCTAACTACAGCATGAAAAAAGCATTGCAATATCACAATTTTCAGCGAATTTTCATTCAAAATTCATTCTTATTCTCATTTTCGTACTTGCAAAGTGCTAATCTGATATTTAAAATGAAAGGCAATACATTTATTGTGCGTTTGGTACCAAAATTGTTATTTTATCTACAGTATGAAAAAAGATATGGCAATTTCCCAGTTTTCAACGGTTTTTCATCGAAAATCCATAGTTTTCCTCATTTTATTGATAAGTAAATTGGTAAATTAAGTTTGAAACTTACAGACAATGAAATTGTCGTTCTTTTGGTACCAATTTTGTTGATCTAGCTGCAGCATGGAAAAAGTAATTGATTTTTTCCTATTTTCAATGGTTTTTCTTCGAAAAATTCCATTTTACCCCAAAATTTCGAAATGCCCAAGGATGCCAGAGTGGCATCCGCCGGATTATCAATGTAGATCGATAACATTAACATCTCTTTCATGCAAAAACATTTTGTGCGTAACATTTTTTTGGGTTCTCCCCAAAATAGCCATTTGGCAACTAGACTACCACCCTGACCTTAAGTGATAGGGCTTTCATATTTGACATGTGTAAGTCTTGTGCAGAGGCGGATCCTCATTTTTTCTTTGCTATTGTATTTTAAATAATGGATCCACATATCATAAACATATACAAAGTAAGTAAGGAATAATTACAAAATGCTTCAATAATTTTCATGGACCGATCCATGGCCAGGTCAGACAAGTGGATATTGGGTTTGCCCTAAACTTCCCTACCTTTCTCCCTTTTGGTCAAATAAAAATGAGCATGGAAAATTCACTTTGGCTTTATTCAAACTGTTTGACATGAAGTACTACTGACGAGGATTAAAATATCCGAAACACAAAATTGGTACTATTATAATAGAACATATTTTTCAATATTGACAATTTCAAACACTAGGCTGGTATCGCTGCTGGTGGACTGTAAAAGTCCCCGAGGATATCGCTCACCTAGTTTTAGTGTTTGCGCACTGCATTGAAATATATTCTAAATTTCCTGTCATCAAATTAGACCTAAGTTTCTAAAACTAAGGATATCTCCCTCATTGCATAGCTCTGTCCTTAGCTGGGTTTCGGCATAATTTTTTTTTCGGTCATGTTTAGAATTGGGCTCCTTGCGCCTACCCTCCAACGATTTTTGGCCATATTTTTTAACTAATATACGCTTCTGAATAAACCCTACCAAAAATTTTGAGCCGCTCATTTTGGCAAGAGGAAATTAAAGCTCTGTATTGTAGATGGCACCAGGAAAATTCACTTTGGCTTTATTTAAACTGTTTGACATGAAGTACTACTGGCGAGGATTAAAATATCCGAAACACGTGTCTAGTACAACAAAATTGGTACTATAGAACATATATATTTCAATATTGACAATTGGAACGGATACATGTACGTACCGTGCGAATACCGGAGATCTACCAGAAAAGTAACTGACGCGTAACGGCTTTACCATGCAAATAACGGAGAAGCAACGGATAAAACGGAAATGCAAATAAGAACCGGACAAAACAGACAATAAACGGACATCCGTTACTCGTCCGTTGGCCTCCGGTAGCTGTCCGTTACATCTCCGTTTCATCCGTTTCACGCCCGGTAGATGTCCGTTAGTGACTCGAGTCTACCGGACATCAACGTATATCAAGTGACACCTACCTATGAGATGTAACGAATGAGTTACGGAAAAAATGGACACAAACGGACACGTAACGTATAAGTAACGGACGCCTTAGCATGCTTTAAACTTGCCAACTGACAAAACGGACACCAACGGACATCGCCGGACGAGTAACGGATAAAATGGAGATGTAACGAATGACTAACGGATGAATAACGGATGCGAACGCAGACCAACGGATGGAAAATTTTGTTATCCTTACTCTACTCGTCCGTTCGCCTTATCCGGCTAGATGTGACTGATATAATAAGAGGGTTAAAAGTGAGTTCATGTTAAGACAGAATTTCGTTCGATTCAAGTGCTTATGGTTATCTAATGACCGCAATATTTCCCTTATCTTTCATCTATCACGTGTGTCGCCGTATAACAGAGTTGAAAATATTTCGATAATAAAGTACGGGGAGCCACTTATACCATGGATGTATGAATTATTTGGACAAGTCACACTCTTTGGCGATATTAGATGAAACTTAACTTTTAACCCTTTTTTTCCATACTGCACTGTATGGACATCATTTTAAAGTTCCTGTTGAGGAAGAGCATCCATCAGGTCAGAATTCTGGAAATTTTTTGCCTGGATACCATTTTTTTTCTCTTCAGAATATTGTTCAGATTATCAAACTAATATGGTTTTGGAAAAAGAAATTTTTATAGTTACAACTCATCAGCCCTAAAAAGGGATTTTTCTTACTTTTCCCACAGGGTCGAATCGAATGTTAAAGTTCAAACGGCTACACTGTCGGTATAATCATGAAACCAAGAGTTTTATTTTGTAGCTTTGAATATATATGGAAATAAAAATATTGTAAAGGTTGTTCTTTAGGAAATATGAGCATCTGATACCTGAGGGATGCTCTACCTTAAATCATCATAGCAATGCCCACTTTGTTTCCTTTGCAAAAACTAATTACACTTTGATTTATCAGTGTAAAATGGTAGAGCCTAGGGATTTTAAAAATCAGATTTAGAGGGAAAGTATTTTAACCCAAAATTCTAACATAATGATTAATTCATGACTAGTCTAAAATAACAAAAACTGAAGCTATTGATATCACTCTGTCAATGATGTTACATGATATTCATTATTGCTACATTTATTTAAAAAACCTAATATAAAACGTGGGTCCTTCAGCATCACATCCCACACATCCTGCTACGTCTTTCGGTACATTGTTGGACTTAATCATTTTCACACTCTTTGGTCATATGACATTGTTTAGATTGAGGATCACTGACGAGGAATAAATACCCGACACGTGAATGTCTAGTTCATGTTACAAATTTATCTGTTCTTAAATTATGCTGTAGAATTTGAACACTTTTTACATTTTGCCACTCGGTGAGTGTCAGCTGGTGAACCAGGAGTCCCCGAGGGCACATGTAGCCAATTTCGATGGACTTCGGTTGATCGTTACGTCAACGCATTCGAAAATTTCTGTTATCAAAATTTCTAAAATGTGATTTTGAAACTTCTAAAACGAGGGTCCTGTGACTTCATAGTCTTTTTGTAGTCTTTTGTGTTTGATGTTTACATGTCGTGTGTCTCTTTTCCGTCTCGTGCTGTATTCGTCTTTTGTGTTTTTGCATCGGGTGTTTTGGTGTTTTGCTGTTGATGCTGCAACGGGGTCTTATTGGAGATCTCCTCCCTTCTTTCATGCCCCACACATCCTGCTATGTCTTTCGGTACATTTTTGGACATGCATAATAACTTTCATACTCTTTGGCCATAATAGATTGTTTAGATTGAGGATCACTGACGAGGATTTAAGAACCCAAAACGTGCATGTCTGGTCAATGCTGTAAATTCACCTTTTCTTAAATGATGCTATAGAATTTGAAGACACTTTACATTTGTACCACTTGGTGAGTGTAATTTCTAGTGGATCAGGAGTCCCCGAGGGCACATGTAGCCAAGTTCGATGGACTTTGGTTGATCTTTTTTAACGCATTCTAAAATTTCTGTTATCAAAATTTCTTGAAATTTCTAAAACATGGGTCCTAGGGCATCATATTCGAACCATCCTGCTACGTCTTACGGTACATTTTTGGACATAATAACTATCACACTCTTTGGTCATATTTCATTGTTCAGATTGAGGATCACTGACGAGGGTTAAGTACCCGAAACGTGCATGTCAAGGCCATGATGCAAATTTATCTGTTCTTAAATGAAGCTATATAATTTGAAGACATTTGTACCACTTGGTGAGTGTAACTGCTTCGATTGATCGTTTCTTCAATGCATAAGAAAATTTCTGTTATCAAAATTACTTGAAATTTCTAAAACGTGGGTCATGTAGCATCATATCTCACCCATCTTGCCACGTCTTGTTGTACATTTTTGGTCATGATAACTTTACGACTCTGTAGTCATATTACATTGTTCAGATTGTTGATCACTAACGAGGGTTAAGTACCCGAAACGTGCATGTCTGCATGGTCCATGTTGCAAATTCCATCTGTTCTTTAATTATGCTATAGAATTTGAAGACGTTTAACATTTGAAATAAAAGAACAGCGAAGATACAAAGTAATGGAAATGAAAATAAGGGCTAACGTAAGGGATGTTTCTTTAAGAAATCAAAATTAGTCCAAGTCTCAAAAATATGTTAAGTAAAGTGATTTAATGTTAGGATACTTCGTTATATTACTTCATCAGATAACATACACACTTTTAAGGTAATAGCTAAATATATTCCTATCTCGAAGAAAAAGACAAAAGTCTCAAAGGAATTGGTAGACTACAGATGAACATGGAGACAGACATATACATCTTTCAAGGGAACAACCATTTCATGGTTGATTCATTTTTAAAGAAGTAAACTACAAAATATAGCCAGCAATTGAATAATTTGAAAAAGAAATTAGAGTGAGAATTTCTTCGAATTCCTTTAGCTCAGATTTCCTTGGTTAGAAAACCAGTATTTTTCAAGACTAAATAATTAGGTCCTGTAGCATCATATCCCAGCCATCTTGCTACGTCTTTCGGTATATTTAGGATATAATTTTCACAGATTTTGGTCATATTACATCGTTTAGATTAAGGATCACTGACGAGGGTTAAATAACCGAAACGTACATGTCTGGTCCATGCTGTCAATTTATCTGCTCTAAAATGATGCTAATGAATTTGAAGATGTTAAACAATCGTAATCATCAAATGAAAAAAAATGAAAGCCTGACCTTCTTCATTCATATTGATACTTTGTAAGACTAAACTAAAACAACACTTTCCAGATCAATACATTTCTGCTTGTCAGACACATGCCAAGTTTTAAACGCGTTTGAAAACGTGTGTATGGTATGTCACATTGATTATTATCTCATACTGTTCTAAATATTTAGATTTGTTTTCAACAACTGAGTACTCCAAAACATAAAAAGACGATAGTATTCAACCAGCGGTCAACGGTTAGGATTTACATAAAGTCAGATCGTTTAACAGTTGAGCGCTCAAAAAATATATATAAAATAGTATTCAACTAGCAGTCAATTCTAAAGATTAGTATTTAAGGAGATCCAGAACAGCCGGACTTAGATTTGATCCTATCATTTAAATTTCCTAAAAATTATAAATGTTAATAATTGAAACATACTTTTGCTACACGCAAAGTTTCATCATTTTTTTACCGTTAGTTTTTAAGCTCCGAACGTACATATATACCCATTGAAAGCCCCAAAGTGCGCCGTAAATGTGACGTTAGAACTAACACACTTTAGGTAATGAAAAACAGTTACAAATCTTCTGTAGAGGCAGAATATCAACAAGTTCTGTATTTTTCCTTTGGATATAATGTGGGCAATCGGATATGTATAGAATCATACATGATCACTAAGCCTTTTAAAAGAAATTGTCGAAAGGAGATAAATATGTGTCTATTTTCAAAACGTCTTTGAGTTGCTAATTTTTAATGTTAAAGTCCGTTTGTCTGAAACCCTATCATTTATTTTCCGTAAAAACTTGATCTTATCTTCTTCATATGTCAAGTGAAACACCGATAAATTCCTATTGAAATCTGACCGTCAGTTTTTAAGTTATAGTAATTTTGTTACCCCCTCCCCCTTATTTCTACGTTACCTAATCATGACGTTCTTGCGAAAAACGCGCCAATGTCGCCGTTTCTATTGTGACGTCATAATTGATTCAGCGCTTTCCGATTGGGTTCTTTCGGATAATGTTCTGGACCCCCTTAAGGTGTTCAAGAACAGTATCCAAAAAGAACCTCACCGGGAAGCTCAAGGTCAATTATGACCTCATAATAGATACGGTGACATTAGCGCGTTTTTCGTAAGAACGTCAGCATTAGGTGACCTAGAAATAAGGGGAAGGGGGTAAAAAATCACTATAACTTAAAAACTGACGGTCAAATTTCAATAGGAACTTATCGATATTTCACTTGACATATGAAGAAATAAACATCAATTAAGTTTTTACGGAAATTAAATGATAGAGTTCAGATAAACGAACGTCACTATTAGAATTTAACAACTTAAAGATGTTTTAAAAATAGACATTAATTTATCTCCATTCGACAATTTCTTTTAAAAGTCTAAGTGATCATTTATAATTCTATACATATCGGATTTCCCACATCTTATCTAAATGAAAAATACAGTACTTGTTAATTTTCTGCCTCCACAGAAGATTTATAACTGTTTTTTCCCCTAAAGTGTGTTCAGGTTAACGTCACGTTTACGGCCCATTTTGGGGCTTTCAATGGGTGTATATGTACGTTCTGAGCTTCAATACTAACGGTAAGAAATTGATGAAACTTTGCACATAGAAAAAGTATGTTTCAATTATTAACATTTGCAATTTTTAGGAAAATTAAATTATAGGATCTTTTTTATGCCTGGCTGTCCTGGACCTCTTTAACTTGCGGTCATCTCTAAGGAAAGCGCTCAGTTGACAGTTAACTGATTACTTTATGCAAAGTAGTTGACCACTTTTCACGGAAAAGCAATCAACTCTGAGCACTCATATTTTACACTGTTTTCCGTTGACGGCTAGTTGGCCACAAGTTGTCGGTTAGTTGACGGTCAACATAACTTTTTCGTATGTAGATCCAATTTAATTTTTCTTTTGATTTTCTATAGATATACTACATACACTTTTAGAATTGGGGCACAGGGAAACTTTATTTTTGCATAATTTCGAAATAATTCATTTACTTTTTGAAAGAAGCAATCCATACTTGATAGTGTACAAGTAAAATTTTCCTAGGCGTTCATAAGCGACGAGGCAGTACATTCCATGCATGTTTAAGTAGGGTACCTCGATGTAATAGGATATTAACAAGTACACGGAACGGACGTTATTTTCTACAATACGAATATCAAAATTCACTTTGGCTTTATTTAAACTGTTTGGCATGAAGTACTACTGACGAGGATTAAAATATCCGAAACACGTGTCTAGTTAAAAAAAAATTAATACTATAGAACATACATTTTAATATTGACAATTTCATCCACTAGGCTGGTATCGCTACTGGTGGACTGTAAGTTCCCCAGGATATATCTCACCTAGTTTTAGTGTTTACGCACTGCATTGAAATATATTCTAAATTTCCTGTCATCAAATTAGACCTAAATTTCTAAAACTAAGGGGTATCACCCTCATTCCATAGCTCTGTCCTTAGCTGGGTTTCAGCATAATTTGTTTCGGTCATGTTTAGAATTGGGCTCCTTGCCCCTACCCTTCAATGAGTTTTGGTCATATTTTTCACTGAAATACTCTTCTGAATAAACCCTACAAAAATTGGAGCCGCTCATTTTGGCAAGAGGAAATTAAAGCTCTGTATTGTAGATGACGCCAGGAAAATTCACTTTGGCTTAAAGTTATTTAAACTGTTTGGCATGAAGTACTACTGACGAGGATTAAAATATCCGAAACACGTGTCTAGTACAACAAAATTGGTACTATAGAACATATATTTCAATATTGACAATCATACTATTGTAAAACTAATCTTGCTCCGCCCACTATACAATGACCAATCTGATTGCAGTGTAGGTATTAAATAGTCGGTAAACGTCATAACAACCCATTCCAGCGAAATTGTTCGAGTACAATGCACTTACTATCTTTGCTCTTAGTTCTTATATTCTTTGAATCGTCCTATGAACAAAATGGATTATTTGACAAGAGCATGTATTCTGGACTTGGTGAAAGTAAGCGACAATTACAAATTAGGATATGATTTTATCTTAAAAATATCAAATAACAAAATACCATTATTAATAAATGTAAAATTAAACATTCTCAAATGATTCAGATAATATCTATGTCAATTCAATACCAAAGAAGGGAGGAGATCTCCAACAAGACCCCGTTGCAGCATCAACAGCAAAACACCAAAACACCCAATGCAAAAGCACAAAAGACGAGTACAGCACGAAACGGAAAAGAGACACACGACATGTAAACATCAAACACAAAAGAATACACATAAACCGACGAGACCAGTGGGCAACCGGTGCCGACTTTGGACGGCCATTTGTCACGCAAGTAGCAAATGGTGTGGTTACCCTGGATTACGTGCGCATGGCCCTCTCATTTCTCCAGCTACCCAGAGGTCTCGAAGAACGTACAATTGTGGTGTAAAACAACCTCCTCACTGTAAGATGACCTCACACAAACAAGACCACGAAACGCAGAGTCCCCAGAAGCACAGATGAATATGTAAATGGATATAAAAAGAGGGCATGCGTAATACAGTCCGAGCTCTGCTGGCTGTAGCGAGCTCATGTATGTAATCACCCGAGGAGTCCGACAGACATTCAGAGAGGACATGTGGTCGGGACTCTGTCTTCTCTAAAGAGGTTTGGACAGGGCCCGTCATGGAATCCCGTCGTCACAGTCAGTTAGAGTGCAAGTCTCAAGGATACGCTTGTACAAGACTGTAGATTGGTCAAGTACCCGTCTGGTGACATTAGGATCATATCCACGGTATAAAAGGCGTTTGATGATTCTGACGCATTTTCGATGGTTATGCTGCCTATCTTTGATCCTTCTAATTTTGTTTATCATATCACCATAAAAGACAGGTTGTGTAATACCCAAAGTAATGTACTCTGTTGCGTGTATAGATCCGAAGAAGTTGACTGTAATTTTTATAAAATTTCCAGAAAGTTTTAACTAGTTTATGAAAGCGGAAATCTTGACCTAAAAGATTTTTGGTAATTTGTAAATTTCTACTGTGAAAATCCAAAATATCAGTACATGCTCTAGCGTACCGGATGAGCTGTGATATATAAATGCCGTATGACGGTAATCTTGGAACATCACAGTCAAGCCATGCAGGGGAAATTCACAATGTTGAATCCAAAATCATCCCTTTTGTCATATACACTTGTATGAATCTTTCCGTTTACAATTTTGATATTTGTAAACGGTGTTTCTGTAAATATTATTTCATCCGAACTTCATAAAAGATTGATACATGTATTTACAAAAGTAAACCCAAACCCGTAAATTTGCATTTAGATAAAATAACAAGTAGATAAGATAAAACGCATATTTGAAATCAAGTTTTATTTCATTGGAAATCAAGATAATTCCCGTAGGAACGGGTATAGAATCCTTTCAATTTTGCGTTTAATTTGGTCAACCTCATATATCATTTAATTTCCATTATCATTTTCAAGAATCGAAAATTCTGATTGGCTGAGAAATTTTGTTGATACATCGATCAACACAATTTTTCACGGAAGTCTTTTTATAGCACTATTTTTGGAACCGGGGGTCCTTCAACCACGAATAAATTCGTTGATGAAAATACAATTTGGTGATATTTGCTTATCATTTCAAGGGTACCATTTCTTTTCTACTTACTTAAATACTAACTGTGCATGTAGAATTTGCTTAAAGTGGTCCTTATTCCAAAGATATAGAGAGACGATCGTTCGCTGTTTAAATAATGGCGGCTGCCATAACTTGTTTTGGCAGATGTATTACAGCGAAACCTTTCGAACTTACGAAATATAGTGCGGTGATTAATTGTTTTTAGATCCAAGAATGACGCGCATTGATGCAGTTTTCTGTCCAATTTTTAGGGTGATACCTACATCAACAGACAAAATTATAAGATTCATTTCTTAAATTAGTTTGATAAATCAAGACGAATTCCAAGAGCGATCTCTAGAAGAAAGGAGGGGATCTCCAACAACACCTAGTTGCAGCATCAACAGCAACCTCCCAAAACACCCACTGTAAAACACAAAAATGACACGCACAGAAAGAGACGCAGTAGTACAATGAACGTCAAATCACAGAAAAACATAAAACACAAATGACTACACATAAACCAACGAGACCAATGGGCAAACGGTGCCGACTTAGGACGGCCATCTGCCTCGTCAGTAGCAGACGGTGTGGTTATCCTGGATTACGTGCACACAACCCTCCCACTATTCCGATTACCCAGAGGTCTCGAAGAACGTACAATTGTGGTGTAAAACAAACTTTATAATTTTGTTTCAAATGCAAACATAGGTCCAGAATACTGGAGACAGTCAGCTATGAAGACAATACAGGAAGCCGTGCGCATGCAGAAAAATACAAACAAAGCAAAGAACGTGATACTATTCCTGGGTGACGGGATGGGAGTGTCGACATTGACCCCTGCCCGAATCCTTAAAGGTCAAATGAATAACAAGTCTGGAGAAGAAGAACATCTCACTTGGGATAAATTCCCCCATGTCGCATTTTCAAAGGTGAATATAAAATCTTTATTCGCGTAGGTCAATGCTTTCTTTTGAAAAAGCTTATTATTGGATGAGAGAGATTTTGAATTGTTTGAACAGTTCCCAAAATGAAAGAGGCGAATAAATGTAAAATTTCCCTAAGAGTTAGGTTTAAATCAAAGTTATATCGAGAAAGCTAATGGTTTGCTTTCTTGGGACTTTGATGTTTCTCTACAGCCATGAAATCTTTCGGATTTTTTTTTATTCATATCAATTTTCATTTGAAACTTTCGCCACTCTTACGTTGAAGGTGAATGCTTTTATCAACTTGTGTATATGCTCAGGCATTTTTGTGAAATTTCTTGTTTTTCATTTATTTTGTTTTGGTAACACCTGCCCATGAATAAAATGCTATATTGCATTAATGTGTCAATTCACATTTACAAATCACAAACAAAACTCTATTTCAAAAAGACCGAATCCAAAGTGATTTTCAGACACAGTAAATCAAATGCATTTTAGTAAATAAATATAAATAAGACATTAGACGTCTTGCTGCACCGCCTCTTAATATCCTAAGGCTTGTTTTTTTTTTTTCATGAAAAACTAAACTAAAAAGTTTGAATGTTTTAAGGGTTGACTAAACATCATATTTGGGAGAGGGAAAAATTTCGTAAAATCTAAAAGTGCGTTAATGTTTTGTTAAGGAAATATCAGTATGATAGGATGATTCTTTAACATATAATTTGCCATAAATTTGATTGTTTTTCTATTTTATTTTGTGTACACAGGCATGAATATAACCCCTCTTTTTAAAAAATGACAGCACTCCGAAAATGATATGAATTGGCACAATTGTTACCCCCCGTTTACACTATGTTCCCGGTGGCCACGGCGGCCACGTTTCAAGCCACCGTGGACGAAACGTGGTGACCGTGAGACAACGTAGGGGAACGGGATCGACAATCGTAACTAGCCGTGGATGCCGGGGCTGACGGGGCAAATGTTTAAACTGTCAAAACATTTGTCACGGCAGCCCACGGTGCAGATGGCCTACTTTAGAAACCGTAGCAAAACGGGTCGAACGCAACGCAACGTGACAGAACGTTACAGACCGTGACAAAACTTGGGACAGTGTCCGTAGCGGAACGGGAAGCAAAAGTATGACTCAACAAATTACGATCCTTGCGAAGTTGAGTTACGGTCTGCCACGTTTATGTCCCGTTTAGCTGCGGCTGCTTTAGGGCAGATGCACGTTTTATCAAGGTGAGCTACGGTTTCTCACAGCGAGCTAAGGATGAGCCAGGCTTGTTACGTTTTATTTCAAGTTCTACTACGGCCTGGTACGGCACGCACGGTCACACAAGAAGTATAACAAACCAAACCCTTTTATGCAGCTTTTTGTGTCTCCTGTTCCCGGTTAATCGTAGTGGGCCTTGACAGAACTTGGTAGTCGTGGCCAACTTGATTCGATCGTAACAAACCGTGACAGACCTTATCAGAACGTGACAGGTCGTGAGGAAACGTACAAACGTCCGTAACAAGCCGTAGGTTGAAACGTAGTGCGCCGTCAGGTCTCCGAGATTCAGGAGCCGCGGCTCGTCAAGGATACCTTGATAGACCGTGCGAAAACGTAACGAGACCTAACAGAACTTGAATACCAAGATAAAAACTGCCAAAAATCATACGGTGTGCTACGTTTTTGACCGCCGTGACTGCCGTGGTCGCCGGGAACATAGAGTAAACCTAGGGTTCCATAATTACCTTCTTTAATTCCTTCTCAAGGGCAAGTTGACTTCTAATTTGGGAAAATCTTTGGCAATATTATATTTTTGTCAATTTAAAGACATACATCTGTTTCACATGTGTACTTCATTTTCGAACACTCTTGTCGATTAAATACCCGTTGGATCGAATCGTAAAGCGTGCATTGAACAGGTGTACACACAGATGTACAAATATTCTATAGGGTTGCATACTTCTGACTCGGATATCTCTTTGTGTAAATTATATCCAATGAATTTGGAAACAACTTGCCCTCGGGAAGAAATTAAAGAAGGTAATTATGTAATAATTGTGTCAATTCATAATATTTTCGGTGTGCTGTCATTTTTTGAAAAATGGTGTAATATTAATGCCTGTGTACACAAAATAAAAAAAGTAAAATAATCAAATTTATAGCATTATATATGTTTAAGTAGTATTTTATCAATAACTGTTATTTCCGTAATCAAATATTTACGCACTTTTAGATTTTACGAAAATTTCCCCACTCGCAAATATGATGTTAAGAAAACCCTTAAGAATCATTATCTACCCTTTGTTTTTTTTAAACTAAAACTATGGACGAGAATGATGTGTTATGTTTATAACAGACATACAACCAAGACCACCAAACGCCAGATTCTGCAGGAACGGCTACCGCCATTTTGACCGGCGTGAAAACCAACATGGGAATGTTAGGAGTCGATGCCAGAACTAAGGAAGGAGATTGCGCAAGCGCACAAGGGGCGGAAATCTACTCAATCGGCAAATGGTCGCTTGATCAAGGTAAATGTCTAACTCATTCGAAAACAAAATTATGAGCAGTCAAATTGTTTTTCTCCAAAGTTTATTTTTATTTTTAAAAATGCAGTAATATTCCTTTATTTAAGGAAAGAAAGTAGGCGTCATTTCGACTGCTCGAGTAACTCATTCAACTCCTGGCGCCCTCTATTCACATACACCACATCGAGACTGGGAAGGTGATGTCGATTTACCGAAAACCGGAGCCGAACAGTGCACAGATATTGCAACACAGCTCGTAGATAACAATACGGATTTAAGTGTAAATATCGAGCATGATACATAGATAACCGATATTAAGTAAAACTAGGACCTTTGGGTAAACATCAAAGAAGTACCTATCAGTTATTCAGTCTCAAATTCAAGAAGGCAAGACACAGTCATTAGAATTTCCATTGGAACAGTTGCGAACATCGGAATGAGTAACATTCCGAAGTGAGACCAGGTGCCCGAGGAGAGTGGGCGTCTCCTGATTGCATGCAGCATCCGTCACAACAGCTTTATGAAAACTTGTCAAATTCGGTGATTGTCTCAATATGTACATTTTGATGTACATATCAGGTAAATATTTCTTGTTCGGTGATGACGACAGCCATTCAATCGCAATCTAGTTTTCACTGATCATTCTGGAAAGGGGGTTCTGGTATTCTTTTATTATATCCCCATAGCGACCGATCGAAGAACTTTCTCAAAGATGACTTCAGCCGTTGTGTAATATAACCCTGAACAAGTAGCTTACTTGATAGCCGTCTGGTTCTGACGATGAAATCTTCATATTTGGATCATGCCCTGGCTTACCGTATCAGCTGAGAAAAAAAAACGCCATAAGCAGGAGAAGACGGAATGTTGCTACTCATGAAAGGGAAGTTAGTTAGTTGAAGCTAAAATCATCACGTTTGTCATACAGTGAGGTGTTCAAATGGCCGTTTGCGTCGAAAGATAGAAGTATGTCCAAGTACGAAGCGGATCTGTCGCTCTCGCTCGGTTGTTTCCTTGATCTCTAGTTCAGGAGGATAGATTTCATGTAGATGATCCTTAAAGTTCGGACTATTGATAGACAATATGTCATCTATGTATCTGAAGGTTAAATTGAACTGAGATGCGACGTGCTTTCGCCCAGTCGAGAGCAAGGTCTGGATGAAGTCGGCTTCGTGTGAATATAAATATAAGTCCGCAAGCAGTGGGACGCAATTGGTACCAATTGGGATGCCAACTATTTGCTGGAATACGGTTCCTCCAAAAACCACAAAAATTTGAAATATAACACACTGAATAAGCTTAAGGTGAACCTATTTTCACTGTGACAACTGTCATATATTCTTTGAGATCCATTAATTTTTGTATCATTGCTATCTTTTCAGGTAATCATGGGCGGTGGTAGACGGTATTTTCTTCCTTTTAATGTAGACGATTTTGAAAGGGGAAATAACTCTAAACTTGGTAGAAGAGACGGACGCAATTTGATAACGGTGAAAATATTATTCATATATTGCTATTTTCTAATTGTAATAATTTGATCGCAAACTATATGTCCAGCATGAATCCCTTTTTGTTTTAAAATATTTGAAAGTGGTTATTCTGTTTGACTAAAGTAGATATGAATTCTATATTAATATAGAAAATAATTGGGGTTTTTTTTTCGTGCTTGAAAAATTAATGTTTCGTCAATATCTTATGTCACAATTTTTTTTATTTCTTCTAATTAATGTTGATTTTTCTCAAACAGTTCAACCAAAAGAAAAAATTCAAGACTTTAAAAAGTATCCTTGAGGCATGAAACTGTTATTTGGATGTTTGAATATTGTTACTAGGATTGGCAAAACGAAAAGAAGGTTAGAAAACTGAAATACAAATTTGTGTGGAACGCAACGGAATTCCACAAGGTTGACCCTCAAAACACTGATTATCTATTAGGTAAATATCAATGTTTTATTCATGCCTAGATGTTTGTATCCATTTCTCTATATGACTTTCACCTCAAATTCCATTGAAGGTTATATTCATGTGTTCATTATTGTAGGTTATATGCATGACGATTGTGTTTGTTATCTTCTTTAACTCATTTGTTCTCCTTGTTAGATGTCCATTGTCTGTCGTTATGTTTACGTTTACAGAAAGATAGTAACAAGTCCTAAGTACACACCATACCTGGCTTCTTTAATAAATGTTTGCTAGAAAAACAAACTGTCCACTTCTGCTGTCAGGAAGCAGCCTTCTAGAAAGAATATCTAAATGCAGCGCACTACGCTTAGTGAATTACTAGCTTCTGACGTTATGTTTGCGGACGGTTAATGACGATTTAATTGTCGCAAACCGAGTTTTTTTGAGTCAGAAAAACGGATGTTTTCAACATAAAATCAGCATTTAATGTCTGCAAAAATAACGCCAGAAACTAGTTATTCCTACTCTAATGCAATCTATATT